>OZ026580.1:2226864-2901864 GCA_964020215.1 Aurelia sp. 3 sensu Dawson et al. (2005)
TTAACCACACAAAATATATCGCTTGAAACTTCACCTCACCCTCTTTTCCGTCCCTCCTACCCCCCTGAACAATGTTGGTCCGAAAATATGATCACCAGACTTGAAGGAAAGCGATTCGGCAGCTTCGTTGTGCCCTAACGCACTGCGTAATCGTACAAGAAGCCAACATTGTAAGCTCTACCTCAGCACATAAGGAATGCTCAATCTATTAATGAGTTTAAGAAAGGAATTAAAAGCTGGAATGGCGCTGACTGCACGTGCAGATAATGTAGGACGTACATACCACAACTTGGATTTTTGTAATACCATGACATACCAGAGCCAGAATTTCACATTTAAACACTACGTTTTAAATTTTGTTTTTCAATTCTATGACATGTATTTTATATCTTATTTATTTAATCATGTGTGCATATTTATCAGATGTATTAATTTTAGCAGTTGGCTTGGATTAGCTAGTATGGTATTGTTTTTAATTTTTACTGTACATAGTTTCGTAGCACCAACTTTAAACAAATATTATTATTATTATTATTATTATTATTATTATTATTATTATTATTATTATTATTATTATTATTATTATTATTATTATTATTATTATTATTATTATTATTATTATTATTATTATTATTATTATTATTATTATGAAGTTGTTTATTGTTTTTCACACGTAACAACTGATTTTCCGTTTCTCTTCCTGATAAATAAGGTCATCATGTTTTGCGTCCTTAGTCTTGACTTCCTGCGTCAATATCTTCTTTTCATCATCCTTCAATTTGTGTGAATCTTCTTACAATTCTCATTGTTCCGAGTAACGCTGCTTTTTGCATTTCTAACTGCGATATTTCGCAAGGTATTTTCTCTAAATCTTGTTCGAAGCTCTTCGATTATTATTATTATTATTATTATTATTATTATTATTATTATTATTATTATTATTGTATTATTATTATTATTATTGTTATTATTATTATTATTATTATTATTATTATTATTATTATTATTATTATTATTATTATTATTATTATTATTATTATTATTATTATTATTATTATTATTATTATTATTATTATTATTGAATTATCCCACACTGATAAAATGTCATTTCATTCAGCGGTAACGGCTCCTTGATATTGGTAACAGCAAGTCTCCTCAATTTTCAAGGACTTTTCTTAGGATCCGTGCAGATTGCAGGATTACAGTCTTCTGCATCTCTTCAATCCTGGTCTCAATTCCCAGTTCTTCTACTCTCCTTTTGATGTCTTTTGGTGGTGTTCCTAATGCCCCAATGACTATGGGTACTACTTTTACTTTCATATTCCACAGTTTCTGGAGTTCTCTCTTTAAATCCTGGTATTTCTCAACTTTCTCTTTCGCCTTTTGCTCTATCCGGGTATCATATGGGATGGCAAAGTCAACGATAATGCAGTTGTTTTCCTCCTTCTTGATCAAAATTAAGTCTGGCCTTCTAGCTTCAATTACATGATCGGTCTGGTTGGTAAAGTCCCACAGTACCTTGCAAGTATCATTTTCAACCACACTTTCTGGCTCATGGTCGTACCACTTCTCGCTTACATTTACCCCAAACTTCCTGCATATGTCCCAGTGGATTCTTCTCCCGACCCAATCATGTCTGTTCTTATACTCCTTTTGCGCCATTTTGGTGCATTCGCTGATGAGATGATTAATAGTTTCATCAACCTTACCGCACATTTTACATCTACTGTCCTCCTGTGTTTTGTCGATTTTGGCTTTGATGAGGTTCGTCCTAATGGCTTGCTCTTGAGCTGCTAGGATGAGAGTCTCGGTCTCCCTCTTAATGCCACTATTTTTCAACCATTTCCACCTTTCCTCTCCAGCAATCTCCTCAGTTTGTCTAATGAATTGGCCATGTAAGACTTTCTCCTTCCAGTTTTCCTTGCGCTCTTTTGCTCGTCGATCTTTATATTGTTTCACTGTTTCCTTCACTTCCATGTCCGATGTTTTAGCTGCACTCAACAGCCGTTCCTTGCTCTCCTGTACGTATCTCTCTAGTCCAATTTTTGATGTTTCTATCGTATCTTCAACGCTGAGAAGTCCTCTACCACCTTCGTTTCGTGAAATATAAAGCCGGTCTACATTGCTTTTTGGATGAAGTGCTTTGTGCATCGTCATAAGTTTCCTAGTACGTCTATCTAATTCTTGGATCTCTTCTTTCCTCCAGTCTAGAAATAGAGCAGAGTATCTTACCACTGAAATAGCCCATGTATTAATTGCTTTAATGACGTTGTTTCCATTTAACTTTGTCTCTAACACTTTCCTCACTCTTCGCTTATACTCTTTACTGACTCTTTCTTTCATCTCAGACGTCTTTATATCATCTAACTCTTGAACACCAAGGTACTTGTAGCTTTCGTCTTCTTTTAAATTCCTGATCATTCTGTCGTCTGGCAAGGTGATGCCATCAGACTCAGCAATCTTTCCTCTTTTCATGACAAGTGATGCACACTTTTCGAGGCCAAATTCCATTCCTATGTCGGAGCTGTAAATTCTGACTGTCTGTATCAATGATTCTAGGTCTTTTAGTGTCTTTCCGTACAACTTGAGATCGTCCATATAGAACATTAGAGGAATTATTATTATTATTATTATTATTATTATTATTATTATTATTATTATTATTATTATTATTATTATTATTATTATTATTATTATTATTATTTTTATTATAATTATTATTATATTTATTATTATTATAAAGCGGGTGTAAATTACCGAATTCGGATATATCGAGAATATAACAAGACAGTTTTTCAATATTATTGCTTTGACAGTGCCGAATTTACCCATGGTCCAACTGGGCCCCGTCCCAGGGGCCCTCTAAAATTCTCAAATTTAGGGGGCCCCGAGCAAACTTTGGAAACCCATGAATTTCGCCTTGTGGAGTTGCCTCCAGTGAAAGAAATTTCTTCACGCTAAAAAGGGGTAAAGAGTAAACTTTGGTCCACAATGTCACAAGAGCATGGCAGCAAATTTTGCTTAATGCTTTATGGCAGCAAACTTTTGACGTCCTGGGAGTTCTAGACCCAAGAAAATCATCTGCAAATTTGTAGCAATGAACTCAAGACGAAAAACATTTAGCATCATGGAGCTAGGGACAATCGTAGCTTTATTGAAATTATACCTAAATGTGTATATTTTTGTACAATTTTATTCATTCTTTCCAGTTTTTCTCTAACAAAGTATTCAGTTTATTTTAACTTGCTTGGTTATGACTGAATCTTCGCCCTTCTCCATAATAATCCATGCTAATAGGATGCCGAGTTCTATACACATGACACACAAATTTCTTTGTATCTTAAGGACCCCAATCAGTTTTAGGCCCAGGACCCCAACAGCCCTGTGCTTTAATAATCAGGGAGTAGCATTTTTCAGAAGGCGGTCTTTTATATTGTCTGGCCCGCTAGCTTTTACAGAAATTTTGGTATTCTGCTAAGATTGTTTGTCCGCAAGTTTTTGTCCGCAGTTGTTTTACTGAAACTTTTCTGTCAGAAAGTTTGCGATTTTAATGCAGAAATTCTGACACAAGTTCAGCGTTGGAATTTTTTACAGTTGATATGAAGTTAAAGTGATGTCGATACAACGCTTCCATTTCAAATTTGACAACGGAATTCAATTTATCAATATTTCTAGCTACAACATTTCAGTAATTACTAGTCAACGTTCACCCGTATTCAGAAGGAACGTTACACTTAAGGTGCCATGCCCAGATACAGCATTCAAACTAGTCCTTAACTTTAAATGGCTTGAAATATTTGAAGCCCGCTTGAAATATGTTACTAAAAAAACACCATCTGCAAAAAATGTTTGTTTACCAGCAGGTCAGTTCTGACAAGCATAGAATTCATTGATCGCTATTGCGTCGCTTAATTGCAGCGGAGTAATTTTCCTTAACTCTGTCCTGTCTTTACTGATAAATGACAAATTTTGCAGGATTATGGGATTCGTTTTGTCGCTTGCGTAGCCTGCGTCGCAGAGACGCAGGCTAAAACGAAGAGAGATTTTCACAAAGTCTAAACAAACTAAGAAACCAGTAACCCCAAATGAATGAATTTATTACAAAAATACAGGATCCCGTTACATATAAAAGCGATCTGATTAATATTGCATGACGAAATTGTTTAACTTATTCGGTAAGGAGTGGTTTTTTGAACAGCCTGAAAAAGCTGTAATTAAATCTGTGAATCTCTGCCTTCCAGATTGTCATTCCTGCTATAATCTTTAAGGCAAATAATTGAAGCCGGTTTACAATTGATCCCTTGCAATTTTTCACTCTGTTTTCTGATTAATGTTAGGGCGAGTTAGATTTTCGCAATCGAATCTCTCACATGGCGTGCGTGGGGAGCTTCACGCGCGTGCCTTTAGCAAAGAGTAGGCACGGAAAGTTACGGAGAACAAACCCACGTGATTTTAGAGAAGAAAGATCTCTGTATAAAAGAATAAAAGCAGCTTGTATGGTAGAGAAGAAGTTGTGATCATCTTGCAGGGAAAGATCGACGATATTAGAAAATTGCTATTGCAACGTATCGAAGTTCCTACCGCAATCAAAGTGTAGAAACGGCAAAATGTTCCATTGGGGAACGAATGTGAAAACTTCAGGAATAATTAGATAAAAGCAGCTAGTTTTTGCAGAGAATGCAGTTGTGTGCAACCCCTTGGAGAGATCGACGAAAATTAGAAATTTAATGGTGCTTTGAATCGCAGTTCTGCCTCAAGTAAAGTGAAGAAAGTTTGGTAGAGAAACGAAAACAAAGATTCCTGCATGACCCTATAAAAGCAGTTAGCTTTTTGGCAGAGAAATCACTGTGTGCATCCTTCAAGGAAAGATCGATGAAATCTGAAATTTGATGGCTCTGCAAATAGAAGTTCTACCTTCAGCACAGTAAAGAAATTTTGGTTAAGAAGCGAAAGCAAAGACTGCCTGCGTAGCGCAATAAAAACAGCTTCCTGGCAGAGAAAGCAGTTGTATGCATCTTCTTGGGAGAGATCGACGAAATTTAAAAGTCGTTTGCGCTTTCGACTTAAGGTTTGGTAGAACAGTCCAAGGAAATTTAACTAGAGTAAAAATAGCAAGTTTTGGTTGAAAAGCTCGATGCATAAATTTTGCCGGAATAGATTGAATGAACTGTAAAATTGGTAATGTTTCAGATCCAATTGCATCCTTTCACAAAGCGCAGAACTTAACTTTGAACAGACCAGCAAAGATACTACTATTGTTTACATCTTCTTGTGGTTTCGAAGAGATCTGACATATTGCCGTGCTTTGAATGATTGCATGTTTGATCTGCCGGTAGAGTTGGATGCTAACTAAATGTTTCCACATTTCAATGACTCACGAAGAGGAGCATGCAGATATTAACAAGAGAATGATGTATCTTTTATTCAATATTTTAGTGACATTGTCAATTCTCAATGCAGTCAGTTGTCAACGGTTCAGAAAGTGCCTAAATGGATCCTCCGTGGTAAGTAGAATTTTTTCTAATGTAATGCTCAAGGCAGTTGCTGTAACCACAGCATAGACTTATGACTTGATTTCCCTTGTTTCTCTATGCTCCTTTGAGTTATTGATGGTGATTCAGTCAACAGAGTCTCATAACGTTACTCTGAAAAACCTGACCTTATAAAGGCCCAAACTCTGAGCTTCCAAGAGTATCAATCAGATTGCGAGATTTGTGAATTGCCATTCTTACGGCGAATGTGATAGAATTTTTTATTCGATTGAAGAACTGATTAAATTCCCACGGCATTCGAGAATCGAAGCCGTGATTCCATCATAATTCCATTGATGATTGCAGAAAATTGGGTCAGCTTTTTCACTGTTTCATTATGAGTCCCTGTTGAGCAAGGTTTACCGCAAGGATACAAGAGACTAATTGTCGTAAGTCTAGTTGCTTTTGATAGACATGATATTTCAGAGAGATTAACAGTCGTAGAAGCTCAAGGGTGAATTTTATAGATCTTATGTAGATCTTTGATCATGTTAGTACTGAAGTTAACATCTACCTTATGAGCGAGAAAAAGTTCCCACTTGTGAAAATTCATAACAGCAAGAGTATTTCACAGATTCGAATGATTCTAATTCTAGTTAAAAGCCAAAAGGTTGAAGTATTTTTGTGATTTTTCTCGTTGTCTCACGAAAACTACAGATATAAGTAAATTCAACTTTACAAAAATTTCATGGTTGCAAAATGACTGAAAAATGGCCTAAAACATCGATCAAAGCATGATTGACTCCTCGCACAAAATAATGAAGGAAATGCAATTTCTCATAGATGAGAGACATCCTCTGAGAAAACCAAGCCTGTCGTTACTGCCACATTATTAGTAGAAATTCTTTTAAATTTCGACCTTTTAAGCTAGCCGGGGCTTGAAACTATACTTTGATTTGCTTTGTTGTGACTAATCTTTCTCTAAACTCTTTCTAGGGACCACTACCAAAAACAGCGAAAAACACGACTTTAATTCTGAAGAATTTAAGAACATTACTTGTCCGGAATAATCTTCATGCATACATCGTGCCGGCTGTAGATGAACACCAGGTACGAATCGAAAGCTAATGTTGATTAGTTTTAAGTTTACTAGCGAAATCCCTGAAAATATAGTGAGGGCAAATTAGCTCACTGGATGTCTTTGAGCTAATTTGCCCTCAAAGATTAACAAAATACAGGAAATGGCTCTGAGAATTACTTATAAGGATGCCGAATCTACTTATAGTGAACTGTTAGAGAAGGACTGTGCCGTTACTATTCACATAAAGAACTTGCAATTACTTATGACAGAGATGTATAAAACTAAAAACGGGCTTAACCTTTCATTTATGCAGGAAATATTCTGTGAAAATGCAACTCACTACAATTTACGTAATAATAAAGAATTTGTACAACCCAGAGTGAAATCTGTTAGCAACGGGACAGAAAGAGTCCAATTTAAAGGTCCACAGTTGTGGCAAATGTTACCAACAACGATACGAAATTCGGAATCGCTTGGTCAGTTTGAAACAAAGATCAAAAATTGGTACGGGGAAAATTGCCCATGCAGATTATGCCGAACTTTATTCCAAATTTGGGCTTTCTATAATAAACAAATTTTAGATTTCAGCTTTTATACTGTATATTTTTAATGGCATGTAAATATTTTATCCACACTTTTTATGTAGTAATATTTGTATTTAAAGGCTTATTTTGTATTTTAAAGTTTTAGAGTTGGAATTAATTAGCAATCTACTGTAGCTATATTTTACTATCCAACAATGAATAAATGAATGATAATGATAAAATTTGCCAAAAATTTGTTGGGAGTTTGCAGCTTTTTAGTCATGCTTCTTTGCATGTTTTGATTTGCTGATATCACTTATTCAAAAAGGGACTCATAATATTACTCTAAGATAGTGGACCCACTTTTTCATAATGGTCTAAACAAGCGAGAGTTCTCGTACACTTAACAAAATCGCTTCAAAGTCTGGTCGAAAGAGATTGAACATTTAAAAAGGAAACCTTTAGTAGAAAGAATGATGTTTTCTTGACCTAGAAATCCCAAAATGCATACCTTCCAAGCAGTAATCTTCTTCTGTAGAAACAAAGTAGATCCATTGAAGCTGCGAGAACTCTTGGCCTCATTAACCGTTTTTTGTATGCAGCAACAACAGCTGCTTGAATAGCGCCTCCTGATCGGTTGAAAGCTAAATTCTAGCAATTTGGTTGGTGAATACGGAATCACTCTACGCGGGTCTAAATTCGGCCCATTTTTGAAGAGTAATATTATGAGTCCCTGTTGACCAAGTGATATCTGCAAATCAAAGAACGCAGGGAAGCAAGGGGCGAAAAGGTTATGAGATGTTCATTAGAAAATATTTGAAGGATGGGTGATATCAACCGATGATCATGATAAATCCTACACTCCCGCCACAAGATGTCGTCGTTGAATGTCAAATGAAGGGCAAAGCAGTACTCGGTGTCCTCAATATCTTTTTAATGAAAATTTTAAAATCGTTGAATAACGGACCCTTTGCTTGTGTTTTACATCTGAGGCTTTTCCTTAATTTCTTTTAGTCTGAATATGTGGCACCTCAAGCTAAAAGAAGACAGTTTGTCTCCGGATTTTCTGGATCTGCTGGTAGGACAATTTTGTCATCTCTACTGCTTTATTTTTATTCAGTAAAGATGAATCTGAAGATTTTATTTCAGTAAAGAAGAATTTATGGAGTAACATTTCACCACACACTTAACTTAAACAGTATGCCTAGATACATTACCTATGACCTACTGGCTGTCTGGCTGTCCCAAAAAAATTGTGCCCCGTTTGCGTGGCTGCCGTGGAGGAGCTGTAGATTCCATTGTCTTGGTTTCTAAACAGTTGCATTGGTCAGGCTTCACCTTGGAGTTTGAGACCTCGTATGAGTCAATCTGACAAGTGGTTGCTGATTTATGGCAGAGAAAAGACAAAATAAGTGGTTGCTTCAAAAACAGTACTTCTATTGTTCTCCAGCAATATGAAAATTAAGTAAGTTTTCAAAGAAAGGATTCTAGTGTCGCTTTTGAATTTTTGCTAAAACTTTTAAAGGTTTAGCAGTGTTGTCTATTCATTAGAGAGCACTTTCTAACTTTTGAAAAGTGTAGAAAAAATTTTAATGTGATTCCAGAACCCTTGGGATGGGACACTTTCTTTGAAAACTTCTTTATTTTGACATTGCTGGAGAACAACAGAAATGCTTTTTTTTAAGCAACCACTTATTCTGCCTTTTCTCAGCCATAAATCAACAACTACTTGTTAGATTGTGTCATACAAGGCCTCAAGCTCTAAGTTGAAGCCTGACCTATGCCACTGTCTAAAAGACGAGATGATTGAATCTACAGCTCTTCCACAGCAGCCACACAAACAGGGCACGAATTTTTTGGGGACAACCTATACACCAAAGGATTGTTGAACTGGGCTGTCGTAATTGTTATCAACTAGATTCGTCACTTTGATTTTGATATTAAATAACGAATTTATCACTGAATAGAAATATCAATTGATTTGAAAATGATCTTCTTCATCGTCGCTCTTGCCCTCCGTTTCACGAAATTACTGTACAATTTTTTCTACATCATTAGGAACTGCGATCATAACTCGCAAGAAAGCAGCCCTCTGGACAGATGGCCGATATTTTGAACAAGGAGAAATGCAACTTGATTGTAATTGGATATTTCAAAAAAGTGGTAAATAGTTCTCTCATACTTTAGCACTCTGCAATGTTTTCTCCCGCTTATGTTTTTATTTCATGTACAGATCCTCATGGTCGAAGTAACGAACTTTCATATTAAGAATTTATTTCGGTCATTGGTGTTTTCAGGCATAATTTGATAAGATCCCGTGTGTTATAACATAAATTGTATTTAGGTAGGTTCGTACCCACTACGAGTTTCAAAAAACCACAACAAGAGCACATTTACACTCTCTTTACTTTTCTCAGAATTTTCGCTGCCCTTCGGCAGCTTCCTCAGTAAGAACTCACTGAGGAGGCTGCCAAGGGGCAGTGAAATTTCTGAGAAAAGTAAAGAGAGTGTAAATGTGTTTTCTATGAAACAACTATGTGGAGCTTTTTCTTACACTAACAGATTTTTACTTAAAGGGACGGGGTCACGGAACCGTAAACAAACCTGTTATCTCTAGAATCTATATTGTTGCCCACACGTAGCAATTGTGTACTACACAGATTTCGGTGGATGGGATGTACTTCTAAAAATCCATCCACCAATATCTCTGCAATCGTACAACATGTGAGTGTTTCGGTTGTTTCTCTACGAAATACAAGATTCCATTTCAAAATTTCACTTTCATTTTGAGTAAAGTAGTGGAAAATCACTGTGATATGGCCTATCCAAAATACAGCAAAACTATCGTTGCGAAAGAGGTTTGTTTACAGTACGTGACCATGCCCCTTTAAAGCTATTTCTAATGCACCGAACTGGGTGAATCAAAAAAAAGTTTACGCGTTTGGCAGGCAATGCAAAAAAAAGTTCGTGGCCAATTTTCAAGCCAAAAATGAAAATCTTTCAGTCAAAAGCTAACTTAGATGAGAAAATTTTGTTTGGTCAAATCACTCACCATTTAGACCGGTGGTTTAGGAAAATCCTGGTAATGGGCATGTTTGGGAATGGGAAATCCACATTCCTTTCTGCTTCATGATTTGCACGCTATTGAAATTAAAATTTTATTTCTGAAACTGACAATAGCATTGAATTTAAACTTCAATGCCACATAAATCGTGGAACAGAAGGAACATGAAATTCTCGACTCCGATACAAACACCTTACAGATACCTTTCTAGCTGTTGTGTCTTAAAGATGTGTGATTTTAACAAGCAAAATTTTTTCATCTAAGTTAGCCTTAAATTGCTAGATAAACTCCTTAATATTGAATATTGGCTAAATACTTTTTATTCGATAGCCCGTCAAGCACTTAAACGTTTCTTGACTCACCCGTTAGATTTTTTAATCAAGTTTATACTGAATTTAACATTTTGTATACAGTAAGAACCCGCAAAACAGAAACCAGTGTTTTTAAAACAGCCTGTTTAGTTTCTTAGTAAACAGACATTTATCAAGGAAGAGGCTGAAAGGTTTCTTATAATATGGTTGAGAAATCTTCAATGATTTAAAGTTAAATATCGTACCATACATACATGAGTATACTGCTGCACATCGTAAACTGAGATTTAAGATTGTCAAAAATGGAAGTTCACCAAATTTGTACGCTGATGCAAGCACCTGCAGAAATTTATGCATTTGAAAACGACCTCATCACAAATTGTTCAGCCATGATGAAGTATGTTATATGTTTGGGGTCTTCCTATAAGAAGCCTTCCTAAAATCAGGCTTAGAAGTTTCTTATATGAGGGCACCATTTCTCAAAAAAATCAGCCTCAGGTTTCTTACAAAGTGGGTTCTATTTTGCGGGTTGTTACTGTACTTGATTCTTTTGAACAGTTATGGAAAAATGTTGTATGTATATCATGAAAAACTAAACCATCGTTTAAAATCGAACAGAAAATAGAAATATAGAAACAAAAACTGTTAGATGTAACTTCTAAACATTTCGATTCCAAATCTTCATCAGTTGCTCATATGCATATCATTAATACTTATTGTCGACGAGATTTCGGCATGATTTGCTCTGGTACTTATGAATATTTCTTAAACTGCGTTCACGCGATGCCGGCAAATTTTGAAAACGGTGAAAAATTCGACGGATAGGCCTCCCGTTCACACGAAAACGGCACATTTTTGCCGGCAAATTTTGAAAACGGTAGATTTTAAAAACGGAACTCTAACCGACTCATTTTGGAAGCGGCATCGTGTAAACACTTTAAAATGATGAAAACAACATTTTTAGACACTTTTGGAAGGTGACTGATCGATTTTTAGGGTATAAGCACACTTCTTTGGCATCAAAGTCTTGCAACGAGGTTTTGCCGTCTAATTTCCTACCGTTTTCTAATTGTTCCGGCATCGTGTGAACACTAGCTCAAGTTTTGCAGCCGTCACATTTTTCACCGTGTTCAAAATGTGCCGGCATCGTGTGAACGCAGTCTTATTTGCACATAACCACGAGAAAATTTTTTGATCTTATCGTAGACCAACCTGGTGTCCCTACGCAGAACGTTTGGTTGAAACAGGTAAAAAATTAATAAGTACTGTATCTTGTTCACTGAGCCATGAATTTGTTGCAAAGATTGATAATGCCCGATCTCCGTGCATAGCCTTCCTTCCTCCATTCTTTTCTTGAAAGAGATTGTCTACCTTCGTATCGTCTGAGCAGATGAGCCAGAGAAGGTCCCCATTTTCGAAAATGTATAGTATCAACAGTTCTACAGAAATTTGGATTATTCAAATTTGAGTTTAAAAGCCGAAAGATCACAGTATTATTTTATTTTTCTCGTGTTCTTACTAGCACTAGAAATATAGGTAGATTCAATGTTATCAACTTTTCTTTGTTGCAAAATGACTGAAAAAGAGCCTAAAACATTGATCAAATCATAAGGGGTTCCTCCCCCAGAACAATAAAGAAAATGCAGTTTTTCATGGATGAGAGAGATCCAGTGCACATTTACTGCCATCCATGGGATTGAAAATCTTCAGTATATGTTTGAAAATCAATGTCTTATAACTCCTGTGAGAGGTGAGACGCTCATTGCGTATTTTTCTGTGAGAGGAGAGTCCTTACGATTTGATCGATGTTTTAGGCCCTTTTTCAGTCATTTTGCAACCATGAATTTTCTATAAAGTTGAATTCACCTATACCCCTAGTGCCGATAATACAACGAGAAAAATCACAAAATACTTTGATCATTTTTCGTTTTTAACTGGTATTTGGATCATCCAAATTTATGAAATACTCTTGGTGCTATGAATTTTCAAACGTGGGAACTTTTTTCTGGCTCACCCGGTATTTCCATAAATCTTCCCTCTAGCAGCTATATTGTGCTAATTTTGATGTTATCTGTGCTCTGACTGTGTAATTTATATCATTTTTCCGATATTGGCCATTCCTTCGTTGTTCCTGGCATAGTGCTCCTTGTTTTATTTTGAACAATCACACAATGGCGGTGACACGGGAGGGATTGGGAGAGGGACACGTTCCCACTGATTCCAAATTTCGGCAAAACTTGTCAAAGAAAAATGACATAAAATTGGTTGGGTATACCTTTGGGCAGAAAAATTACTTCAGAATCACCCCTACCACGTCGTTTGGATATTTAGAGCTAGCGCTGTCATTACGATCATATTCATTTAATTGATAGACTTGCCCAAAGTCTGTTTCGTCATCTGTAATAAGTCTATCTAAAGCTTTTTTGACGAAATAGACTTGGGGCAAGTCTCTTTTATTGATGACTTTGGTCGATAAGGTACTTCACGAAAGCTTATGAAGAGATTTGGATGCAAAGAAACCAGAAGATTTCACACACTGACGCCTTTCTGACTTATCTTGTCTTCAGATTGTGAGTTGAAGCAAACCTAAATTAAATTTTGTTTCACAAATTTAATTAGTGAATATACTTTGCTTGCAGGAGCTGAAAAGTGGAGAATTTGTTGGCATAGATCCTCGACTAATAACAATTGGTAAGCAAAAGCAAATATGATAGATTTTTCCGACACATACAGCTGCCTGCTTTCATAGTATTCCGAAGAATCATTTTAGACAAAATTATTCTGAACTGTTAAGGCCTTTTCGGAACAGCAGCTGCTTATAAAAATCAAATTTAAACATGGCTGAAAAATGCAGCTTTGCTATGAACTTGTATCAGTAGCACGAAGAATATTTTGAGAGTCATTATAGACAGGCCCGCCGAGAGGGGGGGGGCAGGGGGGCACTTTGCCCCAGGGCCTCAGGGTCAAAGGGGCCTCACAATTTGAGAATTTTGACATTTTGACAACAGGAAATGCTATGAGGTGCATTTTAAGCCAATCTAAAGGGGGCAATCGAAAAAAATTTTCTGCTCGCTTCGCTCGCAGGGGGCCTCGATTCACAGTTTTGCCCCTGGGCCTCGAAAAGCTCTCGGCGGCCCTGATTATAGAAAAAGAACAAGCGAATATGAGGATGAGACAATGTCTCGAGACGTCCCTAAAATCAAGGCCTATCAAATCATCATCATCAATTTGTATTTACGGCTTGGATTTGTCTCGTTGATAATTTGAATGTCGACCTTACACTGATTTGTTTGCCCTTCTTCCCAAAATGATCCTCAAAATGCTCATCATGGCACTGTTACTAAATGTCAAATTTGTAAGAACGTGATATCATGGCTATGCTGATATAGTACGGTAACAAAGTGAACTTTGAATCGATTTTTTTTTCATAAAATAAAAAGATGCCACACATTTGATTGGCCTACGTTATTTTGCCCAAGAAATGTATTCCGCACATTTAACCTTATTTACCTGTCTTTTTCAGCTGGATGGAAGTCAAGAAGTGCGGTGAGTTCGTAATGCTTTTTTATGAGCGTTAGGCTGTAATGGCATTCAAGGTAGTCCACATTCCAGGGGGGGGGGGGTACTCATATATTTTTCCGTATAGGGACATGTCGGAACAGGGAATCATTTTCAGAATTCCGACTCCGGGACGGTATCATTTTTGTATAGTCGGTTCCATGATAGAGTCCATAGTTTTCGTTAGTGACTCCAGAACGTGGTTGAAGGCCATTTGTGCTCCACGAATGTAATTTAAATCGTTTGGATGGCCACATTTTCGCATTTACTGATAGACTTCCTACAGATTTTCAAGGCTGTGTACAATTTTCTTTAAAGAAACTCAAGGCCAAGGGCTGACGGGGTATTGTTTATGAAACCATTGCTCCCGGACAGGGTATCATTTTCAGGAATTTCACTCTGGGAGGGAGTAGCCCTTCAGATTTCCAGCGGCACCTCCCCATATCTTCGTAAACCAAGTATCTCCCCCGGGTCCACGTTGCATGTGAAAGTTTTATACCGTGAGGCTTGAAAGTAATCAAGTAGCGTGGATTGCCATCAATTTTACAGCTCTACAATCGCTTTTAAAAATAGTAGAAACTGGCCCAGTATAATCCACCTTTTTGGGAGCATATTTTATCATTATCTTCAAATACATCTCACATGAGGATAAAATTGCCTTTTTCCACCTCAAGGCATCACCTCAAGTGCTTTCAGACCTGAAATACTTTAACAATATTTTCTTCATAACGTTTTACCTGCAAAAATGGGTTTATGTTGCTTTTGCAGCATGCTGCATTTGAAATTGGCCATACTAAAGAAAGTATCAATTT
This sequence comes from Aurelia sp. 3 sensu Dawson et al. (2005), assembly GCA_964020215.1. Classification (NCBI taxonomy): domain Eukaryota; kingdom Metazoa; phylum Cnidaria; class Scyphozoa; order Semaeostomeae; family Ulmaridae; genus Aurelia; species Aurelia sp. 3 sensu Dawson et al. (2005). The sequence continues at coordinate 2,241,686 of OZ026580.1, forward strand.
AATGATAAATAGATCCATTATTGTATCCAAACTTCATATCATTAGAAATAAGAAAGATTGTACTTTCAGATGGTGTACATTACATCTGATCAAATTTTGTCAGTTTTTGATATTTGAAATTATAGTTGGGTTGCGTTTTTTTAACACCCTGTATAATCCCATGTAACACATTCCTCGTTTCCTGATATCCATGCTCCAAAGACGGTAAGGTATGATTTTAAGATTTTGGCCACGACTGTAAAACAGAGAATAATATGAATAAAACACTAAAAAACAAGCAAAGTGAGCTTCAGGTTCCAAGCCGAATTGAAAATGTTTTTTGTGTTATTTTTTCACGTCTCGAGTTTCTCAATCTTCTGATCTTAGAGTAGAGTTTCTTAAACTTTTTCTGATAAACAACATTACGTGTGGTCGTACTCTGCAAGAGAATTTGGAGGTTTGAAGGATTTTTTAAATACTTTTTGAAATATGTAAATCTCTTTGAATAGGATTTGAAGAAAGCTGGCATAATCTTGAAACCAGTAAACAAGAATCTCATTGACGAAATTTGGACTGATAAACCAGTACCGAAAAAAACAAAGCTAACAGTTTTGGATACGAAATACACAGGTTCGTCAATTCATTCCATTTCCGCATCCTCACTACAGTGTCTAACGATTGTCAGTGAGTGCTGCGCATTGTATTGTTTGCAAAGGTTCATTCCCTGGTTCCTCAGTTTACACTCATTGAATTGTGACGCATGACAAATAGGTATATTGGCTTTGAGTCAATTAACAAAAGGAGAACAGTGATGTTCTTTTGTTGCCAAAAAAAGTGAATTCCAACCAACCCGATGCCATTTCAAAAGCCACTGACCGAAGTCATTTTGCGAAATTGTCGAAAACAGACAGAAAAACATACAAGCATCGAGAATCGATCATGCCTAGCGAAGCCACTGAGCAGGAATAGGTGGCTGCTTCGCAGCAACTAGAAATGACATTGATCAGTGAGTGCGGCATTTCTGGGATTGAACAGAAGCTTAACAAACATATGGCTTCTTGACCTGCTGGCATTACAAAATCCAAAGATCGGTTGTGCATAGGGGCCCCGAAAATAAATAACAATATTTGGGATTTGCAGAACATTGGACTCAATGCTTGGGGTCCACCAAAGCAATAGTGGCACGGATGTACCCCAGTATTGAAAATTCGGGAGTACCCCTTGGGCCTTCATGGCCGTCACTTTTCCATTTTAAAAGATGTGACTGCTTTTATTTTTCTTTGAAATAAGCTGTGACAAACAGAAGAAGGGTTGCAAATTGATTTTGGTTTTATCAGAGCTACTTCGTTGAATTTATTTAAAGTGATCCTTGCTATTTTTCTCATAATTTATTTCCTGACTAATGTTTCAGAAACAAGGCAATACAGAATCCCGGCACTGCTATTGGTTAATCGCACTTTTCCCGCTGGTTTCTCGTAGCCTCGTATACGATGCAAGGACGCATTTTTGTTGCCACAGCAACTGTTTTAGGCCTGTGAGGTCAACAAGCAACTCAAACGATATGACAGTTACAAAATATATTTGACTAAATGATGCGGGTCAATATTAGAAGCTATTAGGTAATAAAGCTCATACTAACCGGTTTTGTCGTTGTACAGGAAAATATAAAGACCTCGGGCATTTACATTTTTCTGTACAACACAAAACTGGTTAGTATGCGCATAATATTAACCTCTAAAAGTGCATTTGCTTTCGACTTACAAAAATCCTTGGTTGCGAAGTGTGTGGAAAGCGTTCTGAAACAGCAGCTGGAAAATGTTTCGTATTTTCCAGGTGAAACATGGCAAAGCAAAGTAAGTCGTTTACGAAAGAAAATGGCGGAAAGGAAAGCAACTGTGATGGTCTTGTCCTTACTTGATGATGTTGCATGTAAGTTGCTTTTCTTATTATTTTGAAATTTTTTTCAAATAATGTACCGGGTGAGTTAAAAAGACAAATTACGCGCTTGGAGGTTTATGGAATAAAAGTATGCTGCCAATAGTCGAAACTAAAATGTTAATCTACACGTTTTTTTTAATAAGAAACTTGGATCAGGCCATAGTACTAGAAGTTTCTTAATTTAACATGAAATTTTGTCCATTTTAGTACTAAAAGTTTCTTAATTGGTTTCTTATTTTTTGAATGCATGAATTGTCAATGTGGTTGCTAACACTGCTGCAGATATGTTTCTTGATATTTAAAACATCATATAGGAATAAACAGTGTTCTGTTATGTTGAAAACACAAATGGTTAGATAATATTGCCCAATAGTAAAGGTTCAATGATCTATTTGCTATAAAAGTCATGCTTTTAACTTTGAAAAGTTTCTTAGTACTTCTCAGACATAGTACTAGAGTTTCTTAAAAATTTGGCCATCTTAGTACTAGTTTCTTATAAACCAGTTTCTTATGAAAGAAACGTGTATCAGTCAAAGCTGACTTAGATGTGAAGATTTAATTTGGTAATATCACTCATCTTGATAGATCCAACAAGGGCAGATTTTGTAATACAATAGCATCAGTTGCTTTGGTTCACACCTCAATTCAATGCGATTAGCGAATGCAAGCGAAAGAAATTCTCTATAACAGTAATCCAGAACAAACAGAGCCGCAAAGTTGCCCTGAAACCAGTACGGAAAACTCCCGCTTGGTGCGGCCGAAGAGAGGCTTTTAAGAGAAATTAGGTGCTTATATCAAAAGGAGAAGGGTAAATTCTGTCTCGCGAATTTTGTTTACGTGTTCAGCAGCCGAGCAGAGGCCATTACAATTTCTGCATATTTATTGCTCAGTTGTAAACAGTTACTCTTCAGCTCCTAGATCAATTAAACAAAATCTGCGAGGCAGAACTTTAGATTGATCTCTAATTTTCTATCGCATAGGGTTGCTGTGTCTGCGAGGAAACGACATCCCATATAATCCGTTTTATTTTGCATATATTCTTCTGACAAACACCGAAGTAAGGTAAGTTTGAAGATAAAACTCTTTATTACCTTCAGCATTTAGCAAATGAATTTCAAGGGAAATTTGCAAAGAAAGGATGATTCTAGAATACTGATCTCTAGAGGGTATCTTTGATTGAATTATTTCGTTGTCAGCGACTCGTAATCTTGCTGTTGAAACCAACGAGCTGTGATAATTCTCAATGAAACAACTGAATGCAGGTTCTTTTATGAGCTCGAGGCTATTTTCGTTATATCTTCTGGATGGTCTCAGAACCTTATTTGCGACTTGCGACAGATATTTCGCTTATCAGGAGAGGCATTAGCCTATTTGCAAGAGATGATTAGATGGCATATACCTAGGAGGACACTGGGGTCTAGTAGCGCATTGCTGCTAGAAGTTCGTCGTTGCAAATGTACTCTTGGTACTCGGTCTTTTGGATATGCAGGACCCACTTTATGGAATGACTTACCGTTGGAAATAAGGAGTGCAAAGGACATAAACTGTTTCAAATCACTGATGAAAACATACTTTTTTAGATTGGCGAAAAAATTCTTAACTTGTAAACTTTCCTACTTTTGTACAGTCCCTAGAATATTGTATATACTATAGTTGAGGACTTAAATAAATAACTATAAATAACTATATTTTCAAATTCCATTCCAGACTATTTGTTGACAATTCAAAATTGACCAATGCAGTTCGTACACATCTTTGTCCTGATGTGTCGAAAAAAGAATTTTGTGTTACAATACTCAACTATTCAGATCTTAGTGGCAATCTTACAAGCATCATGTCGAGTTCTGCAGAGAGGCTATGGGTAAGTTTGCTTCAAATTTTCGGTAACCAACCGTTTGGACCTATTTTTCAAGGGCATAATCACTAATACGAATTCTCACTTCAGCAAACCCTATGTTTTTACGAGATCTATTCATGGTTTGGAGGCTTGAGGGTTTGTTGTATGGAGAGATCACTGTAGATTGGTTCTCTTTTCATATAGTTTCTTGTCAGTTCTGTTTTTGGAATTATTATTTATTTCAATATCTATGTTAAGAATCGTCTGGTAATATCTGCTAGTAAATTGTGAACTATAGGTGAATTTGTGTTTGCATGAAAGACTTTTGAATTGGAAACTTTGACCAGCTCTTAATTCTAACTTTCTTAGTGGGTTTTTTGCTTGGTATAAGATCAAGTGGCGCAAGTCATTTCAAAAATAGTTTTTGGGATTCTTCATGAGAATATCAAATATTTAGATTTTTCTGGATTTTTTAATATCTAATTGGATGTGGACGACTTTTTTGTATGTTCTCAGAAACTTTTCGAGAATTTGAGTCACTTGTTGGGAGCCATTTGTAAGATTCTTGGATTTTCTTTGGAAGTCCTAAGATTTTGTCAAATTTTCGAGATTGTTCAACAGCTTTTAGACTTTTAGTAATTCTTAGGATTTTTAATAAAGGGTAGGAGATTTTGGGATGATTTTCCCCTCACATAAAATGATGAATATCCCCAAAATAAATTTCTGCATCTTTTTTTCTGTTTGCAGATACCACCAAATGCCAACTATTTACTGCAAGTGGGATTGAATGAGGTAGGCACTACTGTTAGTATTTTCCAAGGGCCTGTTTATAGGTGGAAAAATATCTCACCTGCCAGAACCGGGGTGGAGAGGTGAGCTAAAGTTCAGCCATTGTTTATCCTTGTGTCTAGTAGTTATTTGTTTTTATCCCTGTGTCTAATGTCCTCGGGTTAGTCACAGCCTCGGGGCTATCATTCCAGTAGTATTGTATGTTAATTTTGGTGGAATATCGCTAGAAAAATTGGCAAGCTATTGTTTTTTACACTCTCTAACAATATATGATCTGGGGGGGGGGAGTACTTAGTATATTTGTTCAGAGGCAATTTTTCTAGAGCCGTTTGTCAAAAAACGTCAACAGGGAAAATTTGTTAGGTTGGGTTATTATTCAGTCCAATTTTGTGTTTTTTGAAAATACTCTTCACAGGTTTTTTTTCTAGATTCGGGTATGATTAGAAGGCGAAAATTCCTGAGCCGGGTAAAAAAGTGTTTTCCGTAAGCACATCCCCGTACAATTTAGGTCAAGTACCCTCCCTCCGGCTGTTTGATCAATTTATTCCCAGCCTATTGCTTTTGTGGTCAGTATTCCCAGTTCTTTTTCGTGCAAAACTAGTCACAAATCGCACTCTACCCTGTTAGCAAACCAGTGTCTTCGTTCGTCAAACCAGTGTTTTCTGCAAAATGCTTTCATAAAATTTAAACGAATAATCTGTTCATTTTTGTTTCTTTGCAGAGTCAGATCATATTGGATTACTCTCCTGTACAACTTATGAAATCTCAGAAGAATAAAGTGGAAATTGAGGGCATGAAAGTTGCAAATGTAAGTTATGTTGTATTTCTGTTTTTTTCTGAAGTTTTGTAACCATGTCTGAAACCATCCCCGCAAGAAATTTCAGTTTAAAGATCCATTTGAGATTCATTTTGGGTAGCAAGTTTGCCAAATCTGACTGACCAAGAATCATGGCTAGAGATAAATCATCATTAGAGCCAATTTTAAGATTTGTTATTTGGTCGTCTAAATTATACTGAATAATTTTTTGTCAAGTTTTGGTTGAACTACGTCCTGATAGACCTAATCAGCTAGGGTTTGTTTTGCCCATTTCAAGTCATTTGACCATACTCTTGGGATTAGTATTTTGCAACTGTTGCGCTCATGGCACCAACTGTTGCGCTCATGGCACAACTGTGCATGGCACGAAATATGTTAAAGAAATCAAAAGGAGTTTTACCAAGAAATTGATCACACAACTTGAAATGAGTGTAACAAACCTTAGCCCACTTTGTCTATTGATGAGCCATTTTTCAAAATTGCAGCTTTGGAAGGTGCTTAAATCGATCGTATACGATTAGATTTAGTATTCAATTTTAATTCTTTCCAGACCAGAGATGGAGTTGCTATTGTTGAATTCTTTGCTTGGTTAGAAAAACAGGTATACATCGGGTTATTGATTTCATAGTTTGAAAACTTTGAAAAAGAGTCTGGTTTGCTTCACACTTTAGAAGTTCAATGAATTTTAGAATTCAAAAGAATCGGTAGAAATCCTCTGATAAATCTTTATTGGATTGAAAATGAATCAGGTAAATAACATAAAATATAGAATGAATCATTTATGATTCGAAGCGACTTGGACTGTCGACTTTGTTTTAATCAAAAATTGATTATGAGTCGTCATTTTGTTTGAGTCTTTGATATGTGAATGAATATCTTGAGAAAAAGTTTTCGTTGTCTTTCTCCTGTCCTTCCGATTGATCACAAAGTTTTGCCTTCCTCCGTACGCATCGATTTCGGATGAAATGATTTCTGTGACATGGTTTTATCAAATAATGATGGAATTGAATTACTACTCCAAATGTTTCTGTAGTTCTACTCTGGGTACCAGACTCCGTCATTTTCTTTTTGAGAGAGTCTGGCACCCAGGGTACTGTAGTACATGTTTGCAGCTAACATTCCATCGCTTGATTTCAGATCAATAACGGTGTCCGGAATATTAACGAAGTATCAGCTGCCACAAAACTTCGAGAATTTAAAAGGTAATGTGCACTCATGTAAATGAAGTCTCAACTCTGCTTTCTTTGATGGCAATGTTATTTCCGATGCCAGAGAATTTTTCCATCTCGTTGAAAAAATTGAAAGTCAGTTGCATCGCTTTTCTGTCTCTTGTGTATTTGTTATGATTGACGTCTACTGGATGTCCTAAAAAATTGTGGCCTGTTTTTGTGGCTGCTGTGGAGGAGCTGTAGATTCAATTATCTTGATTTTTACACATTTTCATAGGTCAGGCTTCAATTAGAGTTGATACTTTTTTGAGTCTGACAGATTGTTTCTGATTTAAGGCAGAGGAACGGCAAAATAAGTGGTTGCTTCAAAAACAGCACCTCTGTTGTTCTCTTGCAGCAATGTCAAAATAAGTCAGTTTTCAAAGATTGGGTTCTAGCATCGTGCTGAGGTTTCTGCTAGATTTTGAAAGGGTTGATAGTCCTGTTTATTTATAGCACTATCAACCGTTTTGTTTTAAGATGGTGCCAGATATGTTTCTTTGAAAACCTACTTTGTTTTGACATTGCTGGACAACAATAGCAGTGCTGTTTTGAAGCCACCTTTTATTTTGCCTTTTCTCTTAGATAAAGCAGCAACCACTTTTTAGATTGGCTCAAATAAAGTCTCGAACTCTAAGTTGAAGCCTGACCTATTCGACTGTGTAAAAACCGATATAACTGAATATTGCTCCTTCACAGTAGCCACAAAAACAAGGCACAATTTTCTTAGATACCAAGTGGAATAGAGAATCGAATGTTTTAAATGTTTGATTTTTAGTAAACAAAAGGATTTCAAAGATCTGAGCTTCGAAACAATTTCTGCATTTGGTCCAAATGGAGCCATCATTCATTATCGGTAAGCAATTTGAAGCAATTTGATTTCCAACATTTTTTTCACTTATTGAGTCACCGAAATGCTTAGACTTTTGAAGCCTCTCTTTATCAATGATTTATCAGATTTCTTTTATTACTGCCTGCATGTCAACTCAGATATAAGACTTAATTTACCATTTGGTCATTTAAATTTCACATTGTAAACAACTTGTAAAAATTTAATTTCCATCCTACTGTACTACATTCACCCCATGGGTGAGAGGAAACAATATTTTTATAATATTTTACTTTAATATACTTTAATAAGATGTATAAACAAATCATATCTATATCTCTATCATTGTTTCTTTGTGCCTTTTCTTCTTGCAGTCTCAGCTCGATTCAAATCATGACAAAACATGGCCTGAGTTTGTTTTCTGTAAAAGTGAAACAAGATCAGCCTCGCTTTCACTGAAAATAAAATCAGGCCATGTTTTGCCATGGTTTCAATTGAGCTGAGACTGCAAGGAAGAATGTTGCAAAGAAACAACGATAGAGACACAGGTATGATTTGTTTATGCATTCTATTAAAGAATAAACGTCTTGTTTCCTCTCACCCATGCTCACACTGACACAGCTAAACCAGCTATTTAAACCAGGCTAAATCTCAACCAATGAAATGCATTTGATTCGTTCGATTGACCAATTAAAACGAAACATTCGATAACCTGGTTGATTTTGAGCTGATTTACCTTGCAAGTGTGAATAGGGTATGAGATTCGTCATCGAAGTTAAAACGCATTTGCTACACATTAACGAACGAACTTAAATCACCTAGGGATCTGATGCTTTGGTTTAATTTGATTTTTGACTTTTTACTGAAACTTTGATTAACAGTTCAATAATTTCCTTTTCTTTCAGTCTCTTTGTAAATTGACGCACTTGTTTCTTTTTTCAACAGACCAAGCCCTCTGACATCGCTCAACATCGATGACAAAGGATTATATCTCGTTGACTGTGGATGCCAGTTTCCGTAAGTACCCATCCCTCCCTTTGTACATATAGACGATAGGAGTCAAATGTTTTCGCCGATATTTGCTCGTGGCTCATGGTCAGAAACCGTCAAAGCGCCTCATTATCACGGACAAATCCAAGAGTAGATTTCTCCAACAAAATTTGGGAAATTTCCAGCAATGTTTGTCCTGGCTGCATTTGATGAAGGTAGGTAAAATTTAGCAAAATCTTGATGGAATTCTCTTGTATTCTTTGCTTATTCACCGTCTGATTGAGCCTTGAAAATGGGACTTTGGAGATTTTCGACCATGCGCCACGAGCAAAAATCGGCAGAAATGATGTGATTCCTATCTTATGCTATGGCGCATTTCTGGGCTTTGCGAGAATGTCCAATGTATTGTATCTAGATTGTATCTTCACGAACCTTGCTTGTCAATACTTTGATTTTTTCCAGTGAGGGTACAACAGATATCACAAGGACTGTACATTTCGGAAAACCAACAGAATTTGAGAAGGTAATTTTTGCGAGTAAAATTTAGTCGAGATGTCATTTATCTGTGTAGTTTTTGTAGCTTTTAAACCAACCAAGTACTTATTCTTCTCTCTCCTTTGGAGACGTAGGAACCAGAGGAAAAGAGGCCACTACCGTGTCCCTCTATATTTTGCCGATATGTTATATCGAAACCTCAAAGTCCATGTTTCTCAGCCTTTCTTGGATAAGATCTAAAAGGTGCCCTTGAGTCTAAAAAGTACCGTTTTGAGAGCTGTGCCCTTTCAAGGAAGAACTGCTTTGCTTCCTACCTCCCTATGTTTTTATTCTCGTCATTCAGTCTCAGATTTGCTTTTCAGTTTTTCAGAATCTCCATTTTTTTCATTCCAGGAAGCTTATACACACGTTCTAAGAGGCTCAATTAGATTAGCAATGGTTGTCTTCCCACCAGGAATCTATGGTGAGTGCACAGGCCGAAAATTTATTGTTTATTTTACGTAAAATGTTATTGTACTGGGTAGACCGAACAGAACTTCGTCTTGACCTAAATAGCACAGAGCTGGAATATTTGCATAATTTTAAAGTTAACTTTGTAAAATGTTGTTGCCGAATTCTTTCAGCTAAGTAGATCGAAGGGGTTTTTAGATCGTTTGTCATAATTCCAGAGAGAGCGTTTTTTATATCATCATAATCTTTGGAGTTACAGTAGCGTTTCTAAGCTTTATGAAAAAATATACCAGAGGAGGTATCGGAAGCATTGACAAAGATTAGAAGCACCATAAATTGTAAACTGATGAAGGAAAGTCAAAATGACCTATACAAGAATTAATCAGCCTTTTTAGACCTACAAGTTGATAGCAAGCAGATGTCTGTAGATTTTATTGTTTACAATTTAGCAATTTGATGACACCAGAACGTCAAAACTAGCAGAAATTTTATGAATATTTTAATTTTAAGATTTCAGAAATTCTCTTTCTGGAATTATGGCGAACAACATAAACTTCCCTTTAATCTATTTTGTTGATAGAATTAGGCAATAAGATTCTACTCATTCAATTTGAAACTTTTGCAAAGATACGAGCCCTTTGCTGGCGTAAATGCCACCATTACCAAATCAATTTCAAATAGCGTTTCATTTCGTTTTTGGCCCTCTAGTTGCCAGCTTAGGCTCCTCGTCTTTAAATTGACGAATAAGGTGGGTGTTAAATTCTATATCTATTTCTTCTAACTGAATGTTTTTAAAAGAAGCTGTAGCTACCTATCCATAATTCTACCGTTGGACTTTTCAGAATTGAATATTTTTTAAATTACAGCGCATTTAAGACTTCAATTGAGTTGAGTTGACATCCATAAACTATGGTTTTCTTTGAAATTATTTCATGTTGCGCCAAACGGTTTAGAAATTGCGGAAAGTTTAAGTTTTTTGAAAATTTTCCTTGAATTGTCGAAAATGAAGAAAAATACTCTAATTCTGAAAAGTTCAACGGAAGAATTGTAGCAACATGGGGACAGGTGCTTTGAAGTTATTCACTTCAAAAAGAGGCCACTGAATTTTACACCACCTTTTTACAGATTTGAAACCTATGCTCTAGTTATGTAACTTTTACATTGACAGTTGATATCTCTTTCATCCAGGTAGACACATCGATGTTTTGGCGAGAGCATCGTTATGGAAAAGTGGCTTGAACTATAATCATGGGACGGGCCATGGCATTGGCCACTATCTCAGTGTTCACGAAGGTGTACCTTTTTGAGGGTTCTTTCTAGTGTACCGCCGGCGTACTGAGTAATTGTTTAGGGAGAAATTTGCTGCCTGTTGGCATTTGGAGCCGTTAGTCACTTTATCTTAGCAAAAAACCTCTGGGCTAGATACCTTTCTGTGAAATATCCGACTGTTTTCTCTAAGTCTACAATGGAGCACATTAATTAACATAATGACAAATTCCTTCAGAATTCATCGGCTCCGCAACTCTAACTTAAATTAATGTGTCTAAAACGGAGACATGAGGCCCTTTGTGATTACAATGCAGTATGAAAAAGAAAAGTAATTATGTGCACGCCTTCCCAGGAATTCCCACATGCGAAGAGTGTTGTGATGAAAACCCTACCGTAAGTCCTCGAATAAGCCTTAATAAAAAAAATAGGTTCCCTCGAATTCTAAATATATCTTGTATCATTTATTTAGGACCACAAGCAATTGGCTCTGGCAAGTTCTACCCATCTGAAAAACCATTTTATGCTGGAATGGTACAATCTGATGGTAAGTTTAAGCATACGTCTACACGATGCTGGCACATTTAAAAAATGGGGAAAATGTGATGGATAAGCCTCCCGTTCACATGAAAACTGCTCATTTTTTGCCGGCAGATGTCGAAAACGGTAGATTTTGAAAACTGTACTCTAACCTGCACATTTTGGCAACGGCGAAAAAAGAACATTTTTTAGGCTTTCTGGAACAAGACTTATTGATTTTTCGGGTGTAGTAGGTACATTTCTTCGGCATCAAAATCTTTCAACGAATTTTTAACCATGAGATTTCATACCGTTTTCAATTTTTTCCGGCATCGTATGAACGCAAGCTCAGATTTTGCTACCGTCACATTTTTCACCATGTTCAAAATGTGCCAGCATCGTGTGAACCTAGACTAATAGTCACATCATTGTTTACCAATTATTGCGCTTAAATGAGGTGTTTACAGATGAATGGTCAACTGGCCCAGATCCTGGTCACCAGAAAGCGGGTGTCCCAAAACAGTACTGCTGTTTGAAAAATTACCAAAATTTCATTATAAGGCCGATCTTCAAATTCCTTTTTTTTTTGCCAAATGGATCAAAGACCAATTTATTTTTCCAGACAAAGCTGATATTTTGATTGTTTCTAAATAAGTGAATGTAGCAGTTTCTATGCTTCCTGGTTTTGAAACATACTGCAAAAAGCACATATGATTACCTGAGCAATTTCTTTTGGTACATCAGTTGATACTTAGTGAGCTTATTAAGCTTCGTTTGGTCATGAATGTCAGAATGGAACCGCTAACTGCTGTTTTCGACTCTAATGAAACATTTCAATGTAATTGCTCTTAGAAGTTTACGATATTTTACTTTAAGATATAAGTTAATGAGTATAGCTCCGAATGAGGTTTCTTCAATGCGTTATTTCATACTTTGAAGTCATGAAAACAAACATTTCATGATCTTTAGGTATGTTTGGATCATTGACAAGAGAGATCAAAAAGAACATTTTATGAAATCTCTCATATTCGAATTTTGGCGATATTTCAAACGGGAAGATACTTTTTTCCGGACACCGGGTAGCTGCGTAGAAGAAAACACCACCTCATTTCTTACCAAATACATATCTTTTCTAGAACCTGGCTATTATGAAACCGGCAAATTTGGAATACGGCTAGAAACTGCACTGCTCACTATAAATGCTACTACAAAGGTTTGGCTCTCTTTACTGTTCATTAATTTTTTCATAGATGGCTCAAAACTTCCTTTTTGTTAAAGTGTGCCATTCAGTAGCTTGTTAACTTCTCTCAAGACGGCTCGTGTATAAGGGCACTGCCCTGAAATATCAGTTGCTGTTTGTTTTACCAAATGAATTCAACTTTCTTAATTCTTCGTTTTTAGTATCGATTTGAAAACAAGCAGTTCCTGACTTTCGAACCAATTACCTTTGTGAGTATAACCAAATATCTCCAGAAATCAAATATCTTTAGAATGTATATCATGCATATAACGAGTCTATTATCCCCGCAATACTGGCAGGGAATCATAGCTTTACCATAATATGAAGAAGGAGAGAGTGTGACGATAACGTTCATTATCATTTGATATCATTCTTCAACATGCCATTTAGCAACAATCTAATTTTAAAGTGAAATCAAAATATTCATTTGTGTTGCATATGTTACATTTAGAATTTAAGAAACAATCAAATGAATCTCTAGGTCTTCATTCATGTAATTTGCGTTTTGGAGCAATCTGTGCTTGATCATCAGAATACAAATACTAAATTTACATTTATAAGATGATAGACAACGAAAAGTCTATTTGTACAACCCTGTGTTAACAATGAGCAAATGGGTGAGCTCAAGACATTCGCAACATACAACCTAGTGTAAGATGAAACTTTTTTGTTCCAAGGTACCATTTCAAACGAAGATGATAAATGTTAACATGTTGAAAGAAGATGAGGTACGTACGCTTTTTACGTAATTTGAAAATAATTTCAAACTACGGATGGATGACCTCGGAGGCCTGACCTCACAACTAACCTCGCCGTCCTTGGGAAGGGACGTTAAACTAGGGGTCCGATACCTGGATGCGGGCTGCACAGTGGACCTACAATCCTTGCCAAAACAACTTGAACAAATATTTCATATCGCTAATTTCTTGCCTGAGATCGCATCCAACATACACTCCAGGAAGCCTCGTGCCACAGTTTTCCGTTGGAGGAAATCGCTCGCCAACATTTTGCATAAGTTTGATGTGATGCATAAGCTCAATATTCAGAATTTCCTTTCTGCAGTTTTTACCACAAACGTCCTTCGTATGCACCTTATATCAAATTAGCGCATAGTGTTCAATGTACAAGTAACTATCTTTTCGTTTTCTTTTGTGTGTAGTCTTGGTCTTGTCTTTTATTGTTGAATATTGATGGCCATGGGGTAGTCATTCTATTTTGCTCCTCATGGTCTCGTGTCCCTGTAGTGTTGTGCAGTTGTATAGTACTAATTTGTAGAGTAGGTAGTAAATTGTATTGTAAAGCTTTATCTGGATATAAAAAATCTTGACAAGCCTACTCAAAACCAATTGCTACTACTGCTATAACTGACAGGACAACAAATAGTTTTCCTTCAAACTAAAGTATGTCTTTGTTGTCGCGTGAGATTTGCGATTACGCAAAAGTTAATCATGAAGAGCACTCCAATTGCTTTTGTTCATGAAAATTTTTATGTGACATTTAATTTTAGCCAGGCTTTGATGCTGGGCTAACCAAAGCGCTAAGGGTCATGCAGAAAGACCCAAAAGACAAAAGACTCAAACCCGTTACTCCATATATTGAAGTTACCACCCCGGGTTACACACGAAGGAAGCAACAACGGTTTGGTAGGATGGAATTATTTTTGGCATTACTTGTGAAGGAAACTATTTCTCAATTTTTCCATCTGACATTATTCAATTCTTATTTCGTTTCAAGCTAAAATGGCTGAATGATTTCAACGTGAAGTCAAGAAAAATCCTTGGTGCAGAATTACTACGACAAGGCAAAACGGATGGTTATAAATGGCTCATGAAGAACACTGAACCATTTCAAAAGACACCATCTTCACCTCCAACCCCACTGCTTTCAACAAAAGCAAATTCTGGTAGCACAATGCAGCTGTCTGGTATCATCGTTGCATTTCTATGCATTCAGTATGGAATTAAATATGCCTTCTTGCGATAGCTGATACATCGAATAGAAGATGCCTCAAATTGTAAACTAAGTGAAACTATACTCAGATTAGGCATCGGTGGCAAATCTTTGCAAAACTTTAAAAATTGATCATTTGAAATTTTATTGCCCGTTCTTCAAATGAATTTGGCCATATTTTCATAGAAAGCTTTTTTGGTAGCATTATCCAGTTCCTACCGTGGGTACCAGATGAGAGTCTGGTACCCAGGGTATCCAGTTCCAAGATTAAAGCTTTTTGATATTTTATGAAAGAAACTATGAAAGATACCATCAAAAAGCCGAGACCATTGACTAAATCAACACCACGTCCAACCAAGACAATCCCAGTTTATGAAGATCTGCAGTATTATAGTCGGCAAAAGTCTGTAGCATTTGTGGTTCACGATTTAGCAATTTAATGAGTAACAAGAATGCTCGTTGTATGTGTGGCAAATCATCAAAATTTACTGCCAGCAAGTCAAATTAAAGAACAGAGCAATTACGTTTTGCACGATTGTTTTCAGATTTTTGCAAAGATTTGCCAACCCTGCCCTCAGATTACAGGACAGAAATTGAAGATATATTAGTCTGTGATCCAGAAATTGGAAAGAATATATACAGAACGATTTGTTATTTTCAGAATATAGAATTTCATGAGTTTAGCTGACTTACTGCAAATGGTAACACAGAGATAAATATGGACAAAAATTTTATTAGTATATAAAGAATTAGATACAGTTAATCATAATTAATCAGAATATCAGAATAGATAGAAATCTAGAAATAATTTAATATCCTAATTCAAAGATATGCACGATGCACATCAGAAGTTAGAACTATACTTTTTTATCCTGATTTTAGATAAGTTTTTCATAATTTTCTTTTTTGATGTAAGTTTGTAAATCAATCATTTTCTATTTTTTACTAAGAAGTTCTGGAAGTTAACGAAGCCACCAGTCCCCCTGTTGGGCGCTGGCAATTTGGCACAAAGCTCTTAAAACCGTTGCAAAGCTCTTGAAGTTCTGTGTTTAATTCGCCCTTTTGAACACTAAAAAACGAAGTTTTTTTAGGCCTTTCCAATGTAGGCATCACTCAAGTACCATTTAAGCGATACGATATAGTTTTTTCACATCACTTGATTTTTTATTGATTCCAGAGTCGAGCTTCTTATAAGTAGTTTCTTATGAAAAAGCACGCGTGGTATATTCTCAAAAATATGATTTTTCACAATTATGTCCCTTGTATCCAAAATATTTTCGCGGAAATTCGTTTGTTCCCAGCTTCGAATATCAAGTAGTCCTTCTTCCTTAAATTCCTTGGAGGGCCTCAATTTTCCTTTTGCAACTATAGTCATTCTACATGTTGCAATTTTGTTATCAAGAATGAATCATATCCCCCAGTAGCCATGAACAGATTCCAATTAGCAATAGTATATAAATCTAACTGATAGGCCCGAGGGGGCGGCACTTCACTATTCGACCATGCGGGCCAAAAATTTCTGTTGTGACCGAATCCCAGAAGTTTGGCTGATTTTTGGACCCAATCCCGGATGCAGGGACGTAGGAAGCATCTCAAACTTGGGGGGCACGACGCTTCGAGGGCACTTTTTCCTTAACAAACAAGGGGCATCTTCTAAGAATAAGAGGGGCACTTCTTTGTTTACTGCAAATTCTTCGGGGGCACGTGCCCCTAGTGCCCCTCCCCCCGGTTCCTACGTCTATGTCGCGGACTCGATTAGGTCTGCTCTGTTTCTGCGATCCCAGCGCTTGGCACTGAAAAACGCAACTTCACCTTCACCTTCACATCCCCGTATGACTGGATAGTGAAGTACCCCCTCCCCCTCCCCCTGGGCTGATACGATGTATGAATCTATATGAAATATGAATTTGATATATGAATATAATGCATCCAGTTTTAGTGGTCTGGAATCAAAATTTAGCGATTGGAAAATTCTACGACCATAGCACAATTTCATCTCAATACTCCCTGTTTGCATTCTTAGCACCAATGCCAGAAAGTAGTCAGAACCACAACCGCTTAAAACGACGGAAGTATGTTCCCTAAATCAAACACAAAAATCTTGAAAAGGTAGGTTTTGGAATCAACCACGTTGGTTTGCTGATGAAATGGAAAATCTCTCCAAAGTCTGCCAAACCTTCTGCTCTCCGAGCCTAAGTACCAAGTCTACCGTTTTCGGAATTTGTACCGATCATACCAGTTCTATGACATCTCAGATTCCACAGGTATCCAGTCGACGGATTGGTAAAAGGAAATGGCTCTCTCAGTGTTCTTCGCAAATGAATTCATATCAAAGAGACACAGGTTGAAGTTAAATGGAGCAGTTCTGCCAGCACTTAGCCTTGCGTCCAGATCGCACTAAAAGCAAGGAAAGGCTCTTTCCCTGCATTTCTTGTCAGGGGGCCTGGAACAGAGTGTCTATGACGTATTTTGACGGTTGGGGCCCTTAATCAGTGGGGGCTCTTAGTGGCCCTTCGGCAAGTGTAAAATGGGTGGCATGGGTCGCTCCTGCTTTTTTCCATGTGTGTTGCGGCAAAGAGAAATGATTGCCAATGTTCCCATGTCCTGACGTGGTGGCTTATTTCTTATTTCCCAACACTTGTTCAATTTCGTGCGTCTGAATTCGACCCGATTCGACCGCTGTTGCTGAATTGCGTCGATGTTCGATGTCCGAAAGATACACTGTCCCAATTGGATTCGAAGACGTGTGCACTTTCACGACCTTGGTTTCTTATTGTTTTCCAACAACCAATCAGCATTGAATATCATTCATTTTAACCAATGAAAATTTCATATTATGATCACATGATCAAATTCGAGACTACAAATGCACGTGACTGCTTGTTATCCTCACTTCACATTGGCTGCAAAGATGGCTGGTGAAGTAGAGGCAGCTCAAACCGCGATTCCTGGGCAAGATACAATCTTTGGAAAGATTACAAGAAAGGAAATTCCTTCTGAAATCCTCTACGAAGATGACCAGGTAACCTTCACTCATTGTTGCTGCAAATTACCTCAAATATTTCGTCTTGAAGTGGCTCCATCTTGTAGGTTAGGCCCTCTGTGGTTTGTGGTGTGGAGGAAAGCACATGCCAATCATTTCCTTGCAGTTCTTGAAAAGTTAAATCTTTTAGATAAGTTTTTACTGCCAGGAATCAAGGGAATCGTGTCACTGAGTTTCTGCAGGGAAAGAAAGAGAATGGCCCTAATGGTTGTAGGGTCAAGCCTGCCCAGAAAACAAGATCGAGAAAGCTGGAATTGTCTTTGTCTTGTGGGCGTGACTTGTAAATGAGAACCAAACTGGCATTTTGCAGGCTGGGTAGGGGCCATCATTGGGGAAGAGCTCTCCAGTCATCAAAAGCCATCTCAGCCTTCAGCAAAATTGTGCTGCCAGCATAAATGCCAGCATTGTCTTTTGCACCTGCCACCCATGAGCAAAACAGTAAACTGTTGTTTGTGAGGATGTGAGTTGCCCCTTACTGTAAAGGAAAATCAAAGATTCAAAATGATGATAAGAAATAAGAGTGTATGTAAATTTACAAAATGTTATGTTGCTTGTGTGAATAGGAACATACATGGTTTTCAGCCTGAGCTGTGCAGTTGGCAATTAACAAAGAATCTATTGTTTTAATCCCTTTCTTGCTTTAGCACAATTTGTCTCTTCCAACCATTAATTCAAAATTATTTTACTTTTCTTTTCAGGTGATGGCAATCAAGGATGTCAATCCACAAGCACCAGAACATTTTCTAGTTTTGCCTAAAAAACCAATCAGCCAACTCTCAAAAGCCACAGACAGCGACGAGCCACTTCTTGGAAAACTCCTTGCAACAGTACGAAAGGTGGCTGCACTACGGGGCCTTGAAAATGGTTACAGAGTTGTGATCAACGAGGGGAAAGATGGAGCACAGTCCGTCTATCACCTGCATTTGCATGTTCTGGGAAAGAGACAGATGTCATGGCCACCAGGCTGAGAAATAGGAAAGGAACTGTGGACATTTTAGAATTTATGCATTCACACACATGAACCATCTATGTCATTGTATTTTTCAAGCTTAGCTGCAAGTCAATCATGTCATTTCTTTAGAAGACTGCCAAATTCCTTCCCTGATGCAGGGTCTGATGATGCAAACTTGAAAACCTGACATTATCAGGTTGCTAGAGAAACCGCATTGGACAGTTTGCAGAGTCTTAGTGCAGTTTCGTACTGTGTCACCAAAGCATGATTCACACTGTCTTTTTGTTTGGAAGGGTCATTTAGAAAGACTCGGAAGACAAGGACGCACACTTTTGATTCTTTGTCTTTGGGACTGAACAGCCTGAGCCATCAAAAGACGCACTGTGAACTAGGCTGCTTACCGTTTCTTTTCTTTTACAAAACTTTCTCTGCCAGAAGTAAAGGCAAAATTGAGGCAAAGGTGCCTGGTGGTCTGGCCAAGAGGATGGATGCTTTTCTGATTGGGGTGGGTTCTTTTATTGGTGCAAATGTCTCGAAAAAAGTTTTGCTTCGAGACTGAAAAAGCTGGTTTGAATTTGATGTTCCATCAAAATGCCTGCAAATAACGCAAGTTGAAGTGCCTTTCATTTGGGTAATGTCATCATTGAAAATCTCACTTGATGTCATATTTTTTTGAGATGACTTAACCAAATAAGGAACTTGAGCCTTGTGAGGTGAGAAAAATGGGTGAGGGATGCAGACATTGAATTTTTCAAACATCTGAGTTGCAAGTTGGTCATTTTTGTACATTTCGCTACTTTTAAAAAAGCTCTGTGCGAAGGTAGGAGGCAACCAAAATTCCACTTTCCACACACTAAAGCTGGCCAAAAGTGAGGCCGCTTGAATACGAGGCAACGACAAGGCCTGTCTTGTTCCTTTCCTTGCAAAGAAGGTACTCGAAGTCGCCGTAAAACCCGAAATCGCGAAGAGAATGGCGATGCAGTCAGTTAAAGTAGGGTTCAATGGCATGCTGAATATGCACGTAAGATTGCTGCCGAAGCAAATAACTATTAATCATTTTCGAACCTTTTGTAAGGGAAGAAATATTGTGTGGACTTTTGAAGTTTCAGATAGGCCTAATTTTAGGACATTCAGTTCAGATAAGCCTCCTGATAAAAGTCTGAATGACATTCTTCGCAAAAGCAAAGGAAAGAAATCAAGGAAGACATACCCAAGTTTTAATGAGACAGGTGAAAGAGAAATGCCAGCAATTGCTGATCTGTTGAGCCAATTGAGAGGAGAGGCACCAAAGGTTGAAGTTGAAAGTATGAAATTAGATTTGAAGATTTCTGAAAAGCCTAAACAAGTGAGGCATGCACCAAAATATTCTTTTCACAAAGTAGACCCATATGTAGCGGTTGCAGCTCTTGGTAAGCATGTGGATATTTCCACCATAGAAGATTCTGGAAATGCTGTTGATAGCATACAAGCAGAGAGTTATTCAAAGCCACCAGATGTGATTTCAGACAAAGAAAAGAAGATTGTCCCAGATGAAACTGAAGTTGGTGGCCTGCTTAAAGCTTTAATGCAGAATAAAGTAAATGGAGATGATGTCAAAGAAATCATGGCCAATATCCAGCCAGGCAGCAGACTTACTGGAAACTTACGCAAGCAGTGGCAGAAAAATGAAAGAAAAGCACCTAGAGGCAGAGAAAACAGACAACTAAGGGGTATTGGTTTTCTTCTAAAAGGGCCAAGATCACATTATCTGGATGATTTGTTTACGAAAGAGAATTTTGAGAGAGATAGAAAATTTGTTTCAATTCATGAACAGAAGATGAAGCAAGCTCTTCAAAATGCAATCCCAAACTTAGGGCCCAAGGATGGCTTTGAAGAAATCATGCAGTATGCTGACAAAATGTGGCAGTTTCCAATTGATAATGAACAAGGTTTAGATGAGCAAGAGACATCAACATTTGAGGATCATGTGTTTCTTGATGAACATCTTGAAATGTTTTCAGAAAAAGGACAAATCCGAAAATTCATGGAGTTAGTTATCACAGGATTGCAGCAAAATCCATACTGTACTGTGCAAGAGAAAGTTGACAAGATTTATTGGTTTAAGGATTACTTTGAAAACTTCAGTGAAGAAGACCTGGAATTTTAAGTGTTAGTTTGTTGACACTTAATGGGTGGTATTTTCAATAATCTGTGGCAAGTATTTCAGAAAATGCTGCTAAGATTCTTTTGCAACAACTTTTCACCCCAAGAGGAACTGATTCTAAAAAATGTGGCTTACAAAAGACATTTCCCCAAGAATTTTATGAAAATAGCAGCTACATTGAATGAGTTCCACACTCCACTTGGTAGTGGGTGATGTTTTCCATTATAAGAATGCTTCCTTGTTGTTCAAAATTTAAGTCCAAAAAGTGCTACCAGATGCTTCAAAAAAGCACAGCATTTGAAAGGCTATTTGTTCCCTGAATATACAAGCAAAGGTATATTGCAATATCCGAATGAATAGCTAACATGTTCAAGCATTTTTAGAGTTTTTGGCCACTCCACTATATTTGTTTAACCTCAACTGAGATGACTTGGGCGTGCTTTAGCATGTGCTATCCTCTTGAGGATGAAAAGCCTTCCCCCTAGTATGGATAACTTTTTGAAAGGGATTCCATTCTCCCAAGAAAACAAAATACATGAACACATCCAAGTGTAATTATTGCTAGGAAGGAGAGTGAAGGGAAATTTGCTTGTTGTTGACACTTGTTTTTGCACGTTTTCAAAAGTGCTTTCTGCAGAAAATCTCACATTTTCATTGAAAGGAATGGCCTATTAAAGCCAGGTAAATTATTGAACCTAACTGGACACTTTTGGAACAGAAGGAGACAGTTTTCAACATTATTGCTTTTGGTATTCAGGGAGCTGCATTTGTTCCAAGCGCTGGAAGACCTTTTTATTGACTCACCTGGTAGATAATTCTACATTTTAATGGCATAGGTTTGAACTTTAAAATGGTTGTTTTAAGTCTATCACTTATTTCTTTGAGCTGAATATTTTTTAAATAACCCTTTAGCAACTTTGCTATGATTCTACCACTGAAGTTTCAGAAGCCTTCAAAATTTTGTGACATCATCAAACCTGGAGGTAGACCCCCATCCGTGTACCCCCGGGCTTGTCCCCCCAAATCCCAAAAGTCGGCAACAATTTTGAAAGAAAAGTGGCCTAAAAGTAGTTGGGTATACCTTTAGATTGCATACATAAGTCCGTCAAAATCTCCCCCACTTCTTTCAGATCTTTCAAAGCTGGCGCCGCCACTGGGTAAAGAGTTCTTTGATTCTCGATGAAGCTCTTGGCAGTTTTTTTTAAACAGGAGAAGATTAAGCGTAACCGTGTATCCCACCTACCCCCACCTACCAGCACCTATTTAGGTTTTCATCTAATAAGTTATGCCGCGAGCGCTGTACAGAGGCCGTAACTTGATTACAAAGGACCTGCGGCCCCCTTCAAGCGCTCTTTTTTCGTCAGAGATGGAAATGATGATAGCCGTCGTTGCGCAAAAGTGATTTTCAGGAGAGGCCCCGGTTGTTGGAGCGTTGTTGCCCTGTGAAACCGCACACTGTCGCAACTACTGTGCCACTCTCGAAAGGATGAAAGTCGATCTCCCAAATAACAGATATGTGACCGCTTTTGTATTTTTCAATCACAGCAGCTTATTTATAAGAGAGTTTCAGTAATCCGACTTGTTGCCACTTTGGGAAATAAACATTTTGCTGCCTTGGGAAATTGTTGATGATGCCGACAATGCATCAATGAAATCGAAATTGTGGAATCGAAATAATTAATCAAAGAAGAATTGCTAGTAGCTGCAATCTAGAAGCAAAAGGATTGCCATGGAAAGATTTGATTTTTGAATTTTTGAGGTGAGAAGTTTCAATCTATCTTGAACCTTTATTTTTTGCAGAAAGAAACTCCTCTAGTTCTATGTTGGAGAAACCCTTTTACGGCTGGAAACGTCCCTGAACACACGAACCTTTATGAGAAAACGCTTACACGTTTCTTCATAAGAAACTGGTTGATAAGAAGCTACTACGAAGATGGCCAAAATTTTAAGAAACCCTAGTACTGTGTCTGGGAAGTATTAAGAAACTTTAAAAAGTTAAAAGCAGGGATATTATAGTAAATATATCGTTAAATGGTTAAACCTTTATTCTTGAGCAATTAACTAACCATTTGTGGTTTCAACAACATTGTTTATTTCTATAAAATGTTTTAAATGTCAAAAACATATTTGCAGCGGTGTTAGCGACCACATGGATAATTCTGCATTCAAAAAATAAGAAATCAATTAAGTAACTTTCAGTACTAAAATCATGGTCAAATTAAGAAACTTTAGTACTATGGCCTGATCCTAGTTTCTTTTAAAAAAAGAACGTGTATAAGAAACTAAAGTAGCCGTTTCTAAAAAATTATGTAACTCTGCTGAAAAACTTTTCTATTTTGATTATGAGTTGCAAAATAGTCTTAAACAGAAAGTTTTGTTACCAAACCCTCGACCAAACCAACCCAAATGATACCAAGAAACTCACCAAGAAGTATAATATTTTTAATTTGCATATTCTTCCTTTTGCTTTCTTGTGATCCTTCAGGTAAAGATGTGCGGTATTACACTCCAAAAAACAAGGAAATTTCCTCATTTCTTGAGTTTTGAAATTTTGGGGAAACGGACACTTTCCTAACAGTTTCCCAAGAGAGAAATGGAAATTTCCGTTTCGCTCCGATTTCTCAGAGAAAACTGTCCGTTTCCCCTAAATTTCCAAGCAAAAACCATAGGGAAATTTAGATACTTCTTGCTATGAAAAATCTGAGAAATGCTGGAAGAAACGTTAACCGTACCATAAAGTTCAGAGGCAAATTTCATATCACGGGGGGGGGGGGTTCTCGGCTAAATTTCGGTTAGGGGGTGCCGCCCACAGTTTCAAAATGTAACCGTTGGCTAGACCAATTTTTGTGAAAATGACACCCTTGGCTAGACTAATTTTTCCTTCAGAAGTGCTCTGAATTGGCATTTTCTAGGCAAAACTTGCCAAATTTTCGCATTTTCTCGACCAAAATGCCAAAAAAGTTGGGTTTTTTACCAAAATTACCGAATTTTAACATCTCTTTGACCAAAATTCCCAAAAAGCATACCCTTGCCTAGACTTAACTCGATTAAAATTGCCAAAAAGTACACCCTTGGCTAGACTAGAAGGCCGAAAAAGTATACCCTCGCGGGCGGCACATCCCCAGGTACCTTTACTATGGAAGAACCCCCCCCCCGTGTTTCATATTAAGCTGGGTGTGTGTTATGAGCGTAAATGGAACTCTTTATTCAATTTCAGATCTGCGAAGACTTCAGCAAATATTCTGGGAATTGAATGTTTTTTAAAGGCAAATGTTGTTTTGCAACTTTGCACTTGATTCCATTTTACGCATAGTGCTTCGCGGCGTTGTTGGGTTTCAGGAGTTTCTGGCAGTCTGCGAGAAACCGCAGCTGAAAATCTGAAAGTACTTCGTAATTGCGTATTGCTGTAAGAAACTCTTTTGGGCCTTTTGGTGTGTTTTGCTCTCAGATCACGACAAGAACAAAATTGCTTCAGGAGCTTTTTGTCGAGAAATCCGACACATAATTCTGTTTCTTTGTTGTACACGTTTTTCTTTGATAAGAAACTTGTATCAGGCCATTTTGAACTAAACGCTTCTTAATTTCACATGGAAATTGCCATTAGAGTTTCTTAATTTGTTTCTTATGTCTTGAATGGGATATAGTCTCTACTTCTGCCATGTCTAGAGCAAAGCTACGGGGACAGCCTCAAAAAGTTTCTTAGCACTAACATTCGGCCATCCTGGCAGAAAACCTGTACTTGACCTGATATGATTTTTATGCAATTTCATTGGCTGAATTTCGTGAAATTCGTATCATTTTAGCCAATAACGATTTGGTGGTGTCAAGGATGCGTTGTTGTCGTCGTTGTTTTTGCTCAAACAAATGCCTCCTCTCAACAGCACGTGCGGCTCAACAAACACAACAGACGATCACCGATCAACAATCTATTATCGTTTTAATCCTCTCCTTTCTTTTTAGAACAATAGATAATAGCAGTTTATCTTCCCTTGGGATACAACAATTGATATCAAAGTGTGCCGGCTGAGAGAGAACGATAGAACAATCAAAATATCGGCCACATAGACCGCAAATATGAAGCCCGAAAGCCTTCAGACAATGAGGCCGTTGTCCCCACGATTCGCTTCATTGGAAAAGTCCCTTTCTCAAAATAAATCACTTTCTGCAGAATCACCAAAGTATGACGGAGAGACTAAAACGTCTCCAAGGATACTAAGCAAGATAGAGGAGAATTCAGTCCAACATTTTAAACCGCAAAACAAAGATTATTTAACTGCGCCTGTTCTAAATAACTTATCTCTTCGCCATTCGCCGTTACCCTTCCTGCACGTAGTTGCAGAGGAGAGCAGCAACGAGGAGCCAGAAGGAGACTGGACGAGCAAGGATTCGACGCCAGTATCAACTCCTGAAAATTACAGTATTTCAACAGAAGATTCAAATACATCATCAAGAAGTCCTGTTTACAAAGCACGTAGAGCATTGCCTAACAATTTCTCTCCAGTAAATAAAGGTTTTCGGCGTCCGTTACCCATAATGAGCTTCGCAACTGAGAAAACCCCGGATAGTGACTCTCTAATTGTTTCACGACCCCTTTTGGAGGAGTTGGAAGAAGCGGGGTACGCTGATGGGGATCATGATAGGGGCTTTTTTGGAAGGATCGCCGATGACAGATCGATCATATCTGATGACAGTGAGATGTTAAGAGGGAGAAGAGAACAGGGAAAGAAAAGAATCGAGAAAAAGGAGGGGGCGGTGAAAAATGAGAGAAAATTTGAAAAGGCCGCCAATAATAAAACACGTGAACAGCCCAGGCATGCGTCACCAAGTCGCATTCCGAGATTAGCAGTAAAAAGCGCAGGTGTCAGTTCGAAGAAAAACATTGAAGGTGAGAGCCCTGAAAATATCTCACAGAACGTTGCACGATCTTCCGAGAAAGAAAATTTGAAGAAAATACTTGAGAGGGAAGTAATCACTGATAAAGATCTAAACGAAAATATTACATCACTTGGTGACGCGTTAGGTAAAGACCCTGGCCAACAACAAACGACGGCTTCGAACATGGAAAGAAAATTACTCTCAAGTTTACCCAAGAAATTAAAAGAGGAAGCTGTCTTTAAAACCTTCGCTACTAATTTAAAATTAGCATCAAATGTATCGAGATCTGCTATACCCAAAAGACAGCCCTTGGAAGGAAGGCAATCAGTTGACAGCGGACGAGAAAGTTATGTAGACGAAGAGAAACCCAGACTTTACAGGTTCGATTCGAGCTCTTCCGTGTCGAGTGTAGGAAGTACGAGGAGTGTGACTCGTGGACATATGAATCAAGGAATAAAGACATGGTCATTGGCAATGGTTGCTGATTCGATTAAAAAGAGAAGACAGAAAGCTGCTACTTTTGGGAAAAGATCGTTGAACGAGTTGGTGAGTCTCCAGTTATGTTGTCTTTTATGCTGTGTACGCGACCTTTTCTTTGTTGATCAAGCCTCGCGAATTTGTAAATAATTGTAAATAATCCCTACCTGTCTATTTAGATTTCTGAAATCTTGAAATCAAGAAGAGAGATCCCGTATAAATGCACTCCAACAAGTGTTTTATTAACCTTTTATTCAATAAAGTTTTGAATATTTGTAGGAGGACTATTAGCTGATCGACTCTTTGTTTATGAAAACAAAGCAAGATTTCGCTTTGGTCAACGTTACACGCGCGATGACTCACTCACACAGATGGTATGATTGAAAAATTTAGGCCGAACCTGCTAAATCCTAAATTTATCATTGATGTGGAAATTAAAAATTTATTGCTTGACATGAAATCTTTTCGTGAGGCTTTGTTTAGTCACATCATGAAAATTTTGAATTCATGGAATTTGCGATGACAGATGAGGCCTGATTGAATTTGCCCAGGTTAAATCCTCGAAATCTCATTTGATCCTTCGATTGTGAACTTTAGCCTACGCAAGCACAGCTTGGAACTGTGGGTTTTTCTCGTGGTAAAATCATGAAGGGAGCCAACTGACAATGCCATGCTAGATTTTACGATGCTAAAGTGTGAAAGAGCTCACCCCTTGAAAACTTTGGAAACCCTCTCTTTAGAATTTTCAGACAGAGGGGAAATCACCCCATAAGATTTCGTACGCGTTGAGGGGAAAATTGTGAAAAATCCCTGAAATCCTATGCGTGTTCTAAAATCTCGTACATTGTGTTGATTTGATGAGTGGTGGACGCCAAGTTCTAAATTCATGGAGATTCATAGAAATTTTTGTATGAACGGTACATATGCACAGATCACATTGATCACAAAATTCTATTTCCTGTTACTTTGGACAAACGACGAATCATGCTTGTGGACACGGATGTAAACAAAGGACTCTTTTCATCATAATGTCATCCTGGAAACCATATCTTGCCTGATAAGATCAACTCCCAGACAACAAATTACGTCATCAACAATTTGATAAATACCTGAAACAGAATGCGAATTAAGATTAGATAGAAAGCGGCATGTCGCAAGTATGGATACCATTCTCATGAAATGAAACGCTGAAAAGCGAAATGGAATTCGAATATAAACATATTTTGTTTTGTTCTTTTTCGCTGCCAGACGATACGAGGGATGGGCAAATATGCCCCAAAATTTTTGAACTATGTAAATTTTGTCTTTTGTAATGTCTGTCATTATTGATGTAAACGTAATTCTTTATTAGAAACTAAGAAATTTGGACTAGTACTGAAAGTTTCTTAAATTTTTTTAACAGTTTCTTGAAAGGTCGCTCAAAGTTTTGTCTTATCGTCCCCATATCGTCGGGCTTATCGTTGAGGATCCTGTTTGTCTTCCTAGATATTTCACTGGCAATTTTTCAAACTCGTCCCCAGAGCCTAGGTCATCTGTCCCAGTCTAACAATTGTCCTAGGGACGAGGTTGAGCAAATGTTGTATGAAGCATTGGCAGAGATTCTTTGCAAAGAGTTTCTCTTGTAAGCTTCTAATGGAATACCAGTTTTAGTGATTATAGAAAGGGACTCATGAAGGGTCGAAATAGCAAGAAATGCTCCTTTACCTTTGAATCGACAATCAAAGTTTGTAGCCTGAAAAAGTATGCAGTTTCAGTTTCCGTCAGAGGTTTTAAGTTGTCTTGCAATCTAACAATCATGCTAACCTTTGATTTTGTGCGCTGTTTCTACCAAATTGACCATGGAGATCAAGAATTCATCCGGTACCTTTTTTATCTTTAACCCCAAGTGTCATTTTGGTGACGTCAATTGCTGACATTTTTAGAACAAATATGACCATAGCTTTTCACACACAGTTGAATTCAGCTTGATTAGAGCTTTCGATTGATATATGACTTTTTGTATTTTGATGAAGTTTTAAAAATAGGTATGACGTCATCAGTCCCATGACGTCATAATTGACATTTTCTTACAATCATGTAAACTGAAAATTTTTTGTTGAATTTTACCAAATCGATCATGCTGATTCCGAATCTGCAGTTTCCGAATCTGCAGTAACATCGCAAATTAAAGCGCAATTGAAATCAAACCTAACAGAATTATTTACGAAGGAATGGAAAGAGCGCATAACTCAAGCCTCGCCAACTAGCTTAAAACACAGGAAACTCCGTTGTTTCAAGTTGTTTAAAACTAAGTTTGAGCCCTCCAAGTACCTGCAACAGATCAATGATTTTGCTACACGACAACGAGTAGC
Organism: Aurelia sp. 3 sensu Dawson et al. (2005); assembly: GCA_964020215.1. Lineage (NCBI taxonomy): Eukaryota > Metazoa > Cnidaria > Scyphozoa > Semaeostomeae > Ulmaridae > Aurelia > Aurelia sp. 3 sensu Dawson et al. (2005). Next base: position 2,269,834 of record OZ026580.1, read on the forward strand.
GAAATTTAGGTGTAGCGATCATGACTTGATGATTGAACTAGGGCGGCACAAGAAGTTATGTGTTGAGGAAAGAGTTTGCAAGAAATGTAATAATAATGCTGTTGAAGATGAGATTCACTTTCTCTGTGAATGTCCCATGTATGACGATTTACGAAAGCTGTATTTCAACTTTGATTGGACAAATCCCCCGATTGATAGAACTGAACTTTTTAAGCAAGTATTGGCCGATGAAAGTGCAGAAAATACAAGAGTTTTAGGAAAATTTCTAAAAGAAGCATACCTTAGACGAAACAGCGAAATGGATATTCCACAGCCTACATCCTGTTGATTACTGTTGATTCGCTCTTTTCTTTTTAATTGTTCTTGTTGCTGTTACAGTTATGTTTTTCTGTTTCTCTCATTTGATTTTTTTTCTTATTCTTTATTTAGTTTATGTAGATCTGTAGTATTACTGCCATGCCTTGTAATAGGTAGTGCATTTGAAAAAAAAAAAAATATTGTATAAGGAAATATCTTTTTGACATATGTCATTTTCCCACTGTCTAAAACATTTGGAGGAATTGACATGTGTCAAAAAGGCATTTCCTTATTCAATATCTGTTCGGCAACTGCAGATTCGGAATCAGCATGATCGATTTAGTAAAATTTAACGACAAAATTTCAGTTTACATGATTGTAAGAAAATGTCAATTATGACGTCATGGGACTGATGACGTCATGATTATTTTTAAAACTTCATCAAAATACAAAAAATTATACATCAATTGAAAGCTCTAATCAAACTGAATTCAACTGTGTCATTTATAAGTTGACTAAAGATACCTGTGAAAAGCTATTGTCATATTTGCTCTAAAAATGTCAGCAATTGACGTCACCAAAAATGACACTTCCGGTCAAAAATAAAAAAGGTACCGAATGAATTCTTGATCTCCATGGTCGATTTGGTAGAAACAGCGCACAAAATCAAAGGTTAGCATGATTGTTAGATTGTTAGACAATATTCCCTGTCTAAATTCGAAGTAGGAGTACTCGAGGATACCCTGGGTACCAGACTCTCCCAAGAAAGAAAATTGGGTACCAGACTCTCTCAATTTTCTTTCTTGGGAGAGTCTGGTACTCAGGGTAACTCGAGGAGTACTCTCACGTTTGTATTGAATGTGCCTCGGGGATGTGCCTTAATTTTCCCTAATTTTCCCTAAACGTTTTCCCCAGTCTAGATCTAGCTAATCATAAATCTGAGATACGGATAAATCTAGCCAGACCAGCACGGAACCTTTCTTCGTTTTGAAAGGTCAAGGGCAAGCTTCTGGAATTAAGATTTTGTTACATGTCTTTGAGGGAATTAAGAGAGCCAACGCGAAATGACCTTGATCAAACAGATTTTGAATATGAGACTTCGATCCTCAAACAAATTTTATGTGCTGATGTAATTTAGCAATTTGTTTATGTATAAAGAGGAGTTTAGAAGAACGTGGGTAGCGAGACACCCACACCGAACAACATGACGTGGGGTGATGTTTTCATTTCTGCATAGAAAACTTTTCTATAGGAGCTGTGAAAACCCATTCAAAGCTGTAATATTGACCGTACCCGTAAGTTTTGTCAGAATCCTTTATAAGAAACGGAAATCTTTGATCATAAAGAAATTAAGAAACTTCAGTACACGTATTATTTGAAACCAAACACCCCGATCGCCGAAAAATTGAGAATCACCCGAGAAACTTTCATTTAGTTGGGTTAAATTTATTTACATTTTTGTGTTAACTGTTCGAGTTTCTTAATTGTATTGCAATCCCGACCAGAAACATCTAGGAACTCTTGGAGTGGGTCAAATTCTTTGTTTGTTATGGAACAAAGACATGTATGGATGTTTGTCTTGTTTCTGCCGTCCAAAACAGCTGTTTCATTTTGAAAAAATTCCAGGAATGATTGAAGTATAGAGAGTGGTCCTTTCATGTCTTGCCAAGCTCCCCAGATGATCATAAAGAACCCAACCGAGTGGCTCAACACTCGCTGAAAGCCTCATGTAAATTGAACGATAAATGCATCTCTATTTTTCCCTGAAAGAACAGTTCAACAAATGTCAAATTTTTCTATCAGCCCTAAATTTCAGCGTGCCCCCTGCAAAGAACTATATGGCTGAAAATGGCTCGTTGAGCAAAAATTCCAGATCTTCAAGGGAAATCTCCAAAAAGCCCCTAAAAATTGTTTCTTTTCTTTCAAAAATTTCGTCGCTTCCTTCATGCCCCAGGGTTTTTCCCCGAAATACGTTGCGTTGGCTGATTTTATTTCAAAGTTCAATGTACCCCCCGGGTACCTTTTTTGAAAGTCGGGTGGCAGACCCCAGTCCATCCACAAGTCATGTACCCCCCCCTAGAATGCACCTTGGTAAAATACCGTGGCACTTGTCACAATCTTGGACATAATTATTTATCTCCAATGGAAATGTATCTCACGAGAAAAGATTCAAACGAAAAACATATTTTCATATTTCATGACCTGATTTATTTAACAATTTGATGCAAAATAGATAAACCAATTTTTCCTGACCACATTTTTTAGAATCACTTACTAAATTTGAGATGAATCGTGCATCGATACCAATGTTTCTTGATTTTGAAGCCGCAGCGACATTAAATTTTCATGTATTTTCAAAAATGGTATCGGCATTAAATTTGTTAGAATTTTCTTGTTATTGTGGTTTGGAGAAAAAGTTGTATGGTTCAGGAATAATTTGATTTCAATTCAGAGATATATACTCATCTTGTGATGAAACCGATCGTAAGAATTGTAAATAAATTTTTTTGGCAGACTGCGCTGATCATGAGATAAATAATGAGGGCCAGACTTTGAAACCGTTAATTTGTGTACTCACAACGAAAATTATTTGTCACAACCTTGACCCTCCAATACGTGTATTTTTGCAAGAGGCTAAGAATGCTCGCCAATGATGAAAATTCTTTGAAAATTAGCAGATTTTGGTTACTCAGGGTGAAAATTTCAAAAAGGAAGGTTTTTGAAGCCTTTCCAATGTTTAGACATTGCTCGGGTACCTTTAAGAGTATTATAATACCCGAAAAAATATTTCTTGAAGTTTCACGATATTTTGGCGATCTAAGAGTTGAGTTTCTTATAGACAGTTTCTTAGAAAAATTAAGTCTTTCACAAATTTGGTTGAACAGGGCTAGAAGATGGCCTTTCGATAGTAGAAAAATTTGTGTTCTAACCAATGGCGAACTTGACATTATTTTTTGATAAAATACTTAAACTTGCAGCACCAGCAACTCTTTGCTGTCACAACGCAAAGTTGTAATATAATACAATTTTGAAGACAATTCAAGTATCCTTTCGTTGACTTTATTTGACTTTGTTATTCCAGGATACATTGAAAGAGAAGTTAGAGCAAGCTCAAGCAAAGTCAAATAGCCTAGAAGCAGAGTTAGAGCCGTTGAGAGAGAAGCTAAAGAGATATGAGGGTAAGTCAAGGACGTAGGAAGCATCTCAAACTTGGTGGGCACTACATCTTGAGGGCGCGTTTTTCCTTAAGAGAAAGGGGCTATTTTCTAAAGATAAAAAGGACACTTCTTTGTTTATTGCAAAATCTTGGGGGTACGTGCCCCCCAGTGCCTCCCAGTTCCTACGTCTATGGGGTAAGTTATCAAGGTCATCATCAACTTAAGCCCCGTTAACATGATACCCCAACGATACCGTTGTCATTTCATATCTGATGGAGGATAGCAATCCGATATAAATTTTTTTCTGTTTACACGAAACCAGTTTCATGTCATATCGGATTTGGGTTCTGTTTACACGCAAAAGCTGTATGAAGCGTATCGGATTGGTGCGTTCTCGCGTGAACCGGAGGCCAATCCGATATGAAACCAATCCGATATGAAATGAAAACGGTGTCGTGTAAATAGAGCCTCGATGTTTGTGATGGTTATCGAGGGAGTCCCCAATCAGTCTGTCACCACCATGCAGCAAGACGCCGTACAATCCTCTCTGGTTTTATCTTGAACATAAACATGAAATGTTAGATCTCATAATTCCATTTTCAGATTACCAATTTCTTCTTGCGATACATCAAGCCGCAAGTTTAAATGTCTAGCATGTTGCTAGAGTGAGCAGAAATTGTATGGCTCAAAACCTTCTGCTCTGTGTTCCATCAAACGTCGGAACTTTTTTGGGACACCCGGTATTTCCCTTGAGATACTTAAATTATGTGGTATTTTACAGTGATAATTGAAAATCTGGAGGACAAAGTCGAAGAAAGCAAACAAGAAATGTTGGTAAAGGAGAGGGATCAACTTGCGAAATTAGATCAATCAGAAAGAGCTCACAGTAAAATTCTTCAAGATGAAAGAATCGAAAGAGAGGAGACTGAAAGTGAATTGAAAAATAGAGTACGACAATGTGAGGCAGAGGTATGAAAAGTTTTTCCCTTCTTTCGCATCTATTTCCCAGCTAGATTGATTGCAGTACCTAAGTCCTATGCTTATGTTCCCATGTGCTATTTGACTTGAATGTCGTTTCGGCCAACAATGACTCATAATATGACTTTGAAAAAATTGACCCTGTTTAGGCCCTCGCCTCAAGAATGTGTAACGTTTTCAGGTACTTCGCAATTAAGAAATTTTTTGTAAAGTCGAAGTTACCCAAAGATTGACCTCTGTTCCTCATTCAAATTTCATGGCCCAAAGCAAACTGGAGTTCAGCTTTTTTCACATCTTCCAAAAATATCAACTAGAAGACGAGGTAATGGTCCGAGAAATGAATGAATTTCCATATTTTTGAAACTGTTTCTTCGGACAGTAGGCATATCTTAAACTAACCAAACAACATCTCAAAAGATTGCGTAGCCTTTCAGCTACATGCTGATACCTTGTTTGTTTTCATAACATTTGCTTTCAAGAAAGTATGAGCGATCTAGCTCGTGAAGTTTTTTTGGGTCACCCGGTATAAATCTACCCCCAGTTACATTAATCATCATTTGGTTTACCCAAAAAATGTAATTATTAATTTCGATAAATGGCATTTTCTTTATTTTGTAGCTTTGAGTAAATATTATCATTTCGGTGTACCTTTTAATCGATTTATTGAAATGTACTTGAGTTGAACTCACTTTCTCTGACTTTTATTGAAAATGTATCATATCAAATATTGACCATATTATTACATTATCCCAACTATATTTGATTTGTTTGTTTACATTTGGTTACAGTACCAATTTGATAACATAACTATTAACATTTCGTCATAAATTATCTTAAGATGGAAATGATTAACTTTTTGTGAAGTTCAGATGGTCCGCCAAATAATTTTTGGGCAAGTAGGCTGTAAAATAGCCTTTGATGTACCCAAAGACCTAAGCTCTAAGACGTTTCTTTTCAGACAAATTCTATTGATAGGCGATCATCAAGTCTTAAATGTCGTGCCACTTTACTTTCTCCAAGCAAGGCCTATTTCACAAATTTGGCCCCATCCAAACGAAATTTTCCTACAACTTTTTGTCATAGTGTTTCTTAGTTACCAAGCTCTTAATGGATTGACCCGGCCGTCCCAAAATTAGAGCAAGGAATCAACACTGTTGTTCAGATCTTCCGTTTCTCGTCTTGAGTAGCCTTGAAGTTATCACTTCGTTCCTGCCCTTCGAATTCTTTCATAGGAATTATAAGTATTTGCTGTCCAGATCAAGATTTGAAAAGGCACGGTAAAATTAGATATAGAGGAAGATATGTGACAAAGAATTTTGCGAAGTTATAAAATACAGATTGAAATACTAAAATCATCCTGTAGATACATTCAACCGAAAAGTAAAGATTGAGATAATCAAAGAAACCCCTAAGTAACGATAGAATTTGAAGGTCGAAAATAGACCTCGGCTTCCTTGGTCCCTCTAGAGCTGAGTGAAAAAAAACATTTTTGTTATGATGATTTGAGGAAAAAAACTGAAGAATTGACATGTCTAAACATGTGGAAATAAGACATAAGTTATAAGAAAGGGATTAATCTCTTGTTTAGATAGTTTTGTGAGAAAGGTATCCTTTATTTTAAATCTTTATTTAAAGTTACAGTAAAAGTGGAAAGAGCGTACCACCCATGTCGTCAATATTTAAGATAGAATCGAAGCTTCATTGGATTTCGTTTCTCTATATAAAGAAATCATTGAACATTCTCATTCATTGTGGTATCATCATCATCATCATATACAGGAAAATATGCCATAAAGAATTTCGCTAAGTTACAAAATCATCATGTGGATACAATACATTCAACCGAAAAGTAAAGATTGAGGTAATCAAAGACCTAAGTAACAATGAAAGGGATAGAATTGAACAGTCAAAAATAACCTTGGCTTCCCTGGTCCCTCAAAGCTGAATGAAAGAAACATTTTTGTCATGATTTGAGAAAAAGAAGCTGAGAAATTGACATATCTTAACATGTGGAAATGAGACACAAGTTATAAGGCAGGGTTTAGCCTCTTGTTTAGGTAGTCTTGTGAAAAAGGTATATATCCTTTATTTGAAACTTTATTTAAAGTTATAGTTTCATTTTCTGTTGCAGGTGAAGTTATACAAAAAACAAGTTGATGAACTGGAAGATAATTTAGCCATGTTAAAAGAAGGAAATGATGTCGATGAAGAGAACAGTCCAATGGCCAAGCAACTTGCTAGCCTCAGGGTAAGTTTATCAAATTGTTTGAAATGTGAACTTGGCTTCGAAATCAAGATGTTTAACGAATTGATTCCTTACAGTATCTTATTTTGTTCAATGATGAAGACTGATCGTTCGCACTTAAGACTAGGCTGTCTTTGGATTTTTTTTCAGTACGCAGTAAGAATCTTAGGGTGCAGACTTGTGTCTATTTTTTGACTGGATTCTCTTCCTTAACGTGCTAAGACCTGTAGACCTCGGAATCTTGAGCATTCTAAAACTCACAAAAAGTCGTAACTGCATACATATCCAGGGCTTAACACAGAGAAAGATGTGGTTCTATTGAAGACACTTTTGAAAGACCAACAGGAGTTCCGAATTGCTTGGTTTTAAGAGTATCAGGTATCCAAATAAAAAGATAGAACAAAACATAAAAACAAAAATTGAAAAGTAAAAATGCCAAATGAAAAATAAAAAATTGGAGACCTTGGTACCTTGGGCATCACTAGGCTCGCTATCCCCCTCCTTTTTGATTTAACAAAATAACTTTCTCTAACTGACACCTTTTGTTTTTAACAGAAAGAATTGGTTCAAGTGAGAGAGGTTCTAGCGACAAGTGAGAAAGAGCGATTGAATGAAAGAAAAGAGAAACTTTCTGCTTTACAAAATATGATCAAACTGACAAAAACGAAGTCAGATATCGAAGAAGAACTGGATGAACGAAAGAAAGCTGATACGAAAGAAAGCAGTGAAAAGGTTTACATTTTCCTTCAATTTTATTTTCATGTAACAGTTTTGGTCCCGGAGACACAGATTCCTAGGAAGTGTATTTAGGGCTTGTCTCTTCTGCATGTTGGGTAAACCAAGGAATGTTTTGAAAAGGAGAGTGATTATTTAAGAATAGCACCCCCGAGCACTTTATTTACTAATGCTGCTGCCCATATTATGGCAGTTTTTCAATGATTTCATCCTGTGAAATTGCTAACCCCAGCCCCAGATTCAAATTTTTTGCCAAAATTTTAGCCTGGATACAAGTCTTCACACCCCTTGTGTTAATTATATTGATCTTACGACAAGGCTAAGCTGGAAATGTTGTGAGAGATTTTAGTGTCACTGTGGATCAAGACGTCTCCATGAAGAATGGTTTGGAAACATTTCCACTAAACAGGCCGTGATGTGAAGCTAAAATTCGAGCTAAAAACTTTGTGTGCACCTAGTAAACTCATTGTCAGGTATTGTCTGTTTATCAAAAATGATTTTGAACTTTTTTTAATTAGTCTCTTGAAGTTTTTCAATCAGATCTGTGCTTGTATACATATGATTTATGGTTAACAAGCAATCTGTTTCGTTTCTCAGTACATGCAACTGAGTGGAAAGCTGGCTGTTTCAGAAATGAAATTACAAAAGCTCAGAACGGAAATGTCAACAGAGATTGAACAATTACAGAAGAAACATCTTCAAACCACACGAGACATTAGCGTAAGACTATACACGTATTTTCTACAAGAAACTGTCATGGGGGTTGCTTGCCTCGCTTCTGAGACTACACCTTAGCCTCGTTCCAGATGTTGTCTAGCGTAAAATAGAATTGTAACAGAGAGAAAAAGTGAGTGTGCTCACCAACATCATAGAGAAAACCGAGAGCTCTGCAAGACACGTGCCATAAAATATATACAATTAGTTATGATAATTATACACAACGAATATTTGGGGGTAACACAGAGAGCACACATAAATCTTTTCATTTCTGTCTCAAATTTTTATATCAAAGTCCATAAGTCCCGGTTTAAGCAAAAATAAAAATGAGCATAGGGCTCAAATCTTTCAAATCTTTAAAAAGGTGGATGTAAAACTGTATCACATTTATTTGAATTAAAGTGCTTGAAAGAAACTGTGGGTAATTTGCTGTAAATCTGTCGTGGTAATTTTTTTATGTCTTGATTATTTTCAAAATGGCGGCATTTTGATTATTTTTGCAAAAATTCATCGAAACTTTTGAAGAAATTAAGATCATGATAAATCTTAAATTACTCGAGGTAAATTGATAAAATCTTCGAGAAACCCATAGTTTATGAAGGTCTACGATATGGTTGCAAGTAGAAATCTGTGGCTCTTCTAGCTGAGGATTTAGAAATTTGATGACGTCACAGCCTCAAAATTGATAAATGCCGCCATTTTGAGACTAATCAAGATATCAAAAAATTGCCACGGCAGATTTACAGAAAATTATCCTAAGTTCCGCCCAAGCACTCAAATTCAAGGAAAAATGTAATGGAGTTTTACACCCACCTTTTTAAAGAATTGAGCTCTATGCTATAAAAATGTTGTTGTTGTCATTGTTATTGTATATGCTGTTGCGATAGGTGAGATTATGTCATGAGTCTAGATTTTTGGTACAGAATTTGAAAATAGCTTCGAATAATAGACTCACCGTACTAAGACCATAAACGCAATAAACCCTGTAAATTGTGGAGAGAAAACTGTTAACTTCTGGAAAAGAACAATCAAAAGAAACCAGTAACTATTGAGGAAACTTTTGAATCCTGCAAGAGAAAACGAATTAAAGCACAGATAGTGATCGAGTATGAAATTTCTGGTGGCAGTCTATGTGAATTTTCCGCAGATTAGTTTGTAACATAGCTGTGCATGTAATATCCTTCTCCTTAATCTTTAGGCTGAGCATGAAAAAACTCTTGCAAGTCTACGGAAGCAGAACGAGCTTCTACGAACACAGCTGAAAGATTTGGAAGACCAACATAGGCCTAGTTCACCTGGAAGAGCGTTACCTTATCATGGCAAATGGTCAGCAATGCGTTCTGAAAGCAGAAAGGTAGGATACAGTTTAGTGCTTCGTAATTCATTGACACTAACATTGCGTTGAAACGGTCATTTCTCCGTCAGTAAAAAGGTGAAAGAAATTCCATGGCATGTAATGCCTAGAAAAAAGGGAGATTCAAATTTAGAACGCCACTAAAAGACAGATTTCTGCCCATTTCTATTTGTGCCTACTTTCTGTGCATGGGGAAGACTAGCAAAGTAGACTAGCATCCCGTTTACATTGTACCGGTGCAGCTCTGGCTCCTTGAAAAGTGTAAAGGATGAGGCTTCCGTTTACATTGTTCCTGCAAAGCCAAAGGAGTTTTGCTCCTTCTAGCTATGGAATAACATAGCGTTGTTCTGGAACAGTATAAATGCTCGTGAACCGCAACAAAATTTTAATGGATCAAGCTGTGCCGATGCCGTGAAAACATGGTCTAAGACTGCGTTCACACGATGCCGGCACATTTTGAAACCGGTGAAAAACGTGACGGTAGCAGATTTTGATCCGGGCCTTTAAAGGCTCTGGGCCTTCAGATAACTACCCTGGCTACCCCCCTCCCCCCTTCTCGATGGGCCTGACCCCAAGCATATCATACCCTTATCATGTTTTATTTGAAAACGAATCTACCATTAGTTATTTTCTCATCTATTTCCAGCATACGACAGAAATGAAAGAAATTATTTCAGTTCTTGAGAAAGAAGGACTTGGCCCAGAGCAATGTTCATCAGAGGAAGTTGTTCGTGTTTTATTTACAAGACAAAAAGAATTAGGTGAAAAGTTAAAGGAAGCAGATGATGTTTTGTCGTCGTGTAAAAATGGTGATCCAAGACCTACAATACAGGTAGGACCGTTCTCAAGTGATTTTTATGACCAAGGGATGAATTCAGTGGCGGGCACTTAGTTGGGGGGCGAGGGGTTGTGATTTGGCCGTCCCTACCGCAGTGTAGGTTAGAGCAAAGATCTTTCTGTTTGAAAACAACGTAAATAAACAATCCTTTCTTGTGACTGCAAATAACAAAGCTGCAATTCAGTGTCGGTAGTAACTGTGATGTTTTAAAGAGTCTGTTTCATCCAGCATGCCTTGCTCGTGCCGACTCCTGGTTTGCATTTATTGTCGCCATTTTCATGGCCCTTGAAAATGGCGACAACAAAAGGCAACGAGGAGACGACACGTGCAAGGCATGCTGGATGAAACAGACCCTTTAAATTTTGCACAGTAGCAATGTAACACTGTATCATTTAGCTTTTTCTTCTTTGATTAAAAGACTATATTTATTCTTTATTTGTCAAATATCAAGAGAAAGTAAATCTGCTGAAAGGAATATCATTTTCAAACATCAAGCTACTGTGTGGGTGGTTATTTAAACTTCAAAGACTCCAGACTTTATTTATCAGTCAGATGGCTCTTTTAATTATCAAAATATTTCTTCTTAACACTCTGTTTCACCCAGGGTTTAAAAGATGAAAGAAAAATCTTGAAGAGACAAGTTGATGATTTAAAACAGAATGTATCAACTCTTGAGAGTCAACTGAAATTGACAGAAATGACAAGTAAAAGGTGGGTAGTGCTTGGGATACTGCAGATAAAACTAGTTTTCATTTGAAGCTTTCTCTTGACAGACATGTCAAAGTATGACTTTTTGTCACCAATTGTCACAGTAGGATCTGTAAGTTTCTCAGTTGATGTGATCTGACTTGGATTCACTTGCAGTTAAGGCACGAGCGGATAAATCACACAAACTTCGGTTATATGATAATATACAAACGCTATGTACAAGGTTAACGGCTCTCCAGTGAGATCCGGAATTAACGTGTAGCTGGTAGCATAAACGATAATCAAAGATCCACTCAAAAGTTACAGAATGTATTGGAAACTACGCGGAAATACGAATTAAGACTAACCAATCAAATATAAGAATAACAGGAAAATGACAAACATGAGATTTGCGTTAAAGGACCAACCTAGGTAATAAAACAACTGGTCATATACCAAAAGTAGATGCCGAAAAGGAATGAAAGCGAGGTTCATACGTAATCAATGCTGAAACTATGTGAAATGATACCTCATAATCTGAAAGGAAAATCATTAAAACTTGAATGAATAAATAAAAGCTAAAGGAAAAATGTATTCAAATGAATGAACTCATAAAAATGCTAAAAAGTACGTATCGTCACAGACAAACCTTCAAATGGAAACTGATGATTTTGCTGGTTAGTACATGCTTATGAATGAAATTTTATGGTCCATCTCTCCGTTGGATTGGGAATGTAAATCAAAATCAAGTTTTTTTTAAAGCATAAGAAATTGCAATGTACAGCATGATGAAATATTTTTCGAACTTTGCATTCGTCATCAGTTGAAATCTCACAACAAGTAAATAGGTATTTCTTTATCAAAATGCTAAAGCAAACAAGAGGTCCTTAGAGAACCGTTTTTACTCCTAGAATTGAATTTAAGTGTCCTGCAATGTAAACTAGCGCTGGTTTCCCCTACACAACTTGAATAGCTACTCAAAAGTGTATCAAAACAAATATCCGCCGTGAAGGTTGCAAGTTCAGAGATTTGAATTTTCACATATGCTTTATTTGAGATCTCACCTGAATTAGCCATGAGAGGGATTTAACAGGTTTTCCTGTCCGGTCCAGCCATTATTTCAGGCTCACATTAGTTCAGACTTCGTCCTCATCTTTTAAAGATTTCATCTTATCACACGTATTATCTTTATAAGAAACTAAGAATTTGGGTCAGTACTGAAAGTTTCTTAAAATTATCAGATTTTTAGTGCTCGTAGTTTCTTACGAGTTTCTTAAAGTTTTCATAACTATCTTTGTGTTTACTACCTGTTCCCTCTTGAACGTTTCAAAGCAGTTTTTTTTAAGCTTTCTCAATGTTTAGACATTACTCAAGTATATACCTTACGAGTAATATGATACAGGAAGCAGAGCTATGTTAAGGATTTTGCTTGTCAAAATAAATAGTTTTTAAGTTACATTTTCCCAGTGCTGGATTTTCTTAATTTTTTGGCGATCTGATATTTGAGTTTGTCATAAAACTATTTCTCAAAAAATTACATTGATTTATAATGGTTAGTATTATTTCGCTGAATAGGAGTCCTTTTTTCAATTATTCTTTTATTATATTTTGATCAAATTTTGAAGTCTGTAAATCTATTGTTGTTTTTCTTCCAGGCAAATGGAGGATCTACTCATCGAAAAGAAAAATTCTTTCCTCGAATTTCAAAAAGCAATTGACGACTGCGATGCAGCAAAATCAGCAGCTGATAAAGCGCAGAAAGATCTCGTGGACACGAGATCAATGTTGAATAAGAGGCAAACTGAACTTCAAATGTTAAGAGGTATGCTCTCTCCAGACAGCTTCGTAATAGACTGAATCGGCTGAACAAGGGCAGATTTTGTAATACAATAGCATCAGTCGCTTTGGTTCACACCTCAATTCAAAGCGATTAGCGAATGCAGACAAAAGAAATTCTCTCAAGCGGAATTTCAAAACAAACGAAGCCGTAAAGTTGCCCTGAAAGTTTCAGCCTGAAACTAGTAAGGCAAACTCTCGTTTGGTGCGGACGAAGGGAGGTTTTTAACAGAAGGTATCTGCTTATAACGAAAGAAGAAGGGTAAATCTAAAGTTCTGTCTCGCGGATTTTGTCTATTTGATTCAGAAGCTGAGGAGTGACTGCGTACACCTGAGCAACAAATATACAAAAATTGTAATGCCCTCTGCTCGGTTTCTGAATCAAATAGACAAAATCCGCGAGACAGAACTTTAGATTTACCCTTCTTCTTTTTTTATAAGCACATACCTTCTCTTAAAAACCTCCCTTCGCCCGCACCAAACGAGAGTTTGCCGTACTGGTTTCAGGGCAACTTTGCGGCTTCGTCTGTTTTCAAGTTCTGCTTGAGAGAATTTCTTTTGTCTGCATTCGCTTATCGCTTTGTACTGCTGGCGCTGTCTGCGATGTGATATGCGACCTCGTTTCCATTGACGTAGCAACGGAGCAATTATAATTAGGTTTGCCTAGCAACGAAATCTTTGCTGTGGAGAACGACCAAGAAGAAGACACAGATGGATTTGAAATATATTCATTTAAGGTTTTACAGGATTTCAACTTAACTCATTATTTCATACACCGTTCGACTCCCATTCGATTGATCGGAATAACTCGAAATTGCGAAAGTTTCGAATCGGTTGCCGTCTGAAAATCGTTGAAGCGCGAGAATGGGCCTAAAGCAGAACCGGTGCAAGTACCCCAAAAGAAAACTAAAATACCTCGCGAGTCTCATACTATCTCAGAAAAATTTTTCGCTTGATTTATTGTCAATAGTCATCCAAAAGTATCTTCGATTGCTCAAAGTTGGTCGGGATTGGGCAGAGTGAAATTTTTACGAGTGCGTGCTTGGAGCGTGACAAAGAGGTTGAAGTGGCCTAAGCTACCGCTGAAGCAACTTAGCCGCTGCAGCTAATTCATGATTTCTAACGGCTAAACGAGTCTCGCTATCCAAAGATAAAACATTTAAAAGTCACATGAATGTCTAAACTAGCCTAAAATGCTTACCACTGTTGTAGAAATCCAATCCAAAAACGCGATGCACTTATCCGTCCAAACTTCAGTTTCCATCTTGGTTTCACTGCGAAGTGCGCGATCCGCTGCGGAGGAGGCGCATATCACATCACAGAATGCAACTCAATGCGCGATTCCTCTCCCGTGTTTAGCTCCCTGGTATTGAGGTGTGAACCAAAGCGACTGATGCTATCGTATTACAAAATCTGCCCTTGTTAATCGGTTGAGGTTTGTTTTAACCATTTCAAGTCATGTGACCATACTCTTGGGAAGTTTTAGTATTGTGCTACTTTTTGCGCTCATGGCACAACTTTGCAACGCACGAAATATTTTAGAGAAATGAGAAAGATGTTTTATCAAGAGATTGATCACATGATTTGAAATGGGTGTAAACAAACCTTAGATTGCGTTCACACGATGCCGGCACATTTTGAAAACGGTCGGAAATTTGCCGGTAAAAAGTTCGTTGCAAGACTTTGATGCCAAATAAGTGTACCTAAACCCTAGGAATCGTTCAGTCTCGTTCCAAAAGCGTCTGGATCTGTTGATCTGTTGAAATATCGTAAAAGTTTAATAAACTCAAAAATTTTCATCCAGATAATCTGATGAGCGTTACAAACGAAATGAAAACAGTTGATGCTGATCTTGGTAAAAACAAAAAGGATTTATCCATCAAGACCGCGGAATTAGAAAGGATGAAAAGGGACATTGCATTGGAGACAGAAAAGATACAACAAGAAAGAAAAAATAGTTCAAGGCTTACATCAGATGTGGAAAATAAGAAGAAGATTATAAAAGAGAGTGAAAAACTTATTGCTGAATTGGAATCAAAGGTACTTTTTATTGGATTCTTTCATGTGAAAGCGTTGGCCATTCAGTGTGATCTGGAGGAGTTGTGCAAGATAAACTTCCAGGAATCCTTGACGTTATCTCCATGATGCAGGCAGCTATCAGCAGATACATTGCAAATGAAAATGATTTCATAGCCTTGCACCTCGTAGAATTATTATAGATGAAAAGAAACGAACATTGATCATGAGCAAAATGACTCACAAAATGAGTCTACGTCACGAATATGGCCTAATATGACACACACTCTGCTGTTAAGATATAAAGAGAACTTACTGTTGTTCTATTTTTGCATTTCCCTATCTTGCAATTATTTTCTGAATCGCATTCTCCGAGCCAACACAACCGCACCAAAGCAAGTTCGAGGCAGCCGTCTTGTTTTGCAGTTTCGCTCCTCTGCAGGCAACCTTTTCAAAAACACGCCTGAACTTGCTGTGGTACGATCTTGTTGGCTTGGAAAATGCAATTCAGAAAATATTTGCGAGATGGGAAAACGACAAAAAAGAACAAGAGTTATATAGTTGTTCTTATACCTTAACAGCAGAGTGAGTCAGCCAGGTCATATTCGTGGCTTAGGCCATTCAAATCATTCATTTTGCGTGTACTTTTGCTCATGTATTGATGAGGGACATAGTTTAAAAACTCTAATTTTTGAGAAAATAATACTTTACTCATACTTTATTATCATTTTGCGGTCAATTCTGTCCAAGGGCGACAAAAAGGCTGAGAAATCTTCAGGTTGGCACTGTTTCACTTATGTTATTACTGTCAATTTCTTAGGTTCAAAGACTCACAGAGAACCTTGAAGCCAGCCAGATGCATGTGAATAGAGCTACATCAGAACGAGATTCATTAAAAGAAGAGCTTCAGTCATTACGAGGCACGATGATCACAAATGAGGCAGACTTGAAGCAATTCAATTCAGTTGTCGCCAACCTTAGGAATCAGGTAATTGTTTCATATTCATGTTGCTGATTCATGAAGGAATCTTCGTTTGTCTAAATAGGCTGTCGATCGAAACTGAGAATTAAACTATGATGACTAGTTGTTTTGTTCTGAATCAACGCTTGAAGGATGTAGCTTGCAGGCATAAAGTATTGTAGGTATTAATTGCTCTCAAATTTCCCAAATATTTCTGTCCTACAGCAGTGGTTCGTATTTGCTGTTAATACCTCAATATTACTCTACAGCTTCAAGACTGCAGGAAACTTTATAAAGTACTGTTTATGGAAAGCTTCGTGAAAAGAAACGGCTTATTCTGGAGGCAACGTTGGTTTTTAAGCAAGCGTTTACTAGCATGGGATTTTAAGGACCAATGCAATTTAAGGACGTTTTGTAAAACTCTATCAGGATAGGAGAGGCCTCATAGTCCCTGAGAGACATAAGGTGTGGTCGTCTCGACAGTGTAAATGCGATTCTGCAAACAAATGGTTTATCTAACCTTTCTCTCCAAGAAATGACAAAGGTTCCCTTATATGGTCATGAAAGGTTACCGGCTGATGCAAATAAGAAAATCTTATTGGCCAAATTAGTATACATCCTTTGCTTCAGAATGCTTTCAATAGATAAATAAAAAATTAAAAATTCTAGTTACTATAGTTTCTTCTCTCATTCCACGTGGTATATAGCACCTCGTACCTGCAATTTTTTTAAGTATCTGTATTTTTTGTAATATTAATTTTTATGTATGTGTAGCGTTTTGTAGTTGTTAGTCTTGTTGCATGTCTTTATGTTAAAGGTTATGGGGTTGTCATTGTCCCTTGCTCCTCTTGGCGTCGTCCCTGTAGTGCTGCATAGTTAACCTAATAGTATAGTAGAATGTAGCCTTGTATCGAAATATTTTATATGAATAAAAAAGACATAAGGAATTTTGCAAAGTTCTCAAGAAGTCTTGCTGCACATGATGATGCCCTCAGTAAGGAGAGAATCGATGACTATCAGTATGATTACGAAGAAAAATTGTAATAGTTATAATGTTACTATCTCATGGACTGTTCTAAATTTTCTTGCAGATAAAATCACTGGAATATGCACTAAAAGAGAAAGTGGATAAACTTGCAGCAACATCTAACGAACTAGAGAAGGCAAAAGCGGATAGCCTGGGAGCGAATCATTTGCTTGGAATCGAGGAAGACAAGAACAAAGAACTCGAAGACGAGGTTGATGATTTAACGTACAGATTAGCAGGGAAAACTGACGAAGTTGAGAGACTGATGGAGAGAGTAAAAGTTTTAGAGGACGATTTAGAGCATGCCAAGTCAACATTAGGGACTATGCAGGTATGGTTATAGTTTCATCCTTTGACATTATTGCCACTTACATACCGAAAAATCCCCATTGAGACCCTCTGTATAAAGCCCCCTCTCCAAAAAAGCCTTAATGAGAACCTCCAAAATTGAATAAGCTCCCTGGGAACTGAATTTGCCCCAAGTCTGTTTCGTCAATTGTAGTAAGTCGATGTAAAGTTGGTGGAAATTTACCCTGGGGCTCGATAAAGCGTTTACGGCATTGCTTTTATCAGTTATTATAGCATTGAAAACCACAACGAAAGCTAGGGATCGTACACAGCCAACCACAGACTTTAGACACCTGCAACCTTAAGGACACAGTTGAACTCATTGATTCCTCAATTTATCATTTGACCTTACATTGTCTCAATCATAGTTTTATTCTGTTTTAGCTTGACTTTGCAGAAACTGAGACTTCATTGAAATCACATGAATCATCCAGAACAATGCTGACGAAAGAATTCAACTTGCTGCAAATGGAGCACAGAGAAGTGACAAGAGAAAAGCAACGGATATCTGAAATTCATGAAGAAACTAAAAGAACTTTGCAGCAGAAAACTGAACGATTGACTGTTTTGGATAAAGAATTAATGGAATGTAAACAACAGCTGAAGGAAAAATCGAGAAAACTTCAAGAGGTGAGTTTAAAGGACAAGTCCGTGGGTTATGAAATTATTGTCAAAAATCAACCTTTCCAGTTGCTGAAGACCAAGTGTAACTCATTTCCCAGTTTTTACATTCGTAACAGCTTCAAATTCGTTAAACATTGCTCATATGTTAGGACAAATGTCGTCGCCATTTTGAGAAAAGTTCTATGAGAACAACAAAGCTTGATGCTCCGGTTTCCATTTTTCTGCAACTTAATTCATGTTGCCTTTGTTCAGATACGTTTCACACAGTTTTTAGATAGAGGATTAACGTGATTAATTAGGTGGCCATAGCCTCGCAGTAGCAAGTTTAATCTCTTTTAGTTGCTTTTACCCTGTATTCTATAGGATAATGGGCCTACTCGTAGGCTAACGCCTGGTTTCCATGTGATCACAAGGATCCCAAGTGACGCATGGATCGCAAGAATCGCAGAGACAGAAATCTTTCTATCTCAATCGCAAGGATCGCCAGTGTCGCAACGATCGCAATGGATTTTAAAGCAGTTTCCATTAAAATGCAAGGGTTGCAAGTCGCAATTTTCAGCGATCCTTGTGACCATATGAAAGCCAGGCTTGAACTTCAAGACAATTTGCACCTACTTCCTTTTGATTTTTAAATCAGATGAAAAAGGAAGCCCATTTTTATCACCTAGGTATAATTTCCAAGCGTGACGCACTTTGCTTATTTCGTTAATAGGCCGAGTCAGAACGAGACAGACTCCAAGAAGAACTCACATATCAAATAAAGCAAAGTGAACTTTTAAATGAAAATTTAGATACAAGTAAAACAGGGAACAGAAAACAGATGACAGAGATTGAAGTTTTGAAATCGCAACTGAGTGAAATATCGAAAAGAAGAAGTGAACTAACAGATGAATTAAAAAGGACAAAACAAGATTATGAATCAAAGAAAGAAAAAGACAACGAAAGGATAACGTCAATACAAAATGATAATGATCAATTAAGAGCAGAAATTAAGGTATGTATTGGCATTTAGGGACGCTGCAAAATTGTTCTTATTACATGGCCAGTGCAGTAAATCCCCGCATGTAAGAGCCTACCAAAATAAGAACCTAGAGGCTGTTTTTCCTAAATTATGTACCTTGCAATTAAGAACCTGTTTCAGTCTGATGAAACAGAGGTTCTTATTGCAGAGGTTGCAAAGTTGATATTTGATTGCTGTTATTAAGGTCCTTGTGGTCCCAGTTGGCTTTGATAGTTGTATTCTCCTCCTCGATTACTTATTAGGCCCATAAGAACGCTTCAAAAACAAATAGTAGGGCTGAACATCTTTGTGAGACTCTTGAGGGGACTACACGAGGCACCCTTTAAATAAGAACCTCTACCCTATACCTTGAAATTAGTCTTAGTACCTTTGAAATAAGAACCAATTTCAGCCTGGCTCTCGAAAAAGTAGGTTCTTATACGCGGGGATTTACTGTAGAGAAACAAAATGCTTGTTAAAAACCTGCTCTACGATGGATGGATTTTCTTCAAAAGGTCTATGATAGTATTTCGTGTACTAAAGTCTATCTTGGTATTTGCGGTAATGCAGAATTATTCTTGCAAAACCCTTAATTTATTATTATTTGCAGGCATTTTCATTTGACATTTCATTTGAGAAAGACTATGATTAAATGTATTGTGTAATGATATCATATGTATCCAAGACTTCTTGCTTTGCGATAAACTTTCTCATATTTGTTTTGTTACATAGAAACCTTTTTGCTATGCTTCCAAAAACACCTTTTCAATTAAGCAGCCTCGTTTTGAACTTTTTCAAAATTTCTTTAGCATGTGCCATGTTAAATTTTGGACCCCATATTGACATTCAGAACCCTAATTTTAGTCTAATCATGATCTTAGTGCTAGCGAAAGTAATTTTATGAGGATAACAAATTTGAAAATTTATGAGGGATTTGACCATGAATAATGACTGCGGGTGTAAAGTTTCACCCCGAACGATTTTGAGGTTCAAATCCCATATAAATTCTCAAATTTATTATAGCCATTACAACGATTAGTCATTATATATATATAGTCTAGGAATGTGACAATTTGGAATTACACGGAACTCGGGTTGCTGAATCCAAATCCATGGTCAGAAATTTCGTATCAAGAAATTTTCAAAATTTCCACAACGAGGCCGTTAATTGAAAAGGTGTATTATCTTCTTTTCTGCTATTTTCAAGGCTGCGCAAGAAATGATCAGGAAGCAACTGAGTGCCCTCAATGGATACACTGATTTTGTTGACGACGACAATGAAAGAAATATTAAAGAATCTGTAAACAGAATTTTCAAACGATTGAACAAGTCAGAAGAAGATTGTCAGGTAGGTTACTTTTCGTTGCATTGCTGTGCTGCAATCCGACGGAAATTCTCGCAGAATGAGGCATGTTAAAGTTCTTCTCCTGATGCTAATAGAATACTTTAGTGGCAAATTGCAACAGATTCTAGTAGATTAACAGTGATAAATCACGTGTTTTAGATCCTGGGAGGAAAATCAATGATTCTCAAATGTCTTTTGTTTTGTTCGGTACAAAAACAGCGCGGTCGTGTCATTGGTCAGTTCTTCACATGAACCAAACTGAAGAGCTTGCGACGAAACGCGTATTTGGTGTAATAATGTTGTTGATAACTGATTACTTGATTTTCGTGCAGGTTTAACAGCTTTCTCTCCAGTTACAGGTTTACCTTATATTATTGCTGTTCTTTTATAGGAGTTGATAGTGTTTTCGTACATGATACAAGTTTATTGTGCGTCCATGGGTTTATTATGATGAGTCCGCTATTTAAGACTTGTTTTTGGATCTGTTGTAGGGATTAAGGGAGGCTGAAAGTTACGAGTTTTTGCGTGTGTGTGCGCAGTTTCTGCTCTGTGTACTTCACTTAGTAAATTATTTAGGCCAAATTTGGTGATGCCGTTTCCTTACTTTCTAGGCGTACAAAGGGGAGACGGAGCAGTACAAATCAAAGGTGGCGTCTTTAAATTCGGAAATCGAGCGAATGACAAGTTTGATGTCAAACGAGAAAATCTCATTGACGAATGAATTGAATAGAATGAAAGAAGATATAAATCATGAATTAGAAATGGAAAAACGAAAACACAATGAAGATGTCAAACAAGCAAATTTGAGAAGTGAACGTCAGAAAAAAGAGATACAGAAGGTGAGCTTATTTTCTATTATATCCTCGATTTTCTTAGGAGAAACTGCGCGGTTTTTTTGTAAATTGCTAATTCATTCTTTTTTTGTAAATTGCTAATTCATTCGCCCTTTTAAATACTTTATAAATTCAAAGCAAGTTTCGAGATCGTTAATGGTACGGGATTCCAAGCACTGTTCATAATGATTTCCTCAGCCCAACAGACCAGCAATCAATGTAAAATGCTTAGTCAAAAATTTCTTTCTTCCATTTTAGATTTAACAGCACAGGAAATTTTTGCGCGCAATAAAGTTTATTTCTGCTGTTACAAAACATTCAAATGATTCATCCGTAAGAAATCAATAGAGTTTATGGCTATTTTTCTCTTCCTCTTCGCCTTTCGGGATTGTTATGTTTCTTGCATGATTTCTTACTCTGACGTATTTGACAGCTATCAGCAAACTTCGAAGAAGCCGAAAAACGAACTGCTCAGATGGAGCAACTTATCAACGAAAAAGAATCACAATTGAGGTGCATATTTTGTCGTCATATTTATTCTACTTCCCTTTATTTCATAGCGACTTAGTCAATTGTTTGTTGTTATTTGATGTTATCCAGTTGTTCTGGCGAAGACGAATCATATTTCTAATTCAATTAAAAAAATTGCGATGATATTGATGTTAGCCAAATTTTATATACTTGGTAAAAACTTTGGATTTGTCACAATTTCATATTACATATTTTGAATGACCCATTAATTCGTAAATTTTGGCTTGTAGTTTTCGGGAAAATTTTGAAACTTTAGGGTGTGATTTCAGACGTCATTATGGCACAGCCCTGTCATCTCTTTATTGAAGTTACCCCCCCCCCCTCCCCTGGAGGGATTTGAAGTAAATCTGCACAGCAATGAATCTTCATTATTGTTTATCGTTTCTCTAGGATGATAAGCAGGGAGAAGGAGCAGTTACTCGATTCTGTGGAATTCTTGCAACAGGAAATCAAAAATACAGATTCTAATTTACTTGGAAAAGAGAAGGAGCTACAGAAGATAAAACTGGAAAAAGAACTACAGGTAATAAATTATAATGTTATTTTTGCTAAGCTTTCATATCATATATTCTTGAAAATTAGAACGCTTTGGGTAGGATTATGGCTCATATAGGCTTCAGAATGGATAGAACAGACAGTTCATGATACGGAGTGCCTCAGTTTCTTTGACCACATTTGGTACTATGAGAAGTCCTTCCGCAAATGTTTTGATTTCAACCTTTAGATGGGCATAAAGAGCTTGAGTGCATAGCCTGATAGGTTTTGTTAGGACTTTCTATGGCGATTAAAGTTTACCCCGAAGTATCTTTCCAAGTATTCAGGATGTCCCAAAAATATTATGCTCCGTTTGTATGGCTGCTGTGGAGGAGCTGTAGATTCAATTGTCTCGCTTTTTACACAGTTGCATAGGTCAAGCTTTAACTTCGAGTTTGAGACCTTGTTTGAATTAGTGGTTGCTTCAATAACAGCACATCTATTGTTCTCCATCAATGTCAAAATAAAGTCAGTTTTCAAAGAAAGGGTTCTGGCATCGTATCAAAAGGTATACGACATTTTTTTAAAAGGTAGAAAATGCTCTCTTATGAACAGACAACTCTGCTGACCCTTTAAACGATTTAGCAAAAATTTTGATACAACGCTAGAACCGTTTCATTGAAAACATACTTTTGAAGACTAGGACCACGACGAACATCTTAAGGGTCATTGCAGAGAAAGACAAATCATATCGACAGTTCCAGCTAATTAAGACATCAAGACAAATCCAGTAGTTATTAATAAGTTATTCGACTAAGCCATGGTTATTTAGAACGTTTCGAGACGAGCTTGTCTCATCTTCAGCTTAATGAAGCACACGTGCGAGGTTTTTTTATAGCAGTAATTATTCAGAGGAATGCATAATTAAGTTGACGATCATACGGTATCTAAATAAGGAAAGTCCATTGAAATTGAACCAAATAAGAAAGTCCAATGAGATTACAAAAGATTATGTAACTGTGTAAAAATTGAGACAATTGGATCTACAGCTCCTCCACAGTAGCCGCCACACAAACGGGGTACAATTTTTTTGGAACACCCCATAGTGCCCTGTTTAGTTTGAAAAGTTGTTACAGAGTTTTTTCTATAACGTAACTCTTGGTGTTCGTAGGTTTCATCTTTGTCAAGTAAACAAGAACAAATATTGGAGGAATTGAAAGTAGCGAATGAGAAACTCACAGAAAAAGAAAATGATCAAACTATGAATAAGAGTCAAGTAAGCTAGTCCTGTGTTTATTATTTTTAATAACAACTTATATTTTAAATCATCTACATGTGTCAAACATCAAACTTATCATTTTATGAGAAATAGACGATTCCGCAAAAGATGGCGGATCTCATTTCACGCAGTGGATGATGGGAATATGCCCCCTAGCAACGCATAGGTACCAACATTTACAACCTGCTGTAACGACTCTAATCTATAGTAGCTGCGGTCACGATTTTATGCCGCGGTTGTAAATATTGGTAGCTATGCGTTGCTAGGGGACATATTCCTATCATGCATTGCGTGAAATGAGATCCACCATCTTTTGCGGAATTGTCTATTGACATTTTTGTTCATGTATCTCCATTTTGACAAAGCTATAATTTTCTATTTATCATTACATTTTCTTCTACCTTTCGCATTTTAATTTCACATCCAAAGCTTGATAAGCCATGCTTTACTTTGCTCGTAAAGGATACAGATCTTTTCGCATATGCCTGTAATAGCATTTAGTCCTGTATGCTATGAACAAAGTTGAATTGAATTGAATCACTGCAACAGTATTCTCGCCATTATGATTCAATTTCAGCAGCTTCCTCGAATCAGCCATATGATGTTTTTCCTTTTCTTCATTATCTAAAGTTGGTTATTTCTAATAGTTAACTGCATATAGGACTAAATATACATCAACTAATTCAAACCAACTAAAACTGAAAACTATTACATAATATAAAACAAAATACAAGATCCTATTAACAACATGATTTACAGCTGCAGTTTGCCCCAGCCTGTATGTCAAATCCACACAGTACTACGATGATGCTTATTGAAAAATTGCTTCCCGTAGGCCCATCTGAATGCGCCTGTGCCTTGTGCTTTCATGATTATTGCATAATTTATGGTAATGAGCGTGCCTTATTCATTGTATTTTGGCATTTGATAGAATCCTTAGTAAATAAAATATGGCCATAGAAGATCGCTCAGCGACCTCAACTTCGCTTTTTGTTTATAATTCTAGTTTATCATTTTTTCGCACGAGTTTTAATCTTTGTTCAAGGAAAACGTAATGTTCATTTTCGACATCACATAGGTGGATGAATTGGTTCAGTCTTTGAAAAAGGAGAATGAAGAAATTATGGCAGAAAAATTGACCACAGAGCAAGACGTTTCCCGCTTAGAACAGCAGGTATTGAATCTTCCTTGTGTTTTCAATTGAAAATGAATTGGTTACTTTGTTTGGCTTTGTTATCTCATATTACAAGGCAAAGAAGAAGAGCCTTACTTCATGTATCAGGAAGTTGTTTACTTCAACGTCAAATTTGTTAGAGCAAACTATTTAATTGATGTCCAGATGTTCCAAGCTACAGTTCCACTTGAAACTTAAAATGTGTCCCAGAAGTTGAAGATTATTTTTGATTTGTAATCGGGCAGCGAAAAGCATTAAAAATTCAAAACAGAAGATGGCAAGAAGTTTTTTATATTCCATTAAACATTTTACGAGGCATATCACGAATTACTATACCTAAAAATTACTTTACAATACTGCAAGTACTATCAAATGAATACCATTGGAGAGCAAGACTATGACTACCTCTTAGCCATTATATGAAGCTGAATTGGACAACTAACCTTACATATTAGAATTTACATAACATAACATATCAGATAAGATCCGTTTTTATGACGCTTCAGAAGCTAGATTCGTCTAAATTGTGAAAATACTAATTCTTTTTGGATCTAAATTCAAGATTCTGTGACGAGGTACCATAAAAGCTGTATTAAGCGCCCCTCTCTAATAAGCCCCTCCCTCTGAGTCAAAATTTGAAATAAGCCCCCCTCTCTATTAAGCCCCCCCCACTTATACAAAATTCTAGAATTTATCAAATATCTTCCATTTATTCAGTTACACAACCTTGCATGTAATTTTGGCATGGTTTGGGATAAAAATTGTGTCGAATTTTTGAGCCGTAAAATTGCATGTTGATTCCGAAAAATATGGGATAAAAGAACTGAAAAGCTGCCAAATATATCCTTGTCACTTGATTATGTGAATAAGGCCCCCTTTCTAATAAAACCCGCTCTGGAAGATCCGAAATTAAATAAGCCATTGGGTGCTTAATAGAGCTTTTGCAGTATCCGTAGTGAGAAAGATTAAAGACGCTACGACAAGAAACTTTTATGATAAAGTCCAAAGACGTATTTGAATTTGCAATGCAAGACAGCTTTTAACTGTGTTCTCTTTATTGAGCCAGAGACAAATGCGGTTGAGCACACGTTCGCATTAGCTTGCTGGAAACTGAAAAGGTCGAAGAAAGGAAGGACAGCTTTTTATGGTTTCAAGTGGAATCTTTGTTTATCTTTAGTTATACGTGCTTCTGGTTTTATTTGATACTGAATTACCGGCCCATTTTCACCTTTAGTTGAAACAAAAAGACGAAGAAAAGAAGAATATGTCCAAGAGACACCAAGATGAAGTGAAGAAATTGGAAAATGAAATAAATGGTTTGCAAGAAGCAGTTGAACAACAAGAGAATGCTTTGGAAAGGGTAAATCGAGAATTAGAAAAGAAAAATAAAGAGAACGCAAAATTAACCAAGCGAGTGAGAGAATTGATCGAAGAGTCAGAAAATATTGGAGGTGAAGAAACTTGTCAGATAGCACAGGTTCAGCAAGTGGAAAGTGCTGGCATGGGATTCGAAGCTATCGAGTCACAAGAAACGGTACGTATTATAAATTTCCATTCGATTGATTCTCGGGGGAGGGCGGGGGGGGGGGGTATCTTAGTAACTTTTAGTTATTCAGGGACGTACCAACAGAAGTGCTGTTTTTGAAGCAGCCACTTATCTGGGCCTTTGTCTGCCTTAAATCAGCAATCACTTGTCAGATTGACTCATACAAGGTGTCAAACTCTCCGTTCAAGCTTGACCTTTGCAACTGTGTAAAAACCGAGGTGATCGAATCTAGAGCTCCTCCACAGTAGCCATACAAACGGGGTACAATTTTTTGGGACACACTATACTGTCGATAACTTGATGAGCTAGCTCGTTATTATGTTATGAATATTTCCTCAGGTTGAAAAGCTGGAAAAAGAGAAAAGTGAAATTTATAAACGACTGGAAGAAGCGACAAAAGAATTAGAGAGGCAGCAAAAGGTGAGCTTGACAAAATACATTTTGTTGAGGCAGAAGAGGTTTGTAGAAAAGACATTCGTTCATACAAATAACAGCTTGGATGTTTAAAGAGGTCCCCCAGAGCCCCCCTTCGAGTCCAAGAGTACATAACATGTTGCGGGTACGGGAATGTGGCGATTATATGGGTGGAAGTTTGGCGCAAAATCATAAAAGCAAGGCTCATTTTCGGCAGATTTTTCCCCAAAAAAATCTGTTTTGGTTGAAATCAGCAAGAACGTTATTAAAGATGGACTGCTTTCTGCCAACAGTACCATGATAAAAAAGGGTCCGAAGGGAATTTTTTGTTGTTAGAAAAGGGTAGCTCATGTACCTCCCTCCTGGTGGTCCCATTTTTCCTGAAGACTCTGAACGGTAAGAAATACTCCAGAATATATATTCACGAATTTCAATTTCCGTTCACCTTGGTAAGGAATTTTTTATTAGTGAATTTTGATGATTCTAAACAGTTTTTTTGAGAACGGTGGATGAAGTTTCTGAATCGTTCTTTTCAGGCTTCTCAAGTAAAACGTCAATTTTATCAACAAGCAGAGAAAGAAAGCCAGAGATTGAAACAAGAGGTAAATAATTTTTCGTTCTGTTTGACAACATTTTCAATTCAATTCCCAGATCAATTTCTACTGGAGATCGATTTTCAAGGGATTCACAGGCAATCTCACAAACCAGTCGCAACAGCAATTCTCTTTTATGGAGATTATCCCAAGGACAGTTACCGATGAATTTCAAGAAACCCTTTTGAGGTCATGTAACACCATGAGCGGTTATGCATCGATCTTTTGGGAAATGAAGACAGAAGTCATAGAGTTTCTTGCAAATTAGTTTCCTAGTCAGAGGTGGAAAAAATTTTTTCCTTTCTGGGAACCTACGTTTGCGGCTGAAAAATTTCTGCAAAATTTTGCAACTTGTAAAATATCAAACTATTAGAGTTTACCCACGTGTTATTTATTGTGGTATTAAACGTTAAAAATGGAACAAATAAAATTAAAATAGGAGCATAGGAAAATACGTCTCTTGCATTGTGGCCTCGATTTCAGTGGTGAAAAATCGCGCCAAGTCTCGTTTCCGATTTCAAAATGGTGGATTCATCCCAACCTCGTTCCCAGGCCCCAAACGGTCTTCTCGCAATCTCAACCGTCGACCGATTTCGACGCAGGAGTAATGGCCGTTGTATCAAGGTTGGGATTCATCCTTCAAACAAAATCAGATGTGTTTTAGAAGACGATCTACTGTATATTTGAGAAGCAGCTGCCAGAAAGAATGAAAGAAGAATATTATTTGTTCTATGATCTACTGAACTGAGGCACCATGTTTTATGACAAGATAAAAACAAACACTGCTCTGGTTGATGTGATGATGCACTTATCCGGTAATAAACAGTCACTACTAGGCTCATAAAGGTCAATACATTAAGCAGTTTAAAAGCACAGCATCCTATCAAGTTCATTCAACAACTTGGGCTTAAGGCTTGCTTTGGATCAAACATTCATGAAATTTCATGAAGTATTGGTCTGATTTCTTCTTTGGGCAGCTTATACAGAATGCTGCTTCATGAAACTGAGTGCTGCTTCATCAACCAGAGCAGTGTCAGTGAAACTCACATTACGGCCTGAACTACACCATCTAGAGGCACACTGGCATGCCGTGCCCTGGCATTTTTTGATACAAAGCTAAGAGAGACATAACCTCTGTTGTCTTTGAGCAGGCAAGCTTCAAGTTGAAATTTAATCCCATGCACAAAATAAAGCCTTGAATTTTAGAATAGAGTTAGATTCATGTATCCAAAAAACTCCTTTGAGAAGACAAAGTAATTCTGCCACAGAATAATGCTCTTAAACTTTCTGTCCACAATTATCATGCACAAGGAAAAACAAAGCAGTTCTGACTCAGCAACTGTCACCAAAATGAAGCCACAAGTCAGGGCAATTGTGGATTTGTGAAAAAAACTTGAGCATGAATGTTGATGCATATTCAAATGATGAAAGACATCAAATCAAGGTGTTGTGTAGACAGAAAAAGAAAATCAAGTGCTATTTAGGCTCCGTAGGCCCAGTCTTTATAGCCAGCCAGATTAAACTTTAGAATGCAACTTCCAGCACCACCATCAACAACATACAGTGCAGGCTTTTGACACATGAACATAATAAGAATACTTAAAAAGTTTTGAAGAATTTTGGGAATCAAGGTAAAATTCTTGTGCCATATATCTGACAATAAATTTTCTGACCAAGGATTTTTAAGGAAGGAAAGCCATTTTCATGTGTGCAAGGCTTGTATTGTATAATATTCTCTGTTCAAAGCAAATTTACTCACTTTCAAAAAACTTTTCTGAGGACTTTTCCAAAAATAGTAGCCTTACAAAACAGATTTTTCCAATTAAACACAACTTCCTTAGTACAGCATAAGAGCTGTTTATCAATGTCAACTTCAATCTAATTTATTGTATCAAAAGTAGCACAGGGAAGCTGGATGAATATTTTCTGTGAAACTAATTTTTGTTCTCCTTCGTTCCCAGTGTCCAAAATATGATTTCAAATTTTAGAAATTTTCTTCAAGCCTTAATATTTTCTTGAAAACTTTCTTTGAAACTTTAAGCCCAAAAAAATTTCTGGGAACTACGTTCCCAGGTTCCGATACTTTTTCCACCTCTGTTCCTAGTAATCTTATCTGCATCTCCGTTGATCATTGTGAGTCGAAACGATCAGCATTCAACTCTTTTTCTCTTATTGTTTCCCTATGCGAGTCTGTGCCTTTCAGTTTTGCTGTTTTGCTTGTCTGACTTGGCCAAATGTAGCGAATGCCCTTCCAAGCGACGTTAAACTGAGAGCGCATCGCCGATCTCAACACCCATAGTGTAGATATGATCAATAGTGTGATCACAAGCTGGAAAGATTTGTCCTTCTAACTATTCTTAGCTAGGACGAATTGGTACGGCATTGATACTATCAGGTTTGTTGGTCCAAAATTATGGAAGACCCTGCCAAGAGAAATCAAAAGAGTCTCCATCATTGGAGATTTTTAAAAGAAATATCAAGAATATCAAAACTTTTGACTACAGCTGTAAATTGTGTAAACATTTTATTTCAATTTAGATTTTTTTTTATTAGACTTTTGTGATTGAACTGTGTATAGTTGGCCTTAATTAGCTAACGCTATTGTCTATACCAACTTTAAATAAATTATTCATTATTATTATATTATTTTTGGCTATACTTTGTTGCCAGTGCAATTTTCCATTGATGTGTTTTGAGCAGATTGGATCTCAATCTACAAACGTCAGAGTTTAAAATTGTGAATAATTCTCTCTTTAGGTTGAATATGAAAGAAGAGAAAAACTGGAAGCCCTTGGCTGCTTAAAAGCGTTGATAGTTGATAACGAGGCTATGGCAAAATGCGTTACTGGATTGCAAGATACTGTTGCTTTGCAACGACAAGAAAACACGGATACGAGGAGACATCTGAAAGAGGTTCTCGATAAATATGAACATCAAAGGGAAGTGTCATTTAGAACTCAGAAAACATTTGAGGATTTGATGGAATCAAAGTTATCCAGAGATCAACAAGAAACGTCAAAAGTGCAGAGTGATTATGGAATGCTGAGGGGAGACTATGAAGAACTCAAGTATGTAACTGTGAGATTCTGTTTTTTGTGTTTTTCGATATATGTTCGTTCGATGTTTGATGATTTAGAATGCTTAATAACCCAAACTCGTGATATAGTCCCGTCTATCGTAAATTTACAAAGAGAAATTCAGAGCGGTGTTTTCAACTCATTCATCGTAAAAGAACCTCACTGGGAGTGACAGTTTCACAATCAAAACAAAATGAAGTACTTCACCGTTGCTGTTGTGTGTGATTCGACAACGAAAAAGTTTGAAAATAGGTTTAGTTAAGTAATTTTTCTGCGGGCTATTGAATAGACCAACAGCTTTACGGAAGAAATAGTTTTTTTTACTGAAATTAAAAGAAGTCTATTTGAGTCGCAAAGAGAATACAGTTTCCATGTTTTTGTGAAATGAATTACCTTTTCCTGAGGCTCTACATAGTAAATAGACGATTAAGCTAAAGATGACGCCGAGGAACTTTTACCAAGATGCGCTGTGCTCTTTAATCGAATTTCTATGGAACTGCTAATGATTTGTAATTCGAACGCGATACATCTTGGTACAGAAGTTCCTGGCCGCCATCTTCAGCGTGCTCGTCTAATGAAGAAAAACAACTCAAATGAGACTTGGAAGGAAAATGCTTCCAACTTCTCTTAACCAGGTGCATTATTGGTGTATTTGTAAATTTTAGTGTAAATCTCATCTCATATTTTATCCTTTCTTTTTAGAAATCACTGACTTTCTCAAATTTGTTGAGGCATAATTTTAGAGATACGGTCAACCCTTTGTGTCCTGCAAATAATGAGGCAGAGGAGGATGGGGAACATTTCCTGCTTTTTATCTTTCGTATAACGAGCCTAGATCTGATCTTCTCGATAGTATGAATCCAATATTGCTCCCTCATGGCTTTTCTTCTCTTTCAACTGTAGTTTTTCGTAAATTCATTTTGTATGGTTACGAGCTGTTAACCATTGACACTAATAAGAAGCTACTTTAGGCTGCGTTCACATTAAAAGCTTGTTTTTGCGTGCATGCTTTTGCTTGCGTTAACGCGCTTTGGTTTGCTTGTTCCCGTTCAGATTGACATGTCCCCTGGATCCCATATAGCAGGTCGCTTTTTACTTGTGAAATGGAAAACTCACAATAGATTTCGCTTGCACGCGCGTGTAAGTAATCTGCTTGCTAACCAACAAGCTTTTTCGCATGAGCAAGCTTCTGCTCGCATGCAAATATTTTGCAGTCTGAACACTCTAAAGGATCAGTATGGCGGAAAGTTGCACGTGCGTATACGCGCTTACAAAAGATTGTGCAGTGTGAACGCAGCCTTAGGCAACCTTCAAATTCATTCATGCTTCAGAACGCTTTTAGATGCTCCATTGCTGCAAACTTCCATACATTAGCACCTACTTTTTGTCATTTTACTTTGTATTCGTAATTAATTTACATAGTTAAGTTATATTTCTTTCTATCTTTGTTTAATGTTGTGCATCTTTATGTATTGGCCATAGCGTAGTCATTGTCCTTTCGCTCCTCATGGTGTCGTCCCCGTAGTGTAGTACAGTAACTAGGGTAGTATAGTAGAATGTAAGATATGTATTGTAATTATTTTATGTGAATAGGAACAAATTTTTTTACAGACGAGAAAGAGACAAAATGAAGACTCAGTTGGAGCATAAGGACAAGGAGTTAGAAAGAATAAGGACAGAAATAGGTGAACTGAAGCACCTTATGGAAACTAAAGTCATTAATTTTGAAGTTGAGAA
This sequence comes from Aurelia sp. 3 sensu Dawson et al. (2005), assembly GCA_964020215.1. Taxonomy (NCBI): domain Eukaryota; kingdom Metazoa; phylum Cnidaria; class Scyphozoa; order Semaeostomeae; family Ulmaridae; genus Aurelia; species Aurelia sp. 3 sensu Dawson et al. (2005). Next base: position 2,301,658 of record OZ026580.1, read on the forward strand.
AAGGTAATAATAACTTTACAGTATGGTAGGAAAACATCTTTTTCTATTCAGACTCTGAATTCTTATGTCTTCATTGTGACCAACATTCAGAATATTTGAGAATGTAAACAGAATTTTGCACCATAGAATTAGTGAAGATATCAGAGAAAGAGAGATCTGTTCTTCGCATGAACCGAACTGAAGAGTGTGCGATGAAACGTGTATTTGGTATGATAATTTTGCTTGATAACTTGAGTTTCTTGCAGGTTTAACAGTTTTTTCGCTAATTCCTGGTTTATGATGATGAGTCCGCTATTTAAGGCTATTTTAAAAGAGAGGGAAAAAGGAAGAGGAAATGAGTTAAATGAGTGCTCCGGAAGTAATCTGTTCGCTTATCTTTTTCAGGGCAAGAGAATTGCTAGAATCAAAAATGCATCAATTTTCAAATGACAGAGCAACTTCTCAGAAAAGATTAATGTCTATGGAAGACTCGAACAAACAGCTGCAGGTAAAGAACTTTACAATATCTACCATACGTTTTCACCTGTATTTCTTGCAAGTTTAAGTTTCTCCAAGAGATTCCTATCTCAGTATGTTATGGTAGGGGACGTGTCACCTCCAGGGGTATTTTTTAAAGATGTCGCCCTGTCGCCAACTGGTCAGAATGTGGCTTAGAGGAAGGAGATTTTTGCTATTATGGCAAGAATGATCCTTTACCGAAGTACTGACAGCTGATTTTATGGTAAAGCAGTTCGTGAAAACTGATTTTTGAAGTATTTTTGACCCGGTGGTCGTGAGAAAAAAGTAGCAGGTGATTTAGACCCAATTGCTAAATTCTAAATAAGAATCCGAATCGCACGATAGCTTGATAATACAGTTCGAATGTACACAATAGTGATCGAAACTCCAAAGCCATTAAATGGATCCTTTTGCAGAACAGCTAGTAGGTTTCATTACGGAGCTGACTTGTTTCTACGAGCGTTGGGAAATGAGTCGTAGTTGTGGCGTTATCAGCTGAAGCAAAAAGCGAAATTACGACATGTAATGAGTCTAGTAAAGGTTGGCCTTGTCTTTTAAATTTTTGGAAATTTTTCAGACAGGAGTGATTCTATAGGACTTCCGGTAGAACTTATCAAACGACACATCTAATTGATGCCAGTTGAATTTATGGTTCGTTTGTTTCATGCAGTTTATGTTTCTATAAACACTGTTTTTCTTCACAGGGAAGGTTGATTGAGCTGCAAAAATGGCATAACAATTTAGAAGTTAGTTTGATGAATGGTTCACCAAAGTCACCGCTATCGCTGAAAGAACTTTATGAAGATCAAGCGCGAAGAGACTCGTTTCTCAAAGAACAAGTTGCATCTTTGGCTGAAAAATATGAGAAGGTACGAGTTTGTGTAAACGTTTATGAATTTTGCTTTGCTAGTAACATTTCGAAAGATTACACATTAGGCGAATTTTTCATGGGCGAATCAGATAGGCGAAGTCATAGGCGAATTCATAGGCGATCATAGGCGAATTCATAGGCGAATTAGATTACATAAGGCGAATTTTTCACAGAAAAAATAATCTAGAATGTCGTCTTGCTTTCGATGAAAATTCAGCTCTTAAAGGGGTAGGGTCACGTAACCGTAAACAAATCTGTTATCTCTATAATCTATATTGTTGTCCACACGTGGCCATTGTGATCTGCACAAATTTTAGTGGATTGGGTGAATCCACAAGAAAGTTACTTCCAAAAATCCACAAATATCTCTGCAATCGTACAACATATGAGTGTTTTGTTTGTTTCTCTACGAAGCTCGAGAGTTCATCTTCAAAATAACACCTTCATTTTAAGGAAAATAGTGGAAAATCTCTATGATATGGCCTATCGAAAATACTGCAAAATCGTTATTTCGAAAGAAGTTTGTTTACATTACGTGACCCAGCCCCTTTAAATCCATAATCAATCTTTCGAAACTAAACCGATGAAATTAATTATTTGCATGGCCATTGTTGTCATTTTAAAGGGTCTGTTTCATCCAGCATTCCTTGCACGTGTCATCTCTTGGCTGGCCTTTGTTTGTTGCCGTTTTCATGGGCCATGAAATGGCGACAACAAAGGCCAACCAAGAGGCGACACGTGGAAGGCATGCCGGATGAAACAGACACTTTAAGAATTTTACCGGAGTGTTCCAAGAATTGGATAAGGCCAAAAGGCGGAAGCTCTGATTTGTAATGTTTCTGCTTTCAAAGGACCAATACATGCCAACAAACAAGGTATCTATGTTCAAATTAACAAACTATCGAGGAACATTATGAGAATACTTAGCCATTGATCCATTTCAGTTTCATTCATGCATTTCAGTTTTCATTTCAAGTTTACTTATTTAGGTACGGTAGCCCCATCAGTGCATGATTAAAGCTAAATTTACATTGCTGGAGCCAACCAAATTTGTATACTTATTTTGGGGCACCTTATATTAACCATAGTTATTTTAGGCGGGAGCTGGAGGGCTGCAGCCGTCTATAATCAGGTAATATTTGTGGTATTTTAGACTGTGTTCACACGATGCCGGCACATTTTGAAAACGGTAAAAATGTGACGGATAGGCCTCCAGTTCACACGGAAACGGCTCATGTTTTGCCGGCAGATTTCGAAAACGGTAGATTTTGAAAACGGTACTCTAACCGGCGCAAGTTGGAAACAGCATCGTGTGAACACTCGAATTGATGAAAACAGAACATTTTCGACGCTTCTGGAATGAAACTGGTCAATTTTTATGGTGTAGGTAAATTTCTTTTGCATCAAAATCTTGCAACGAGTTTTTTACCGTCAAATTTCCTACCGTTATCAAATTGTTCCGGCATCGTGTTAATGCTACCTCAGATTTTGCTACCGTCAAATTTTTCACCGTTATCAAAATGTGTCGACATCGTGTGAACGCAGTCTTAGGCTCCCTTCAGGCAAATTTAACTCACTACAGTCATCATGATTTCTTGTCGACAGTCTTTGATGCTACATTGTGATCAATGACGATCTTGTTTTAGCTTGGATCGGAGAGAAGATTTCCAGTGGATAAAAATGTTTACTATTCACCTGAGGTAAGCACCCAATGTTTATTGACAGAAAACGAGTGCGTTACGTTTTTCAAATTTCCTCGATTTCAATTGCCTCTGGAACTGGATGAATCTCTTGGAAAATATCTTTTAAAAAAGCACGACTTTTTTTCACAAGAAATTTAGGATTTTATCCGGTGCTTGAAGTTTCTTAGAATTGTCACATTTTTAGTACTCAGAGCTTCTTCAAGTTTCTTAAAGCTCCACAACAGTCTTAGCTGACGTTTACTACCGGAGCCCTCATGAAGATTTCAAAACAGAGCTTTCAAAAAATCTTTCCAGGCAGAAGAGTAGACATTACTCTCAAGTATCCTCCAAGTGAAAAGATTACAGGAAGCAAGTGAAAATAAGTAAAAATATGTTGAGGATTTCCTTTCTTAAGATAGACAGTTTCTTAAGTTCTTAAGTTTCTTAAGTTTCATGAGTGGCAAGGGAGTTTACTTTTCTGCTTTTATATCTAATTAGTCTCGCGTGTATTCGTTTATTTTTGATTGGATTTTGACGAAGTTCGTATATATTTTCCTTTTAGGGCAGATAGCCGGCATCAGACAAATAGCTCAAAAATGAGAAGACATACAAGTGCAACAGAAATCTGAGTTCAAAGATGTATTTTTTCAGAGCCAAGGATTTCAACGATGTGCTCACCAAGTTTTGAGGCAAAACTGTACAGAAATCTTACAGGGTGTGGTTCCTAATTAGTGTTAAAAAGTGCTTCGGGTAGCACTATATTGGAGAAGATGTTGGCATCGATGACCTTTGGATGAATTGGATCCATTCCCGGGCCTTTGGACATTCTACCGTATTTTCAATGTTTTTTTATATTCATCTAAAATTTTACAATACATGCTACACCTACATCCTACTATACTTCCTAATTACTATACAAACTATACAAACACTACAGGGACAGGACCACAAGGAACAAAGGACAATGACTACCCTGTGGCCATTAACATAAAGATATGTAAATATTAACTAAATGAAACCTACAAAACACTAAACATACGATTAATTACTCGAATCCGTTTCACATTGGATGTCAGGCCAGCATAAGTAAATGTGCTGAACCGTCACGAGCATGGATAAGTTCCCATATTTTGCTTCATGTGCCTAACACCAAATGTGAAACAGACTTACAAGAGAAACGGGGGGAAGTGTACCTAGTGGTTGTGTGGCGTAAAAGGAAAGTTTGAAGTTATCCAAGCCGACCTTTTTCAATGTTTTAAGGTTATTACTAACCAAGATCCTTTTGGTCCAAAATGTCGATTTTATATGAGATTAAAGTCTTTTTCTTGCCTAGGTTCCTTTGTTTTGCCTTTCATTGGACACATAAAGGATCATGGTTACCCATCTGTCTTTGGGGCAAGCCTTGAGATAGGCCCAGTCGGGCCAAACCAGCAGAACATTTTCACAAAATTTAAATTTTCCAATGAGATCTTACCCATTCTACGAGCATTTTGATTACCATATACGATGTATTGAAAACAAAGCATGATTTAGACACAGAACACAATAAGCTGTACACGATCAGTCGAGACCTTGCGTGAATTTGACTGGTTAAGATTTGACGGGCAGCAAAAGGAATGGCTCAAGAAACTTTTTTAGGTGTCTAATGCCTTTAAGTTTCAATCGGACTCTGTTGCAATCTCTTGAGTTGATTCCCCGATGAATTCTATCCTTTGATTCAAGCATTGAGAATCCAAATGATAACAACATGTTCTGAGAACAGAGTTGTTCTTGATTCATGCCTTTCTTTTTAATTTCCATTTAGAAATAGGAGGCTTTATAAAGACCGGGTTGTTGACGAGTATGTTTTTTGTTTTCTAATGGTTCATGTTAGTATTGTTGTTTTTTTAAGAGAAAAAAGTTGTTTGTTTTTCGTTAAAGTAATAAGTCAGTTTGAAAAATTATTGTAAAATCGGATTTAAAGTATTTATTTTTGTTCGAAAGTTCAGAAGCTCGCTAGCTGATATTCAGTGCGAGAAACGATGTTAAAATGTTTACGGTTTCAATTTTCAGCTTAAAAGTATTCTTTCATAAAATGTTGTTGTTTGTTTGAAACGTGGCTTTTCATCGGTACATTGTTGTCCATCTCTTAGGACAACTAGACTTATTACGTTGAGTCCTAGTAATAACTACCACCCACCCACCCTTCGCTCATACATGAGCGAGGGGTGGGTGGGTGGTAGCGATTACTAGGACTCAACGTAATAAGTCTATAGGACAACAGCATAACGACAATCTCTTTTACTTCTGTGTTCCTTGATGCAATTAAGGACCACAGAAAAGTAAAGTAATTGATTTTTTTGTAATTTGCCAAAAAGTTTAACATATTATTCGTTTACCATGTAGCTAACAGGATATGAACATTTATTAAGCGATTAATAAGATTGAAAACTGCAATGTTTATGAATCACTCTTGAAGGTTATTTCTGATTGTGAAAGATATAAAAGTGTGACAAAATGACATGATCCCAACAGACAGTTCAAATCCATAGCAAAAAAGTGGATTCTTGTTTTTCATTAGTAAGGTGCAGAATCTTCGAAACCCAAAATTCCTTACACCGGATATCAGCAAGAGCGCCACAATTGTAAATTTACCATATCCAACTAATGTATTCTTGAGATCATACATCGTTTTCTATCTAGTGTTACTTATAATTTCATATTAGTTCATGCAGCGTAATATTGTATATAAAAAATGACGATATCAAGTATGAAGAAACAAGGGTAATTTGTGTTTCACTTTTGTCTTGTTTTGCTGAAATCAGTTCAAGGTAAAACAAAATGACCTTTTACATTTGTGCCACGATATCAGGAAATATCCAGAAGATTTACATATTCAAAGCTTGGAAAGAGCAACGCTTTGTAGCGATTTGTATATAAAATGATTTTTTCGACGTGAGGGAATTTCTAGTTGATGAAAGGTTGGCTGGTCGACAAGGCCAAGAAAATATGCTCTCAAGAGATTGAAAATTCAAGATTTGTAGCTTCAATGTAAACAGTTTTGTCAGATCTGTTTTCGTTATTTTGGAAACATCCAAGAGAAATGCACTCTTTTTCAAAAGAAACAGCTGATAAGAAACTGCAGGCGCAATTCTGCAAATTTTTTAAATTTCCACTTGCAAATGCTAAAATTATTCCAGGAAGGTGGTTTTTGCTTAGTTTGCATACAGAATTTTTGTTGCACAGTTCAATTCAACCGGAAAGCTGAAAAATTAAAAGGTTTCAAATGGGATCTTATTTCGAAAATAAGGGTCTGCGTTTCTTAAATTCGCGTCTCTTATATGCGGGACACCCTCCTTAGAAACTTTGGTAGCAAAAGAAACTACCAACCAGTTTCGGACGTTCGTTTTTCTTTCCATATTCCTCTAAAAAGTTACAATACTGCAATCTACACAAATTAAAAAATTATTATTCAATACGACTGGAATAATACCCCGTGGGTGGGAAACATTTATTTGGGATCTTGGCACAGCCACCGGATATTTGGTCTTCTTTTTGTCTACGTGTAACTGTGCGGCTTGCCACATCCGCCATTATGGCACTGGGTACCAATGGATAAAGAAATTGATGATGTTGAAATTTCATCATGGCGGACGGGAAGAAGGCGAAGAGCTGAGCGAGTTGTAATTGACATGAGCAGCAAAGGAATAGAATAAAGTGGTCATTAATACAACCAAATGAACTACTTAACATAGAGACTATCTTCAAGAATATTACAGTGGCAGATCTTCAATGAGTCCGATAGGAGAACAGCAGAGACCCAAGTCGAGCAACGGGCCTAGGCAGACGAAATACCAAAAAGGGAAGACCAAGACTCGCATTGAAACAAACTACAATTACACGCCAGGATCACCGCCAGCCGAAACACAAAACGTTCCCTCACATAAGATATTTGTGTTTGGACCGGCTGATGATGATTTGATGGATGTAGAGAATGGAGCAATCGAATTAACTGAGATCAGGTCGAGAAACAGAAAGGATAATTTCACCAGGCCCACTGGTTCTACTGCAAGGAATGATGCCGTTGATGAGCTAAGAAAAAGTCATTTTGTTGACCATAATGTAGACCCTGAAGACTCGTTGGCAAAGCTTTCATTGAGATATGGATGTACTGTAAGCCATGTTAATAGTAGTAGTTTTATATATTTCCTCAGCAAATTATTATTACCCAAAAGTAAATAGTTTGCTGGCAGGGCTAAGGGTAAGCAAGGAATAGGGGGTGCTCTCTCCCCTATTATTTTAGGGCTAATGAGAGAGCTCCTCCCTTAAGAAATTCCCTTAAATACAATATATATATATTTTTTTTTCTTGTTTGTTGTTCTTTATCTTGCTTATTGTATTTGTATTTTAATCAATTTTTGCACATTAATTAATCTTTAAAATTATTTTATGTAGTGGAATTTTAAAATGAATGAATCTGAACTGAAACTGAAATAAAGAATGGCCATATATGAGATGCAGATGAACCCCATAGCTATTCTACCATGAGTGGTGGTGAAAAGTATGCCTGCCCATCAAGTGAGATTTTACTAATCAACTAATCATGAGCAAAATATCAATTACTGTGAAGGCTTACTCCAAAACATGTAAAGAATGTGTTTTTTTCTGAGTTTTTATATTCATTTTATTGCATATTGAGTTAGAGCCGATGAGAGTATATATAATGAGCTATATGAACTCAGGAAAAGTTCATTTGTTTAAACATTTCAGTGTAAGCCTTCATCAGTAATTAATAAGTAATGTTTTTGCAAGAATTTTTCTTCTCCACAGTCCATGTCATATAATAAATTTTGCACTGTCCCTAATCGTAGGTTACATATACATGTACATATACATATACATATGAATACAAACTGCTGTGTATGAAGGATATTTTGAATTCGCCATTCAAGATTGGCTGAAAATCTCCCTACATGCATACTTAAAGAATTTATAGTGCTCCATATGGCTCAAGAATTCATGTCATAGTGTATGGGATTCTTGTCATGTTATTGTGTGTAAGGCCAAAATGCACATTTTTGTAGAAATTGCTTATGATTGGCACAAACAATCCTGTAATATTGTGCACTCATCATTAGCTAAAACTTATTGTACACAAAATTGCAAGTAATTACAATATTTTTTGTGCAACTAGAACTTTCAATGTTCCAGGATTATAATGCTGCTACAATTTACTTTACAGATAACACAACTGAAGCAAGCAAACAACATTTACAATGATCAGGAATTGTATGCTCGAAAATCAGTAAAAATTCCTGTTTATCAACACAGCTTGATATGGGATAGCTTAGGAGCTAGGAAAAGTTCTCTTGATTCAAGAATCAACCAATTGAAGGAACTCAAAAGGAGCCACAGTGAGAGCAGTCTTCTTCAAAATGCTAGGGACAATTTCATGTATGAGAGAGATCCAAGTTTCATGAAAAGCAAAAGAACTAATTTGTTGACAGATCTGTCATATTCTGATGATGATAATGATCATGATAGAGAGAGCAGAGGCTTGTTGAGTGGAAAACCTAGAACTTCAAACAGTCTAAATGAAACTAATAATCTTTATGAAGAATATTTGGAGCTGGTTGATAAAGACATACAGAATGTTTCAAGTAAAGTTCAATCCAAAAGTGAGGTGGTTGATGTTGGAGGACATTCAATTGCGTACTTGCAACCTAATGTGAATGACAGAAAACCTGAAGATACACTTGGAAATGCAGGTTGGGTTGGTTACAAAGGGATTTTAATTGCTCTTTGCACAGTTGCGGTTCTTATACCAATAATGTACATTTTGTATTTTAAAGTTCTTAAGAAGAACAGGTAGTATTTGTCGTTATATTTAATCTTTCTTTGAATCTGTTGTATAGATTTTTATAATCTAAAACACTGTCCAACACTTTGCACCAGAAGGTGCTTCAAGAAGTAGTTTTAATGAATTTCAAGTAAGACTAAACAGTTTTAAGGTTGGGTTCCTCTCTCAGATGAACTTTCTGATTGGGTGAAATCTTACACCATGAAAGTTGCTCAGCTGTATCTTTCCATCAGAACTTAAAGCTACATGTTCTCTTGAAAGCAAGGGAATTCCTGCCCACTCAGATAATTCCACTCACTGGAAAGCGGCCTTAACACTATGACAAGTCTTGTTCTGGTGAAAAGTGTTGAACCTTGTATTTCATCAGAATTATTTTAACCAAATTATCTCTTCTATATTTACATGTTTATAATTAAAACATACTGTAAAAGCTCTATTTAGCCCCCTCTCTATTAAGCCCCCCCATTTATATAAAATTCCAAAATTTACCAAAGATTTTCAGTTTCTTTAGCTAAGTTTGCATGTTAACTTTGACATGGTTCAGGATAAAACTGCATCAAATTTATGTATTTGACTTGTAGAGTTGTATATTGAATCTGCAAAATATTGGGTAAAAGAACTGAAAAGCTCAATCATATATGTATATCCTTGTCACTTGATTTTGTGAATATGCCCCCCTCTCTGATAAGCCTCCCGTTGGAGTGTCCAAAATTGAACAAGCCCCTTGGGAGTTTAACAGAGCTTTTACGGTAAACTGAGGGTATGTAGGATTTTTCACATTTCAGTATTCCAGTTATCAATGATTGCTTTAATGAAAGACAGCAAAGGCCGAGGAGCATATGGAAACTCTTACTATACAATACTAAGGTTTTTTGTCTTAGGGAGCAGGAAAACATCTTTTGTGCATCAAAACCTTCTGCCTTAATATATTTATTGTACTCTTCTAGGTTTAGGTTGTTTTTTAGCACTTTTAAACCATGCTCAAAACCCAAAACCCAAAACCCACCCATATGGGGCGCACATATTTGTACCCTCAACATGTTATGTACCCCCCCTCACGCGTGCAAGAGTATACTTCCTTATTTCTCAAACATTCCCTGTGTACACTTGGGACTGCTATTTGTCTGTTTCCTTTCTTCACGAAGGTTTATTGTTAAAAATTTGGTTAAGGCTTTTGGGCCTGTTTGGAGGATTTTGAGATTGGGTATTCTCTTAAAATTGCTTGTAATTTGAGAATCATACAACCGATCTTAACGAACTAAATACTAATCTATAGATATTATCAGTTTTTAGGAATCAGTTAACGGACAGTGCAAAATCTATTGTATGACATAGACAGTGGAGAGGTAAAACTCTTGCAAAAAACCCGCTCTCCCATTATGGAATTATTATAAAAAAACCAATTGCCCTGTCACCGTTTCCTTAAAAACTGTATCTGCCAGCATTTATAACAACAGAAGTTGTATTGTGGCGACGATGAATCAGCCAAATACCATATTAAAATCAATTCTTGCCCTTTTGAGTCTTTGTCAACGACAAAATTTATTTTGAAGATGAAGAGACATGACTTATGAATCGTTCTTCTCATTTCATTTCTCATCATTTCTCATTTCATTTCATTTAGGAAGGTTTGCCCTTCAGCAAAGGTTGATTTTCAAGGGGCCCTTGTTCTTGCAAGCAAAGGACAAGGTAACGTTGCATCATTTTATATACACCTTCCAAGCATTTCTTATCTTGCATGATTTACAATTTTGTTCTCAGAATGGAATATTCTGTGTTTCAAACTTCATCTTGAGTTTGTGAAAATACTGATGCTTTTATGTTTGCTTTATAAAACAGTGTTGACCCAGTTCTGTACAAAGTCAAGAAAGGAGTTTCCTTGTCACGTTTTGCACCGGTCATGTTATAAAATAAACATTGCAATGTCCCTTACTGGTTTGAAGCTGCAGGCTTTCAAAGGTCTGAACTTTTTTTCACACCTGCTAGCAACTTGGTGTCCATAAATGTCCTTCTGTGCAAAGTACCCATTTTTTCGGTTATGATACAACTGGCTTTTGCTACATGTAAGATAGCTTCTTATCAATGCAGTAATTGAGTAATAGAAAATTAACTGCAATGGACAACTTGATGCTTAAACTGGTCTCATTTGATGTGTTGGCTGGCCAACCAACTAAAGAGGACCAGTTTGGATTTGAGATAGAGGTAACAAATTTAGCGCCCAATGAAGAGGACCACCTAAGTCAATTTCCGTATCTTGTAACAATTGTAGGGTTTGTTAACAAGAAATTTTATTACTTACAGTAGGAGAATTAACAAGTTGTTCTTAACAAGTCACGATGTGTTACACTGCTATTGTCTTGTCATCCTTTTGCTCCGGATGTTGAATGAGTCCTTCACTGTGTATAGTAGATAGAGAGTTGAAAAAACCTTTTCCAGCTGCTTGATTAGGGAAGTGACGGGGGTGTGTGGTAAATCTCTCCACACCCTGTACCCTGTCGCTTAAAAAATACCCCAAAAGTATACCCTGTCGCAAAAAATTGTCCCTGGAGAACTCTAAAAATGTCTATCCACATGATACCCTGTCGCATAATTTTCTCATCAATTGAGCCTGTCGCATAACTTTTATCAGAAAAGGACACCCTGTCGCATGGTGTTTGCCATGAAAGGACACCCTGTTGAGTGGCATATCCCGTCTAGTCAAGTATGGGAGTACCCCCAGATAAAGAACCAACCTCGTCCCCAGGTATGACAAAAGGCCCTAGGGACGAGGTTGATAAAGAACATGTCAGAGAAAATTTTCTTTGAGAATGCTTCCTGGCTCAGCAGACTTTTTAAATTTTTGCCCTCTGTTATCCCTTTATTCCGTAAACATTTCCATTGGCCACTTCTCAAATCAAAAAGTTTCTATCATAAAAGCTATTTCAAGGAGGTTGGGTACGAGTGACGTAGTTACTCTCATTTGAATACAACTTGCAACCTCGTTCACAAGTTTCCACTTCCAGCAGCATCATCTTCGGAAGGTGTGCAAGGTGTGCACGAAAGGTGGGGAAGTTTTGAATCAGGAGTTGCGTAAGGAGGTATGTACTCTTTTCTTCCTAGTTTTAAGGATAATAGGATGTGATTCAAATGTTAAAACTGCATAAATTCAACTCATCAATGCACCCAAATCCCCAAAAATGACGATGAAACAGAAAAGGGCCTAAATAGCTTTGAATCACAGATGAAAGAGAGGCCGCATCATGAAAATCAAATATTTTCCATTGAAGATAAAAGAGTCATTTTGCGAACTATTTACGAGAAGATTCCTCTATAGCGAAGCGAATCGAGTTTCTCCCTGCATCAGTTTTGTAGTCAGGGATATTAAACTTTGTGCCACTCCTCGAGGTGACACTTAGTGTTTTTACAATTATATAGATGACAATTCAATAATAAGGGTAAACTCATCCTGAAAGATGTGGATTTTGCATGATGATCAATAGTTTTCTTGTCACCATGGGTGCATAATATCATATGCCCTCATGGTGACAATAATTTCTAAAAAGTAACATAACACTAATCTTGCTTCTCCTTTGTCAGTCAGACATAAGGGAATTAACACAATTGTGGTGAATTTAATCTTTCACGCAAAAGATTCTTTGAAGTTGGTGTGACACTTGTTGATTTTTGGTTTCGTAAAAATTCAATATTTTGCACAATCATGAAATACACATTTAAATTTCAGTATGCACAGGAGCACTGCAGCCTTATTGTGCAAGGGGACAGGAGGCTGTGTGGCACCTTTTGCAAGAAGCATGGCTTCGTTTTATGGCTTCTCAGCAGAAAACTTGAAAGGCGAGAAAGTAGAGATGGCAAAGTACAAAGGAAGAGTTGTATTGATTGAAAATACAGCCACCTTATGAGGAACAACTGTCAGGGATTTTACCCAGGTATTTGATGTTGCTTGCTTTTGCACAACTCATGGGGAGTGCACTTCATATATTTTGGGCAACATTGGATGAAGCGACAATATCCTTTTCCACAATTTTGGAATGAGGAACAGTACCTGTTTCAAGATTTTGGTATAGAATGTAAGGTTAGATGTTACCTTCTTGAAAAATTTGTATAAGGTCGGGTATGCATTTTCAGAAAATTGGTATAAAATTTGTTACATTTTCTTGAAATTGATATGAGGAAAGGGTATGTTTAAAGCCTCAGTGGCATGTCCCTGACCAAAATATGCTCAAGTGCACTCTTGGGATACATATCAGGACTGGATTTAGTCTATTACAACTGATCTCCTCCTACACATTCGATGAAAATGTAGATAGCAGAGAGAAAAATGTTTTGATGATATGGTGAAGGTGAAGGTGAAGTTGCGGTTTTAGCGCCAAGCGCTGGAATCGCAGAAGTAGCTAAGTGCTAATCGAGTCCGAGACCCCTTGTCATGACACTCAAGTGGTACGGCCCTACCGCGTCTCGAACCCACTCCACCTGACTGTTCTGGCTTCAAAGTCAGAACCACTGCACCACAACACATTACATATGGCTAATCTTCAAATTTCTATTTTGCAAATACATAGGTCAAAGATCAATTTGTTTTCCCAGACATAATTGTGATTATTTCTAAGATTAGTAAATTTAGCTCTCCTTAGTACTACCTGGTTTGAGTAGGGGTAGAAGATAGGGGCTTTGGGCTGCACTGCAGCCCCTATTTTTGGAATGCTTTGCAAAAATCAACCATAATTAGGCAGAAATTGGTCTTGATTTAGGCAAAATGTTCGTAAAATATGGACTTATTCTCAGGCACCCCTCCCCCCAATCACATGTCCCCAACACTTATACTCATACAGAGAGAGCACTGATGACTGCCACATTGATTTTTGATTCATGAAGCAGAATCAATTCGGTTGTGGTGGAGGAAGTTTTCTGCAGTCCAACTTAACCTCATTTTCCACCAACCATCGTGCTTTGCGCAGCAGCAATGTTCAAAATAGACTATTGTATGGGTGGAAATGATATCAGGTGATCATGAAACTGCTCGCATAGGACCTCTGTCTGCATCTGGTGTCCATTATCAACAAGGGAGTAATTGTGTCAAAGCCAATATATAACTCCAGTTGTTATTTGCCTGAGAGCCAATATACTGATTTGTCACCCTCTGCAATTCCAATGAGCATAAATGTTGAAAATACAAAACAAAAGACATGGAACCAAAGACATGGAAAAGTTTTGCAGCCATTTGTGAGTAAATCAAAATCCTATGAACAAAACCATGATGCAGCAATCATTTACTAGCTATGGTAGCTTGATTTTTCATGCATCGTTTTTAGCAAATTTTTCATGCATCGTTCATTGGTAGGTTTACCTTACCTATGTTTTTGCTATGATTAGCTGTTCCCAAGACTGACTGTTAGGAAAGATTTATGATGAAGAATATGGCTTGCCAACGTTTCATATTACATCTTTAAAAATGTGTAGATAATTGGAAAAAAGAGATTGAAAATAAATTTTATGATACAGTAGGTTTCATAATTGAGTTTTGATGATTTTTTAAACATGAGTATTTTTTTGGTCACACGTAGTAATACATAACAGCTCCCAAATGTTGTAGACCCAGACAGAGCAGAAACTGCGTAAAATGACGTCATCGACCAATCTGAGATAAGGAAGTGTTTGGACAGATAAGCTTTTTGAAATGATAAATCAAGAGTTCAAGGCCCCAGGAAGAAAATATCAAGTGTTGCCTAATTTTGGGGTCTGTTGCAGGAAGCTAAGGGGGCTCAAAGTTACGAGTTTTCGCGCACGCGTGCGCAGTTTCTGCTCTGTTGTAGACCCACAAACGTCCATCTTCATTTGAAATGTATCTGCTGCTATTTTCCTCCATTGAAAAGGAAAATTCATATGGTTTTTAGTACAAGTTTAGCTTATGCTGTACAGCCTCTTAAAGTTTTCTAATGAAGTTTTTCTTTCCTCAAGATGAACGAGCTGATTGAGAAGTATGAATCCAAAGGCTTGTCAATTCTGGGATTTCCCTGCAACCAATTTGGACACCAGGAAAACTGCACCAATGAGGAAATTCTTCCATTTTTGGCTAATGTCAGACCTGGAAATGGTTTTGTTCCAAAGATTGATCTGTTTGGAAAAGTACAGGTCAGTGGAAATTTTTTCTTTTGTATCATGGATTTCTTGTTTACCTTTGATGTAAATAGAAAAGCAACCTAATGTTGAGGTAGCCAAAGGGATTATGTTCTTGGAGGGGGGGCTGTGTAGAATATTTGAAACTAACTAGAAACGGCACTTTCTAGGGGGTCTATTATAGTGTGGCCGTTAGGTGGATTCAGCCTTATTTTGGACGGTGAATATGGTTGCTGCAAGAAAATCAGTGCGGTATATGCACAGTTTTTGTACTGCTACGCGGTTGCGGAAAATTGGAATTTAAACGAACGTTTACGGTTTTTCGCTTACTTCATAGAACCTTCAACTAGACAACCATTATTATCTATCAGGCCTTCGCATAGCTGTAACAGTACGGTAATCGCAAAATGTAGATTCAGACAATACCTAAGCACCTAAGGATTCCTGCTTCATTTACTTGAAATAGCTATCCTGAAAAAAATATTGGCAATATTTATCGTACTGAAGAAGACTGACGGTTGCAGTTTATGAGAGAAAATTTCTTGTGATTGATGGGTAAGAGCGCAAATTTTGGCGGTTTTGAGGCACCCTATAATGGACCCCCTTACTAGTTTCTACAAACGGAAATACTTTTGACCTCACCTGATCAAGCTACTATAATTCGAATCCCAGCAGAATAATGGCTGTTGCAATGAGGTTTAATTTTCTTACGTCTTTGCTTTGTAATGAAGCTCCTGCAGTATTTTGGAATCTTTTGGCTTCTGGAGCTGAAGATTTGACATGGCTTGGAACTGTAAACAGCTTTCAGGAATGGCCAAGGGGATGGAACGAAAATGTATGAAAAAAGTCAATGGAGAAAGGAATGACAAAACAACACAGATTCCTCGTACTTGGAAAAGTGATTCTAACGGCCCGTCGGAATTGATAGCACCTGACTGTGAAAAAAGCAGCCAACAAAACCGCTTAAATAACTGCTGTTGTATGATAGAATATTTTGCAGCAGATGTTACGAAAATATGAATTGTCGCATGGTTCGATGTATATGCAGACAGGTAAGATAATTTCCGCCCAAATTCAGCTGTTCCTCGCTGAACAGGCGAATTCGCCTGCTAGATAACCGAGGCAGGCCTTGAAATGAGCAAACGTTAGGTGCTTGGTTGATCAAGCTCCTCCATTCATTTAGGCGCTTGATCAAGCTCCTAGATTATTTTTGTCTTTGTACGAAACCAGGGAAACCCAATTGAAAGCTCTGGAAAAACGAGCTACAGTTACTGTTTTGTCTGAAAATTTTCAGTCAAAATAACATCAATCATTGAAGAAGAATAAAAAAAATATACGAAGGCCAGCATTGCCGTTCGAATAAGATGGAACAGCCTTGGAATGCCTCCTGCAAAGTTTGCAATAAACTTTTATAAACTGCTGCTCTTCGTTGATAACTTTAACTTCTGGCCAATCCAACTGCCCTTTTCTAAGAGTTGAGCAACGATGATTCTGTCATATGATCAGCACTGGCCACTGGCAGACCAGTAGAGCTTGCAGCTATTTTGCTTCAACGTTTGCACTGAGGAAATCGTAGTGGTAGTCAGCATAGAAGCGAGGCAGCTTCGTAAATGGCGTAGACAATGTGCTGACCACTACTTTGGAAGCGAGTGAAATTTTACGAGTCAATGGAGAGAAGGAAAGACAATTTATTGTAGTTTTACTGAGATAAAAAGGATGGTTTAGGCTGAATATTTTGTTTAAAATACATTCACAAATCGCAATCATGGATCATTAAAAGAAACACCTTTGATCTGCAAGGCGCTTGAACAATCGAGCCAGTAGAATTTTCAAGGCGAGTGTGGAGGCGCTCGGGCTCGATCGAGCGCCTCTCATTTCAGGGCCTGAACCGAGGGGCTGGGTCACGTAACTGTAAAGAAAAATGTGACCTCTATATTGTTGCCCACATGGCCATAGTGTTCCGCACATATTTTGGTGGATGGGATGAATCCACAATAAAGTTATTTCTAAAAATCCGTCAATCTATCTGCCTTCATACGAAGTATGAGTGTTTCGTTTGTTTTTGTACGACATTTAAGAGTTCATTTTCAAAATAACACCTTCATTTTGAGAAAGGAATAGAAAATCTCTGTGAAATGGCCTATCAAAAATAATGCAAAATCATCGTTTCGAAAGACGTTAGTTTACATTACGTTACCAAGCCCCTTTCAGATTGCAGAAAACAGTGCGAATCCCAAGTTCTACAAATTATACCGTTTTGAGAAGATTTTGAAAGGCTGTATTGTTAGAAACATCTCCAGGGTTTCCTGCTGATCGTTATTGTATGTCAAGCAAAATTGTAAAATTTGATGTACGTCTGATGGATTCGTGATATTTCGTTGAAAGGCTACTGTCCGATTATTCTTTCGAAGGTCAATGGAAGTGATGCACATGCATTATTCAAATATCTAAAGAAAGAACTCCCATTTCCATCAGATGACAGCGAAACTCTTCTGAAAGATTGCCGCTTTGCAATTTGGAGTCCAATCCTTCGAAGTGACATTGGCTGGAACTTCGAGAAATTTCTGATTGGTCCTGATGGAAAACCAGTCAAGCGGTACAGTAGGTATTACGAAAACAAAGACATTGCTGTTGATATTGAAAGATTACTTTCAAGTGTTAAAAAGTAAGATTTGTTTAAGAATATGATATATTTTTGTGGGGTCGGATAATTTTTTGATGGGCTGTGTATGAAGCTAGTAACTTTGTAGTTTTGTTTAATTGGATTACCTATCTTTTGTCTAATAATACCGCTAATTTTTAATGTTTTCCCCCTGGGATACTTGATCCACATTTGTACCGGGTGAATATAAAAAACAATTCCCATTTGTAAGGCCTGCTCCCAGGATGTCGAGACGATAATATTGGGAGATCTATAATGATTTAATGATGGACTTGTTCAAATATATTTTAAGACTGCATTCACACGATGCCAGCACATTTTAAAAGCGGTGAAAAATGTGACGGATAGGTTTCCGGTTCACACGAAAACGGCACATTTTATCACTGTTTTTGATTTTTTTAAAAAAAGAACGATTTTAATGCATGATGAAGATTAAACTTTAAAAGTTGTAAAACTCTAGTTGATCTGATTAATTAAAGCATTGATTTCTGAAATTAGTGGTTTTCCTTTTCTCTAGACCTTCTATGAAGAAGGATTTCTGCCTGCTATTATACATGCCCCTTCAAGACTGACTGAAATGAATCTTTTGCTTTGCCCAAATCTATTTTCGCAAGTCCGTCTGACTGATCCGGTTCCAATTTTTCCATAATTCCGTAATGAAACAAAGGTGGGAGAGAGATCTGTCTCTTCCCATTGTGCCTTGACTGAACGTTGGAATGGTTTATACAGGAATAACCGTAAAGGGAGCAGTCAGACGGATTGAGGAAATGGATTTGGGACAAGTCTACACCTCATGGTAAACCCTAGTTTGGAAATTTTGGAACGTTCTAAGTTTATCAGGATTTCATAAAATGCTGGACGTTTGATTTGATTCAAAGAAATGATGGTAAGCTGAACAGACTCCTTGGTAAGAAACTCTGTCCCTAAGATCTGAATTCAATTGTACACGTCAGAATTATGCAAATCCGCTCAAAAATTCACCGAGTTCCAAGCTTTTAAAGATCACGGTTGTGCGAAAGTTGAAACCAGAGACCCCCTGAAGCTAACTGAACCGTTGTGCATAGAAGGTAAAAGAAGGTTATCCGATTTCATTCCGTGTCGTTAATATCAAAGCGAAAGAAACAGGACTTCAAAAGTAACCCAATTTTGTAACCATTGCCAAAGTATACTTTGGAATCCATTCAAGCGTCAACTTAAAAAAATAATTCCACAAGTATCCATGTGCTTGGATCAATGCTCGAAAATGTTAGGCTATCGAGTCCTTTCTCAGTCCTTTCTACCGAGTCCTTTCTAAAGTCTATTTGATTCGTTCTGAAATAATTGAGAAACAAAGCAATGATAGCCCCATGCTACTTTCATCCGTACAAGGACTACAACTGCTATCTGAACACCTCTGGTTTCAGCTTCACACAAACTTGAACTTCCAAAGATTGTAACTCTGTGAATGTTCAACGTACTTGCAAGATTCTGGAGTTTAGAATGAATTCAAGATCTTAGCATCAAGGCGATGCTATTTTACAGTGGAGCCCGTTTATCATTAGTTTTTAGCATCCGATCAAACTTCAAAAAACGGTTTTTGTTGGACAACCTGCAAGTCAAAAAATTCGCTCTCACGCAGGGTAAGAAGAAATTTAAGAATTCAGGATCTTGGAGCAGATAAGTGCAAGGACGAATTCAGCCACAAGTTGAAGGAGGGGCAACCTGCAGACAGGGTGCCAAAAATGCCATCGAAAACATGCGTGCCAAGAGCGCGAGATAATATTGGATTCCTGTCTTAAAGATTCTTTGGTGTTTTATCAAATAACGTCCTGATACGCATGCTTCCCCCACATTCTGATCGAAACAATCAAAAAAGGGTTGCCTCAAAGTCATGATGAGGGGCGCACTTCTTGCTTAAAAGGAGGCGCCCAAGCTGAGTTTTCATCATGAAGCAGGGGCAGTTGCCGCCCCTTGCCCTGCCCTAAATCCGCCACTAGAGAAGTGTTAAAGAACTGTCAGCAAAGTTTGCATGAAATAAAAAATTGTGCTACCTGGAAGAATACAACCCAAGTTAGAAATAACGCAACAGAACTCAAACACTGAGGAGGAAGAACAGTACTTGATGGATTATTTCAATAGAAAGTGAGCAAATAGAAGAAAAGTACTCTCTGGTCTCTAATAGACGGGGGGTTGGAATAGTAGGGGGGGGGTTGGAAAAATCTCAAAAATTAATAGCCGGGGGGGGGGTTGGAATAATAGGGGGGGTTGGAAAAAATCTCAGAAATTAATAGCAATGACATCACAGATTTCGCTCGAAAGTCTTAATCTTAGTTGGGTGCATAGAATTTTGTTGTGTAGCTTTGGTCTTGCTTGGAACTCGTTGCCAGAATTAATAAGCGGGGGGGGGCTGGAATAAGAATGTCCTGGGTGGAAAATTTTCCAAAAATTGATAAGCGGGGGGGGCGTCTATTAGAGACCAGAGAGTAATAATGTTGTTGCGTTTCCGCTGTCCCGTTCCATTCCGTGTAGACCAGATGAATCTTGCCGCAGATCAACAACCTCAACAACGAAATCAAATGAAATCAAATGATCAATAAAAAATTTGAACAACAACAACAACAACGAGCATGAACAACAACAACGAACGTGAAAGAAGGAAGCGCTGCTGAACCTACGCAAAAAGAGGACAAAGATTTTGGTGACAGAAAGGTATCGAGGGCAGTTCTGCAATCAAGCTTGGTGAGAATAGTTTAATGTATTCATCTGCTATGAATCTTTCAGATTTCTCTTGTGAAAGTCTTGAAGAGCTTGACGAGCCAGCAGCAATTTGTGCATAAAAAATTCAACTTTTAGGCTAGCTAGCCTAAAAGTTGATTCCCGCATTGCAGTATTTCAGGTGCCAATCGTGATTATAGTGCTAATATTTTGTTGCCCTATTCTGTAAGGCTTCCTTGCACTTGATTTAGTAGGTTTTGCAATTGTGCACATGTGGTGGATTGAAGAAGGGCCCAATTTGCCTTGGATTTCAGCCTGCTGCTTACCTGAGTTAAATTCCAGCTCCCTTCTCTAGTAAATTGTACATTACTTTTGTCAGTTGCGTTTGAAATTTTCAGCCACAGGTAGCGGGGAAAATTAGTGCATAATGGAAGAGGTATTTGTGTTGATTTTACAATAATTCCATTATACACTAATTTTCCCCGCTACCTGTGTTTCAGCCCCTCTTTAACTTCAATCCGTATTGTCACACCTAATCATGTTAAGCGCTATTGTTAAACATTGGATGCACCAAAAGTAATCAAAATATTAGGCTGTTTTCACAACTGAAAATGTAAATTTGACATGTGGCTGCAGACCAGACTGCTAACTGTCGTGCACGGAAGATCTTCTGCGCGCAGTTCCAGGAAGTACAATAGTTTATTGTTTAAAAACAATGGCCAGACACGCATCTTCTGCATGCACTTTGCAAAGTTATCAGTCTGGGCAGCAGATTCCAGCCCTGGGTCGAGAACTCCCATTTAATCTAAATTGTTTTTCATCCCGGGAGGAGGGGCTGAAAGCTTAGCCCTGATGATGAAACAATCATGGGGAATGGGGTTGTCACTCATTGTGGGAACTCACTGCACTTTGTGTCTCAAGAAAATGAAAACGATCATGGCCAAACAAACTAATTATCAGGTTTGTAAAACTTTTGCAGAGTTCAGTGAATCCAGATCCTGCAGTTATGTTCATTTAAATGAGGCTCAGTCAGCAAACCTGTAAAACATCTTCCATTTTTGTATTACTAGATCGAATCAGTTGACAATATACTAGTTGGATTTACAGATGAATGAAAAACCACCGCCAACAAGGTATAAGGGTACAGTTTGATACTTGCCATTTCATTATGTTTTAAAGATTTATTTCATGTTATGTTTGTATTTGTCACAAATTGTAATTCCCCTATTTTGCCTCAGAGTATTTCTTTGATTTTTCATCTGAAAACATACAAAAATTACTGTAATCCAGAGTAATGAGTCCTATACTGTTATCACTTAAGGAGCTCATTTAAAAGGAAATTGTGCTTGAAGCACTGAAAAAAGGATCTGTTTAGACATAAGCTTATGGGAGGGTAGAAACTAGGGGGCTGCTCAATAAGAATTCTTTCATTTACAACAATTTTACCTGACTTTGAGAGGATTTTTGACTGAAAAATGTTAATTTTTGTATCAACATTGGAAGGAAGCTGCCCCCACCACCTGCCATGTTCACTTATGGTTTTAAACTCCTTCAGTGATTCTCTTTAGGAAAAATTTAACCATATATATATTTTACAGGGCACTTATTGTGACAAAGTTCATTCTTGTATCCTTGCCATTTTGCATCTACTATTATGCAACCAAGATTGAGAAGAGAAACCAACCAGTTATCACCAAAACCCAGAACATGGGCCACCCAGAAGACCTCAAGGACTGAAGAAAACAAAGACCCTGCTACCTATGACCTAAAGAATCTGTTTGCTGCTACACTTACATTGCGAGTTGCTTCAGTCTTCATTGTGCAAACATATTTTGTCCCAGATGAATACTGGCAAAGTTTAGAGATTGCACATGGCCAAGCATTTGGGTATGGATATAAAACATGGGAATGGACTCAAGGAATCAGGGGATACACATACCCTATGGTATTTACCAGCGCTTATACTTTGTTGCGGATATTCCATATGGATAATGCTTGGTTAGTGATCATTATTCCAAGATTATTACAAACTCTTTTGATGGCCATTTCAGATGTCTCACTTTATATATTTTCAAAGAGGATATTTGGAGAAAAAAGTGCAATATATGCATTTGCATTACAATTATCTTCATGGTTCGTGTTCTACATAGGTTCTAGAACACTCACTAATACAACTGAAATGGCTTTGACTATCATTGGTATATCTGTTAACAACTGGGCAATCTTTCATGCCAAGCTGACTGCAAAAGATCCTGACAATTTTGCACAAAGGGGTGATGGGGACAAAAATCTGCTGTATGGTATTTTGCTATGTGGTTTATCTTGCATCATAAGGCCAACAGCTGCAACAACATGGCTCCTGATCATCCTATATGAGCTTCACATTGATTTGTTCAAAAGACAATGCTTCAAAGTTTTAAAATTCTGTATACTTTGTGTTCTGGTTTTATTTGTTGCTTCAACTTCAGTTGACTATCTGTTTTATGGAAGATTCATCATCGTTCATTTTAACTTCATCAAGTTCAATGTTATGCATGGTATGAGTGGATTTTATGGCACACATCCATGGCATTGGTATTTCACGCAAGGCATACCTGTTATCCTGTTTACACATTTCCCATTATTGTTATTTGGATTGTACAAGATTGAAATGCATGAAAGACCAATGGTTTTGATTATGTCAATGCAGCTTATTTCTTTGAGGTAAGTGTAAATCTAGCCCAAGGGTGCACTGCACTTGACAATATTTTGGTTGGGGACGTGACATTGAAGCTTCAAAAGCATGCCCATTCCTTATACCAATTTTTAAAAAGCATACCTGATGTACCAATTTTTTGAAAAAGAATATTCAGCATCATATTTCATACCAAAATCTTGAAAATCGGTATGGTTCGTCATACAAAAATTATGAACATTAATACCTTTCTTTATACCAATATCTGGAAAATCGATACCCTTCCCAATGGCACATCCCTGTACCTGGCATCCATCGCACACGGACGTTTCTGTATTATAACAGCAACATCTATCTTCCAGTCTTCCTGTGATTTGCTTTAACAAACCATAATATTCAGACTGATAAGTTTGAATGATAATATCCGGACAGCAGTTTCAAACCAAACTGAGAGAAATTTCGCACCACACTGTTCAAATTTTCCATCAAAAATGCACTTGCATTTCTCGTTTCAGCATGAAAGCCATCTCCCAGGGGGCTTATTTACTTTCGGACCTTCCAGAGGGCTTAATAGGAGGGGGCTTATTAGAGAGGGGGGATGATTCACAAAATCAAGTGACAAATACATATTTGGTGGCTCAAATACATAACTTTGACACAGTTTTTATCCCAAAGCATACTAAAATTAACATGCAAGGTTGTGTTGCTAAATAAATGGAAAATATTTGGTAAATTCTAGAATTGTGTATACGTTGAGGGGAGGGGCTTATTTCAAATTTTGACTCGCAAGGGAGGGCTTATTAGAGAGGGGGGCTTAATAGAGCTTTAACCGTAAGTCTTTTCAGGGAGAATTTCTACTAAGGACGTTTTTATTTTTTCTAGCTTGATAAGTCATAAAGAATTCAGATTCCTGTTGCCAAGCATACCATTTATGATATGCTTTGCTGCGAAAGGGCTGCACAAACTCATTGATGAAGAGACATTAGCTGATAAACCAAGCGAAACTACCCCAAGAGACCACATAGAATCTAACTGGTTCATGAGAAAGAAAGAATGCTTTATGGGCCTGTTTGTCACCTTGAATGTTGTTGCTGGATTGTATACAGGTCTTGTACATCAACGTGGTACACTGGATGTTATGGAATTCTTGAGGAGAGATTTGAAGGAGAGAAGCATTGATCAAAGTGTACTTTTTCTCATGCCATGTCATTCTACACCTTTTTACAGGTAGATATTTTATGAAATATTAGTAATTATCAACATCGTTCTCAGGGTGTTCTTTTGTCATACGCTGATCACGAAGCTGAATCAACACCCTGGTACATTACGATCAAATCTGCAAAGAAAGCTCACTCTGGGGACGAGATTGAATGATTCTTTTAAAATAGGACAATGTACCGACGGGTGAGTTGCGGGATGAGCCAAAATAAGCATCCGATGTTTCAAAGGCTACTGCTTCCTGAATGTATAAGCAATGATATTTGAAATATCTGATTAAATAACTAACATGTTCAATTATTTTTTTAATTTTTTCCTGGCTAAAATCAGTCACGCTGTTCAGATTCTGTAAGCGATGTTCTACAAGCAAGTTGCTCTTATGTGTTTACCTCAAAGCAATAACTTTCAGCACGCTTTAGCACGTGCTCCTCTTCGTGGGTTGAAAAGTCTTCCCCCTGGTGTGAATGACTTATTCAGGGGATTCCATCCTCCCATGAGGACAAAATACATGAACACATCCAAGAGTCATTATTGCTAGGAAGGAGAACAAAGAGAAATCTTGCTTGGCGTTTTCACTTGTTTTTGCAGGTTTTTGAAAAAGGGCTTTCTGCAGAAAGTCTCCTATTTCAATGGGAACGAATGACCGATTAAAGCAGGGTGAATCAGTGGACCTAATTTGACATATCGGTAATAAAACAAGACAGTTTTCAATGTCATTGATTTGATATTCAGGGTGCAGGATCCTTTCAAATGCCGTGTGTTTTTATTGACTCACCCGGTAGAAAAAAATCCCTGTTTGAGATGCCACTGCTTCTTGGACATCAAGCCAATAACATTGGCAAACATAGTTTGATGATGGACATGTATTAATCAATTTTTTTAATTTTTAGGACTCTTGTATGCAATGATAAATCTCGCCAGATATTTCGACCCAGGAAACCCACTGTTTCTAACCCATAGGCTATTGTGCCTGGTGTGCGTGCATAGATATTGCTGGTACCTCTTATGCTGTAATGTATTTCTCTCTCCGCAAAAATTTCTTTCATAATAAAGCAAGGATTCAAATTCATTGCTGTCTTAAATTTCTTCTCATAACTTATTTCTTCTCCCCATAGTTACGTACATCGAAATATTCCAATGCGATTTCTTGAATGCCATCCCAGTCAGGATCCTGGGTACATCGAAGAAGCGGAAAGATTTTACAGCAATTCAACTCAATGGTTTCAGTCAGAATTTGTCGAAAGTAGGAGAAGTCTTCCATCACATGTTGTTATGTTCGATGTTTTGTTAAAGGTAAGCTTAAAAATCGAGCTTAGGTTTCAGATTCATCGGTTCCAAATCTTTGAAAAGGTTGGGGTATAATTCAACGAATTGTTTCTTCGAATCTGTGATCTACAGGGTGTCCCAAAAAAATTTTGCCTCGTTAGTGTTGGGAGCCTTAGGTTCAATCCTCTCAGTTTTTACACAGCTGAATACGAGGGGCATTTCACTCCCAAAAATCTCGTACAACTTTGGCAAAAATCCTTTTGTTTTCATGAAAAATCCATCAAAAATCCGTATAAATCCTTTTGTGCTGAAAAAATCTCGTACGCTTTTCCCCATGACGGAAGTGCCCCTCAGCTGAATAGGTCAGGCTTCACCTTAGAGTTTGAGATCTTGTTTGAGTCCATCTGACATATAGTTGCTGATTTATGGTAGAGTAAAGGCAAAGTAAGTAATTGCCTCAAACAGCACATCGATTGTTCTTATGCAATGTCAAGTCAAGTAAGTGACTTTCCAAAGAAATGGTTCTGGCGTCATATTAAAATTTTTGCTAATCATTTTAAAGGGTTAGCAGTGTTTCATAAGAAAGCACTTTCTACCTTTAAAAAATATGGTGAAATTTTAATACGATGCCAGAACCCTTTCTTTGAAAACTTACTTTATTTTGACATTGCTGGAGAACAAGAGAAGTCCTGTTTTTGAAGCAACCACTTATTTTGCCGTTTCTCTGCCATAAATCAGCAACCACTTGTCAGATTGACTCAGACGAGGTCTCAAATTCTAAATTGAAGTACGACTTACAGCTCCTCCACAGCAGCCACACAAACAAGGCACAATTATTTTGGGATACTCTGTACCAATTGACATCTTATGCTTGGTTTTCACTTCGCGTTAAAACGTGTTCTATGTGCGCGTTAAATCACGTTTATTTTTCAACTTTAATGGAAATGCACTTTATAATTTAATGCGAAGAATTTGACGAACACGCTGAAATAACGCGATTTCACGTCTAGTGGAAACCAAGCTTTAGAAATCACCTTTCGAAATTACTGCGTATTTTGTATTTCAACTCATTTGCAGATATAATGTCATCAAATTTCTAAACCGTAAACGGGAAGAACGCAATTCCATCATGCATTCATAAACTCTGTGTTTGCTTATCATTTACTCTATGTTACCTCAAAAATCTTAGAAATGACGACGATTTAAAGCTTTTTTTAATTTGTTTTTGAACTCTTAAAAAAGAGGAAACACCCTCTAATTCTAAAAATGTTGAAGATTTTTTAAATTTCCAACTGTAGATTGAAGCTAAATAGCTAAACTATTTTTCAAGCCATTTAGCGCAAAGAAGTAGGCGATAGAATTTTAGACGAACCGTTTGAAAGTTTTGGAATCTATGCTGGTTCAAATCTTTGAAAGCATCGTTTAGAATGAGAGTTGCACCTTAATTTAAGATGACTTTAGGATTCGTTGCAATATTGGATTGAAAAGTGTTCCCACAGGGGCCCCCTTCGTAGCCCTGCGTAATGTAGCGAGATGCCTGAAATCCTGTGGCATCAATAGAAACAGTTTATCCAACTTTGATGCCGAAATTTTCTTGCAGGATCTTGGTGTTGCCTATTTCTTGAGAAGTAACGACTACAGAGAGGTAATTATACTGCAATATTAATATCTCGCCTGTGTTCACAGGCTACTAATATAAATCCCTGCATATAGGAACCTACTTTTTGTGAGAGCCAGGCTGTGCTGAAGTAGGCTCTTTTCAAGGCTAATTTCAAGTTATAAAGGTTCTTATTCGAAGGCTGCCATTTAGACTTGCCCCAAGTCTCGTCCGTTATCTCATTCGGGCCTACTTGGTCGCGCGAAGTTCTCGCCGACCGGGACGGCCCACATAAGATAACGAACAAGACTTCTAGCTGCCATTGGAAGGTCTTTCAGACTCTTCATCAAAGATATTCATCCCTGCTACTTGTTTTGGCAAAGTTATTATGGACCTAATACCTAATTCTAAGCTTACAAAAAGCAAGTAGGAGATTCAGACTTCAACAATCAACTGGGTAGACTGATGCCTTTTCGTCCCTCGTTTCCCTGCGTTCCTTGGTCAAGAGGGACTAATAGCAATACTCTGAAATAGTGGGCCCACTTTAGGCCCGCGTAGGATGGTTCCGTATTCACCAATCAAATCGCTAGAATTCAGTTTTTAACCAATCAGGGGCCGCTATTCAAGATGTCGTTGTTGTTGCTCTTAAAGAACGGTTGAAGAAGCCTGGAGTTCTCGCAGCTTCGATGGATCTATTTTGCTTCTACAGAGGAAGATTACTGTCTGAAAGGTAGGCATTTTGCGTTTTGTAGGTCAACACAACATCATTCTTTGTACTAAAACTTCTCTTTTCAATGTTCGAGCTCTTTAAACCAGATTTTGAAGCGATTTTGTTGAGTGTACGAGAACTCCCACCTTTTTAGGCCATTTTGAAAAGGGGGCCCATTATATAACCGTAATATTATGACTTCCTATTGACCAAGTGATATCAGCAAGTCAAAGAACGCAGGGAAACAAGGGACGAAAAGGCATAAGTCTACCAACTGGGATGATAATGAACAAAGAAGCGACAATCAAAAACCAACTTTACTACCCCTGCAATACAAAGCTATTTTCAATCAAACTTAAGCAAGTTCTTAATCACAAGGTGCATAATTTCCTATTACACGTATTCTTTAGAAGAAACTAAGTATTTGGGCCAGTACTGAAAGTTTCTTTAAAATTCTCAAATTTTCAGTACTCGGAGTTTCTTACGAATTTCTTAAAGGTTTCATAGCAGTCTTTGTGTTCACTTCCTCTTCCCTCATGAACATTTAAAAACAATGTTTTTTCTAGCTTTTCCAACGTTTGGATATTACTCAAGTACCTTGTTATACAGGAAACAAGCGAACGTAAAGTAAACTATGTTAAGGATTTTGTTTGTGGAAATAAATTGTCTCTTAACTTATATTTTCCCATTACTGGAGTTTCTTAATTTTTTTGGCGATCTGAAGGTTGAGTTTCTTATAAGCAGTTTATTAACAAAGTCACAAGTCTAACTGTCATTATGTGCTCGAACCCTCATTTTATCGACACAAACTAGGATTATGTACATAAACCTATATTATGTCGACATAATCATAGTTTATGTATCAAAATCTTAGTTTATGTGCCTGTAATCCTAGTTTGTGTAACATAATCCTATATTGCGTTATTTTTGTGCAAATAGCGTTCCATACCCAATATTTGGGACCTTTGGCAACTAGGACGGCGACTGCAACAACAACGCAAGTGTGCCCTTTGTTTCCGAACTTGGGCTTGAAAAAACTCTTTCTTTTCCGTTCGAATTTGCTTCCCTTGAGAGTCTGTGAAGTTTTCCTTTTCAATTGCACAACTTGGAAATCCTATTTCTACAAAGCTGTTCTTCAGATCTAGATCTTCAAAGCAAAGTTACACTCAGTCATTTTAAATGTTATTCAATCATCAAGGAAACAGAGCGTTTCGAAGTATTTAGATGAAGAGGGAGATTTTGTCTCGTCGTATTTTAGAACATGTGAAGGTAACGTGGGAAACTATAGCTAAACTCAGTTCGTATCATACAAGATGACGTTCTGGCTGGCGTTGCCGTCCTGCCTGCTAAAGTTCCCTATTAATTTCAGAACCTATGGCAAGATCAGATATGCCTGGAAACATTATTTGGTCACTGATTAACTCGCCAAAGAAAGAAATTCGAGGAACAGTCTCAAAATAGAAGTTTAGTGATTTTTCACACAGGAATACCTTTTTGGGACATCCGGTGGGCTTTTTTCGTTTTGTGTATTAAGAATAAGCTTCTAGTTTGGTCAAAATTTTCGGTAAAGTATCCTAGAAATTTTTTCTCAAAATTGTACGACTGATGCCAAGGATGCGGCCTGTACGTTTTCACAGTAGCAATAATTTAAAACTTGTATTTGCAGTGTGGCAGATTCTTTCACACACATTTCCCAGAAGGACGAATTAGTAAAGATGTTGTAGTCTTCTGCAAATGATGATCCTCACAGAATATTGGAATTGAACGCGGACTACGACTCATCATTTCATCGAAGGTAAGTTTTGTCACAGGGGCATCAGTTTGAATATTTTTGGTTATTATTTAGTATTTCTCGATGTTTTATTTTGAATGTTTTCTGTATTTCTCGATACTGTTGTCTTCCTTGTTTCTGAAAAGCCGCAATTACTTTGACAAATGCGAAGGCGCATTTTCTTTAGATTTACCGTAGATTATGCAAACGATTTGTTCAAAATTTAGGGTTTTTTATGATGTAAATTATACCGTGTATTTAAGTTTTGGTTGGCGTCAGGGAGCAGTCATTTTCAATCCTGGGTACCAGGGCAGAGGATAATTTCGCACAATTAGAGAAAATTTGACACCCCATCTTGAACAAAGAAAACATTTTCTTGCCCCATCATCTTTCAGCAAAATGGTTTAGTGCCCCATCCAGAAGTTTTTGTGCATAGATACTTGGCTTAAATAGATACCAAGTTTTCCCAGGCGATTTTCATACTGGTCAAGTGATTCATCATTTCCAGATGTCTTCAAACTCTGCCTTCGATCTTTGATCGATGACTTCATCGAAAATTTTTTCAAGAAAAATAGTTTTTACCCCATAAGAATTGCTCTTAAAATTTTCATACCCCCACATTATAATGGAAAAAAGTTTCATACCCCTGCACAAAATCCTCCGCCCCGGTACCCAGGATTAAAAATGACCGCTCCCTTAATTAGCCAATTAATTGGCCATACGAGAAGCCAACCTACGGTAAAGTAATTATTATTATATTATCTTCTCTCCTTCGCATTGGTGAAAGTAATTGTGGCTTTTCAGAAACTAGAAAGACAACAGTATCGAGAAATACAGTAAATATTCAAAATAAAAACATCGAGAAATACTAAATAATAACCAAGAATAATTAGACTGATGCCCCTGTGAACTGATTTGTGGTCTTTCATTCGCAGAAAGTGTTGTTAGGGTAATAGCGCTAATAACTTTGCCCGCCGTCCCTGCATTCAATCCTACATGGCAATATCCAATGATATGGCAATATTCACATGGCAATATCCAATGATATGAAGATTGAATATCTTCTTGGGACCAAGAAGAATGATATTAAAACCAGCTTCATATAAAGATAGATAGAAAACTGTGAAACTCGTTGTTTCCATGTTCCATGAGGAGTATGAGGAAAGCTCAACTCAACCAATCTCTTTTGTTTGTGGTTAATCCTTTGGCGCCAGAGACAAAGCGCCATTGTTTTTATCACGGCTTGCCGGCGAACCGGCGAAACATTTCTCACATGAAAGGTCAAGATCAGTCAAGATAGGAATCATAAGAATCAAATGTTTTAGCCGAAGTTTGCTCGTGGCCCATCGCCGGAGACCTTCAAAGCCTCGTATATCACGGACCAATGATACAGCGAAAAAGATTAGAAGACGGAAGAAACATGTGAAGATTTGTCTAAATTTTACCTGCCTTCATAAAACGCAACCAGGACAAACAAATGCCGTCTGATTGGTCCGTGAGATGAGGCTTTGAAGGTTTCCGGCCATGTGCCACGAGTAAAACTCGCCTAAAACATTTGATTCCTATCTTTGATAGCCTGCGTGCAGACTTTACTATTATGGAGGAGTTGAGGACGAAAAGGAAAAGGTAAACCTTTTCCTTTCGCCCTTAAACTCCTCCACAATAGTAAAGTCTGCACGCAGGCTATATCTTTGAGAGCTGAGCGATTTTGCCGGTGAAACGAAAAATGCTGAGGAAACTTTCTCCATATGAACAGGCCGTATAATAGATCTAATGGAGCTTTTCACGTTACTATTTTAGTTACTGCAGGCGTGTCTTTCAGGAGAGGAAGATGCTCTTTTTCTTCGTGTGAGCCACGCCCCTTCGTTTGAGTGCAACCACGTGACTTTTCTAAAACACAAATTACAAACACCATAATCATCAAAGCCGTAAGACTTGAAGCTACAAGTAACAAAATACTGAAGCCTGGGAATAGTGGAGCTGTCACCGAGAACAATATGTTTGCACTGAATGCAATTACATTGATACTAATCAAAGCAGTGAATGCCATGCATGACAAGGCAGTTGCATGTTCATCATCCGTAACAACTTTCGTAAGGTGTGCCAATATGCCACCTATTGCAAAAGGAGAAGCAAAAGTAAAGGTAGAGAAACCAAAGAGCATTGCTTTCGTTGTTGAGAAGGCCATTGCTATATGTGTGGCAAATATGCTTACACTGCCAATACCAATAACAGCTAGGTCAGAAGGGCTGAATAATTTAACTGCAATAATTCCCAGAATCAAGGCCCCGGTGCCTCGAATTGCGTGCAAAGCAAATGAATATAAACCAATTTCATCTGATGACAGGTTCAAAGGGCTGTGCTTGACAAATATTGTGCTCGTGATGTCTTCTCCAGAAAGAGCACTGATCTCAAAAAATATCGCCAGGAGCACGAGTCTCACTGATTTCCCTTGTGC
This sequence comes from Aurelia sp. 3 sensu Dawson et al. (2005), assembly GCA_964020215.1. NCBI lineage: Eukaryota > Metazoa > Cnidaria > Scyphozoa > Semaeostomeae > Ulmaridae > Aurelia > Aurelia sp. 3 sensu Dawson et al. (2005). Next base: position 2,333,711 of record OZ026580.1, read on the forward strand.
TGGTGAACAAAAATACTTATGGGCGAATCGAGCAACATTTTTACAGCTTTCTTTGATATTGTTCAAGAATTGACTGCAAAGGTTCAACTTTGTAACTGATTCTTCCACTTTTAAATGCTTCTTGTTTGATTCTGGTGGTTCCTGAAGAAAGAATGCGATAAAAAGAATATTCAGGATGCTGGCTACAAGGCCGAGAGAAAAGGCCGTCATAAATCCATAATGTTTCAACAATAACCCTGCAATGAGACCACCAAAACCTTTTCCACAGGCCACGCAACCTTCGAGAATTGCAAACCGGAGTGTACGAACATGGTCATTATTTGTTACGCTTGTCATATGGGTGGCAGCAAGACCAATAGCTCCATTTAGGTCACCGAAAACGCCGGTAAATCCTGCCGCCAGTGCGACAAACCCAAGAGGCATTGATTGATATCTCGCACAGAAGATGTATAATATCGATTGGAGAATGATCAGAACTGGAGGTAGATACAAAATCTTTCTCTTAGAAATCATGTTGGCTAATGCACCAACCGGGAGAACTGTGAAGATTGCTGGAACGCAAATTGAGGAAAATATGATTGTATCCCAAGTTGCAGCGTGCGAGTAAACAATGTTCTCCTCGTTCTTGAACTGCTTTGATCCAAGATTCTTGCATACAGTATTGTTGTATCGTTGACTGCACAGCTTTGAAATGACCAGCTGAGGAAACAGGGTGATATTTGCGCCATAACACATCACATAGAGAAAGATGAATGGTTCTGAAGCACATTTTGGTATTGATTTGCAACAACCTTTAGCCATCATCACATCATCAGACACGGTAGCGAGATCTCGCTGATACAATGCATTGACAATAATCCTTGTTGAAGTCGATGACCAAAGCATAGAAATTGATCAAAAGTTACGAGTCCCCCGGTGGACGCAATTGACTTTCGTAGCACGGGGGTGTGCATTTTGTTTTCACGTTTACATCCTGCTCTCGCCTTTGAGCAGACCGAAGACAGGCCAAAAGTAGCCTGCGCGCAGACTCTACTGATCCCTTTTCAGACAGGTTCTCAGAACCTACCTATCTGAAAAGAAATCAGTAGAGTCTGCACGCAGGCTAGCCAAAAGCCAAAGTCAAAACAAGACATGCCAAGGGTGGCGCCACGGGGTGGACGGGGGCAAGGACCGAGATACAGGGGGGTCCAGGGGGGCCATGGCCCCCTCAAAAATTTTCAATTGTTGTTGCAGTAAATCTTTATTCATTTATTAGTATTTCAGAATATCAGATAAGTACCCCATTTTCTTATGTATATCTTGCTCAATTTCTATCTTTCATTATTGTAGGAAGCCCTTAGGCGGTATTAACAAGCCATCAAACTTGTCCCACACCAGAGCTATGCGTACATCCATCCCAACATAGATTACATGTAAAGTCAATCTGTATTGAGGAACGCAAATTAGCGTTGTTTTAGCCAGTTTGAGGAGCATGGTATCAAATTTTTCCAGGGGAGTACCCTCAGACCTCCTTCAGCCTTCTAGGTTTATGCTCGCTTTTCCATGGCCCCCTCAAATAAAAAATTGTATCTCGGTCCTTGGACGGGGGTGGACATGTCCACCCCACTACTTTTCTCAAGTCGGTATTCATGCCCAAGGGAAAACGACATAAAAATCGTTAGTTATGCCTTCTGGCCATCAACTCTATCCCTTTCCACCCCACTTTTTCCGGGCTGGCGCTGCCCTCGGACAGGCCAAGACCCCGGGGGGTACTTAGTATATTTGTCTGGTTTTTGAGGGTATCGTTTTCGCCTATTTTTTCTAGGACGGGGTATCAAGAGAAGGCAATTTTTCTGGATCAGGTTGTCAAAACGTATCCATTTTTTGGCCGACTAGAGGGAAGATTCCCCCCGAGTGGAGCTGGTTTTCGAACAACCTTGTCCAAGGGCCTTTTGTCATATATGAACGGAGACGAAAAGGGAAATCTTTTCGTCTTTGTCCCAATATGACGAAAAAGACCCTGGGGACGGGGTTGTTTTTCGAAGATTTTCTGAAGTTGAAAGGCTGCCCTCCCCCGGCTCTCCCGCCTCTCGCACGCTTATGCGAAACGGTACCCGGAAAGGACTTCACATCAGTAAAAGAAGTGAAACATATCAGCCTTCCTATTCCACCCCGGGTGCCAGAGCTGATGAAAGCTACCGGTGACCGGTAAAATGTTTAGGTGGTATCAGGGTGTAAGTGCCCCCCCCCCCGAGATGAAGAAATTTGCCTTTTCTGTGCAGGGGTCACCACCCACTCAGTGTTTTCAAACTTGTATCCAGATTGATTCTTCATTTGTTTTCTTTTATTGTCTCCGGTCCAGCGGTCATTTGTGCGGCATCTGAACAATTAGTCCGGTAAGTGGTAGGGTAGTATCAACACCCAGCAAGGAAGTAAATGAAACCCGGTGCAATTCAGGGGCGTAGATTCCAAATTTCATGTTATTCGGCCATATCTGGGGGCGTTTACGAGATAAGGGGCATTGCTCCCGCCCCCCAGGGATGGCGCGACCGGGGGTGCTTGGGGGGCAGGAGCCCCCCAAAAATTCACTGAGCTCCCCCGTCGGCACTTGAATTTTTGAAAATTTCTGTGCACTGTCGGCACTTCTGTAACTTGCTTGTTATGTTCTTAGAGTGTGTAGTCGCATTTTAAGCCAACCTGAAAGGTGTGGTCCGTAAAAATTTAGCTCGCATCACTCGCTGTCGGCATTCTGACAGTTTTTGTCCCCTTATCATCTCTTTCCTGGCGCCATCTCTGCCGCCCCCAGAAATGGGGCCAACGCTCACTACACGAGGAAGCATGGGGACTGCCATCTAATCGATTACAACATATCTGAAGGATTTTCATTACACTCGCCCTGCCCCCATCTTTAGTTATGTTGCCCCCAATAGGGAGCTTGAGACACACACAAGCAAAGCTGCTTGTGAATCTATGTCTTCTGGTCAATTCTGGGGTGTAGATCCGAATTTCCTGTTATTTTTCTTGTCTGAAACAGTTTAGTGGATCTAGGGGTCTTTGCCCCCATATAGGGCATTTCTTGTAGCATACTAACTTGTGCGTATATAATTTCTAAAGTCCGGGTAATGGGTACTTATTTCAGAATGTTGCCTTGGTTAGGGGTCCCAACTCTGATATTTCAAAAGCGCATTATATACCAGACCCCCTATAGGAGTTACCCCCTCGCCCTTAATACATTCTGCTGCTTACTTTGCAGGAAACATTTCAAGGATCAAGGTATCAAGTTCTTCCTTCAAGGTTTGAAGTTGAGTTTCAGCGTGGAATACAGAGAATCATGAAACGGGACTATGCTTTTGAAAGTCAGGAAATTGCTTCTGTGCACTTTGAAGAATACAAATTATTTTCCCATTGAGAGTTTGTTATTTTCTTCCTTTCTTGTCTTTTCATGTTAAAAGTCTACCGGCTGGGGCAAAAATAGTTGACCCGTTTTTTGGGCTGCAGAATAACAATTACAGACGAGACAAAAATAGAAAATGCCTGTAACGGGTTTGTATGAGAATCAAAACTTCCACGTTCCACTCTGGTCCATGATTTACGTGGCATTAAAGTTCATATTGCAACTTTTAGAAATAGAATTTTAATTTCAATAGCAAGTAAATTATAGACTATAATGGAATGAGCAATCCTTGTTGCCAAACATGCCCCTTTGCAGCATTTCCCTAACTTCTGGGTCTAAATGATGAGTGATTTCACCAAAACAGAATTTTCCCATCTAAGTTGCCCATTGACTGATAGATTAACATTTTAGCTTTGAATATAGGTCCCATACTTTTTATTCTACAGCCTGACAAACGTAAAACTTTTTTTATCAACCGACATGGTTGCCAGATCTCCACATAATTTGTGGGGTGGGCTAAAAAAAGTTCATATGTTTCACAATATGTTATGTGGAAGTCATTATTCGAGGCACTAGAACCAATTGAATTTGGTTAATACTCGAAAGCCTGGAATATTTTTGCGAGTCTTCTTCTTTTTTCTGAGCATTGCAAACATGAGTAACTTTAATTTGCAAAGATTTCGTCAAGCACATTTCTCTCGGGCCTGGAAAAAAGGGCTCTGCGTCGAACATGTCCAGTGCACAGAACACATACTTTCTGCTGTTTCCATTTTTTTATCGGCCCACTGTCAGGTGCACGAAAATTCAGCTTTCCAGACTGACTCTCCGGGATTCTCCTGTTTGCTGCCGAGGTTTTTCCACTTGTTAGGCTTTTTGTATCGAGGAGGTTTACAGCTTGTCCGGGGATGATTCTGCAATAATTTTTTCACCGGGAAAATTGCTGGGGTAGAAGGTACCGTGGCATTTGGATGGGGGTGTACCTTTGCCCTGGCAAACATTTCAAAACGGGGTTTTTTGAAACATTTCAATTGTTCAAACTTTACTCAAGTACCTTCCCAGTGGCGGCGCCAGCTCTGAAAAATCTGAGAGAAATGGGGGGGATTTTGACGTAATTTTTCAATCTAAAGGTATACCCAACTAATTTTATGCCATTTTTCATTGACAATTTTTGCCGACTTTGAGAATTGGGGGGGGGGACGAATCCCCCCCAGTCCCCCCCGTGGCGCCGCCACTGTACCTTCTGAGTAATATGAAACAAGCAAGAAACAAGTGAAAATAATGCAAAACAATATGAAGGACTTCCTTTATCAAAATAAATAGTTTCTAAAGCTACATTTTCCCAATATTGAAGTTTCTTAATTTTTTGGCGATCTGAGGACGGAGTTTCTTATAACCAGTTTCTTATAAAAGAGTACGTGAATAATGTAGACAGTTAAATTTCCAGTCAAAATTTGAAGTCTTTTGGCGAAGGCTTTTTTGCAAAATGATCGTCCCCTGTTCCTTTTTCAAATTTTGTGTTTCCCTGCATCCTTGGAATTCAGTTTTTCATGTTTCCAAATATAGACTGGGAAAGAAGGTCCCTGCGAGGAATGAATAAATTACCATATTTTTGAAACTAGTTTTTCAGAGCGTAATCATGATATCACTGATGAGGGATGATCCGAATTTCTGAATAGAACTTTTAAATAATAGTTGACCCCCACCCCGTGTATTTGTTTCTGGGGACCCGAAACTTCTGTCCCGCTTTCTTATCCATATTTGTCCAAAGTGGTCCATTCTCGTTCCCAAAAACCGAACCTCAATTTGAAACAGGCAGAAACGTTGCGCACGCATATCTGATCACGTGACGTTAACCGTGTGCCCCAATCCGACTTTGAGTCCTTTGAGCAGTTCTCTGCGAAGCGAAGAAGGCCTTGACGAAACACAACCAACATGTTATCAAGAAGAATTGCATCGTCCCTCTTGAGGTCGGCAGTCCGAGTCGTCCCTAAGGTAATAAAACAACTCTTTATCTACTCGGGGCCGTAACAACCAGGCGTTATGCCCCCAGCAAGGTTGCTTTTATGAAGACAATCTTCCAAGTGCTGTGGGCAGGCCCAGTCCACATTGCTTCATGAAGTTAGGCCAACTGATCTTTGATAGCATCAGACGCGTGGAAGGAAAGACCGGTTAGGTTTCGTAACTTTTTTGAGGTTACGTTCACAAGCAATTTATGTTGCACACCACTAAAACTTAAGAATTAATTGCAGGGATTAATTAAGGTAAGTCTCTAGGGTAGAACAGGCTTTTTGTTTTTTGCAGCACTGATCTGCCCTGCTTGTGTTGTGTGTGTGTGGTGTGCTTGTGTGGTGGTTTATGCGTTTGTAATAGCAAATATCTCCACGTCAAATTTTGTGGAAGGAATTTGCCCAGTCTGCAGAGTATGGCATTTTTAGACGAGATCTCCAGTGTGCAAGATGAAAATCTTTTGTTCTCTATTGTCTCTTTTGAATAGTCTATATTGAAAATCTCCGGTGTCAGGTGTGCATGTGCCATACTCTGCACTCCTGCGATAGACTATGGTGCTTAAGATGGCATCAAGGAATAGAGGATTGCACCAAAGATGGCAGCGAGGAATTTTTTACCGAGATGCACTGCGCTCGAATTACAAATCTTTAACGATTCTATGTGACATCAATTAAATAACGCAGTGTATGGCAGTAAAAAAAGTCCTCGCCGCCATCTTTAGCGCAATCGTCTATTTTTTGTGTCCCTCCAGACTGGATAGTTTTTAACTTGTGTGTGCTAGTTGAGATGACCTGAGTAAAGGCCAGACTGCAGAGTATGGCAAGTGCACACCCGAGATTTTTTTCCTGAAATTTCATTGCACACCCGAGAAAGGGCGTGGCACAATGGAATTTGGGTGTGGCTCTATTGTTTGAAGCTTTTATTTTGCCACAGTGACGACTGAATGAAGAACTTCAAAAGAAATAACCGAAAGTGTGGAATTTCTGATGAATTTGTAGACTTACTACAGTTGTTGTATCTGTCACCGTAAGCAGTCTTCTTTGGATAATTGAGATCTGGGAATCATTGTAATAAGTCTATGAATGCCTGTTATGTTCCGTGTGCAATCAAATTATAGGCCCAAACAGCTTCTGCCGGACTATGGGACAGAAATGCCTTTGAATTGGTAAATTTCCGCAACAATTATTACCTTTTTTGTTAGAATTTCTTACAAATACAAATTCAAAATTTTATGAGCACACTTGAAGTGCACACTTAGATAAAATTGCACACTTGCACACTCAATATTTTGCTCTTGCACACCCGAGATCTCGTTGGAAACTGCCATACTCTGCAGTCCGGAGTAAAGGGTTGTTGAAAAATCCACTTGTGATCGCTTAGTGGTATTGGGCCGCTAAGGGGGGAGGGGGTTTCATAAAAATCCCTTAAGTGATTATTGGTGGAACATAAGGAATCCTGATCAAGGAAATTTATGTTTATCTTCAATTTCGCACTCCCTATATGATGATTTTTGCTAGCTTTTGCTGCCTTTCCTTCAAACCTTCTGCAATCTAATGAGTGGTCGATTTAGGCCCATAAATAATTGGATATGACTGGAAGCTTGCATCATCAGAATGATGGAATAGGAAATACATAATTCCGCTAAGGAGGGGGGAGGGAGGTGGTGCAAAAGTTAGCGGCCAAATGCCGCTAAGCGATCACAAGTGGATTTTTGGACGACCCCTAAGACTGTGTGGGAAGTCCGCGGTTGAGAACAATAGATTAAGATAATAGATCCTTTGTTTATTGCCAGCTGCTCAACTCAAATTGATAACCGTGTACATTCCTGCGGGAGTAAGATATTGCGCAGACACAAGACAAACTTTCCAGTATGGGTCTGTCTCCGTAACCTTTCAGAATCTTTCAATTGCTCAAGTACCTGCCAGATATTATCATGCTTGGAACATGTGAAAAATGAAGCAGAGACATGGGATATCCTTGTCTAAGATGTACATTTGCCAAAAAAGATTTTTCCCATTAGCCTTCTGGGTTTTCCTATTTTTATGACAGTCTGAGAGTTGAAATTCTTATGCGCAGTTTCGTTTATAAAAGGAGGGTGCCGATACTCTGGCCACTGGCTGGAGCTTGGCCAGAGCCTGACCGGAGCCAAAGAATAAATGAAAAATGGGCTCTGGCTGGAGCAACTTTATGGCCAGAGCACTGGGCGGAGCTGAAACTTCACCCACTAAATAGTCCGTAGAAAATGGTATTGTAGCCTTCAGTATTTAAGCCCTTGATTCGCCGTAAGCTTTACAATGTGTTTCGAATTTGTTCAGCTTTCTTGTCTCTTTTCATGCTCATAGTCAAACAAAAAAACACAAATGCGTGGCCGGAGCGAGTTTGTGGCCTGAGCACTGGCCGGAGCACTGGCCGCAGCTGAAAATTCAAATAATAAAGTATTGCATAGAAAATGACATTACACAAAGGACTTTGGTTTAGATGAGCCACATACTTTTGGCAAACCTATGAAAAATGGTAGAAAAACTCTAAAGCAGTGGGCAGTTATAATCATTTTGGATTGAAATGGCTAGAGCCTGGCCGGAGCATGGTCGGAGCAGAAGATAAATACAAAAAGTGCCAGAATAATCCGGTCAGATCACAGCTCCAGCCAAGCTGCGGCCAGTAGCCGGAGTATTGGCACCCTCCTTTTATGAATATGTGAAAATGTATATATTGGAAATTGATAAAATTTTTCTGGTTAAGAGTATTTCTACTTAAAAACTACCAATAACAAAATACTTGATTGTATGTTTTGTTATGTTTGTACATATGTGCTATATTGTCTGGTTCGTATCTGCCCCTCCCCCAAAGATTCATTGGTTAAGAATCGTCAGGTTCTTCAGAACATGAAAATTTCTTTTGAATAAGAAACCATTTTGTGCCAAATTACTGAAACAGAACAAACAAAAAGACATGAATACAGCAAATCAGCAAAGGGAAAGGATTGATAAATTTTTGTCAAAGTATTTTTCATAAACTTTCTTCAGCTACATATTTTGGAATTACCTCCATTGCTGAAAATGGAAACTCTGGAATGCTGCTATTCCATATCAAAGTATTGTGCAGGAAATTTGGGCCAAAGTTTTCCACAATGTAAAGAAATACTTCAAAGAGTCCGTTTCATCCAGCATGCCTTGCATTTGTCTTCTCTTGGTTGGCCTTTGTTTGTCAAATTTTCATGGGCCATGAAAATGGCGACAAATGAAGGCCAACCAAGAGACAACACATGCAAGGAATACTGGATGGAACAGACCCTTTAAATCGATCAAGTTATGCATTCATCCACTCAGCTTGCTGGCAGAAAATAATTTTTCAACCCCTGCAAAAACAGCCATACTCCCTAGTGAAATGAAGTGGACACAATGTATACCCAGTCATTTTTGCAGCATTGTTGCTAAAGGGAATCTACAAAGTCAAAAGCTGGCCTGGGTCATGCTTTGATCTTAATACATTGTATTTGGTAATGTTGACTTGTGTGTGTGTATGCATTTCTTTAGCCTATTGATAACAGCTATGAGATATAGATGTGTTTATTCCTGTTAAGAAGAAACCCAAGGATTCTCCACCCAAGGATAGTCCCCATACCCAGCACCACTACCATAGGTTTTTAAATTATTAATTTTTTCAATCGCAGGGATGTCAAGGTGGTATTGGAGCTGCAGCAATTGCTGCCACAAAGCACTATCACACAACCCCAACTCAAAGAGGTATGTAATGTTCTTCTATACATTATAAGGTGAGCTGCAAGTTGACCAATATTTTATGGATTTTAATTTCAAATCAAAGAAGTTGTTCCTGATGAAGAATGAATGCGGAACTTTTGACTAAAACATTTGAAGTCTTCCAGGATTTACTCAGTGGCACAGAACAATGATCCAGGAGTGATTGGAAACCCAGATGGTTAAGGTGTTAAGGGAATTGATTCACTTGGTGTTAAAGACAAATGACAGATATTTCACCACTGGTTTAAGATAAAAGGGGAAGTCCACATGCCTTCATTTGTCCAGTTGTTTTGATGATCTCTCAAGATCATCAATTACAATGAATATATGGGGAAGTTGCAATTTTCATTGCCAAGTGCTGGGATTGCAGATATTGAGCAGACCTTATTGAGTCCGCAACTCCTTGTGTTGATGCTCAAGTGGTGGGGTCCTACTGGGTATCAAACCCACTCCGCCTGACTGTTCTGGTTGCAGAGTCAGAGGATTACACCACAGTGCCACAACACCTATTTTGATTGCCCAGCCCACTAACTTTAGTTGCCATATATCTCCATCATTTGTTCCTACTGACTTAAAGCAGATTTGACACAGTTGTTCCTTCCATATTTTCCTCGACAGTTTTGTGTTAGATAGCCAGCCACAATGTTCAGTTTAGCTTAATAAGGAACGAAAAATCTCCAAATCTTGGAATGTGTAATAGGCTTCTTTATAGAAAGGGTAAAGAAAACACTTGACAAAGCATTGTTTATCCAGCCATTTACTGCAGTCCTGGCCATAAGATCTTTAGCAGGAGAGAAGTAAATGGCTCTCTGTATAATCTTCAAGCCACCTGTTTCTAGATGAGTCGATAGAAAACAAGAAAACAATGATTTCAAGGAGAGCAATTTGCTTGAATTCTGAGAAGTTCAGAAGAGCAATCTACAGCTCCCAGTATTTGAGGGGAGCCTGAATGGGAGCAAGAGCTATGGCTCCCCTTGAACAGCCAGGCCTGCACTGCTCATCATGTGTGTGCAACTGCAGTTTGAATGGAATATTTTCAGAATTTATTTGCTCTTTGCAAGTGCAAGCTTCAACTTTATTTTTATTTATCTCAATTGTGTTATTTCACTCTTTCAGCCACCGCAGAGGTTGCATCGATTCTAGAAGAGAGAATCCTAGGAACATCCAGCAAAGCTGAATTAGAAGAAACTGGAAGAGTGTTGTCTATTGGTGATGGTATTGCTCGTGTTTATGGATTAAAGAATGTGCAGGCAGAAGAAATGGTAGAATTCTCCAGTGGCCTCAAGGTTTGTGCCAGTCTTTGTGTGCAATATTTGAAGTGATCATGAGGGAAGCAGTCTGCAGGAATAGGATTTTTAGCTATTCCATAAAAGAGTCTAGGGTGAATGATATTTCTTATGCATTCAATTCAATTCCATTTTTTTCATAAAATACAAGTTGTCACAGTATACGCTGAATCTGTAAGAAAAAAAGTACTTGTCTATATACTGTATATATGAGTCAAAAGAAAAGTTTGGACGTTTAGCGGGCTGTGGAATAAAAAGTATGAGGTGGATATTTAAAACTAAATTTTACCTATCAGTCTAAAGCTAACTTAGATGAGAAAATTTTGTTTGGTAACATCACACATCTCTAAGGCCCAAAAATGAGAAAAATGCCATAAAGGGGTTTGTACGGGAATCAAAAATTTCTCATTCTATTCTGGTCTATGACTTTTATGGCATTAAAGTTCACTTTGCAAGTTTTAGAAATAGAAGTTTGATTTCAAGAGCAGGTAGATTATGGACCAAAAAAAAAATGAGGAATACTTGTTCTCAAAGATGCCCCTTTGCAGCATTTTCCTAATTTCTGGATCTAAATGATGAGTGATTTCGCCAAATGAAATTTTCCTGTCTGGGTTAGCTTTAGGGCCTGATTACATGGGAGTTTTCAGCATAGGGCTGAGATTTCAGCCCGCCTACCCGAGGTGAAACTCCATCTCTTCTTTCTGGTCAAAGGCTCATTAGATTGCATTTCCGATTACATGTGATATTTTCAGCCCTGGGTTGAAACTCACCATAGGGCTGAAATCTCAGCCCGCCTTGCTCTACCCGGGATGAAACTTTAATCCTTATTGTCACACCTAATTATCGGTTAATCCCTATTGTTTTTCATCGGATGCACTGACGTAATCAAAATATTGGAGTGCCTTCACAATTGAAAATGTGATTTCACACGTGGCAGCAGATTCCAGCCCTGGGTTCAAACCTCCCATGTAATCGAAAATATTTTCACCTCGGGCAGGCGGGATGAAATCCCAGCCCTATGGTGAAAACTCTCATATAATCAGGCCCTTAGAAAGATTTTCATTTTAGTTTTGAAAACTGGCCACAGTGGTGTCTGGACTCAAATGTTCATAATCCAAGTGTTTGCCATTTGATTTTTTAACGATAATAGGTTTGAAAATTTCTAAGGGAGTTGACGGTGAAAATCATTCAGGATGTCATTATTTATGGTCAGATCCTTTATGAATTTATTTTTGTCATAAAATCAAAATTGCAAACTCTAGATGATGAAAATTTGTAACCAGACTAACATTTTGGTGCTGAATCAGAATCTGATGTCTGAAATTTTATATGAAGCTATCTGTAGCATTTTGAAGAAATTTTGAAAAGTTCCAAAATGAGACGGCTTGGTTGAAAAGGTGTATTTATCTCAAGTTACATAAGTCTCCAGTTTTTTATAGCAATTAAAATGATTTTCTTTTTTGTAACTAGGGTATGGCCTTGAACTTGGAGCCAGACAATGTTGGTGTTGTTGTCTTTGGTAATGACAAGCTGATCAAAGAGGGTGATGTCGTCAAGAGAACAGGTGCCATCGTTGATGTCCCAATTGGAGAAGAATTGCTAGGAAGAGTTGTTGATGCCTTAGGTAACCCAATTGATGGCAAGGGTCCAATTGAAGGTGGCAAAAGAGCCCGTGTTGGACTGAAAGCTCCTGGTATCATCCCAAGAACATCTGTAAAAGAGCCTATGTTGACAGGAATCAAAGCTGTAGACAGTTTAGTACCAATTGGAAGAGGTCAGAGAGAATTGATCATTGGTGACAGACAAACTGGGTAAGCTGTAAAATTAAAATTATTTTTAGTTTTAGTTGGTTTGAATTAGTTACGTATATTCATATGCTTTTAACTATAAGAAATAGCCAACTTTAAATAGTGATAGAATGAAAGTGAAAATTAATTCCTGTTACATATCATGTAGGCTAAAAAAATACACTGGGCTTTTATTTCAAAGACTGCTGGGTCTGAAGCTGAGAATGAAGCAAGCGATGAAAATTGCTCTAAACTTCATTTGACATTCCTTGTTGTTATGAACACAATTTGATGATTCCAGGAGACTTAAACAGTGTAGACATTTCAGTTGATATAAACAGTTAAAGAATTAGTTATTTTGACGTAAACATGTTTTGTATATATATACATTTCAAAGTTATGTTTTGTACATCGCTTAGCTATTCTTGGCAATTTTAGCTGCAGGATCCTTGAAAAACAGAATTTTAACTGAACTGATGAGTCAGTTCTTAAAGGCTGTCAAAAGCCAAAGTAGATTGAAAATTTTGAAACGCTTTATAAAGATGATTTAGGCAGAACAGAAAGGAAAGCATTGAAACAGCTCAGAAATTAGAAGTGGATAGCTTCCAAGTGATTCTACAATTTACGTTGGTTTTGAAATGTGAATATTTTGGTGCCATCTGTGTTCTTTGCATGTAAAGGGGCTCTGTCATATCTTTCCAGTCTTTGAGGACTGTAAATAGTTTGGATGAATTCTTTGACTTGCGTGACAACTTTCTTTTGATTCTGTTTTCAGCAAGACTGCAATTGCTATTGACACTATTATCAACCAGAAGAGATTCAATGATGCTACAGACGAAAGTAAGTGCATATATATCTCACTGTAATACACCCCTTCAATTGAGTGGCCTTGTTTTGGACATTTATTGATATTCCTTCAAATTTATCTGAAAATTTTGAGCCCACATTTGGATTTAGCACATAGACATTAGTGCATTTGTGTTTTTACACTGCTGGCAATTGGGGTGTTGATTTTGTAACAGTGTAAACTTTACCATGAAAAATTGTTTGGGATGAAAGTTTACAGCCTGAGTCATTTTTTATGATCAAATTGCTAAAAAGTTTTCAAACTTTTAAATCACCAGAAGATTTACATTACAACCACTAGTCACATAAAAATGTTTTATTAGACAAAATTTTGGGTGCTAAATCTGAATTCAGCTTCTAAAATTTTGTATGTTAGAATTTTGAATAATTTTGACACAAGGCAGTTTAATTGAAGTGGTGTAGCTATATCTGTATTTTATGTCGATTTTGCAAATTTAAAGGAGTACAATTTATGTTAAAGGGACAGAGCCACGTAATGTAAACAAATATCTTTCGAAACGACGATTTTGCAGTATTTTTGATAGTAAATATCACAGAGATTTTCCACTATGTTTCTCAAAATAAAGGTGTTATTTTGAAGATGGACTCTTGAATTTTGTAGAGAAACAAACCAAACACTCATATGTTGTAGGATTACAGAGATATTGGTGGATTTTTAGAAGTAACTTTAGTCTGGATTCATCCCATCCACTAAAATCTGAGCAGAATACAATGGCCACATGTGGGCAACAATATAGATCATAGAGATAACAGGTTTGTTTACAGTTACGTGACCCTGCCCCTTTAATGTCAGTATTGTTGCTAGCACTGTTATTGTTATGTGTTGTTGCTGTTATTTGTTGTTGTTGTATTTAGGTATATCAGGGTCTATCTAGACTTATGAGGTTTTGCACTTGATTTGTGGTATGGGCCTATCTTGGGAGACATTTGTATCAGGGTCCTGCACAGAGTTTAACAATTTACATCTGTAATTCACATGATAGCATTTCCAACAAATTAAAGCTTCTTTGGCGTCCATCAGTTGGGGTCACAGGACTTTAAATCACAGAAACTTAGCAAATGAAACATAGCTTTTATAAATTGTATTGAGAAAAAGCTATGATGGCAGGCTGTGCGTCGGATCTTTTGTCAAGGATCTGTGGATCTTCTTGGACCAAGATGCTTGCCGTGAAGAGTAGTTAGTAGTTAATAAAATATAAAGGCAGGAACACTGCAATACAATGCAAAAGAAAAGACAACTATTTTTTAGGTTAAATGTTTTTTTTCTATTCATAATAACTTAACATTAAAAGAAACTGAAATACATTAATACTGTACCGCTCTTGGTGTAAGAAGACACAAGGTCATCTGGCCTACACCAAGAACGGCACTTAACAATTTTCAAATACAACTTCAAAACTAAAGAAAACTACTGGGAACAGGAAAAGAAAACAGTGAATACAAAGCAAAAATTAAAGGAGATAAAGGGACTGGCTGTTCCACACCAAACTCAAACCATGCTATGTGTCTAACCGTTGTGTCGTAGGTCTAACATCAGTTTTGTACCATCACATCAAAAACTGATGGTACAATGAAGATGGCAGGTTAAATGTTGATTATATATAAGCTAGCTGTGTTGCCTTGGCATATGAGGCTTGTCCAGAGCTAAACTAACGTAATCGCAAATGTACAATAATTTGAATAAAGGTTAAGATTAAGGCTTTGTTCATAGCAGTTTGAGACATTTATAATTGTAAAACACTGGGCAAAAGATCATTTTGCTTTACCACATTTGAGGCTTAGACCAGTGGTTCAAGCACAAATCTCATCAGTTTTTAACTGTAAAAAGCTCTGATCACCAGTTGCCCAGTTTGTTTCAATAGACCCTTCATTTCTGTGATCTAATTGATTTTTTCTATTGTAGAATTAAAGTTGTATTGTATTTATGTTGCTATTGGCCAAAAGAGGAGTACTGTTGCACAGCTTGTTAAACGTCTAACTGATGCAGGTATGCCAGAATATATGAATGTAATTCCTTTTCATGCAGTAGATATTCATCTGCGCTGCATCAATGAGGATAAAACTTGTCTTTGTTTACAATTATGGAAAATACATAAACATGCCAGTTGAGCTAGCAGCAGGAATTCTTACAAGAACATACAGTTTTCAGTTATATATGTGTGCTTTCTCTTTTTTGAGTGTCATCCAAAATTTGTGGTCAGAAAAAGTTATTTACAAACTACTCTTGAGTACCGAATAATCATCCCCCCCCTCCGCTTATTAATTTTTTAAACATTTTCCAACCCCCTGCTTTTATTCCAACCCCCCCCCCTTTTATTAATTTTTGGAAAAATGAAATGATTTATAGTAAACATAATATCTGAATAAATGCAACAAGAAGTCTCAAGAAGTGCATTCAACAGAGCCAGAGTTCATCAGAGCATGTATCAGTAACATCACTGTTCACATAAATGTATAAAAGATACGTGTTTAGCTAAGAAAACGACTATTTTCAATTCCCTAAGCACCCCCCCCCAATTGTTCCAACCACCCGATTATTGTTACATCAAACCATTTCCAACCCCCCGATGATTCTCACCCCCCCCCCTGTTTATTGGGTACTCGAGAATACATCCTTTTGCAAGTTAGTTCATGTTCAGCTAACTAGTATATTTTTACGTAAGCCATTAGAAGTCTTTTTTAATCTACTTGAGACCTCAGACTTTAAGTTTGACTTACACAGTAAATAGAAACACGCCTCTTACACAATTAGCATCAAATTGGTGCCAGAACTTTTATTTGATTAAATGGCCTTTTCATTTGACAGTCAGTTTGCAAGGCTAGATGCTTTTTAAGTAAAATAGAGTGTCACCATTTTTCTGTGACGTAAAAGTCAGGTTTCAAGATGGACTTTACTGATTTAAAACTGAAATGCATCTTAGTCATTTTGCTACACAGTAAGCACAGAAGCAGTCCCTTGACAACTAAAATGTCTCTGAGACAAATTATTTTGCTTATGAGGAGTGGGCATGGTTGCTTTGTGAATAGTTTGATGGTCTGATGTAACTTTCTCTGATCAATCACATGGGTGGAGTGCTTTAAGTTGCTTTAGATGATGCAGAAATTTCAATTTGTTATAGATGCAATGAAGTACACAGTTGTAGTAAGTGCCACTGCTTCAGATGCTGCCCCACTGCAATATTTGGCACCATATTCTGGTTGTGCCATGGGTGAATATTTCAGAGACAATGGCAAACATGCCCTTATTATCTATGATGATTTGTCAAAACAGGTAAATCAACATGCCCGAAAATATTTACTTTTAGAAATTCAATTGCATCAGTGCCTTTTGTATTTTATATCTCTTGAAGATCAAGCGTCTTTGAGAAACACTGTATTCATGTCATGTCAGCAGAAACAAATTTTTCATTTTAACCAATTTGATTTTAGATAAAAAAGCAACTGTTCTGTAGCATAGAGCTCAAATCTTTCAGATCTTAAAAAAGGTGGGTGTGAAATTGTATCAAATTTTTCCATGAATTGAATGACTTCAAAGAAACTTTAGGTAATTTGCCGTAAATCTGCCGTGGCAATTCTTTAATATCTTGATTATTTTCAAGATGGCGGCATTTTGATTATTTTTGTAAAAATCCATCAAAAATTTTGAGAAAATTAAAATCATCGTAACTCCTAAACTACTTGAGGAAAATTGACGCAATCTTCAGGAAAACCATAGTTTATGAAGGTCTACAAAATGATTGCAAGCAGAAATTTGTAGCTCTTCTGGTTAGGGATTTAGAAATTTGATGACGTCACAACCTCGAAATCAATAAATGCCGCCATTTTAAAGCTAATCACGATATCAAAAAATTGCCACGGCAGATTTACAGATCTTTAAAGTTCCTTTCAAGTACTTTGATTCAAAGAAAAATAAAGAAGAATTTTACACCCGTCTTTTTAAAGATTTGAGCTCTATGCTCTGTTCTGTGTGCAAAAGTTTCGAAATCTTCGTCAACAAACCCAGACAGCCAAGATGAACCCAAAATTTGCATACAAACATTTTGCTTTATCTTTGAAAAATTAAATATTACTATTATAAAATAATATTTAAATTAAAAGAAGCAGTATGGAAGCAAGGAGTAAATTTCTCACTAAAATAAACTTTTGGGGATCTTCTGAAAATGGAAAAGTTGGTAGAAGCTGAAATCCCATTCTTTTGGTACATGAATCTGGTAGACTTTTTAAAAATATTCGAAAATAGAATGAACTATTGCAAATTCTTTTCTTTTGGGATTTGCACAACAAAATCATGATCAATTCCAATGCATTGTAATGGCCTCAATTCATGCAGCCAAACGAAGCATTTGAACTCTCTCTCATTCAGAATTCTCATTCTTATGGGATTTTTTCTGCGAAGTCTGCCAACTCTACCGTTTTGAGAATTCCCATTCCTTTATTAACGGGCTTTTTACTCTGCCAAGTCTACCTTTTTCAGAAAACTTTCGAGACTTCAGATGCTCAGAAGAATACGCCCTTAGTTTATTGTTTGTTTTATTTTCCATATAGGCTGTTGCTTACAGACAAATGTCCCTGTTGCTGCGTCGTCCACCAGGTCGTGAAGCCTACCCAGGAGATGTCTTCTACCTTCATTCCCGTCTTCTTGAAAGAGCTGCCAAGATGAGTGATAAATTTGGTGGTGGATCCCTCACAGCTTTGCCAGTTATTGAAACACAGGTTTGTTGTTATTAGATGTTTCACATAACAGATCTAGCGTACGAGTAGGCTCATAATTCTAAAGAATAAAAGGGCCAACAAAATAAAGAGATGATAACTATGGCAGCTGAATTAATTACGTTAATCCTCTATTCAAAAGTGACTATGAAATTTGTCTAAACAAAGGCTCCATAAATTAGTTCTGGAAAAATCTGGAACTGTAGTAGCTAGCCTTCGCTCATCGCTTCGCAGACTCTTTCTCCATTTGGATGATAGGTCTACACATAGGCTAATAACAAATATGAATGATGGGGGTCATTTTAAATTCCAAACAGCACTGGGTGAGTCAGAAAAAGTGGGGCGTTTAACAAGCCATATTTGGGTACCTTGGAAAGCTTTGGATTAACTTTGAAATAGGCTTTGAAGTTCAGGATTTTCAGGATTAAAAAGTTAGAATGGCATCTCCAAGTGTGCTGAAAAAGCATAACTGTTGAAAAATCATCAAATTTGATTTTGTAGCAGATTCTGAAATTTCTCTTATGGCATGTAGATAAATCAAAGACCAAATTATCTTCCCTGGCATAGCTGGTCTTTTGATTGGCTTTAGAATAAACAAATTTTAGCTCTGTTTAAGGCTGCCTTGTTTTGAAGCAAAAGGCAATGGGGATTTCTAAGTTAATTTATCATAAATGTCAAAAAGAAACACAGATTTTCATTGTAGGCTTGAAGGAATCTGTTTACTTCCTAGGCTGGTGATGTGTCTGCTTACATTCCAACTAACGTCATCTCAATCACAGATGGTCAAATCTTCTTGGAAACTGAATTGTTTTACAAAGGTATCCGACCTGCCATTAACGTCGGTTTGTCTGTCAGTAGGGTAGGATCTGCTGCCCAGACCAAGTCTATGAAACAGGTAACTTTGAAACTTTGTTTTTCTTTCTGTTTATGCCTTGTTTGCACCTTCCAAGGGACTGCTCAAATTGATCGTTCAAGGGGCTGGTCACGTAACTGTAAACAAACCTGTTATCTCCGTAATCTATATTGTTGCCCATACGTGGCCATTGTGTTCTGCACAGATTTTGGTGGATGGCGTAAATCTACAATAAGGTTACTTCTAAAAATCCACCAATATCTCTGCAATCGTACACCATATGAGTGTTTTGTTTGTCTCGCTATGAAATTAAGGATTCAGTCCTCAAAATAACACCTTCATTCTTAGAAAAGTCAAAAGTAGTGAAAAAAATCTCTATGATATGGCCTATCAAAAAGTACTGCATAATCGTCGTTTCGAAAGGAGTTGGTTTACATTACGTGACCTAACCCCTTTAACCTTTGGTGCGCACAGTGAAATCTCTTGAAGGGTCTGTTTCATCGAGCTTGCATTGCATTTGCCGTCTCTTGGTTTGCCTTTGTTGTCGCCATTTTCATGGCGGCAACAAAGGCCAACCAATAGAAGACAAGTGCAAGGAATGCTCGATGAAACAGACTCTTTAAGTGGCTGCAAGTTGCGGAAAAACAGCCAATACACCACTTAAAATACTGGCATTTGGATGATAGAATATTTTGATGGCATATATCGAAGATCTGTAGTGCCAAATGTTTTGATTAGATATCCAGTATAATTGAATCTTTTCAACCAATATTCGGGCGTCTCACTGAGCAGCCGAATTTCTTTGCTAACTAACTAGCTCCAAAATTGCAAAATCCAATTACTTGAATTGCAGATAAGATTTACTTTCGATGGGATTCTGGTAACAAACAACCAACCGATCAGTGGCAGACACTATGCCAAATATTGGGGGGGAGGGTGAAACTATTGTTTCAGTTAAAAAACGTTATTTATTTCTGTTGTTTTCAAACAAAAGATCTTGGTTCTAGCCAAAATTGAGGGGTGATCGCACCCCCTCACCCCCCATTTGTCCGCCACTGCAGCCGATCACTTTGAACGATTTCTGTAAGGGGTTTTACAGAGAAGACGTTATAAGCATTTTTGCTGTAGTAATTGGCTTTTGGTTCTGATTTCTCGTCAGTTTGATTTGTGAATAAGCCTCCCCTCTCTGATAGGGCTCCTCTTTGAAGCCCCTGTCTGCAAATTAATTAAGGCATTGATAGAGCTTTGACAGCAATCCGAGCCAGGAAAAATTAGTCTTCGATGATGTCATATTACTGTCGTATTGGCTGATAACAATGATGCCAAACTTGCTCATATTTCTGAGAAGACCGATGTAACACGACCTAATACTGTACCAGGTGCGCAAAAAAGTTGCTGCTTTTCAAAATTCGCACCTCGAGTATATGATGGACTGGAATGGATCGAATTCAGATTGATAGCCGAGAGATTGAAGCATTTTTGTCACTTTTCTCGTGTTTTTGAGCACTGGAAAGAAAGGTAAATTTGATTTATCAGAACTTTAATTCTTGTGAAAAGCATGAAAAAGGCCTGGATAAGATCTTGAAGAAACTCCGCACACACAGCAGAAATGAAAGTACAAGTTTTCACTGGTGCGAGATATTATCTGCACATTCATTGCCATTGGATTGAAAATCTTCGTTATTTGTTTTGAAAATCTATTTCTTACAACCCCTGAGAGAGGTGAATGGCCTTGCGTTTTATTCTGTGTGACGAGAGTCCATATCATTTGATCAAGTTTTTTGGGCCCTTTATCAGCCATTTCGCAACCAAAAATCCTTTGTGAAGTCAAATTTACTTATTATTTTGGTGCTCATGAAAACACGACGAAATCGCAAAAATGGTTTGCTTGTTAACTAGAATTTGAGTAATTTAGATCCGTCCTTTACTCATTGTGCCATGAATCCGTCCTTTACTCGCCAGTTATGCATCTTTTGCACGTTTTATCCAATCAAGATCATAAGATCATGTCCCAACGATTCATGCACAGCAAATGAGACATTCAGACAAAATTGTATTGCTGTTGATCGTTGGTTCTACTTGACCCAACCATAATTTCTCTGTCAATTCAAATAGGTTGCTGGTTCAATGAAATTGGAACTTGCTCAGTATCGTGAAGTGGCTGCTTTTGCCCAGTTTGGCTCAGATTTGGATGCAGCAACCCAGGCTTTGTTGAACAGGGGTGTTCGTCTGACTGAGTTGCTCAAACAAGGACAATATGGTAAGTGTTTTATCTTAAATTTACTTGTGAATAAGTTGTGGTCAGTCTCAGAGGTGGTGAAAATGTGAAGAGCAAGTCTGCACCCCTGTGAGGAAATTTTACAGTGTTTGTTAGTCCCAAGGTAATTTTCCGAATTTAATGATTTAGACTACGTTGACACGATGCCAGCACATTAACAAAACGGTGAAAATGTGACGGTAGCAAAATGTGAGCTAGGTGTGAGCTGACTGTGTGACGGTACACGATACCCTTTCAAATTCTGACAATAACACGAGAAAGCTCCCCAATCATTCACTCAGGTAGACCAGTTCTTAAGTCCTTCTTCAGTTAAGACTGACAGCTTGCTACTCCGAATTCTAATTTGGAGGCCTAGATTTGAGGTACAGAAGAGGAGAAGTGGGATTGCCAAGACGTGAAAGGAAGAATTTGTAGTCTTCAAAGGAAGCAAATACAGACAAACAAAGAACAAGGAATGTACTGAAGCCGATGTTCTACAGTACTGCGTTATATTTGCCGTTGTAGCTTCATAAACACCCTATTTAGTTTGATGCGATGTTTAAAGACCTTGTACTCTCCATAATCCTTTCTCGTCTGACAATGAATTTCATGCTGTATGAAAATGACTGGCCTAGCTAGCAATCGCAAGGCTGTATTGTCGTTTCAGCCTTCAAATGAACGTTGAGAAGTCATCGCTTTGAACTCAAAGAAAAGACCTTCCAAAAAGTAATTGAAGGATTAGGGAAGCTTTTCTCTTTATAGCTATTTATTGCCCCATATTCTGTGGTCAAAGTGCGTTGTTCACAGTAACTGTGATATGTGATAATTTGTTGGTTTGCGCACATGCAAAGGATTATGGGGAGCACAGGGTCTTTAATTATATTCATCTTGTTAAAACTCGCCATTTTCTTTGACAGTGCCAATGGACATTGCTGAGCAGGTTACCGTTATCTACGCCGGTGTGAGGGGATACCTCGACAAACTTGACCCTGCCAAAATTACAGCTTTTGAAAGTGCATTCGTGAAACACATCCGATCAAGCCAAACAGAATTACTTCAGACCATCAAAACAGAGGGACACATTTCAGAAGCCAGTGATGAAAAACTCAAGTCCATCGTCAAGGCATTTTTGGAATCATTCGAATAGAAACTTACACAAATGAACAATAACAAATTTTTCATGCAGACATCAAATTGTTAGTTGTTACTGCCAACTAGGTATGTCGCTGTATATGTCAAATTGTTTCGCCTGATTTCAAATCCTCGTCCTAGTTTTTATGAGCAGAGAGTGTGTCCAGTATTAGCTATGTGAATTGCGATAAAAAATGGTGTATTATTATGACCAGTTTTGAAACAAGATTTCATTCTTTTCTTCCCATCTGCTATGAATTTAAGACTTTTCACCAAACAGTAAGGCTTTTAGCTTACCTATAGCTTACTTAGCTGACTTTGAAAGAGTTTTTTTTCACCAAGAGCAAAGCTATATATAGGCTTAGCTTTTTCCAAAAATTGGCTTATTTTCAAAGTGCTCATCTATCTCCAAGTAGCAAGGCTTGAGTCGGATGATTTTTGCTTATTGCAAGGCTTTTTTGCTTAAGTCGGATGATTTTTAAAAGTGTTTGTTTTTCCAAAGTTCAAGGAATGCTGTCAATTATGAAGGTAACATACTTTATTCCCAGCGGAATAGAATATATGCATGCTCCTCAAAAATCCTCCTCACAGATAATTGATGATGAGGTTGACGAATAAGTGTTTCATATAATATAAGAGCCGTCATAAATTGGACAACTCCATGTAATTCCCAAGGGAATACTGCAAATTCCCAAGGGAATACTTCCAATTCCCAAGGGAATATTGCAAATTCCCAAGGGAATAGAATTCCTTGTAATAAAATGGCAGTTCTATGCCCAAAGATTTAACTTTTGGATTTAACTTTTAGATTCGACCTGCTTCATAGAAACCTTTGCTTTTGGCAAAGAAAGCAGTTGGAGAAATCAGCCGATTTAAACAAAAAGGAACCTATGGCCTTCCACTTGCGTGAGAAATAAGCTTTCAAAAAAATGAGTCAATTTTAGCCAGAAAGAAATCCTACAGCCTTACAATTTCATTAAAATAGCTTTTTTAGGTGAGTCGATTTAGGGCAAAAAAATGGTAAGCCTATAGCCTGACTTTTTGGTGAACAATAAGCTTTTTGATAGTTAGTCCCTTTTGGCAAAAATTGCAAGCCCGTAGCCTTACTTTTTGGTGAAAAGTAAGCATTTTGATAGTTAGTAGATTTTGGCAAAAATAGTGAGCCTACAGGCTTACTTTTTGGTGAACAGTAAGCTTTTTGATAGTTAGTCGATTTTGGAAAAAATGGTAAGCCAATAGCCGAACTTTTTGCTGAAAAATAGGCTTGTTGATAGTTAGTCCATTTTGCCAAAAATGGTAAAGCCTATAGCCTTACTTTTTGTTGAAAAAAAGCTTTTTAAAAGTTAGTCGATTTTGGCTAAAATGGTAAGCCTATAGCCTTACGTTTTGCTAAAAAATAAGCTTTTTGATAGTTAGTCGATTTTGCCAAAAATGGTAAGCCATACTAACCATGGTAAATCGACTAACTATCAAAAGGCCTAATTTTAGCAAAAAGTAAGGCTATAGCCTTACCATTTTTACCAAAATCGACTAACTATCAAAAAGCCTATTTTTTAAGCAAAAAGTAAGGCTATAGGCTTACCATTTTTCCCAAAATCGACTAACTATCAAAAAGCCTATTTTTTAGCAAAAAGCAAGGCTATAGGCTTACCATTTTTGCCAAAATCGACCAACTATCAAAAAGCCTATTTTTTAGCAAAAAGCAAGGCTATAGGCTTACCATTTTTGCCAAAATTGACTAACTATCAAAAAGCCTATTTTTTAGCAAAAAGTAAGGCTATAGGCTTACCATTTTTGCCAAAATCGACTAAATATCAAAAAGCCTATTTTTTAGCAAAACGTAAGGCTATAGGCTTACCATTTTTGCCAAAATCAACTAACTATCAAAAAGCCTATTTTTTAGCAAAAAGTAAGGCTATAGGCTTACCATTTTTGCCAAAATCGACTAACTATCAAAAAGCCTATTTTTTAGCAAAAAGCAAGACTATAGGCTTACACTTTTGGCAAATTCTACTAACTATCAAAAGGCCTATTTTTCACAAAAAAAGTAAGGCTATAGGCTTACCATTTTTGCCAAAATCGACCAACTATCAAAAAGCCTATTTTTTAGCAAAAAGCAAGACTATAGGCTTACACTTTTGGCAAACTCTACTAACTATCAAAAGGCCTATTTTTCACCAAAAAAGTAAGGCTATAGGCTTACCATTTTTGCCAAAATCGACTAACTATCAAAAAGCCTATTTTTTAGCAAAAAGCAAGACTATAGGCTTACACTTTGGCAAATTCTACTAACTATCAAAAGGCCTATTTTTCACCAAAAAAGTAAGGCTATAGGCTTACCATTTTTGCCAAAATCGACTAACTATCAAAAAGCCTATTTTTTAGCAAAAAGTAAGGCTATAGGCTTACCATTTTTGCCAAAATCGACTAACTATCAAAAAGCCTATTTTTTAGCAAAAAGCAAGGCTATAGGCTTACCATCTTTGCCAAAATCAACTAACTATCAAAAAGCCTATTTTTTAGCAAAAAGCAAGGGTATAGGCTTACCATTTTTGCCAAAATCGACTAACTATCAAAAAGCCTATTTTTTAGCAAAAAGCAAGACTATAGGCTTACACTTTTGGCAAATTCTACTAACTATCAAAAGGCCTATTGTTCACCAAAATAGTAAGGCTATAGGCTTACCATTTTTGTCGAAATCGACTAACTATCAAAAAGCCTATTTTTTAGCAAAAAGTAAGGCTATAGGCTTACCATTTTTGCCAAAATCGACTAACTATCAAAAAGCCTATTTTTCAGCAAAAAGCAAGGCTATCGGCTGACCATTTTTGGCAAAATCGACTAACTATCAAAAGGCCTAATTTTAGCAAAAAGTAAGGCTATAGGCTTACCATTTTTGCTAAAATCGACTAACTATCAAAAAGCCTATTTTTTAGCAAAAAGTAAGGCTATAGGCTTACCATTTTTGCCAAAATCGACTAACTATCAAAAAGCCTATTTTTCAGCAAAAAGCAAGGCTATAGGCTGACCATTTTTGGCAAAATCGACTAACTATCAAAAGGCCTAATTTTAGCAAAAAGTAAGGCTATAGGCTTACCATTTTTGCTAAAATCGACTAACTATCAAAAAGCCTATTTTTTAGCAAAAAGTAAGGCTATAGGCTTACCATTTTTGCCAAAATCGACTAACTATCAAAAGGCCTATTTTTCACCAAAAAAGTAAGGCTATAGGCTAACCATTTTTGCCAAAATCGACTAACTATCAAAAAGCCTAATTTTAGCAAAAAGTAAGGCTATAGGCTTACCATTTTGGCCAAAATCGACTAACTATCAAAAAGCCTATTTTTTGGCAAAAAGCAAGACTATAGGCTTACACTTTTGGCAAATTCTACTAACTATCAAAAGGCCTATTTTTCACCAACGACAATCTTTGCCTTCTCAAAATGGAAGCATGTTTGAAAGGTAATGGTCTCAAGATGAAGTATGACGGTTCTTGCAGAAAGAATTTGAAGATCCAAAAACTCAAAAGAGACGAGGAAAATGATAAAGAAGAAGGTAAGTCATTTCGACCACACCGTGAAACTCTACTGAGCTCCCTCTCTAATAATCCCCTCCCTTCTGAGCCCAAAATTTAGAATAATCCCCCTCTATTAAGCAAGCCCTCTCCCCACTTATATCAAATTCTAGAAGTTAGGGTAGGGTGGGGAAGTACAAACCAGGGGTGGCGCCATAAATCTTCCGACAGTGGGGCTGGAGCCTCTGACAGGGGCACAAAAATGGCTAAAAAGTGCACTTTGCTACGTAATTTGTCCAAATTTTTCTTCCGAAAAAAACCCAAAATTTGCTCCGACGGGGGGCTAGATGCTTCCGACGGGGGGCTGTAGCCCCCTCTAGCCCTCCCCTGGCCCCACCACTGGCACAAACACTTTCAAAATCTTCGTTTAATTGACATTCAATGTTTTTTATTTCCTGCCAAAAAATAGCTCTGTGGAAGGCAGTTAAATATGTAGAAAAGTGTTCCCTCTTGGCAACTAAAATAAACCCACTTTTACCGTACCAGTTACCAAGCCAAATCAAGCCAAATATTGTTTGTTCATTTGTTTCTTTGTGGCGCTGCAAAAACGATTGTTTAGGCCCAAAGATCAGATTCTGAATGGCAGAGCAGCAACAACATTCTGCCTCCCAAACTAACCAAAACGAACTGCCCCCGCAGCGACAAGCCACTGGGTCCGCACCGCAGACCAAATCAAAGTGCACTCCTATTCTGACACTCCTGGACTCCTTGTGGTTCTACCTTTGTCCTGCAACCAGTTTTGGGACAATTGTACTTTCACGGTTACAATTACCACTATAGCTTTCGAAAACGGTAGCTGGCAGTTAGTAGAAGTCTACAATCTTTCACAAAACATATTGAGACCAGCAGGTAAAATCCCAAAATTTTAGTACTCCCATATCTGTACTGCAGGAAAACCATAGTTTTTCTTGCCAATGTAATGTTCCCTCCCCCCTCAGTCAATGTTGTGATTGTAAGCAATGTTTCCCCTGAAAATTGACATCCAATGACCCCATAGTCACACCAACCAACATTGACTGAGGGGGAAGGGGATGCAGTCTCACAATTTTTGTGAAGGATTGTATGGACAAACATCGTCAGTGATACATCATGTTCAAATTATCCGCCAGGCTGAAGAAAAATAACAGCGGATAAAAATGACCAGTTTGTGGACAAAGGCGGTGCAAAACTTTCTTGAACCACCAGTTTTCAGACTGAGGTAGGACAGATGTTCCCAGTTTGACATACCCGCCCTTGGGCAGCCCCTACACCTACTCAAAGTCTGTTTTATGTTTGCTGTGCGGAGAAGAGTACTTTCTGGCTAGCGAGGTAATCATTCGCGCTCGCAACATGAAATAACATGAAATTACGTTTTTATTGACACTGACTAAACTTGAAATCACCTAGAAATAGATTTGGCACATGTCTAGCCATCAAAACGTTTCCGGGAATTAGTCTCGTTCGTAAAACAAACGCGACGAAAACAGCACGTCTTTGACGCAGTAAAATGACACGATACAGACAGATTGGTTTACTTGGGAATATTTTCACATCCTACCTTGATTTACGATAGCCAAATAAACGTTGACCTTAGCTCGTGGTGACAGAATATAAAAAGGGCAGATTCTGATTAGGAAAACTTGCATCAAGTCAGCTGAAGACATTAGTTACAGGCAAAAGGGTACTCAGCTCAAGCTGGTTTTCTCAGAGAATAACAATTGAGACGAAATCGACAAAAATGAAGGTTCATGTTTTTGCTGTTGCCTTTCTGGCATTCATACTTGCATCAGGAGGTAAGTCAAACCAGAAAAGGCATTGATCTTATAAGAAACTTATATGTTTACGTTGTAAGCGCAGTTAAGGTGGCTGTTTTGTGAAATAGGGGTGCTTATTGCAATAAGCTTCCAGGGGCAAGCTCCTGGACCAAAATGAATTTATTCACTGTTGCAGCCTATGACATGTACCGTTGGCTACACAACCCCAACACAACTGCAAAACAACATGACACAGCTTTGCGCACATTTAAGACTTTAAGTTTCGATATCAATTTTTTATAATTCTTCAATATATATATATATAAGGTGTACTCTACAAAAAACCGAAGTCAACGAAGAGTACACAACAAACAAGAACAACATTAAATTCAATAAGATTAATTGTAAACTATGTTGTAAGCTTACGCAAAGAGTTATTAGTTATTAACCTGACGGCGCAGGGGTTAGGCTGAATTGAGAACAGATGTTAGAAGTATCATGGACATGCATAGGATATCAATCTGAGAGAAGCTGAGGATAGGGATTCATGAAAATGAATTGGAGAAGATCTTGGTTACCGTATGTACGGGGCTTTAAACCTGAACCATAGACGGAGGAACCAGGAGAGCACTGGGGGCACGTGCTTCCTTAAGATTTTGCAATAAACAAATAAGTACCCTTTCTATTTTTAGAAAATGCCCCCTTTTTCTTGAGGAAAAAAGTGCCCTCGAAGTGTCGTCCCCCCCCAAGTTTGAGGTTTGAGATGCTTCATACGTCCCTGACCTGAACGGGACCTATTGAGCCTGTATGAACTAATCCAACGGTGGTAAAGAATTGCTATTCAGGTCCACCAATGATGTATTCTAAATTCTACCAGGTGTCCATGAAGAAAGTAAACAGATTTGGTTAGGTCCAGAGATGTGAATTTAGCTTTTATCAATGGCTAATCAATCTTCAAATATATCTCGATAATTAACTTGAACATAGATGCCTTGTCTGTTGATAGCGGGGCTTTGAGAGCAGCAATAAATCAAGAAGGTTCAAATTTGCATCCATCTGCAAACCAGAGGTTTCGCCTTTCGGATCTAATAACAAAAATACGTATAGGCATTCATCAAAGCTAAATTCATATCGCTGCATCAAACCAAATTCGTTTACTTTTTTGTGAGAACACGCAGTTTATGTCTATCTTTTACAGCCACAGCTGAGTCTGAAGCACGTAAATGTGAGGCAGTATGCCCATTTATATATTGGCCAGTTTGTGGTACAGATGGAAAAACATACAGCAATCTTTGTCTTCTGAAAATGGAGGCATGTGTACAAGAAAATGGTCTCAAGATGAAGCACCATGGTTCTTGCAAAAAGGTCCAAAAACCCAAAAGTGACGAGAAAAATGCTGATGAAGATGGTAAGTAATTTTGGACCAAGTGCCCCACGTTCCTTTTCGTACATTGAAAATAACAAAATGATTTATCTTGCTAATCTTCAATAGTTTTATCTGTTCAGTTCTTTAATATTCGTATCTGCCAACTTACGACAGGTATCTCATCATCTCTATCCAAAAAGCAGCTCAGCCATAGTGAGTTAAAGACCATTTTTAACAGGATTGATTTTTGAGCTCTGTACATTAAGACCCTGTTTATATATGAGGAAAAACATCCCACCTGCCAGACCCGGGGCTGACAGGTGAGGTAACTTTCAGCCATTGTTTACATGAAATTTTTCTTCCAACCTGTCAGCCTCCGGGCTAAGCGGCAAGTAGGAGTAAAGTCTCCCTTCCGTGAAATCAGAACGACTTTAATAAGAATCAAGGGATAATTCAGTTCACCTTACCATACCGGTGGTGTCTCGTTTGTATGGAAATTTCACTTCGCCCAGGTGAGAGGCCACCACCGGTGACGTAGGATCTCATTATACTAGTGGTGTTGTGTTCGTCATTGGGAAGGTGCAATCTCGCCTGTCAGATCCGGGTCTGAAGGGTGAGGTGTTGTTCCTCATATAAATAACTGGCCCTAACAGGCATTATCATCAAAATGCTTTTAGCTATGTTAGCAACAGGACGCAGAAGTCTTTTTAAACGCAGATGGTTGATTGCAAGTTTTTTGAGTATCCCAATTTTCCAGCCCTCTTCCTTCCAGAAAGGTGACCGCATAAACATAAAATCTTTAAGAACAGTTTGTATTCGGGCCTGTCCATCATTTATGAAGATGCTCACGTATTTTTTGTGGCTTCCCTTCTTGACGCCCTATTTCTAAAGGGCAGCCTGCAAAGGCACACTTTTCAGGCTGTCAGTTTCTGAATAGAATCTACGCAAACTCTCTGGAGACCCATAAAATTTTTTGAAGTTGATTTTACTTTGTAATTTTATTCCTCCAACAAAAGAATTCTGCTGGCGTCTTCTTGATGAACGTTCTTGCTAAAATTGTGTCCGGTGTCTAGTTGAATAGCTCTCTGGAGTCCGTACTAGATGTTCCAAAAAAATGTCCCAACATTTGACTGATTCTTGTGAACAGTAAAGAGTGACAGAATTCAGAAATGTTTGCCTTACCATAAATAAACCTCTGATTTTACATTGCAGCAGTTGCTGAATCTGAACCACGCAAATGCAACAGAGCATGCCCATTCATATACTGGCCAGTTTGTGGAACAGATGGAAAGACATATGATAATCTCTGTCTTCTGAAACTGGAGGCGTGCTTGAAAAACAAGGTCATCGAAGTGAAACATGAACGTGAATGTTAAAATATAACTAGAGAATAGTATGAGAATAGTATGAGAGTATTAGATGATCGTGGTTGATAATATATTTCACGAAGGCTTGTTGTCTTTCTGTATAGCTCCTTCAATCTTCATACGTTCTTTGAAAACCTTAAAAATTGCTAAAATCGTCCAAATCTTGCGAATTCATGAAAAACCTTACAAAATTTCGAGAATCTTGCAAAATCTCGAAAATCTTTCAAAATCTTGAACAAATTTTGTTTTGAAAATATTAAAATCTCAAAAATCTCGAAGGTTTTATTAATCATAAACGAACTTGGGAAATGTCAGAAAATTCTCAAAATTTTGCAAAACCTGAGAAGGATTTTAAAATCCTAAAATACGCGGTTGTTGGAGTGGTTTTCCCCTCCACAAAGCACTGCACTTTAGAGGAGCTTTCAAACAAGCCTCACAAGGAATTATCTGCAAACTTTGTCTTGACTTTAATTCCAGTTGAAGACTTGCCCAAAGACTATTTCCTCACCAAAGTCCAAATGTGAAAAATAAGGCCCTGCAAAGTTGGTTCGCTTTTCCCTTTAGAAAAACTCCTCCGTAGGGCCTACTCACGTTAATGCTTGTGGAGAGCTATCTTTGTTAGAAACAAGATAGTTTCGAACCGCGACTAGCTGAGCTAGGAATCCTGAGCAATGGTGTATCTCAATTTACGTTGTGATTAGGCTTAGTCTGATCCAAAAATAAACCATGAAAACAAAGAAGGTAACTTGATATTTCTTTATGCAATGAAACAGTGAAAAGAGCTCACGGCGAATACGTAACAGGTTTGAAACAAGTTTGACCGGATATTTTCTCCAGACAATCTGGAAATACACCGTAGCTCTCTTTCATGTTTCTATATGGTCACATGTGACAAAAAGTGGGTGAGTTTCTAGCACATAAATCGCGCGAATTCAGCAATTGTTCGTTGAAGAAAGTCTGCAAAGAGCGTTGATATATGTTTAATATAGGCCTGCATAGAGTACTGAGCCAATGTTAGTAATGTACTGTTTATGTAGATTACGTTTAAATTTGATGAAAAATACGAAATAATAAGCAGCCGTTCCAATGAACAACGGCATTAACGCCAGGGTATGTGCAGCTGTGGGGTGAGTGGTCGAGCGGCTAAATGTGACCTTCCAAATAAAAAATCTTCTTGTTGTGCGTAGTGCACTTGCATGAAGATAAGCAGCAAATAAAGTAAAATACAAGCATTTTGATGTGAATTGAAATGAACAAGACGTTTCAAGCATAGCCCGATATCAAGATATGATAACAGGCTTGATACCAGGGTATGCTTGAAACGTCGTGCTTGACACTGAAATGAACACGACGTTTCGAGCAGACCCCGTTATCAAGATATGATAACGGGCTTGATAACAAGGGATGCTCGAAACATCATGCTTATTCAAATTTGCATCAAAATGCTTATATCTTATATATCATTTACTTGTTTATCTTTGACCTTCCATATGCCTGACCATGCAACATACCTCACCGTCCTTCATGAAAGATGCTAAACTTGGGGTCCCATGCCTGCATACGGCATGCATAGTAAGCCTAAACTAGCTAGAAACAGGTGGATAACGCTCCAAACTACTTAAAATGAAGCAATGAATGAAAAAAGCGACCAGTGTATGTTCCAACATATAAGCTTCTTCCTCAGTCGCAAGCAAAATATTTTGTCTGAAGATTAATTTGAATGAGTGAATAAGCAAGACAAAAAGCACTTTGTAAATAGCCAAAACAGCTCATCTATCAATATAAAAAATCAAAATTAAATATTAAACTCAAACTTTCGTATTTACATCACGTGGTATTTTGAGCTGTAAATCATACGTTGAAGAGAGTGTGCAATGGTACAGAGAGCAAAGAAAAAACCCAGACACAGCATTGTTTCTTTGGCTTTTACACTGTTTATTGTTACACTGTTCAAGGCACGTGTGCAACTTCGATCTGAATGGGGGTATTTTTCATTGCTTTGCGCTTGGTAAACGCAACCTTCTAACCTTGCAAAAACTCTTCAACAACGCCCTGTTTTGGATATCATGGCCATGGCGGGTTCTATTCAAAACTGCCTTGAATTAAGCCCGGTTCGGCCAAAATGTAAGCGCTCTCTAACTCTATACTAAACAGATAAATGTCGAGTTAATTATGACAATTAAGTATTAATTCTGCATTAGATCTAAATTCTAAATACAGAGAGAACTCGCCAATACGAGACCATATCAAAATGAGGCTGCTTGGCATCTTAACGTTTGTGCAAATTCTCATGAGCTGAAACAACAAATATTGAAATAGGAAGGGTAGATTCTGTAACTGCTTTATCAGAAATGAATCTACTGATTCAATTTACATTTTGTCAAGCTTTTCTCTCAATATTTTGTCAGAAACTTGCGAGAATTGTCAAAGATATCAGCCTGTTGTTTTTGAAAATTTAGTCCCTCATTGGCGTGTTCTAAACTGTACTGTTCCTCAAAACACCCAATAAATAGAATATGTTTTAAATGTACCTTGTGCATGCGGCTCCTTGCAGCCTTGTGAAAATGAGGTGCCTTCTTGAAGTGCAACAATATCTATGGATTTCACAACCGTTGTGGTTCGGGGATTCGAAGGTATCCGAGCTTGCCAAACGTGACGATTAGGTAACAGGCTGCAATCATGCCAATAACCTAAGGAAGAGACAGCGATGAAAATGTCAACAAGTAAGAATGCAGAGAAATCATGTTATTATATAGGAACAGACCAATGAATGTTAATAAAGAAGATATATTGATTCAAAATCGATGAGACATATTCCAGTTCATAAATAATTTATATTTCAAGTTGATTTTAAGACATAAGGAGTCGATTATGAACATTTGATATTGTATGGTGAATTACAAATAAACAACTAGTTACTCTTCAGATTCCTTAAAACTGATTCCAGGGCCAATACCAATCATAGCTGCCTAGGGGGCGAAGAACCAAATTTTCCGAAGATGAAACCATCAACAACAACAGCAACAAAAACAGTTGTAGGAACATACGTTAGATTCATGCATTATATGACCGATCTAACTCCTCAGTAACTAAAAGTCAGCCATAGTTCGCATTCCATAATGAAACTTAGCACGTTAAAATTAGTCATATTCTTCTACAGGGTGTCCCGATAAAACTGTGCCCCGTTTGTGTGGCTACTGTGGATGAGCTGTCGATTCAATTATCTCGGTGTTTACACAGTTGCATAGGTCAGGCTTCAACTTGGAGTTTGAGATCTTGTATGAGTCAATCTGACACGTGATTGCTAATTCATGGTTGAGAAAAGGTAAAATAAGTGGTTGCTTCAAAAACAGCACTTCTATTGTTGTCCAGCAATGTCAAAATTAAGTAATTTTCCATAGAAATAATTCTGGCATCATAGTATAATTTTTGCTAATTTTAAAGGGTTAGCAATGTTTTCTATTCATAAGAGAGCACTTTCTACCCTTTAAAGAATGTGGTGAAAATTGTGATATGATGCTGGAGTCCTTTCTTTAAAAACTTACTTTATTTTGACATTGTTGGATAACGACAGAATTGCTGTTTTTGAAGCAACAACTTATTTTCCCTATCCTCTGCCATGACTCAGCAACCACTAGTCAGATTGACTCAAACAGGGTCTCAAAATCTACGTTGAAGCCTGACCTATCCAACTATGTAAAAATCGAGATAAATAAACCTACAGCTCCTCCACAGTAGCCATAGAAACGGGGCACAATTTTTTTTGGAGCACCCCGTACAAGTGATTTTATAAAAACTTTATTCAAATACATCCTGTAATCTACGTAGGTACCATGATTTTTCAAACGTCTGAACTTTCTAGGGCATCCAGTGTCAGTTTACAATTACAAAGACAAGCTACTTCACTCTTTATGCGTCTCCCAAGTGAATTAAATATGGATTTTGGCTTGATCTCAAGTAAAACATGGTCACGGAACTGTAATTCATCAAAAACATATTCTAGCTTCTTCGGAGACAGCGGCTTAATAAAATAACTAAATATAGACGACAGGACGATCAATTTCCATCAGATAAAATAAAGTTCAGCTGATCAATTAGTTTATCTTCTCCACTAAAAAGTAACATTTCACCACTCTTATAGACGATTACGCTAAAGACGGCGGCAAGGATATTTCCGCCAAGGCACAATGGGTTCCAATTACAAATCTTTGAAGATTCTATACGTATTAGATAACCTCAAATCCAGAATAGACGGGGGTCTGGAATATACCTGGTTAATGGAAAATTTCCCGAATCTTCATAAACAGGGGGCTTAAAAATTAAGGGGTTGTCAAGAATTGACGATCAATAAATTGATCAAATAAAATAAGTCGAGATCGAAATTAACAACTTACCTGAAATATTGCAAATCCAATACCAACGCCGATGATAGAATTTACATTGCCTTTAAGAAAGTCAGACAGCTTCTGGTAGCAACCCTACACAAGGAAACAGAACGAAGTAAAATAAAGATTTTGAGGTTGGTATAGTTTTAAGGGTGAAGACAAAGTAGCAGTTTTAGAGCCAAGCACCAGGATCGCTAAAGATAGAGAATATCTACTCGCGTATGCGTTCCCTTGTCGTGACGCTGAAGTGGTGGAGCTCTATCAGGGATCAAACCCTGTCCGCCTCACTGTTCTGGCTGCAAAATCAGAAGATTACACCATTGCATCACAACATCTTAAATCTAAATTGCAGGCTGAGTAGAAAATCCTTGACTATCATAGCCACAATTTCCTGAGCATCTCTCCCAATTAAATACTTCAGATTCTTTATTGAATAGCTAAGGTACTAACTTAGACAGAAAGTACAGCTGATTACAATCGCACATTTCCATCTCAAATTAATGTTGATTTTCTATGCAAAGTCATCCCTATGAATATGAACGTGGAAAGAGTTTTGCTACTTTTCTGCAGGATATAAATAACAATAGCATGTTTTAACATATAGCATGACCAACAAAAAACTAATCCACTAAATTCCATTCATTATTGGTGGCCATTTTGGAATGTCAGGAACTATCTGCATCAAAATTTTTTCTTCATTTCATAATTTTTCTGCCTAAATCCTAAAACGAGTTTGCAATGTTTTTGATTATCTTCATTTAACTAAACTTATTACTTTAATGACAGCTCATATCTCATTTCATCTATTTCATAAAATTTATGCATTTATTGAAGGAATCCAACGATTCGCAATTCTTAGACTTTGTTTTTATGCCTTCCTTTCTGATGTCTACCACTTTCAGAAGATCAGAACACGCCCAAAGGCTAATGCCCTCAAATTGGAAATAAAAGATCTCATTTTGACGAGATGAACTCAAGTTTGTCTCAAACTAGATATCACATGAGATATGAAGTACGCAAGAACAGCACTGAACCGAGGCTACTGAACTTATTCAAACAATGCAGAAATAGAAGACCACCAAGTAACTTTGAAGTTATAAGACCATTAACAGCGATAGACATCGATAGTCTAGCATTTAAAAGGCAGCATTGTGGAACGCAGTCCCTGATGGATTTATGTTGTCAGCAGGTAAGGGAGTATCTATGAACAGTATATACACAAGAACGAAAGAACCAGCAACAGTATATCATTTGAAATGGACACAGTTTTTAATAGAAATAAGAAGAAAGACTACCGGGTGAGTCAAAAAAAAGTTTAGGCGTTTGGAGGGCTGTGGAATAAAAAGTATGTGACCGATATTCAAAACTGAAATGTACATTTATCAGTCAAAGGTCAACTTAGATGAGAAAATTTTGTTTGGTAGTATCCCTCATCTTACAGACCCAGAAATTAGGAAAATGCTGGAAAAGGGCATGTTTGGGAACAAAAATTCCACATTCCATTCTGGGCCATGATTTACCTTCTATTGAAATTGGAATTCAGCATCTCAAACTGGCAATGTAAACTTCAATGCCACATAAATCATGGACCAGAATGGAATGTGGAATTCTCGATTCCCATACAAACCCCTTACAAGCATTTTGATTGTTGTTAGTTCTTAAAGATGTTTGATTTTACCAAACAAAATTTTATTATCTAAGTTAACCGTTGACTGATAGATTAACACTTTAGTTTTGAATATCGGTCATATAATTTTTATTCCACAGCCCTCCAAACGCCTAAAGTTTTTTTTGACTCACCTGGTATATTATCAGCAGCATATATCTTTTATGATAACTCTACAAAACGTGTGAATTTCAACTATTCATATATCAATGGTACTAGGCACTAAGTCAAACGGCAGACCCACATCAGCTTTTACAGGCCCATTACAAGCCTGCTTAAACAAATAAAAATGTATGTACAGGGTGTCTCAAAAAAATTGTTCGATGTTTGATTGAATACTAAAAAATAACGATACGCTGAATGGACCTTTGGTCAAGGCACCCTTGTCCTGAGATTTTAAATTAATTTTTGACACAAGAATCTTGCAAATCCGATAAAAATTCATGGTGTTACAAGCTTTTGAAGTTCAAGTTTGTGCGAAAGCTGAAACCAGAGGCCTCGAAATGGCATTTTTGGCAAAAGTCCCATAGGCCGTCGTTTCTGTTATTTCTCAATTGTTTCAGGGCGAACCAAGTGGGATTCAAACAAGTATTCGATAGCCTAACTGTCAAGCATATGGATGCTTTGAGGAAACAGATTCAGTCTCTCGCCGATTTTGTTTTGAACCACTGTTTTTGGACCTATGCAATGTTAAGGAATTTCGAGAATGATCGCAAGAAATAATTTACTTTAGAAGTCGTATTTGGTTTGCTCTGATATCAACGAGAGGTATGACATTGGATAAGCTTCTCTTACCTCCGTCTTCGAGCTATTTGCAAGACAAGTAATCTGGGGGGTCTCTGGTTTCAGCTATCGCATATTTTTGATTTTCGAGAGCTCGTAACTCAGTGAATTTTCAACCGATTTGCTTGATTCTGGTCTCTAAAATTATTTCATAATCTTAGGAACATGGTTATCTTTCCACAAACCTGTTCATGTTGTCTTCATTTTTCAATATTTAATCAAACGTCGAACAATTTTTTGAGACACCCTGTATGTATATCTGTATGTAACTCAAAGTTGCTTATGCAGAGCTCTTCAATCGCTTTTTTTCACGAGCAGTTTCACGTGATATCTAACTTGAGAAAAACTTTAACAAGTTCAAGGCAATTCTCACCTCTTGGTAAACATTTGCATTGAATTTGTATCCACATTCTGATTCTGGATGACGACAACACGATTTTGGTACATCGCCAGTTTTTGTGACATTCTTCCAATCATTTGGGCCACTAACACCACAACATTTCAACTACAAACAAAAAAATCATCAAAGAATGGGAGTAAGAAATTTTGACAAGTAATAAATTTACAAATGTATAAAACATCTAATGGGCAACGAAGCTTTTCGTATCGCGGAGTGACTGTTCGGAACAAATTGATCCCCGAAATTAAGGCCGACTCGTCACTGGTGATTTTCAAAAACAGACTCAAAGACCATTTTGAAAAATCATAGATAAATCCCCCGATGATCCCTCTCCAAATTGAGAGTGTATACCCCTCCATGATTTTATTCTTTCTTTGAAATATTCTGGTGTTTGGTATTCACTTAAATCAAAAGGTATCCAAACTCGGACCAATTATGATTGTATCATCTACTGGGTGAGTCAATAAAAACGCTCGCCGTTTGAGAAATCTTACTCCCTGAATATCATAGCAATGATATTGAAAACTGTCTTGTTTCATTCCCGATTTGTCAAATTAGGTTCAGAATTTACCAGGCTTTAATCATCCCTTCCTTCCCGTCGAAAACCGCCTTTCGAAAACCTGCAAAAATGAGCGAAAACACCGCGCAAGATTCCCCTTTGTCTTTCATCCTAGCAGTAATGACTCTTGGACATGTTCATGTATTTTCTTCGTGGGAGAATGGAATCCCCCAGCATAAGTTATTCACACAAGGGGGAAACTTTTCAATCCGCCAAAAGGAAAGCACGTGTTAAAGGATGCTGAAAGTCATCGCTGTAAGGTAAACATAAAAGAGATCCTTGTATGTAATTTTAGCATGTTTTTAAGGTTTCTCAAAGGGATCTTTTTCAGAAAATTGCTTACAGAATCTCAACAGAGTGACCGATTATAGCCAGGAAAACTTCTAAAAATAATTGAACATGTTAGCTTTTCAATCAGATACTGCAAAATAGTATTGCTTTTAAAGTCAGAGAGCAGTAGCCTCTCAAACGCCGGGCGTTTTTTTGTTTGACTCACCGGGTATAAAAATCGAAGTATATTAACGAAAGCAACTAATTGAAATATATTCACCCCAATACCTCTTTAAGGGCTTTGGGTTATGCCACATACCTGGGTTTGCATTTTGTTGAATGAAGTTCTGATCACATGTTCTTCTTTGATTGGGTATTTCTGCAATGCTTTGTTTAAATCTCTCTCAACGTTTGAGGAAATCTTTGATCAGAAATAGGAGAAAATAGTTTCAAATGCACAGTTCATCATAAAGCAAAATGAACAGCACATATTATGTCACATTCAATTACTACCCAGACCATCTCCCCTGGCCAGCCCAGTAATCAATAAAGTTTTCGTGTACAAATGCCAGGAGAAGGGCACTTTTTTGGTGAATGCCTGGGGGTGTCTTGAAGGGATGGTCAGGGTAGAGACTGAATGAGACATTAGCATGAAAGGAATTCTTGGGATTATGATAAGGTTCCTAGAGCAATATAAGGTCTCTAAAATAACTGTCTCCACAATAAACCATCATCCTATATCCTTCCAAAAATATTGCAATTCACATTTGGGGAATCTAACAAAAAAACAAGATTTTATGAGAAACAGAAATGGTTTACCACTGGCAGTTCAGTTTGTCAACAGGTTTTGTGCGCAAAAAATTGGGTCTTTGTTCAGAAAATTTGCAATTTTTCATATGGCTCAGGAATTTTAATCTGTAATGGATCCTTGTCATGTTAATGTACTGAATGCCTATAACCTATGGATGGATCCAGATCTGATGTAGGGAGCAACAATATCATGTAATGATTTTGATCATCAATTAATTACACTCCTCACTTTGATCATTGCCCAATCCTGCCATCTCTGCAACCATATAGCATTTACCTGCGCCAGATCCCCCTATTGGCATGTGTCTTTTGTATATTAGCTCTATTTGAAGTGATGGCTGGTTAAATGCTCTCTTTTGTCTGTGTAGAAAGTGATTTATATAAAGCAAATCAATTAAATTCCTTCAAATCTTTGGAGAAATTTCTTACCTTTTTCCTGTACACATAGCCAAGGCTTCCAGCAACAATTTCAAGGATGAAAACCAGTAAGAGGAAGCCAAAAAACTGAAAAATAAATTAACACAACAGAAATTAAATTATGCCAGAGATTAGTGAGAAATTCAAACTCTCAGACCTAATTTTCAATGCTTCATATTTAATCTTTTCAACAATGAATTTACAAGGTCTCTTTAAATCAATCTTCAAAGATTTATGCATTGATTCCTTTTACCATTAAACAGTATGTTTGCTCAATTATAGAGTGGCAGGGTGGATACTAATTCCAGAGTAATAGCTAGGATTGTTGGCAAGTTGCGAGTCTCCAATTCTGAGAGAAATATTAGCAGACTTATCATCAAGAAAACATTGTGAAATATAGAGCATAGGCTCCAAATCTTTAAACTGTGAGTGCAAAATTTTATGACGTCTTTCTTTGAACAAAATGGCTTGAAAGAAACTTTAGCTAATTCATTATAATTGTAACATTGGATGGGACATTTCAGAAATCTTCAATATTTTCAGGAAAAGGAGTTTTATTCTTTTTTAAAGAATTCACGAAAAGTTTTGATAAAAACTAAAAACCATAACATCTAAGCTTTTTGAGAAAACATAGATCAATTTCCAAGAGTGTCTACAATATGGTATCATAAACAAAGATTTATCACTCTTCTGGTTTATGGTTAAGATATTTGACGATGTCATATCCTCAAATGAGTACAAATATGAAACATGTTGTAACTTCAAAAACTATTCAAGATTTCTGAAAAGTCCAATGATAGAAATAAAGACAAGTAGCTGGAATTTCTTTCAAGCCAATTAAAAGAATTAGGTCATACAGTTTTACACAAATGTTTAGATAGATTTGGAGCATCTCCTAAAATATAGTAGACTTGCCCCAAATCTATTCTCTTATTCCGTCAGACCATTCCCTTTTGGATGTTCCTGGATCCAACATTCCAACATTCCATCAAGGCCCAAGAGGAATGCGAGAGAAGGAATAGACTTGTACAATTTGCAGCCTTATGAATTGTTAATGAGATATGGCACGTGTGAGCTGTTGTGCCAAAAATATGTTTTCCACACAATAATCCAGGATGTTAACGATTATTGAACGACAGTAAGCAAATGGTTATCTAACCATGATCTAGCTAATTGAATTAGAAATATTGTAATAAAATACATCAGGTTACCCCCTAACAACTTTCCGCAACAGATTGGAGACATCTAAGAGTGCCACAAATGGACAGAATCCTGTCCGCCTTCGTCATTAAAACAAAAGATCTACCTCATTAATAATTCATGGCTGCGAATTGTACAAGTCTGTTCCTCTCTCTGTCGTGGATGGAACATTGGAATGGCAGAGCCAGGAACTACCATAAATGGAACCGTCAGACAGACGAAAGGAATAGACTTGGGGCAAGTCTAGAAACAAAGGGGATCAAATGGTACAGTTCAGGCCTTGCGAATCTGGTTTTCTTGCCTAAGAATTCTATTTAGCCTGCTAAGAATTCCTGTTTATGAATTACAGTCTTTTTCACGGCTCAAGAAATTGTATTATGACATGCAGAATTCTTGACAGTTCTAAGGTATTTTCTTGTCAAGTTAATGTGTACAAAGCCTTTCCTGTATGCATTTCATAGATATATATATGGGTATTTGATGATTTTTAGTAATTATGTGCATTTGTATGTTGGTTTCTCGTTTTCATTGCAGCTTCTTTTTATCATATGCACTTCTTATTAAAGTTAGTAGACCGAGATAAGAAGAGGTTATCTTTAATGAAGAATCTCCTATGCACGGTATTGTTCCCATGACTGAACATATTTCACACACGTGCTGACTTTTTCAAATACAATTATTGAATACAATGGGCTAAATTTAGGTATGCACATGCAGTTGCTGAAATAGCTATATATCTCAGTCAACTAACTTTAAGTAATTCCCATGGGTAGTCAGAATCTTTTGCTCCTTAAGGTACATCTTCGTAGGATTACAATATACATTGCAAAGGGTAACCAGTGATATGCCTGAAAGTTTTTTTAATTGGTACAAAAACAGCTGCATACCACTCCAAGACAGCATCTGTTATTTCTGCAAGTTCCATAGCAACCAATCACTGCAGCAACAAGGAAAATGATTGACACTCCAAGGATGATGGCAGCAGGAACAATGGCATAGGTGTCTGCAGCAATGCGGGTGTAACTGCTCCAGTTTCTCACAAAGAATACTGCAAGGTATATCAGCACTGCAGAGAAGCCCTGTGGAATGGAAAATATAAAACTCAATCTCTAAATTGTTTCTGCAAACAAATCCTGTGACACTTACTCAAATTCTTATCATCTTTTTTGAGGATATTGTTCCTGAAAAAAGCTATTTCCATTATGATAAAAGATGTGTATTAAGAGCTAATCTGCAAGTTGAGCACCAATTTTTCACACTTGCACAACTGGACTTTGACTGCACTCCGAATACATCTGGTAAGCAGTACAAAGATTCCAACCTGGACTGACAAAGCAGAAACTGTCTATAATGACGCTATCATGCATGTTGACTAATGGACGTGCTATCCACACACACCACAGATCTGCAGCGGAAAAAACATGGAATACAGTCTGGCCCATTTTAGCTGTGTGCAGTCCATATCTTGAACTAAAAACAATAAAACATTTCAAAAATGGGACAAATAAACATGAAACAAATACAATTTCGGTTACAATTCACATTCAATGACACAATACAGGTTTGTGCTGGCCATTTACTTTCAGCTGGGTAGATTAGGTGATGAATCCATTCCTAGTACACCCCATGGCCCTATCATAAGCGTACAGGAAGAAAAATCTAGGGGGTTGCCTAACACAAAGCCCATTGTCTGCTAACATTTTTGCCTAACTAAGGGAGAAACTTGCCTGAATGGGGCTGAATTTTGAAAATTTCTCCAAAGTTGGGGGGGCTACTGCCCCCTGGCCCCCTGCCTTGTACACTTTATGAGCCCTATGGACAGTCTAGGGCAATTTTCACCGATATGTTGTGGGATTTTGGGTGTGCACGATGAGTCCTCCATTGTGTAACTTGTTTTCAATAGCCCTATTGTCCACTGCTTTCCTTAGTTGGTCCAGCCAAATACCAGCAAATACCACACTTTCTACTGAGGCTAAATATTGTTTCTATCCTTTAGACAAACTTTAGAGGCCTTTAAAGCACCCTTGGCATACAACCTTCTTGAATTTTGAGATATAGAAAGTCTCATTGCTTACATACCCTTGAAAATGAGAGGTAAATGAGATGGGCAATGGGCCTAAAAATAACGAAAAAATGGGAACATGACCAAGTTTCACAAACAAAAATACTTTTCTCAGCCAGCACTTACTCACCAAATATACAAGGTTGTAGAAATAGAGGAAAGCTTTCCCGCACTGTGAAGACATCTTATTTTGTCTTTATTCTTTCTTCAACTTCTTCGACTCACCTCTCACCTCCCTTTCCTTTCCAGCAGATGTGATGTGCACTGTTGTGTTGAACTGCAGTAGATGTTGTTGTTGTTGGCCAGCAGAACGCATGGGTTTCGGGACATAAAAATAAGTTTTAGTTTCTAGGCTCCAATTTTATGGTTCTCCTTGGGTGTTTTTTCTATGGCTTTAAAGAAACTTTGACTTCTCTGCCCATAGGAACCCCAGGAAATAGTTTAAAAGAGGCCTTGCTCTGTACCCTCATTTGTGGTTGCGAAACTCTGTGCTCTGCCACAATTTTAAAGTTGGACTTTGGAACCTTTGCTTCAGTCATTATTTCGAAGAAGGGAGAAGCCCCGCCCCCACCCATATTG
This sequence comes from Aurelia sp. 3 sensu Dawson et al. (2005), assembly GCA_964020215.1. Lineage (NCBI taxonomy): Eukaryota > Metazoa > Cnidaria > Scyphozoa > Semaeostomeae > Ulmaridae > Aurelia > Aurelia sp. 3 sensu Dawson et al. (2005). The sequence continues at coordinate 2,376,913 of OZ026580.1, forward strand.
AAATTGTGTGCTTTCATTTTCCATGTTTTAGAATTTATCAAGATCCATATTTAGTATGAATTTCTATGATGATAAAGTCTTGCAGATATTATATGAAGGGATATGAAGTAAGGCTTGCCGATTAATTTTGACCTGAAACAAACTAAGTCTCCCCCTCCGTCTTTTGATAAGGGAGCAGGTGATCGCTTTTCGGCTGTAGGTAGACTGATTGCATATTCGTAGTTACCGCTATTGATAGACTGATGGACGCTCAGATTGAGGAAAAAAGGAAATGTTGTTGTTGTTGTTGTTATTGTTGCTGTTGTCGTTGTTGCTTTTTTGCGATATCTGGGACTATGTCGTGAGGCTAGGCTGTAGGAATCATCTCAAACTTTGGGGGCACGACACTTGAAGGGTGTTTTTTTCATTATATGGCATTGCCTGAAAATGAGAGAGGCACTTCTTTGTTTATTGCAAAATCTTGGGTACGTGCCCCTAATGCCCTCGGCTCCTACGAGTATGATAGGTTGGTCTTTTTGGATGAAATCGGCTGAAGGCTGATTTTCAAAATCCTTATTTTTTCTGTAAAAAGTAAGACCATACGTTGCCACTTTCTTGCTAAATTCAGCTCCTTGGCTTCAGAGCTTGCTAACTGCGTCAAGTTACCCGCGGGACACTTTAAAATCTTATCAGAAGATTTCATGTGATCGGTGTCAGGCGAAGAATTTTATCAGATAGTTCTCTTAAGAAGTGCTATATCCAGGCCCGCCGAGAGAGGGGGCAGGGGGGCACTTTGCCCCAGGGCCTCAGGGTCTAAGGGGCCTCATAATTGGAGAATTTTGATATTTTGACTACAGGAAATGCTCTGAAATGCATTTTAAGCCAATCTAAAGGGAGTGATTGGAAAATGTTCTGCTCGCTTCGCTCGCAGGGAGCCTCAATTCAGAGTTTTGCCCCTGGGCCTCGAAAAGCTCCCGGCGGCCCTGGCTATATCGGCCAGATTACATCTACTCGCAGGATCCTTCAGACTTCATCAATTTAAGTAGACGTTCAATCATAGAAACTTAGTAGAAATCTGAAGAAGGAGAAGTTAACTCTACCTGGTGAGTGCAAAATAAGTCTTTCAATTTCACATTTTACATGTTTTTAAGACCAAAATATACCGGAGAAATCTTCAACTACCTGCCGCGCCGCAGCAACTTAGTTCAAAAGAATCTAGCCTAAATAGCGCCAGGTTTTTCAGTGTAATATCATGAGTCTTTGTTGACCAAATCGCCACCATCAAGTCAAAGAGCACAGGGAAACAAGGGACTTATTGTCATAAGGCTAAGTAACCTGCGGTCCATCTGTGCAAAAGTCGACTTTGGTGCCGCAAAGGACCATGGTTAGCAAAAAGTCTTTAACGAACAGGCCCAAATACGAGAATCAAACTGTTGACAAAAACTCAAGCTTAATAACGCTCAGCGTTTGATCAAACATGATTTTAATCGTTTATACAAATCAGTTTTCAAAATATCCTTCATTCTATCATATTAACAATCATATCTTATTGAGATGCTCAAAATATTTCTTTAAAATACAACGACACTGTTATAAGAACTAATAAAGAACTTAATATGACTCGTTACCAGATGAGGGAGTCTGCTGTGACGCAGATGGGAATATTGCTAAACCAGACTGAGTTTTGACTTGAAATGTTTTAGGTTATACACCGTGTCGAATTTGTGAATTTGACTCAGTAAACTGAATGCTGATTGGGAAAAGAGAAATAACCTATCATCTATATCTTTGTCATCTGACTTTGTGAATAAGACTCCTCGCTCTAATACGCGCGCTCTCTTCAAGCCCTTCTCTGGCTCGTCCGAAATTTAGTAAGCTCTCCCATCCAAGGGCTTCATGGAACTTTTACGGTGTTTGTTGTCAAATACTGCAGAAGACAAAGTCTCGTTTTGTTGACGTTTTGTTGATACCAAGTCTCATACTTTCAGCTCAACAATTGTCGTGATGGAGGTCTTAACGTGAAGTGATGCAAGGTAAAGTTTGATGATTTGATAGGAATATATTGAAGGCTGGGCTAGTTGGGTTTTTTTTACTTACGTTCACATATAGAACGCACTCTAATACACGATTATGCTAAGATGGCGGTGAGGAACTTTTTACGTTGGAATCCCTATAGATTCGTTAAAGATTTCTATTTCGAACGCCTTGGTAAAAAGTTCTTCGCCACCATCTTTAGCGTAATCGTCCATTGGCTACTTAAGTTTAAGGATACCTGCGTCTTATACATGGCATGGGTAATATGAAGTTGTTTGTTTATAAAAAGATAGATAATGCTCTAGAATCTTTTAAGCATTCGTAAGAAGTGTCGATTTTTTCAGGAACATTTAAAACGTAAAGCGTCAGCTCCCTCGAAAAAAAAACCAATTATCATTCAGCAAAGTTACAGCTAAAAACGATACTTACAGTTGCTTATGGTAAAAGCAGAACCTAATAAAATCTAATGTTGTAATATGATTAATTCATTTTAATTAATGACTTCAATCAAATGGTCAAAATTCGAGCTAAAATTAGAATATAAATGCTGTAAAATGTGACACATTCTGGAACACGAAATATTCTTCGGTTTAACTCGAGCCAAGAAAAGGCTCCCAAATTTGAAGATCCACAACACCAACAGTTTGAAACCGGGGTGCCGTTACAAAGAGATCGTCCAAAAAGTTAATAAGAATTTTTTGAATCGCATTTGCACTGTATAACTCAAAGGATTGAATCCAATACCTATGTAAAGCGACCTACAGACGAACGAAGCCCTGATGGCAAAGGTCAACAAAGAACATATCCATAAAGCTAAGACGAAGCAAATGCCAGGATGATCTGCTTAGCTACATTACAGAGCATATTCGAAGACGCTTTCACATCAAGTCTTGCCATTAAAGCACAGCACCCCGTCCGATTTTTGCAGCGATATTTACAGCAAAAGAGAATTTTTAAAAATTGATGAGGCTTCTTCATTTGAAATAAATTCATCTATTGACAGACTTCTAGGGGATGACTAGCTTTGGTGTTTTATGCGTGGATATGAATATCAAGAATAAAATAGCTGCTAGAGCTCAATTCATCTAAAGAGCTATACTACGGTCGCATCGACTGGGCTGAAGTCAGCCCAATCACCCTGAGTTACGGCGAGTGTAAATACAACAAATTCGTAGCAAATGCATGTACAACATGCAGCTTACTGAGTTCAGTGCATAAGTCATTGTCCATAAGTCATAGTCCACATTTCAGAAGCCAGAGGTCGCAGGTCACTTCTAAAGGGTCGTAGTCGAAGAACTTGGGGTCATGCCATTTTCACCTAAAATTTCTTTATCATCTAATGGGACTGGTTTCTTTAGTTCCTTGCCACTGAAGTCTGAATATTTGTAGAAAGATGACATCACAGCAAAAACGATGACGATTACACCCATTAGACCTCCATATAAGAACATTTCTTTTTCCTGCAGTAAGACAAGAGAACTATTAAATCAAAGTTCCAACATCAAATGGAAGTGCAGCAGGAGGTGTAGAATTTCACTGTCCTCTACACCTTTACGAGGAACCGTAATAATTTTGAGTCAAGAGCCTGATGAGGACTTACAGATCCAGTGGGGAGACATAGTAAATGTCACCCACATGATGAGTTTTCTATGGTATACTGAATGGTGCAGGGTCACGTACTGTAACGACGATTCTGCAGTACTTTTGATAAGCCATATCACAGCGATTTTCCACTACTTTTCTCGAAGTGTTATTTTAAAGATGGACTCTCGTGTTTCGTAGAGAAACAAACCATACACTCACACGTTGTACGATTGCAGAGATACTGGTGGATTTTTAGAAGTAACTTTAGTGTGGATTCACCCCATCCACCAAAGTGTGAGCTGAACACAATGGCCACGTGTGGGCGACAATGTAGATTCTAGAGATACAGGTTTGTTTAAGGTTGCGTGACCCTGCCCCTTTAATGTACCAAAAAGCTTAAGGCATAATGTGAAACAGAGGAGATTGCAAAAAAGAGTGGTTAGGAAGCTCTGCTGAAATGGAAAAGACACATTTCTCCGGTAAAGTACCTTCCAATCCGACTATTCACATCTTTCAATAATTGAAGATGAAACTGGAGATGCATACAAATTTGAAGCAGTGGTGGCACCAGGGGAGGGCTAGAGGGGGTTACAGTCCCCTCTCGGAGGCATCTAGCCCCCCCCCGTCGGAGGAAATTTTGGGTTCTCGTCATAGGGGAAATTTGGCAAAACGTAAGAAAACTCCTATTTTCAGTGATTTTTCGCCCCCCCCCCCTGGTGGACGCTCCAGCCCCTCTGTCGGAAAACTTCTGGCGCCATTCCTGATTTGATGAAGGTTTAAATGGAGCGTTCGAAGAGAGGTTTGAAGATGTGTCCTATAGGCGCATCCAACAATCCTAGTCATACTCTAAAGTTGTGTGGTACTGGAATGAAGATCGCAAACTGCGATTAAAACTGAACTCCTAAGAAGTAAATGCATTTATAGAAGATATTAAAATCTTACCACTCCTTTGACTGGTTTTATTTCAGAGAATATGACGACAAGCAAATCACCAAAAGCAACGGTCAATAGCCAGCATGCTTGCAACACAGATTTCATACTGCTCGGGGCCTAGAATAAAAAGAGGAAACAAATTTTTTGAAAATACATTTGGAAAAAAAGGGAATTTGATTTGTATTCGTTGTGTATGCTAAATCGATAATTTAGATTCCAATTCTGCAGTCAGCAAACAGTTATTCTGGCTACAAGCGACGTTTTGACAAATGACCTATTCAAATTGTCAGAAGCATCCGAAACACATTGGAAATATATGGAAGCATCGATTTAATTAGGATCGATGAAAAATTTTAACTAAAATGATTGTAAAAATTTTATGACGTCATTATGATGTCATTGGTGATGTCATTAATATTTTTGCAAAATTTGCCAAAATACAAAAATTACAGATCATTAGAAAGGTCTTACCAAGTTCAGTTCAGAAGCAGATTCAACATACTTGGGAGGAGACATAGTCTCATTTGTCTCCAAAATGCTATGTAATGACATCATCAGTCACGTGCTCCAAATGTGAAACCGCCCATCCAAGATGTAAATCTCCGTACACGATTGTACAAGGAGCAGTTGAGGAATCAGATTTTTATTGGCTTGCTCCAAGTCTATTCCGTGGTATATCGGCACTAAGGAACATAGTTACTTCTGCGGGGGCGTAAACCACGAAGAGGACGCTGCGTCTTTATCATAGTTTACGCTCCCGCAGAGGTAATAATTTTCCTTAGTGCTGATGTACCACGGAATAGACTTTGAGCAGTCTAGATTTCTACAGCCATTGCCCTAAAGGTGTTGTGGGGCCGTGTGGTAATCCATTGGCTTTGCAGCCTGAACAGTCAGGCGGACGGGCTTCAAATCCCACCAGCATAGCACCTTTGAGCGTCATGACAAGGGGTCGCGGACTCGATTAGCGCTTAGCTATTTCTGCGATCCCAGCACTTGGCGCTGAAAACTGCAACTTCACTTCACCTGCCTAGTTGTCATTCCTTTACAGGAGTTAACAGTCTCTTTCCACAGATTATCGTCTTTAATGTTGTGTTGTGGGTTTATTGCAATAAGTCCGTTGTTTGAGGCTATTATTATTTTTCCAAAATAAAAGAATTACCTGCGAGTAAGCAAATTCAAGGCCTGTCACAGAAAACATGACTTCTCCAGCTGTAATGATAACGTACTGCGGCAGCTGCCAGATTCGATGAACTGAAGTACTTTTGATATCTTCGAAGAACTTGCCATAAAGCTAAAAAATCAAGGGAGAAAGTGATTAATTATGACGAGTAGGTGAATAACTAGAAATACCACAAGTATTTTCTTTCACAGTATTCCAGCGCGTTTTTAAGGTTTCTCGAAGGGAACTCTTTTTAGAATATCCCTTGCAAATCTGAACGGAGTGATCGATTTTAGCCACGAAAAATTCTAAAAATAATTGAACATGTTAACTATTCAATCAGGTATTGCAAAATATCATTGCTTATAAACTCAGGAAGCAGTGGCCTTTCAAATGCCGGGCCTTTTTTTATTCACCCGATATAAGCAAAACAACGCGAAGCAAAATCTCTTGGTACTTTACGTACCTTGTCATCACCTTTTGTGTTCATTTGTCTCATCAAAACCAAGGTAAAAGCACCAAATGTTCCCAATTTCATCATCTTCTTGCTCAACTATGAAGAAATTACTTTGTTTGAATTATGTTGGAGAAGGGCCTGTTACTTTTTAAGTAATTTTTATCAATCTTTTAACATTTTAATATTTTTACCATTTCCTTTCGCGATATCATGTGTAACACAATTTAGTTATTTTTGATTTAAAGAAGATGTTTTGTTTTTTGTAAGAGATGAAGAGCCACAACTATTGTGGATAAGCTCAATATATTATATATTATTACCATGTACTTTTTTGTTATGAAGGATTTTCCATTTTCAAAAAACAGTCAAAAATAACTGGATTGAGTTTTTTTCCGAAACACACTGTATAGCGCATTTTTTCTGGCGAATTCTTGCAGTTGTAATACGTTGTTGAGAATAACGAAACAACAGGAAAGTGAAAAAGATAGCCTGATGACATTTTCAAAATCAACATGAGATTACCTGTAGGTCCAACTTTGTATTATTTCTCCACACCATCACACCATACCTACAAACAGGTACAATTCATTTTAAGATGATGCGTCAGTCCAAGGGTGTTAAGACACGGATGATTTGATCAAATATTTATTTACTTCGTTTTGATGCTTATTTCCTTCTCTGTGTCATCTTCAGCTGGTGTCTGCAACCACACTGCCACAGAACATTGTTTTAGGCCAAACTGCTCTCAGTTACTCGAATACAACTTCGTTGTATTCTTGAGTCTTAGTGCTCCCTCACACAAGAAAAGTTTCAACCACAAAGCCCGAAAAGAAGATCTCCCAAATGATTTTCAAATGGCTTTGCGTAGGAGCACCAAGACACAGGAATGCAAGGGAGTTATATTCGAATAATTACGAGCAGTTTGATCTAAAACCATGTGTTGTAGCAGAATGGTTGCAGATACAGTTGAAGACGATACAGAGGAGAAAACAGGCATCAAAACAGGGTAAATAAAAACTTAATGAAATTATTTGTGCCCGAACACCCTTGGTCAGTCGTAATAACATTTTTCATTAAAAATTATGTTTGCAAAACTGAATGTCGGATAAAAACGTAGGTCTGAAATGCATGGAAAGAGAGTTTGCAACTAGCTGCATTTTAAAAGTAGTTAGTCATGTGCTGAGTAGCTTTGACTACTTCAAGTCTTGACCCTTTCAAGCAGCTCAAAGTTGTACAAACTACCAGGTTTCCGAAAATGATGTATTTTCGTTTGATTGCTGATATGTTCATAGCCAATGAACCGATGTCAAAACTTTGTTTTTTCCGATTGCAGCAAGGCTAAATTGTATTTGAAGATATTGGTTTTACCATGATTTTCTCATATCGAAGGGAAGATTGATAAACCTGCTCAAATCCAAGCCTCAGATGGTATAAGAAAGAAGCGGCCTACTTTTCCAGTCAACATTTTAGATGTGATAAAGGACAGTTCCTCAACAGCAGCCGCACAAACAGGACACAATTTTTGAGACACCCTGTAGACAGATCAATGAAGTTAGCATTACTTACTCGTCAGCCAAAATTTCGTTGTTGACTGTTGGATAGTTCGGTTTTACTTGTTTGAATTGGACGTCTTTCTTTCTTTCAATAACATGTGTAAGATTGACGGTGATATTCTGGGTATCTGCACCAGGGCTGTATAAGATTCTGTCGCAGAGAGATAGAAGACAATTGTGAATATCATAATTCCCAGGGAAGGGGGGGGGGGGGTAATTTTATTGGTATGTGAGGTAGGGGTGAGACGCAGCATATTTTGGAAGAACCTGAAAAAGATACCAACGTTAGGCCATTTTTTGACGCCAAAAATATACACATTGCTTTATGATGCATAAAAACTTGAAGTCTCATAGCTTGTTCTAATACTGCGCTCTAATATTTTGGTGAAAGACTTAGCCTAGCACTCCCCATGTGAAATTTTGTCATCAATAACCCCAAAATATACTGATTATGCACCACATATTATACCCAAAGGTATGCCTGGAATTAATCGAGTTGGAATGAGTTGGAATTAATCGAGTTGGAATTAATTAGCTATCTACTGTAGCTATCTTTTACCATCCAACAATAAATAAATGAATAATAAAAAAAATAAAAATAATATGCCAAACAAAACTTCGCAAACCAATAATGTGTCTGCCACCCCTTCACCTACTAAAAGGGAGAGCCCTCCTAGGATTGTACTTGAATTTTTTTGATAATCGAAGCTTTGTAGTTTCAATCAACTGCTAATTTACAACATACTTTGCTATAAAAAAGCAAAACGTCAACAAACACTCCTAAGGGGAGGTATGATTTTTAAGTCAAAGCATATGTGCTTTGTCTTTATCGTTATACCACGTAGCCGCAGTTGTTAGCTAGTCTTTTTCGCTTTCTTGTTAAGAAAACATACATAGAGATAGCTACTCTTCCACGATGCAGTTAGCGACCACACTGAAAATTCTGCATTCAAAAGTAAGAAACCAATTAAGAAACTTGTAGTACTAAAATGGACAAAGTTAAGTTTTAGATCAAGAAACTTTTAGTACTATGGCCTGATCCTAGTTTCTCGTAGAAAAGACTTGTATGTAAATAGTGATCAGCCAAATGATAGAACAGTGTGTCAACGGAAATTCTCGATTAGCCTCAGCTCATAAAACGTTTCTCCATCTTATATACAAATCACTTACCTTATTCTTGAGTTAGCAGAGTTGATGTCTGCTTTTCCAAAATCATGATCACGCTGAAACCATAAATTTTTATATAAAATAAAGATGGCCACTTGAAATACGAAATATCATAAACTAAAATATGAAAATATGAAATATAAGCCAGTAACCCAGGGGGACACTCAGCACATACGCATACGGGGTCAGTCCAAGAAATTTTCAGCCAACCCAAAAATATCACTCCAGCTTCATTGCAACCCAAACATATCAGCTCATTTTATACTTAAAAACCTGTATATGAACGTAAAATATCCTGAAACAATGTAAATAGAGATGATAATTGCTTCTAGTGAACCCAGAAATATCAGTTTAACAATATTTGATGCCAAAAATATCATGAAGATAATTTCAGTTTTATTTGAACCCAAAAATATCACTTTCGGCAATATTCTAACCCAAAAATATCGGACGTACCTCCCCGTATGTGCATGTGCTGAGTGCCCCCCCCTGGGGCCAGTAAAGGATATGCAAGAATATAAACAAAGGAGCTGCAATGTTTGGTAAATCATGAACATTCCATCAACCACTAATTTCATAAGAGCAATCTTAAGGCCTCCGTTTTTCTTATGAGGCGTTTTGTTGCATCACAGCTACCCGTTTATCACATTATTCCGTTTTTGTACAAAATGGAGGGAAAAACATCGGTTTTTGAGCGTTCACATTGATCTGCCAGATAACAAATACGGAGCCAAAATATCTGTTTTGTGTGTTCACATTGCTCCAGTTTGTGAAGCTCATTGTTGGATATTGGAGCGTTTTCAAAAACCTCCGTTTTTGTGTGTTCACATTGATCAAATACGTTTTCAAAAACCTCCGTTTTTGTGGAAATTCGGAGCATTCGGAGTGGAAATTAGGAGGTTTTTCTCTCCGTTTTTGTACAAAAACGGAGCAGTCTGAACGGGGCCTAAGTTCACGAAAATTTTCAGACGGAAATTTGATAGAATTATGTGATATAATAGAATCAAATTTGATAGAATTATCGATTCGATTGAAGAACTGATAAAATCCCACGGGATTCGAGATCCAAAGCCGTGATTCCATCAATGATGATTGCAGAAAATTAGAGGCAGCTTTTTCACTGTTTCATTATGAGTCTCTGTTGAGCAAGGTTTGCCGCAGGGATACAAAGGACTTATCGTCATAAATCTACATATGCTAAAAGATATAATTCAAAACAAATGTTTACTCACCGCTGTACCAACAACATTATCCCCATCAACATTCAAGAGAACGGTTTGATAAGCTTTTTTGAACTCCACTCTGATGGTGCCATTCTTTACACTGTCGCTTTTACTGTAACAACCTGTCATTTCTATTTTGAAGCTTCTGTTTCCAGAATTCCCAAAAACATGAGCTGATCTCTGTAAAAGGAATGTTATGTTGTTAGAAAAATACCGGGTAATTCGGAAAATGTTTCGACGTTTGAAAGGCTGTAGCCACGAGCATAGGTTCCAAATCTTTAAGTCAGCGTAAAATGATGGGTGTAATATTCTATGACTTATTTCTTCCAACTGAATGGCTTAAAAGCAACTTTAGCTACCAATCCCAGATTCTACAGTTCGACTTTTCAGACATTTTTGATATTTTTCGAAATTTTACCGTGTTCTTTATTTCAGCTCATTTGAGGTTGTGATGTTATCAAATTTCTGCATCATAAAACAAAAAATTGCCAAAGTTTTGCTTGAAACCATAATGCAGACATTCATAAACTATGGTTTCCTTGGAAATCATTTCATGTTTGGCCAAAAAATATAGAAGTCACGAAGGTTTTAAGTTTTTCTTGGCAAGTTGTCTTTTGAATCCTCGAAAAAAGAGAAAAACACTCTAATCTTCACAAATATTGAAGATTTGTTAGAATTCCAACGCATGGCAGAAGTATAGAAAACAGCTAAGGATTTTCTGAAGCCATTCAGTTCAAAGAACTACAGGGTGTCCCAAAATAATTGTGCCCCGTTTGCGAGGCCACTGTGGAGGAGCTGTAGATTTAATCATTTCGATTTTTTACACAGTTGCATAGGTAAGATTTCAACTTAGAGTTTGAGACCTTGTTTAAGTCAATCTGAAAAGTGGTTGCTGATTTATGGCAGAGAAAACAGCACTTCTATTGTTCCCCAGCAATGTCAAAATAAATCAAGTTTTCAACGGAAGGACCCAGGCATCGTATTAAAATTTTCACCACATTTTTCAAAAGATTGAAAGTGCTCTCAGCTGAATAGAAAACACTGCGAGCCCTTTGATAAATTAGCAAAATTTTAATATGACGCTAGAACTATTTCCTTGGAGAAATACATGATTTTGACATTACTGGAGAACAAAAGACGTCCTATTTTTGAAGCAACCACTTAGATTGACCCACACAAGATTTCAAACTTTAAGTTGAAGCATGACCTATGCAACTGTGTAAAATTTGAGATAATTGAATCTACAAATCCTCCACAATAGCCACACAAACAGGGCACACAACTTTTTGGACATCCTGTAGGTCACTGAATTTTACACCCACCGTTTTAAAGATTTGGAACCTATCCTGTAGCCATGGGTGATGACACATCGATTCTTTGGGAAGGGAAGACAAATATCATAGAATTTCTTACCCATTTGTTGCCCAGTTCCCTAGTCTGCATCTCTGATAATCAGTTTGAGTGAACAAGATCAGCAAACCTTCCATAAAACATTGTTTTCGTTTTCGTCTCTCCCTCTCTCCCTCTCCCTCTTTCTAGGTTTTGCTTCATTTCATTTAGGCCCATCTGGCCCATGAGTGAAATGACCAATTTCAAACTCTCCTTGCATCCATTTTTTGGAATGGGATGGAAAAAATTAAAGAATTTCGTGTCCATTAGTCGCTCAGTTCCCTAGTCTGGATCTCTGTCGTTCTATTTGAGTGAAAAAGATCAGTAAACTATGCAAAAAGCTGAGCCAAGAGAGAGGAACGACAAAAAAAACAATTTTTTGTGCTAAGTTCTGTTGATCATGTCGACTCACCTGTGCATATCCAAGATCGATTCTGTAAAATGAATTTGGGTCGATGGTAACTCTTGTGCATGGTGATGCGTTGATGAATTCGACACTTGCTTGATTGCCCGTTGGTGCTTGTGGAGGAGAGTTGACTGTCTAAAAAGATATAAAGTTGCATGACTTTAAAACGATATTTCGAAGAGTCTCGCTTTAAGTTTTAACAGGGAAGATTATCATGACTAATGCATCAGCGAAAAACATTTGTCAGGAAGACAAGCTCATTAAAAATCGACAATTTTGGATGTTGATATTTTTCTGATCTTTCATGCGTCCGAAAATTTCATTGTCCGAAAGTTTTCATAGTCCGAAACATTTAGTAACTGAAATTTTTTACAGCATAGACAAATCAAAGCAGATTGTTTCCACTGTTTGCAAACTGGTGTTTTGCTCTCGAAACGCTTTTCATTGAAAAAGAATGCGGCGAGAAAGTACTTCAGTGAAAATAGTATTATTATACCTATAAACAATCCTATTATGCTGTAACCTGTTCCTGGAATTCCAGGAAGCATTTTAGGTCAAGGTGTGAAAAATTGGATTCTTAAAGCCCAATTTCCAGTCATCGGAATTTCCGAGCGGGCGGAATTTTAGACAATAAAAAGTTGCTCAGCCGTAACTATCTATTCAATTGCAGAGCGACATTTTCTCCTGCGAACAATAGAATTTCCGCCCATTCGGAAAATTCCACTGACTGGAAATTAGCCTTAAGGGGGTCAGTCATTTATGAATCTGGGTACCAGGGCGAGTTTGGTGGGGGTATGAAAACTATTCGAAGGAAAATAGGGGGTATGTAAAGGTTTTGGAAATCGTTTATGGGGTGCGAAATTTTTTTAGGCAAGCTCTTCTGAAAATCATTTTTCAACGAGAAGAAAAGGCCGATGAAAGCATATCTTCGCACATCTGCAACGCTAGCTAGTTTCTTAATGACAACCATCAAATCATCCATTGAAAATTGGCCATCCATATGGTAGCATTTCCTTTGGTTAAAGCGTATGTTCTAGCTCTTTCACATAAATAGAACTTTCTTGATGCGGTTATCAGAAGATAGCTTGATACGTGGCCACTATGGGTTACGAAATTTGTTTTAATTTTTCAAAGCGGTATGGATATCTTTAAGGGAAATTGGCAGGGGTATGAAAAAAATTAACAAGTTCAGAAATTCTAACCCGACCCGGTACCCAGAGATTTGAATAACTGACCCTTAAATGCAGGATCTTAAATGTATGTGGTTCAATCCTTGTACCCCTAATTGTCTGCGGTCTCGGAATCTTGCATCATGGTTATGAATCGATGGATCGAAATAGAATGATTGCCTTCAAAGTTAAAAAAACCAACCTGAATTTTTATTTGTACCAGTCCACAAACAATGAAGGCAATTGAAGTTAAGATCAAACCACCTGTCATTTTCTTCAGAGGGCTAAAAAGAAAAATTGATAGTATTACGGCAAAATCTGACAACAGTAATCGGATATCAACCAACGTGGAAGCACGGGAGGGGAGTTCTTGGCTAAATTTGTGTGGGGTCTGACAGGTACATATTCTAAGTGATACTGTTTGCTGGACTAATTTTCATGAAAATGGTACTCTTGCCTAGATCAATTTCTACAAAAATGATACCCTTGGATTATTGGAAAAGTGATACCTTTGATTAGATTTATTACAAAGCCATTGGAGTCAACATATTTAGTTTGAACTCAGAAACTTCATTACTTAGAAGTTTATTATCAACGAAAATGGTATGTCAGGATGTAATTCCTGCGTTTATAAATGTAGTTCTGAAGACATTACCATTCCCTAGACCAATATTGTCCAACGTGATACCCTTGGCTACAGTAAACAAAAATCACCAAAAATTATACCCTTGGCTTGACTAGAAGTTCGGGAAGGTATATATACCCTTGAACGCGGCACATCTCTTGGTACCTTTACTATGGAAGAGACCCCCTTACGTGAAAACACATCGTGCTTCCACGTAGGGAGGGAGTCTCTTCCACCACGATGATTATTGTATATGTTTCAATATCTAATTCAGTAAAAACCCATGTGCTAAATAAAACCTATTAGATCAAGAATTTACACGCTGAATTTCCAACCTAGACCCCAGCTTCTAAGAAACAGTCCATTTTACTAATTGTACGAGTAATCAAGCTGACCTGAAAGATTGCAGATTCTTATACGCAGGTATTTACTGTAGTTTTTATAATAATGGCTCTGCGAGTACATCGCCAAATATTGTGATAAGCAAATACAAGACCTCCAATATATAAGAATCCATTCAGCCTGAAACTTGAAATAGCATCAAACTAAATCAAAACTCTAGTTGCTTTGTCATTGAGCCTATACGTACTGATTCTGCCATACGTGCAAATTGCAAAGAGCTCTAAAGATGCTTTGAAAGCTTTTCATTGTATTCTGTAAAATTTCTGATTTTTCCATGAACTGATGTTTTGAATAAGGCCTCATGAACTCATGTGTCTCTCAACTGACAGTAAATAATGGGCTTGAAGTTTCAATCTGAACAAAAGAAATACCTAAAAGTCTTGAATGAAATAAGAACCAATTTAAGAACCTGAACAGCCTCATTTCCCACTAACTATTCAATATATAAGAACCTAATCAGGCTGACTTGCAAAATTGTAGGTTCTTATACGCGGGTTTTTACTGTGACAGAAACCAAGTTTGAGCAGCCTTTGGAATTTTTAAAGATAAACATTTTCGTCTTCTTTCACAAGCGAGAAGTTGCGAAAACTGACTATGCAAGGAAAGGATGAAAGATTAAATAATTGATATATTAACAGAAAGTAAAATGTAAGTGAAAACCTACCTCAGGCCACAACGACACCTTTCGAAAATGGGGTAAACGATGGAATCGTAGAACGGGATCAAGATCAAGACGAGCACCGGGTTGAAGAACTAAAAAGAAATAGCAATTCATATGAAGGCATTGTAATGTCATGAGGGTTATGGAATAGACGATTGCGTTGAAGATGGCAGCAAGAAACATTGTGTTCTTTAATCGAATTCCTACCGAATGGTTTAAAAATCGTAATTAGAATGCAATGCATCTTAGTAGAAAAGTTCCTTGCCGCCATCATTAGTGCAATCGTCTATTGAGACTTCTGCTTTGGTAACTTCTTATGAATGCACCTGCTTCAGAGAATATAACATTGCTTTGGTCAAAATTCTTAAGGCCCAGTCGCGTAATCCTCTAACTTTTCAGCCGGAACTGAGAGGCGGATAGATTTATACCTCTTTGTTACTTGTTTCCCTGCGTTCTTTGAATTGCTGAGGATATCACTCTTTCAATAGGGACTCATGATGTCTACTCTTAAAAAGCGGTCCCAATTTGGGCCCGTGTAGAGTGGTTTCGTATTCACCAATCGAATTGCTGGAATTTAGTATTTTTCAACCAATCAGGAGGCGCTATTTAGACGGTCTTTGTTGTCGTAAAGTACAAAGTAAGATTGTCCAATCTCTTAGGCCTGGGGCAAGGCCATTCCCTAGGTAAGTTGTTCCTTTTTCACAATGCTACGGTGGGGGAGCATTTAGTGTTACAGTAGAAACCCGCATAAAAGAACTTATTTTCACAAGAACCTTAAAGCTGAAATTTAATGTCTTAAACCCCCTAAATAAGAACCTCTGAGAGGCAGACGCTGAGGAAGGTTCTTATATAACAGGTTTCATGCCTTCAGAATTACTCAAAACGCAAGAATTATCGACATTCTGATCAGAATTCCTCAATGGTACAACAGAATATCAGATCCTTAACCTAACCTAAGAATATTCTAGCCTAAAAATGCTCTTAAGATTCTCAAGGAATTCTCAGAAGGTCCTCAGATTTCCTGTGCTGAAACTAGTAATAAAATGTGCAAGGTGAGTACTGTATATAAGAACCTCTTTAAGAACCTTGAAGGCTGAATTTAGAATAACAGTCATTTAATTAAGAAGCTATTCAGGCTGCCCAAGAAAAACCTAGGTTCTTTTTATGCGGGTTTCTACTATACTGTTGCTAGTAATTGAAAAGGCTTACTTGAATCTGATCAGATCTTAGTGTACCAAGAGATCCCAAGTCTCCATCCATTTGTTCAGCTTGAAGTGTCCAACTCGATCCCTGAGCAAAATGTGAAAATTTATGAAGAGGCAATTGCTTAACTAGACCAATGAAGAGCCATGCACTACAAGCCTTCGAGTTCATAGAAGACGAAGAAGTGTCCTAAGGACAACTCACTCCAAAAATCTCGTCCACTAAAGATCCTAAAAAACATTCTAAAATCCTAAAAAATCTAGAATTAACTTGAAGATCTCAAAAAGCTTCACAAAATCTTACAAATCTAAAACAAAATCCTAAAAATCTTCGAACAGCTGAAAATTCCCAGAATTTCCCCCGAGACAAATGATAAATGTTCTCAGGAAAACATTCATTCTCCAAAATCGCTTTAAATTCAAGAAATTCTTGCAAAATCTTGCAAAATCTCGAGAATCTTAGAAAATCTCAAAAAGTCTCAAAAATTATAAATCTAAAACTTCTTAGTAATCTTATAAAAATTGAAAATCTCAAGAGAAAATGTCCAAAATCTGAGAAAGATCTCGTACGCTTTATTTTTGAGTGATTTGCTCTACGGAAATGTCATGTTAATGACGATTTAGCCTCAAATAAGCTCGTTTTTTGGCAAATTCAGCTCGCTGAATGCCATAATGCTTTACGATTTGCATCGGGAAAATAATTTTTGACACAAAATGACCAGCAACAAACAAGAATGTTTAATAGTATCTTCCTTATTCGGTTCTGGTTCCAAAAAGCTCGTCTATAAATATTTTCTTTATCAAGACCAAATCTGAAATTCATCATTTCAGTTCTGTTATCACCAGCGTCGCTGAAAGTTTAATGCTTTTCTTGTAAGAATGATGAAACATGTCACCATCCGCATCAATAACTGCAAATAATTTTAAAATGATTCATGATCAAGTTTGTCCGGATATAATATTTGTGTACCTACCTGCTGATGAAAAAGTGCCCAAAAGACAGGCAATGGAATATACATAACGAGGACCTTCAGCAAAGCTCGAACATCCTGAATTTCTTCCATCTAAACAAAGAACACAAACTTGATGCTACAAACTGTGATTAGAAAAGAGAACGAGAAAGATACTTGACGCTGAAAACATTTCATCACAACAAAATTTCTCATCTAAGTTAGCCTTTGACTGAAAGATTAACATTTTAGTTTCGAATATCGGCAACGTATTTTTAATTCCATAGCCCGCCAAACGTATCAACTTTTTCTATCCCTGCCAGTATATTAAAAGTTGATAAGATGTTTGCTTTTAGTACTGAAAGGATGTGAAATAACGCATTGGGAAACTAGACTACATTACATAAGTCCCTCTAACTTACGCTTGTTGTTGTTGTTGTTATCGTGAAATAAAAACATCAGATTATAAACGTTGAACGAATACAAGGAATCACGTCGTCAGTCTATTGGGAAACCTCATTCTGAGCTACACTCTTTGAGCCATTATCTTGAGCTAATTCATTACCTTTGAAGTTTCCAATAGTAATTTGCATTTCAAATTGACATTCATGAGTAAACTAGAAGCTACAGAAGATTTAAATGATTTTTCAAACAGGAGTATTTTTTGGACACCCGCTAGACATGAAAATAATACGTACGGAATATCTGTCTTGTGCGTGTTCTAACCAGTGATCATGTTGGATGCCTTTTGCACGATTCTCCCTTCCTTCTCCAATAGCATGCTAGTGAAAGGTACACAACAAATTGTGATTCCACGCTCAACAAAACTTGCTTATCAGACTGATAAATTTAACAATTCAAACAGCATTTAAAAGCAAATACTTTGGGAAGGTAGAAACTGCTGTTGTTGTTGTTCTTGTGCCATGTCATTTGATGACGTTGGCGATCAGGCCTCTCCGACGCTCTCTGTCTTTAGTGGCTGACAGCAGAGCTTGCTTAGTCATCTGCGTCTTCTTCCTTGCTGGCACTTGCTTTGTCGTCCAACTACTTAGACTTAAAAGTAATTCGTTGTCGCCCTCTACTTTTTTCCCTTCTATTTTTCCGGTCACAGTAAGATTTTCTAATTTCTCTTTTCTCATGATGCGTCCTAAAAATCCAAGCTGTAACTGCCTGGAAATAGTTTCGTCCAAACGCTAATATCAAGCAAAGAAGTGAAATAGCACGTGCTAAAACGTGTTTACGTCACTGAAATAAGGCAGAAGTATTAGGAAAATTTGGTTGTTATTATCAAGTCGGTTCGAAGGCTTCTCGAAAGGTTTCTCTCTAGCAAATCCCTCATAATTTCAGAATAGACTGACAAATTTCAATCAGGCAAATTTTAAAATGGATTTGAAACCCGGGGGGGGAGGGTGAGTCTTGGGATGACGGGGACTTGCTGCCCAACATTTTAAGAGGAAAAACATATTTAAGGATTCTCGGTTGATTTTCATACCCATTTCTAAGGATTTTTGGGGGATGAAGCTTGTTGAACCTCCAAAAAACCAAGTTTCATTTCATTTTATAAAAGTAAATTGATGGAAGAAACAAGGGCAGATTTTGTAATACAGTAGCATCAGTCGCTTTGGTTCACACCTCAATTCAAAGCGATTAGCGAATGCAGACAAAAGAAATTCTCTCAAGCAGAAATTCAAAACAAACGAAGCCGCATAGTTGCCCTGAAACCAGTACGTCAAACTCTCGTTTGGTGCGGGAGAAGGAAGGTTTTTAAGAGAATGTATGTGCTTATAAAGACAGAAGAAGGGTAAATCTGAAGTTCTGTCACGCGGATTTTGTTTATTTGATTCAGGAGCCGAGGAGTGACTGCGTACATCTGAGCAATAAATATGCAAAAATTGCAATACCCTCTTCTAGGTTTCTGAATCAAATAAACAAAATCCGCGAGACAGAACTTTAGATTTACCCATCTTCTTTCGTCATAAGCACATAGCTTCTCTTAAAAATCTCCCTTCGCACGCACCAAACGAGAGTTTGCCGTACTGGTTTCAGGGCAACTTTGAGGCTTCGTTTGTTTTCAATTGTCTGCATTGGTTAATCGCTTTGAATTGAGGTGTGAGCCAAAGCGACTGATGCTATTGTATTACAAAATCTGCCCCTGTTGATGGAAGATAAAGTTACCAAAGACCGATTTTTAGAACCAAGATGAAGAAAATCCAGCGACAAACATAGAAATCTCGAAAAGTTTTTGCTCCAATTCAAAAATCTATCCATTTCTAGTGGAACAGTTACATTTTGAGACCCATATTTACGTATTTTTGAGTTTCAAAACCTATCCTTGTGGGCAGCACACACCCACTACTCTACATAGGGAAGTTACCACCCCAGGATTTGAACATGTCCACCATTAAACAGTGCATTCCCACTATCGTTATCTTTATATCCAGGGGGCAGTGCCTATT
Source organism: Aurelia sp. 3 sensu Dawson et al. (2005) (assembly GCA_964020215.1). Classification (NCBI taxonomy): domain Eukaryota; kingdom Metazoa; phylum Cnidaria; class Scyphozoa; order Semaeostomeae; family Ulmaridae; genus Aurelia; species Aurelia sp. 3 sensu Dawson et al. (2005). Next base: position 2,396,262 of record OZ026580.1, read on the forward strand.
AAACAAGGATTGCTGGTCGCCCTGTATGCAGAGGCTCTAATAAACATAAAATTCAAGGAACGGAAGGAGTACCCCAATGATTTTGAACACTCTGATCATCATGTTTCCTTCTGGTGCTTTTGTCACATACCATTTGGTTGCAACGATAAATGAAACTGAAAGGTAAACAAAGATTCTAAATACATAATAAATGAAATCTCTGCTATTCCTCCAAGAAAAAGCTTTTCCCAGTTGAAAGTTCGATTTCGAGGCCACTGCGAAGGACAATAATGCGCAAGAGATGCCAAAAGTTGAATTAGGCCTAAACATTTCGAAACGCACATGTGACGGAGCTCTGCTGCTCAAGGGCAGAAAATATGGCTCGGAAAGGATGCCAGTGTCAAGGAAGACAATTTTATGGCATTTCAAGAAGGGCAAAGAATCTAATCCAATCTAATACAACCTAATTGTGTCCTACCACTCGTTACCATTCTTAAAGAAATATATAAAAATATCGTTCGATTCTTGCTCGATCAAGACTCTTTTGTAAATGGCCAAAGGTCTATTCGTTTAAGAAACAGCATAGCTTCTAAGGGCCTCTTTATATGAGGAAAAACACCTCACCTGCCAGACCCAGGGCTGAGAGGTGAGATTCCACCTTCCCATAGAGTCCTTTGTATTTTCATTTCATGTTCACATGATGAACGCAACACCACCGGTATGGTGAGGTGAATTGAAATTATTCGTTGATTCTCATTGGTTAGTTAGGTCTGATTTCACGGAAGAGAGACTCTTCTCCACCTCGCCTCTCAGCTCCTGGTCTGGCAGGTGAGGTGTGTTTCCTCATATATACAGGGCCTAAGTATCTACCAGAATGAATACAATGACATACTCGTTGCAATGATCATGAAGGCAGTTGGTACACCAAAGGTTGCTGGGTAGCAATCTCCTCCAAAGCACTTGACATCAGCTGAAATACAGAGATAATTAATTGTTATTGGGGAATGTGTTGAAGGCGAGCAAAACAGAAGCTCGTCGAGAAAGAATCTGAGTGAAAGACCGAAAAATTGAATACTTTGATTTCTTTTAAATCCAACATTCTTGCGTTAGAAAAGTAGTCGACAGTATTGTAGGAGGTGATTGACTCTCCTTGAAACTCACTTGAAACTTGGAAAGAAATACAAAACACTTCTAGAATGGTGCCCTATTTTTCATGTCAGGGTTTGTAGAGGTAAGTAAGTAAGCTAAGCAGTCTTACAGTCTTACATCAAGCCAAAGGCTACTCAACCAACTTTAAACCTTACCCACTGGTCACTATGCTTAACAGCATATAGCAGGGTGCAACCAGAGACAGCGTTCTTAACTACGGACCAGGCACCCATTTATACTCCTGGGTGGAGAGAGGCACAATTTGTGTTAACACCTTGCCCAAGGATCCTTTCCTCAAATATAGCCAGTGCTGGTTTCGAACCCACGACCCTTGGATGGTGAGTCCGACGCCTTACGAATGTGCCATGAGAAATCGAATCGTTCTGTAACAAATAGTGCATTCGTTCATTCGTTCATTTATTCACTCGATCATTTCATTTTCGATACTTTAAACGCTAAGGCCGCATCAGCCAAGAATGGCTCCTTTTCAGGCTACTTAAAATGTTGATAAAAATGAAATTAAATATTTACAATGCTGAATTAATACAAAGCGATGAATTGAAATCAGCTGTTTCCAGCATAGTCAACATTTGAAAATGAGCAGAGACGGACTTAGCTTATCCCAAACCGGTGATTCTTGGCTAGATCATTATGCTCTCTCCTTTTGATTGAGGCTTTGGAGGGGGGGGGGGTACTAGAACGCGCAAACCCCGACCAAAATTAGCAAAACCCAAAAACCCGCAAGCAAAAATAGCCACAACCCGAAATAGCACTTCTGAACAAAAATCTTCAAGCGAAAGCGCGTTTTTCAATCTCAGTTAACTAAATGGACTTCATGACTTCGAAAGCCCGTAAAATAGGAATTTTGAATGAAATACCGGAAAACCGAGCAGCAAAAAAGGCCTAACCCGAAACCCGTAACGCTTCTCAAAACCCGAAAACCCGTACAATTTGAACGTAAATCCCGAAACCCGAGGGCTAAAATTGACCGAACCCGCAACCCGTGAAACCCCAAAGCCCCCCTCCCTTTTCGGTATAGATTGCCAGGGCTGGAAAAAATATTTTCCTTTCTGGGACGATAAATGAGGACGTGAAAATCGATGATGTTTCTTCTTTGCAACCTATTGATTTGTTGTCACTGACTGCTCCCTTTATTTGCTGGCTAAGCATGAAACAAATACTTCCATCCTATATGTAAAGTACATGAAGAACTTCAATTCTTTCACAAAATTGTGATTACGTAAAAATGATGAAGTTTAGGTTACAATTTACAGCAAAAATAAGCAGCCATTTGAATGTGTCATAAATTGATTGCATATTTAATAAAACTGATTGAGGAAGTATTATAAACTGCTATTTCGCCAGTAGAAACTGAATAATATGAAACAGATTGAATCAAATTTCATGTTTTACTCTTTCTTTCCATTTCCTTTTTCAATCCTTTCATTTGCTTTCTGCCATGTTTGAAAACTTTCTGGGACCATTGGTGCTGTGGTCCGCTATTTTTTCCAACCCTGTAGATTACCCATGTGCAGACCAACCCAGACCAACAAAAACTTTGTGGCACGACGAACAAGAAAGATATCATCTACGTACTTCGAATTATAGGTGTGAAGATCATAGCAAATGTAGCACCCACATTGACTGCCATGTAGAACATTGAGAAGAACTTGCCAATCAGCGTTGTCTGATAAAAAGAAAACATCAAAACTCACTTTCTAACTAGTGCCTTCACCATTCAGAAGTTCTTTTGCACAAGCTTGAAAAGGGGGTTGAGCTTCAGTTTATAGTGTCTTGATTGGGAATACAAATTTGGATGCGACCAAGATACCCAAATGCAGGGAGGTAGTAGTTTTGACATCACTCTAAGCTTCAATTCCCTTGTTGAAGTATGACTTGTCGATTGGGGCTATTTCAAAAGGTAATACGACAGCAAATAATACTGGTAACTTTACAGACGATCACAGACAAAAAATTGGGAGGGGGTAGGGTAAAAGTAAAAAAACGTTTTAGACTGTATGAAGGTAATACAAACATTTTTGTTATATTTTTCAATTAGATTTTTCAATATTTTCTTCCATATTTTAAAGTGGGAGATATCAGAAGGTAGAAATACATGTGAAAGTATGTGGCGAGTTAAAGAACTAACGTTAAAAGTTTGGGAAGATCTCAAATAGGGAATTTCAGAAAATAGAGTTTTGACTTCATCTAATCAAGAAGCACATTGAACAAACTAGTATGTGAATTTTTGAATTAAATTATCCACTCATAAAATACTATTTCACTTACGTCTTTTTGATCGAACTGATCCCCTCCAAAGGCAGCTAGACATGGTTTGATGTTACCACATGCAATGGCCGTCAAAAACAATGACAACAAAGGCAGTACTCTGTCGAACAAAAAGACAAGTCTTTGTGTCAGGTTCTGTCGAAAAGCGAGTTCTACCACTAGAGTAGACTTATGACGATGAGTCCCTTGTATCCCTGCGGTAATCCTTGCTCAAGAGGGACTCATAATGAAACAGTGAAAAACCTGGCCCTATTTTCATCTATCATCAATGGAATTATCATGGAATCAAGGCTTCCAATCTCAATCCCGTGGGAATGTTTTCAATTCTTCATTCGAATCGAGAATTCTATCACATTTACACCGTAACAATGGTAATTCACAAATCCAGCAATCTGATTGGTACTCTAGGAATCGCGACGTTGGGCCTAAATAGTGCCAGGATTTTCAGAGTAATTGTATGAGTCTGTGTTGACTGAAGCGCCATCATCAAGTCAAAGAGCACAGGGAAATAAGAAACTCATCGTCATAAGTCTACCACTAGAACAGACTTACTGCACTGCATACGCAGAAGAATCAATGTCAAAATCAGGAGCAGAAAGTTTACATCATTCAGAAACGGAACATCAAGCATTTGAATGAAGCTATGCAAAAAATATATGACAGTTGCATTGTGTACTGCCTTGCTTTCCAGATCAATACGTCAGATTTCCGCTGCAGATGTTTAGATTTATTCTTGCATTTTGACACGTAACCCATGTCTGCTACTTGCAATACTTTTTGCATAGCATTAAAGTTAGTTTTATATCCACAATTTTGCGATATATTCTATACTGCTTGGCTTATTTACGTTTGCTTCTTGGATAATGGGTCATATATCCAGTAGTTAGCAATAAAATGATACAATTGATCTACGATAACTAAGTAGCCAAATTGCATGTTGTTTAGATTGAGTTTGCGGTGTGAGTGGCCGAGCGGCTTCCACAGTCTTCTTCAGGTGACTGAAGTTAAGCTCGGTCGAGTGACTTCAAACTCCGCATGGGTGACCTCGGAGGCCTGACCTCACAACTCACCTAATCCTGACAAGCCCACTCAAAACAAACTGAAAACAAACAAACAAACGTTAATTTTGGATCAAATGTCTTGGAAAAAAGAATGTTATGAGAAATAAACTTACTTTGCTTTTCTTCCAATGTCTGGAACACAAGTAACTGTGAGTGCTATTTCCGAGAGACTGTACATTATCAGAGAAAAGGCAATGGTCCTAAAAAGACAGGAAAGCATGGATCTCATCTGAGGGCGGCAGTAACCCGGTGAGGTTACTTCCACATGCATATTGTGAGTTCCTAAAATCTCTGAGAAAGGGTATGCTAGAACCAAGCATACTGTGACACAGATTCTTAAAAACTAGGATACTATCCACATGGCAGTGAAGCTTTTCGGTTACTCAACTGTAGAATGAACGGGTCCTTTTCATGAAACACTTTTCAATTTGCAGCGTGTTCCAAAAAATATTTGACATCTGATAAATTATGAAAAATAACGATATAATGAAAGAGCTCTATGGTAAAACCCTGTCTCAAAAACTGTTAATTAAGTTTAGACACCAGGATTTTGCAAATCTGCTGAATTTTCATGAAGCTGCAAGCTTTTGAAGTTCAAATTTGTGTTACATAACTCAGTCAATTTTCAGCGATTTGCAAGATTCTGGTGTCTAAAATTAAATCAAAATTTTAGGAACAGGGTGGTCTTTTGAAAGAGTTAAGTTGATCAATTTTTTTGGGACACAGCCTCCTTCGATGTTGCCTTAAAATTGTTGTTCAATAAAGGAAATGAATATTTCTACCCCTTTTGTGCAAAATTGCAAATTTGTCAAAATTTTGTAAAATTTAGAAAGACGTCAGTTTTTCCAGACCTTTCGCAATATAACGCATACCACAAAAAAGGCACACATTACTGAGAAAACTTGACCCCCTTGCATTTAACTGTGATCAGAGTCTGTCAGTTTATGGATTTGCCTATGTCTCTTCTGTCGGTGAACTTTAGGAAGCCTGGAAACGCAAATAGCAAAATAATGACCTCCGCGAAGGAGGGAGGGAGAGAAAAGGAGAAGAAAAGCTTCACTTGCCTCAAACGCAGAGATGCAGTGAAATCTCCATATAACGGACACCTGTGGGACCAATTTTATTGTCCGTCGTAGAGAGGTGTCCGCTGTATTCCGGTGTCATCTCTTGTCATAACGTATTTTGGGACAATGGGACGAAATTAATTCTACCTTGTTCGGAGGGTGTCCGTTGTATAGAGGTGTCTGTTAATGGAGAATCCAATCTATGTCTTTTAGGAGGCAGCTGCACAGTGGGCCAGAGGGTGGACAAAAATACAAAAATGAAAAAATTCAAATAAAAGTTTTATCAGTGGAATCTGATATCATATGCCTCATAGAGTAAGGAAATCACTTTCAACGTTATCCCAAAAATTGCTTTTTATCAATTAATCAATTTCAAATCACAGGATGTTAACTGTTATTGAATGCCGCAAGCACCTTACAGTTCTCAACTTCAATTTTACCAACTGCATTTTCAGGCACTGATTTTTCAGCAAGAGATATTTCGATAGCCTCTTCGTAACGTTCACAGACAGTGATTTAAGTGTACCTGACTGCATTTCGATTGAGCACAGACTCCTGTTCCATATTCATGATTTTGTTCAAAGCAGTTTGTATTCATGTTGTTACAATTTGTACACTGTGCTTTAAAGCTAAATTCAAAATCTCGCTTGCAAACGCCAAACATCTTCTTTGCATATTTACAAGTACAAAAGCATCCTTTAACCATTTGATTTATATTTGACTGCCGACAGGTGCCGTAGAAAATGCAAGGCTGGTTATTGCCACAGCAAAAAAATGAGGTGTATGGGGAACAGAGCACCGTCGAATAAGTTTCAGATCGATGTCAAATTCTATTAATTTTTCTGACCAGTCTATTTCAAAGCCTGTCCTTTTTAAGAATCATTTCAGATTATATGGATTGATAATCATTAATTCTGCTTTCCTTATTTATGTGTTCTAATCATATGTTATTTGATGCATTGACTTTGCCTGTTTCAATAAGGACTTAGGAGAATTTTCCGACACCAGTGCACATAACTAAGCAGAGAAATTTTGTCTTAAGGACGTTTTTCTTTGTCAGTTTCCAGATTTTACAGCATTCTGTACCATATTATGCCTTGAACGATTTTTGTCCAAGAAAATCATAATCTGGCCCACTGTGAGCTGTTAAGGTATAAACAGGCATGACTGTGAAAAGGTAGAGACTTGAACAATGCCAGTTAGTTGATCACTGTAAATTCATGTTTCACTTACTTGTATTTTCCAAGGAAGCTGTCAGCAATCATGGCACCTAGGACACCAGTGAAATAGCTGACCATACTGAAAGCATGGTAGATGGATTTTCCACGGTATTTGTCATACATCAGATCTTGAGTTAGGTACAGAACGAGTACAGCTACGAAGGAAAAACAAAGGTACAAAGGATGAACAATACGAAAGCATTAAACAGGGATTGAATAGGAAGATGTAGCATCACTTTAAACGCCTCTTCATTGAGATAACTTTTTCATTTTGTAGGGCAAATCATAACATTGTCTAGAGAGTATGACAGGCAGCAACTTATATAACTGACACGCAAATGTATTTTACGTATTTTAAGTATTTTTAACTAAAAACATATTTTCCGTATAGAACTAAAAACGTATTTTACGTATTTTACGTATCTTACGTATCTTACGTATTTTACGTATTTTACGTATTTTACGTATTTAACTAAAACGTATTTTACGTATTCAACTGACACGCAAAGTTATATCTAGAAAGTATGACCCTCATTTGTGAAATTACCAGGAACCCTTCGTTGTTAATTGATCCAAACCTACAGGGTGTCCCAAAAAAATTATGGTGTATAAGGAATGAAAAATTCTTACCTTTGATTCCATAATAAGAGAATCGTTCTCCTGCTTCGGTGACAAGGATGGGCCATGTCTGCCTAGGCATGCGCTGACGAAGAATAGAAAAACCTTTTGCTTTAAGATAGAAGAAAACTAGGTCTGGCAACTTCGAGAAATTTATCTTCAACATCATACATTTTACAATCTGTTTACTAAAACCATCAATGAAATAAAGAAGAAATGGTCGATCAAGCAATCAATCAATAAATCACTGAATTAATTATTGAATCATTGAATCGATCAATCACTCAATCAATTATTCAATCGTTCAATCAATCAATCACTGAATCAATCAATCACTGAATCAATCAATCAATCACTGAATCAATCAATCAATCAATCACTGAATCAATCATTAAATCAGTAAAAGGAACAAAATGCGATTTGATATTACCTTCATTTGGGTTACACATGATTCATTTTCTTGGTCGTCATCACCATGCCCCTCTTCTATCACAACTGAAATACAAAAACATCAGTTTAGGACAATGAAATCATGAAAAACATTGCAAATCACTCACACACTGACACATATTTAGACTGGCTACGCAATCTCTGCATGAACAACACAGCAACAGCGAAACTGAGGGACTAGTGAAGTTATCCTAACACAAACTATATTGAAGAAATCCATTCGAAAATCGTGACATTGAAACTGTGTACACAGTGCACTTAGGAAGCAGTTCTCTCCTTGGGGTGCAGTTCTCCATGGAGCACATTTGAGAACGGAAAGTGCTAGCTCAAAAATGCTTCTTGAGTATAAACTTGAGAGCAGCACTTTTTATCATCAAGGTAAGGGATACTTTGAGGTTGAAATAAGGTTCTCTTGATAGATTTTGGGACGCATTGTCTCTTCGAGCTCCCCGAGCTTCCATAATTGTGTGTGCACCTAACTGACTGCATCATTCGAGAAATTTCCCTTCATTGGAATTTTTGTGAAACACCAAAGACATGCCAGAGCAAAGATCCACCTGAAACTAAGAATTAATTTTTCTTACGCAAAGATTCAGCTTGCGGTGCATCTTCAGACCCTTTACCAGCTTGACGACCTTTTCGATTTCTGTCTTTGCCCATCTTTCATAAATTTATCACTGTCCGGTATCCCTCTGATTGATCAGCAAGCAAGTTTCAAACATTGAGTTCAATGGGTTCAAAAGGAGTTTCTTGTGCAGAAACTTTCTAGCAAATGCTCTTTTACTTTGTGACAGTAATCTGACGCGAATTGGTTTTCTATTCACGAAAACAAATCATAAATCGTACAAGAAGTAAAGCCCATAATTAGTAACTAAAATTCCTTAAACTTAACAAAATGCACACTCCAGTTTTTATGACTTTGCTTACAACTATCTTCCAAGGTTTACGAAGCAAACCAATCTATTGAAAATAGGCCAAACATTGGTTAAAGCCAATTGTGAGATAGGAAAGTCCTAAGATGGTTCTTTATCTGTGGTATAATCATAGTGTTAGGCACATAATAACCTGAATGTATTTGAAATAAAATACTTAAGAAGGTCTCAGCGCTACCTTGGTTGTTACGATAATCCTAGCTATTTTTAAATATAAACAATTCAATTCACGGTGGTTTTTGAATCTGTAGAGCAAGAAAATAGTACCGTTGTTTGATAGTCCCAAGAGGTCCTTTGTGGCTTCCGTAATCAAACTGTGGCCTCCAACAGCAAAATAAGTTTTGAAAACAATCTTCTAGTCGGCATACATACTGCGTGCAAACAAAATGTAATGAATTTCAAACCCTTCCCCTCTTTTATCCAAGGTACCAGACTCTCTGAAAATATGATCTCCTTTTTCAAAGCGAATAAGGGAACCCCTTATATGCCTTTTTTCCATAGGATAAACAGATAATTTCATATGGATTGTATTGTTGTAATGGCTACACAACCTCCTCGTGCTCCTTAGAGCTGATGCTGATTGAGCTGGCCATGAGCAACAGCAACAACGGCGTAACTGATGGACAATTGTAGTCTATGGTACGTTCTTGGCATCGAGGGGCAAATCACTTCTCAAAATAGCGTACGTGATTTTTGTGATTTTAGAATCACATGATTTTTTTGTGATTTTAGTGATTTTCAGTGAGTTTTTCTTGTAATTTTTCAGTAATTTTTCGATGATTTGTGATTTTTGATGCTTTTGTATGTGATTTTTCTGTGATTTTGTGATTTTTGCATGTGATTTTTTTGTGATTTTAAGGAAGGTGTACGAAAAAAAAATCAGTGATTTGCCCCTCGCTTGGCATTATGAATTTCGTTTTGCTCTCATTTCTCCCTCGCAGCAACCTCATAGTGGCTGAAGCCCTCACACCAGTCGTTATATTATTTCAGTGTTGATAGACCACAGAATAGACTTGCAAGTTGCAACAAGTGCATCCATACCGAAATATAGCACTTCTAGCCATGGGTGATACGGCCTTCATAATTAGACTTTTAACTTAAATCCTATTTATCCCTACAGTAAACGTTGTTCAACAGGGACTAATGATGACGACGTAGAAACGATGACCTTGCTTGGCCCAGCAGCAAATGTCCCATTCGGATATTCCATACATCGCAAATCCTAACATCCATTAAATTTCTAACTTTGGGTGTCCAAGTTAGACCCAAACCACGCGCACAGACCCACAAAGAGATACTTAAATTTTACAGAGACCTAGGAAATAGAACCCATTTCAAAATCCATAAATCAAGGCAAATTACTCATCTACAAACGTAAAAAATTTGACTAAAACCCTAAAACAATCTCTTTTCAAAGGGACTTGCTTTTACTTTGTTGAGAACAAAAGTTGTGCTGTTTTTGAGGCAACTTCTAGTCAGACTTAGCCTGCGTGCAGCCTCCGTGAAAGTTGCGGAGGAGTGTTGAGGCTGTGCACGAAAGCTGGCCAGATAAACCCAAACAAGGAACCAAATTCTAGTAATTGTATAGGCAACAGTAGCCACGCAACTGGATTACAATTTTTTTGGAAACACTATATGTTTCACTCAACCTTTTATCGTGACATTACTGCACGTACGATCAATCAATGGCTGACCATTTGTTGTTATATTAGGGTTATATCTTAATTGTATGAATTCGCCTATATCAGATTTTGCAGACAGCGACCTTCTCATAGTGATAGTACTACCATCACCATTCAAACTGATAATCTGCGCGTAGACGAAGGATCGTTTTATAAACTGAAAAAAGAGTTCATTCCTGTGGCTGCTATCGTTACCACATTTCCAGGCCATTCAAGAAGGTGATGGTCCCTACATGTGAAGTTTCAATTTCAATTTCATGATAAAAACTAGAATTGCCCCAAGTCTGTTTCGTCATCTGTAATAAGTCTGTCTGTTGACGAAATGGACAGGGGCAAGTCTAGATAATAACTGCAACAACATAGCCTGCGTGCAGCCCCTACTGTTTCCTTTGAGCTGAAATTTCCCGTTGAATTGAATCCATTTTCTGACGCCAGTAGTAGCGTCAGAAAATGAATTCAATTCAACGGAAAATTTCAACTCAAACGAAACAGTAGGGGCTGCACGCAGGCTGCAACAACAATATTGATAGGAGAGTCGTTATACAGTGCAACTTACATGCATAGACGTAGGAACCAGGGGGCACTGGAGGCACGTGCCCCCCCCAAAATTTTGCAGTAAACAAAGAAATGCCCTTTTTATTTTTAGAAAATGCCCCTGTTTACTTAGGGAAAAAATGCCCTCAAAGTGTCGTGCCCCCCCCAAGTTTGAGATGCTTCCTATGTCCCTGCTTCCATGTGATGGACACCTGAAGGAATAATGTTATTGTCCGTTGTAGAGAGGTGTCCGCTGATGGAAGTGTCTTCTCTCATCATATTGCATTTGGGATGAAAACAGTTTTCCGTTGTTCGGAGGTGTCCGTTGTATAAAAGTGTCCATCAATGGAGTGAAACAAAAAATGAATTACAACAACAGTAACAGAGAGATTAACTTCAGTAGACTATTGTAAAATTATTCTATCAGTCCAATTACTGCATTGTGGAGCAATATTTTCCGCTTTGGCCTAATCAGATTAGCCTGTGTGCAGACTCTACAGTCAGTGTGGAGGAGTGAAATGGATAAGAAAGCTCCCTGTAGAGTCTGCGCAACGCTGACCGATTCTGTGCTTTTTGAGTTTTCAGATTTTGTGGAACCGTTAGGGATTGGCTGACTTGTGTTCAGCGCGTATTTTGTGTGCAACAAACATTATTCTAAAACTAGGAAGTTAAGCGCTCGCTTCGCTCGCGCTTCAACATTCCTAGCTCCTGCGGAGAGCTTTCAAAGAATATCTGATGATCCACCTTGAACGTACAATACGCACGCTAGCTAACCTATATGCACTGCTGTGGTGGATCACCATACAAAGGTGGGGTATTACGCTTGATAAGATGGATACGCCATCTAAAGGCAGGGTATTATGCTAACATAGTGGGGTATTGTGCTTGATGTGGTGGATACGCCATATGAAGGCAAGGCATAATGCTAACGTGGGGTATTATGCTTGATGTGGTGGATACGCCATACAGAGGCGGAGCGTAAGGCCCCACCAAGTAAGCATAATAAAAGTAACCTCTGTATAACATACCCACCACATCAAGCTTCATACCCCATCAAGTTAGCATAATACCCCCCCCCCCTCCGTATGGTGTATCCACCACAGTAGTGTGAATAGGTTCGCTAGCGTGATAAGTAGTTGTGGTTGTAGATTCTAGTTATGCAAGATAAAACTTAAATCGTGCAGCCAATCACAGATGGTTCCACAAAATCTGAGAACTCAAAACATAGAACTGGTTACCGTTGCACAGACTCTACTGGGAGCTTTCTGCTCCTTTTCGCTCCTCCACACTGACTGTAGAGTCTGCACGCAGGCTCTGAGGATTTGAGGATAATCTGAAACTGAAGCGTGCCCGCAAAGGAGCCTGGATGACAATGTCACTTTATGGCCGGGAAACACAAGAAGGAGCACCAGTGCCGTACGAAGCATCTCAAGCTTAGGGAGTGCACAACACTTCAACGGCACTTTTCCTTTAAGCTAAAGGAGCATTCGTTGAAAATAAAAGAAGCATTTCTTTGTTTATTGCAAAATCTTCAAGGGGCACAAGCCCCCAGTGCCCCTCGGCAGAGGCGGCACTAAGGGGAGGACTGGGGAGGACACGTGCTCCCCAATATTTTTCAGGGCCGATTTTTCAATTCGTCGAAATCCGAGGAGAAATATTTAGGGGGGGGGGTACGATGGTGGCACATGAGAAAAATGAGAAAAAAGATTAGTTTGTCAGTGACCCTCTGTTGAAAATATTACAATTTTACCCAGGTTTACTTTAATTGCTTTTTGCATGATTTATGGATAAAAACCTTATAAAGGCTCTTCTTTTTCCAAATGGGCGTGGCTTTCATGAAAAATGGGCGTGGTCCTAAAAATTTTTCTTGTCCTTCCCACTTTTTGAGGGCTGGGGTGCCGCCTCTGCCCCTCGGTTCCAACGGCTACGAGAAGCATTTTTTTTTAAACATTCAAGGATAGGCTCTGGTACCCATTGTATCAAGGATAATGGCTGACAGCATTCAAGCTGCACCCTACAAAATTACATAGAACAAAAAATATATACAACGTGTTAAAAATGATCAAAAAGATATCGTTATAAAACAAAAATACTTGCTAATCTTTATGTCTATAACAAGCAATTCATGATATTAAATGTGACATGATATTTGACTTTTGTCCTGAACTTTCTGATAAATATATAACTTTATAATTGCAGACAGACCTACAACTAACCTTTACGTCTGGAGGGCATTTCTGTGGGAATCTTTCCAGCTACGATCTCGTCTGATTTAGATCGAAGTCACTTTGGGATTTTCTGTCGGCAAAAATGGACTTTGGTCTATTTGATTTCAGGGTAACTTTTTGGATTTGTTCGCTAAGAGCTTGGTGTTATTTTCTGCTAAAATCGTTTGCAGTTATGCTTTCCTCGTCCTTCTATCCGACTACGATTTTGTCTCCTTCTAATGTAAACCAATTCCAGGTTCTTTCTTCAAGATAAAACTTGGTGTATTTGATTTCAGCCTAAAATTTCAGTGTTTTCTGATAGGCACGTGCTATGTCTGCCAATTCTTTTCAAGGTCTTCGATCTTAGCGACTTCCAGTTACAATTTCATCTCCCTCCAATGCAAACCACCTCCAGTTCTCCTTCTTCAAAAATCGAGCCTTGCTCTATTTGATTTCAACGCAAAATATAAGATTTGTTTACCGTAGGCCGGGTGGTAAATTAATGAAACATGCATGATGAAACAAATTAAACAAACAAGAAAAAGCATGTGAACACTTAGGAAAGCTAAGCTAATAGATTCATAAAAGGAGGATGAAAGAATTGTAACAAAAGAGGCGTTTGTTGCGAAAGGCCTCCTTGCTTGATATGTCATTGTCAAAAGTGATGTTTTCTCCTTTGGTTGGGATTCGTCTTCTTTTACTGGGTGTCCGCAAAAAGTTGTGGCCGAATTGCCTGGCTGCTGTTGGGCTTTTGCTTCAGTCATCCGTTGCATACAAATTTGCATGGAAGAGTCTTTAACTAACAGTTTGGGACTTTGTTTGAGTTAGTCCGACGAGTGGTTGCTGATTTTTAGTACAAAAAAGGCAAAATAGATGGTTGCTACAAAAGAAGCACTTCTTTTGCTCTCCAGCGATGTCAAAGTCAAGCAGTTTTTGAAAGTTAGGGTTCTAATGTTGTATAACAAATTTTTTCATTCATGAACAGGTAGCGTTGCCTTTCTGCTACACAGCAACCGTTATCAAATTGAGAAAGGCTCTAGATAGAATTCAATTGCCAATGGCAAGTAAATGAGTAAATCATGGGAAAGAATCGCAAGTGAATTTCGCACGTACAGTACAGTACATAAAATTTACTTGATCTTAAGCCTAGGGTTAGGGTTAGGGTCTGTATGGTACAATTCTCGTTCCCGTCAAACTCCTTATTATTATTTTCTAATTTCTAGGTCTGAACGATAGGCCATTTTAGAGGTGGTAAAGGGTGTTCCGTGAAACGTGATTTGCCAATTTTTAGGCCATATTTTCTTCTCGTGAAACGTGAAAAGCCAGTACTCATTTTCATGAACCGTGAAAGTGCTACATTTCATTAACATTAAACGTAAAATTTATCATTTTATTGCCTTGATTCGTGATCCGGAGCTCCCATTACCACCCTCATTTTACCAAACAAAATTTTCACATCAAACTTAGCCTTTAATTGATGGAATAAATAGAATATCGGCCACGAACTTTTCATTCCACCAGGGCCGAACGAAGCAGCTGCCGATTAGAGAACAATACATCAATTCAATGCTTGGGACGTAGTACCATTGTTTTCAAAATTATTGGGGGGCTTGAGCCTTACCCGCCCCCTAGCTTCCTATGGGGCTGCATTCCACAGATCACTTTACGTTTTGACTTTGTTTATTCACCATGCAAAAAACTGACAGGAGTTTGTTTTGAAAGAAGTTCTATTGAAGGGTACCGTGGAAAGAGACATAGCTATGACGCAAGATTGAAATATGAGCAATGCATGAGTTGACGTACATGCATCCACTAGAATATCATATTTAATCACCTTTTAAGCCAGGCAAAAATCCACAAACCTCAATCTCATTATGAATTTTTGGGAAACCCGGTGACAAGATGCAACCGGTGATCACATCTAACGAAGAAAATGAAACCAAATAAAATCGGGTCTGCTTGCGATGGTTCTATCTGGATTTTTTTGTAAAGGAAATATCCCCCGGGGGGAGGGGTACTTAGTATATTTGTCCTACGGGGATGTGCCGTTTTTCAGGGTATCGTTTTCGCCTATTTTTTCTAGAACAGGGTATCAAAAGAAGGCAAATGTTCTGGAGCAGGTTGTCAAAACATGTCAAAAGAGGAAATTTTGTTACAACGGGTTAATTTTTAGTCCAATTTTTGTGTTTTTGAGTATACTTTTCAGCGATTTTTTCTAGAACAGGGTATCATTTGAATGTGAAAATTCTAGAGCAGGGTGAAAATTTTCTTTTTCGTGGGCACATCCCCGTACAAATTTAGGTCAAGTACCCCCCCGGGGGGGAAATATCTAATCCTGTTGGGCGTACGGTGGCCGTAAGATGGTCAAAGGAGGCCAGGATCTAATCAAAGTGCAATCAAAGTACAATCAAATCTCGGGCGACTTTGGCAAATTCTAGAATGGCCTATGTTATATGGGTGAACCCTTTTGATATTGCCTCTATTTCAGGTGACCTATCAATCAAATGGCATCGTAACTGTCCCATAATCTACTGCAACCGTCCCATAGTCTAATGGGTTACTACCTTTAATGTTACTTCGTCTATTGCAAAGGTTGTGGCAGAAAATGAGATGCCAGCCCCAAGCTCTGAATTGCAAAACAATCCTGAATATTTACCACCAGATTACAAACACTATTTCAATTTTGTTTCCAACATGCGAATTCTCCTTCCGTGATCCCTTACGTTGTCACAGTGTTGCTGGTACTAAGCACGAGCAATCATAAATCGGGGATCTAAACAGTGTGCCTTCGAGAAAATGGCTTGGGAAAATGTGCTTGCAAAGTGCAATCAAAGCACTGCGAGCAGTGCTCGTGCGCAATACATTAAAGTAGTGTCCCGCGTATAAGAAACAATGTTTTCAATTTGAGGTCTTATGTATTTCTTATAAATGAGATATAAACTTCAAATCAGGGTAAAGTTTCTTAAGTTTCTTATTAGAAAAATATTGCACTATAAATGAACTACTCAGAGACACAAGCTCCATTATCATACCAAACACACTATTTTGATCTGTATTTGTAAATTTTCACCACCAAGAAAAGTTACAGTTATTCAAGGAAGATGCTTTTTGCTTCATTTGCATGCAAAATTCTTGTGTTCAATTGAATACGTAAATTCTGATTCAACTGCAAATCTGAATTTGTTACGTTTTTCAAATTCCTAATGTATTCATAGTTTTGGATAAGAAACAAGCCTTTTTCAGACCTGCACTAGTTTCTTATAAGAGGGTGTATTATTTTGAAAATCAAGGTCTGGTATTTCTTAAATTCATATTTCTTATATGCAGGACACTACTGTAATGAGGATTATATCTGAAATCTGAATCGGAACTTTCTTTCCGGGCTGGAAGAAAAGTAAAGAGTCGGGCGTATTCCCAGTCCACTGAAGAATAAGATCATCTTGACGTACCTGGAGAACGAGGTAACATGACAAAGTTACTCGAGTTAGATCGCCAACTTCTTCATGGAAAATCGAAAACGGACTTCCTCTTGCAGCAGCATGCAAATACATTTAATTTCTTTCCAGGCTTGGAAATAATTTGAGCAAAGGTCTGAATCTTAGCTCTTGAAGGTAACAAAATATGCTTTAGGGGGGAGATGGTTCGTAATTTGATCGAGAATTTTTGGCCTCTTTTCACACATTTTGAAGTTAAAGATTTTTTGAAAGCTACGTTTTACCTACTGAATGACTCATAAAAAGCTTTCCTGTTTCAAAATCAAATTTCTCTTGAGCTGCTCATCCTAGGCGGGGGGGGGGGGGACATCCTAGCACAGCAAACAAAACAGTTTCTAAAAACGTCGCAGTGCAGTTACTAATAATAACAATAATACCCTTTTTAATGTTAGTTTTACAATAGTGTGGACACTAATATACACTAACATAAAGCAACTTAAGAGATTGCATTATGGAATTTATTGACAACAAGCGTTGCATGCACATTTGTTTTCGAAATACCAATCCTTTATGAGGATTTTGAATTGATTTGCATTTTTGGACAACTTTATTTCATTTGGGAGAGAATTCCAAATCTTTGGACCCAAAAAGCTAATAGATCTTATACCATAATTTGTAGTTTTAACCTTCGGAACAAATAGAACATTTCTTCGAAGATCATAGCTAGTCGATTTTGGGAGAAAATAATCTTTCATAAAAGCTGGATTCAAAAATGAGTGCTAGTTTGATTGAATTGAGCAACGGAAATAGAAACAAGGTGTCGTCAAATCTGAATCAACTTTGCAGCAGCATTTTGCGATATCAACAAGTAGATGGAAGTGCTTACCATTTTTGATGCAATAAATCCCGTCTAGCTTGCCGAAAATAGGTTTTGGGTTTCATTGATGCTGAGATGAATAATGTGCACAACAGTGATAGAAGCTCTAACGCCAGTCGATCGAATCTCGTGTATAAAAATGTATAAAATTAACGCTCGATCCAGGCTCTTTTGCTGAATAGCTAAAAGGTCTATTGCATACGTTGATGTTGTAAACAAATTCTCAAAGTTGACTCAAATTTGACAATCTCCCATTGTTGTTTCCGTGGCTCAATTTTAGCAAACTAGTGCTCAATTCAAGGACCGAGATACAGGGGGTCCAGGGGGGCCATGGCCCCTCGAAATATTTCAGCAGTTGCTACAGTAAATCTTTTATCTTTATTATTCTAGTATTTCAGAATATCAGATAGGTACTCGATCTTCTTATGTCGTGTGGGGAATCCAAGGCCGCGTTGTTCTGATTGTATATTTCCAGTGACACACTGAATAGGTTCACAAGATGCGTCTCTTTCAACGCTAACGTAAGTAGTCCTTCGATTTGTTGGTGTATCCTGCCAGTTTAGGCCCGTAGTTTTCCTCCAGTGAAGACAACATCAACAATGTGTTGCGTTTTACTGAATCTTAACTCTTGATGAACGTTGTTACTCCATGAATCTAACCCAAAACTAAACTCTCAAACTACTGCACCCCTTATATAGCGTTCTACATGAAAGTTCTAGAATATAGTGACACAGGATTCCAAATATAGTATTTTAGGCAAGCATGATAAGGCAGTTTACGTAATGTTCACCCTAGAAACTTCTCTACACAGTTCTTATTATTCTACTAGTAAGCATTATTCAGCAAAAGGAAGTACTAGAAAAGTCCAGTTCACCACACTCTCCCCCTATTAAAGTGCGACTGCAGCTTTAATACATGTTCTCAGTCTTCCTCGGCTTCATTTAGTTGAACACCAACGATTCTGTTCATCGCAGCTTCTTTGGCTCCTCTTCTACTTCGGCCTTGTGGCACAAACTCTTCCGCTGTTGGGTTCAGATTGCTCCCTCCTTGGTCTTCCTGCTCCTTCTGAACGTCACCGCCGACCTCCAAGTCTGCAATTAGCTGTAATGGCCGTTCGACAACATAGCCACTCCCTGTACGTATTTTGTATCCTCGAACTACTCCATCCCGTCCAACGATTTCTCCTTCAACTCTACCAATCCTCCATTGACCCTTGTTTTTTGTTGAATCCTTGATCAGTACGACTCTACCAGTGTTAAGTTTATTCTCGTCGGGTGAAACATGTGATCTTTTTCTCTCCTCCAATGCACGCAAATACTCGCCGATCCATCGTTTCCGTAGCTGTTCTTTGCATCGTTTTATGTATTTCAGCCTTTTTGCCACGTCTGCTTGATCTTCAAGTGTCTCCACGTTGTCTTCCAAGAGTGTTGCTCGTTCTCCACGTAGCATGATATTTGGAGTTATCACTTGCTTGTCAAATTCTTCACCAAGGTAGGTAAGTGGCCTATTGTTCATGAAGCACTCGACGTCTAGCAAGGTCTCCTCGAGCTCTGTGAAAGAGAGTAATGCGTTTCCAATTACTTTCGAAAGTGCTGACTTCATAACTCCAATTAATCGCTCAAAGAATCCACCCCACCACGGAGCGCGTGACAGGTTGAATGACCATTTGATAGACTGTGATGCCAGGTAGCCATTAATTTCTTCACTATTCTGTAAGCTCTCCAACCATTTTTTGGTTGCAGCGAAAGTCTTCGCATTATCACTAACCATGAGGTGCGGCTTGCCTCTCCTTGCAACAAACCACTTTAGTGTTTTCTTGAATTCCTCTGTAGTCATATCCTTGCACAGGGTAAGATGAACAGCTCGGGTGCTTGAGCATGTAAACAGTACGATGTAAGCCTTCTTGATTTGTTTCTTGTTTGCCTTGTAATATAAAGGGCCTGCAAAATCAACTCCAGTTGTTGCGAATGGCTCGCAAAATTCAGCTCTGAAACTCGGTAAAGCTGCAATTCCTCGTGATGGCATACCTTTGGCTCTATGTTTCTTGCATCCATTGCACTTAAAGCACACAGCTTTTACCATTTGTCTCAACTGTGGTATCCAAAATTGCTCTCTGACTCTAACCATTGTTGACTGTACTCCCCCGTGTACTGTTGCCTTGTGGCAGTGTTGAATGATCCTTGTTGAAAGGAGACTCTTCCTAGGTAGGAAGGCTGGATGATAACCTGGTACTCTTCCAAAACATCTCCATACTCCCATGTCGTCTTTTCTCAATTCCATTGGGCTATTTAACTCTTGATTCTCTTGGGCAAATCTTAACCAAAAGGTTTCTGCTGAACTGATCTCCTCAGTTGTGATGGGCCCTTTACGTTTCTCCTTGACTCTGCAGTTATCGGCAAATCTCTTGACGAGTGCTGTTACACGAAGTAGTTTCCAATAACTGAACTTCTGGATCAATGAATTCCCCCAATCATGTCGATCATTGTTTCCATTTTCTCGTACCATGAGCGTCTGTTCCTTCTTTCGCGGCAGAGATTCTCTGGCTGCTTGCTCTGTTTCTGCAATCTCTGGTTGAATTGGCCAGAAATGAATATCGCTTAGCCACTGTGGTCCCTTGAACCAGAAGTCATCAAGCTTTGCTGGTGGCACACCTCTTGTTCCAAGGTCACTCGGGTTTTGGTCGGTTGGTACATAGTGCCATTGCCACTCTCCCAAATCATGTATTGCCTTGACTCGGTTTCTGACATACTGTGACCATGTTCCTTTGCTTGCCAACCAGAAGAGAGTTGTTGTGCTGTCAGACCACAAATGAATGTCATCAATTTCGAATGAACTCTGCGTCTCCGTAACATGTCTTAACAGTTTTGCCAGTGTATGTGCTGCAACCAACTCTAAACGAGGTATCGTTGTATTCTTTGGTGAAATGCGGGACTTGGCAACGAGCAAGTTTGTATCCACCATTCCATCGGGACTTGTCACCATTAAATATACAGCTGCACATACTGCTTGTTTACTTGCATCAGCAAATCCATGAAGTGACAGCTCTCCTGCTTTTGTATTCACAATGCTTCTGGGAATCGTGATTGTTGGGCATGCTTTCAGTCCTTTGGTCCACAAATTCCAACGTCGTTGTACATCTTCAGGCAAGTTTTCATCCCAGGACACTTTCTCCAGGCAAAGCTCACTAAACAAGATCTTCGCAGTTATTGATACAGGTGAGACCCATCCAAGTAAGTCGAAGATACCATTGATGACTGCTAACATCTTTCTCTTGGTTACTGGCTGATCAGATTGGAAACACGATTTGAAGTTCATTTGCAGTAGATCCTCTTCCTTGTCCCATTGAATTCCAAGAATTTTGGAAGTATTCCTCAGCTTTTCATCAGAGTTTGTTTGTTGTTTGACTCCATCCTCTTCTTCTCTTCCCTTTTCAACCACAGTAGATTCCATTGATGCGACATTGCTGTGCCATTTGTGTAATGTAAAACCTCCTTCCTTCATGATTTCAGTAGCCTGGTCTTTAAATCTCGTAAGCTCCTCAACTGAATCTCCCCCATATTGGATGTCATCCACGTAAGTGTCCTTAAGAAGGGCATTCGCTGTTTCAGGGTAGCCCTCCTTGTATTCCAAGACGTGCTTCTGCAGTGTAGCTCCTAAAATATATGGGCTAGGCCCGGCTCCAAAAATGACTCTGGTAAATCTGTACTCCATGATGTTTCGATCCTTGAGATTGTCATACCAAAGTATTCTCTGAGCGTCACGATCTTGTTCGTTGATTCTGATCTGCAAGAACGCTTTCCTGATATCACCAGTAATGCAGTATCTTTTCATCCGATTTCTGAGAATGATGTCAAATAGCAGAGGTTGCAAGGCTGGTCCAGTTTCAAGGCAGTCGTTGAGTGAGGGCAGCTGAGGGTTTTGTTTCGCAGAACAATCATACACAATCCTTAGTTTTGTTGACTCTGCATCTTCACGAATGACTGCTTGGTGTGGAATGTAATGAACAGTTTCTCCTGATGGCTTCTGCGGAATCTTCTCAATTATTCCTTCTTGGATGTGCTCTTGCATGACATCGTGGTAATCCTCTAACTTCCCCGTCATCTCTAGTCTTCTTGTTGTACTGCGTAGCCTCGCCATTGCTAGCTCTTTATTCCTTGGCAAATCAGGATGATCAGCTTTCCAAGGTAGCCTAGTTTCGTAGTAGCCTCCCTCCTTCTTCAGCAAGTGTTGTGTGAAGTCTTCATGAAACTCCGAATCATTGTTTGGAGGATCAGTCAAGCCTAATACATCCACGTTGCAAAGCTGTTCAAAGTCTTTTTGACTTGATTTCACGAAGAATCCCTTTTCAGCAGTTGATGACTCCAATATCTGCCTTCCAAACAGCATCCATCCTAGCATTGTAAACTCTGCTCCAGGATCGGTATCTGGATTCACGCCCACAATAGGCTGTTCAGTGGAGCGTATTCTTTGATACTCTGCTGCACCAAAGATGATATGCACTGGAAGTTGTTGATCAGACGAATCTTCATCACTAAACTGTATTCTCTTGAGCCTCTGGAACTTCCGTTTCAGCTCTGTGATCTTTGGGTTTGGCAGGTGTGTCAGCACTGGTTTCTCGGCATTGATACAATCTACGTCCAATCTGAAGCCTTCGACAGCATTCGATGTGACGTTGATTCTGTAGATCTCCACACGTTTTGTCACTGTGCCATACATCTGTTCGATACACTTTGTTTCCTTGCGTGTTGGTCTGAGTGACAGCTTTGTTACCAAATCCGAACAAATATATGAACTGCTTGCCCCTGTATCGATCATGATTCTGACATCTTGCCCGTTCACCTTTGCCTTGACTGTTGCATGAATAGTGGTTGTTTCACTGTTAGAAGCACTCAAGTTCTTCTCAGACAAGGACGTCTGGTCAGGCATGGTTGACTGCTGTTTCTCACATATTGATGTATGATGCTTCTGTCCACACTTGAGACAATTTCTTGATTTGCATGTTGATGCAGAATGCCCACTTCCCGTGCAATTGTAGCAGAGTTTGTTCCTCTTCAAAATCTCTCGCCGACTTGCAACACTTAGAACCTTTGTGCAGTTTGAGCTTTTGTGTTGATTGTTTCCACAGTATACGCATTTGTCATCATTTCTTCGGCTGTTTTGATTGTTGCCAAGAAGCAACTTGTCTCGTTCTCGAAATCTTTCTCGATTGACACTGTCCGGCTTGATTTCATCTCCAGATCTCATTGGATTTCTGTCAACGTATTTTCGCAGATTCTCAGTGAGTTGTTCCAACTTCCATTCTTCCCATTCATCGTCTCCTTGAGCAATTATCTCTCGAACTGGTCCAAGTTTATCCATAAGGGTATAAACCGTGCTCTGTGCCGAATCCAGTTTCTTCATTGTTGCCAGTGTCCTCACCACACGTGAAAGCTTGTTGTAGAAGTCGTGAATGTTGACTATTTTGTTGACGTTAGTTATGGGGTGAAGACTCTCGATTTCTTTGATTAGCGCCTTGTGTACCTTGATGTCCTTGCCGTACGTTGATTGCAAAATTCTCTTCGCCTCATTATATCCTTCCACTGTATGTGGTAGCCCCAAAATGTCCTCTCTTGGTTTCCCTTTGGTGAGTTCCAGCAAGTAGTGAAATTTACTTATGTCCGAGATACTTGAGCCGTCGACCTCGACTTCAAACTGGTTCCAGAAGCGAATCCAATCCTTGTAGTCTCCGCTGAATGGGGTAATCGTGTACTTCTGAAGCTTTACAGCTTGAGCCGCTGATTTTGCTGGTAAACTCTCCTTGTAGGCAGTAAGCTCTCGTGCCTCCTTTTCCAGTTGTAATTTGCGTGTGATCCACTCCTCTTCTCGTTGAATCTGACGAATTGATGCTTCTTCCATTTCCCTTTGTTCTCTAAGTCTTGCTTGCACAGTTTCTTCGTTTATGATACGCTGCTTCTCGATTTCCCTTTGTAACTCGCGATCAGTTTCTTCCCTTCGTTTCTCAGATATCTTGTTCCTAAGAGTTGCCCTCAGATCTCGAAATGCTCTCAATTCCTCTTTTTGTGCATTTGACCAAGAAGTAATTTCTTCGAGTGTTTTGTCTTCGTCCAACATTTGATCCTTGGTGCGATCAATCGAGAGTCCTACCTTTTTCACAAGTTCACAAATTTGCTCGTATTGCAGTTCCCAATCCTCTTCATCCCCTGTGTCGATGTTATCAGAAATTTCTTTAACGGTGATTTTTGCCAGTTGCAAAATTTTACCATGTTTTTGTGTCGCTGCCATATCCTCTTGAAAAGTTACACTTGAATTTGTATCTGCGGAGGAGATCCTTGCAACCCAGTATTGCGTTACAAGTTGAAGAATTCGTGGAATGCTTTATCACTTTGCGTGCCAATTGAGTTAAACAATCGTTGTTTTCCTTCCGAATTATCACGAACGTTCCAGAATTGTCTGGTCGATATCCAATTTCCCTAGAGCGAGAAGCAAGAACTAGTTGTTTCACAACTTTCCAGAAGCCAATTTCGAAGAAAATGCTACGATGTCCCTTCGTGGTCGCCACTTTCAGTGTGGGGAATCCAAGGCCGCGTTGTTCTGATTGTATATTTCCAGTGACACACTGAATAGGTTCACAAGATGCGTCTCTTTCAACGCTAACGTAAGTAGTCCTTCGATTTGTTGGTGTATCCTGCCAGTTTAGGCCCGTAGTTTTCCTCCAGTGAAGACAACATCAACAATGTGTTGCGTTTTACTGAATCTTAACTCTTGATGAACGTTGTTACTCCATGAATCTAACCCAAAACTAAACTCTCAAACTACTGCACCCCTTATATAGCGTTCTACATGAAAGTTCTAGAATATAGTGACACAGGATTCCAAATATAGTATTTTAGGCAAGCATGATAAGGCAGTTTACGTAATGTTCACCCTAGAAACTTCTCTACACAGTTCTTATTATTCTACTAGTAAGCATTATTCAGCAAAAGGAAGTACTAGAAAAGTCCAGTTCACCACAGTCGGGTATGTCTCGTTCACTTTCTGCCTTTCATTAATCTAGGAAGCTCTTTGGGGGTATTTACAAGCTAACAAGCATAACTCTCATCATAACTCTACAGTGGCTTTTGGTAAACATTCCAAACGTAGATTTACCTGTAAAGTCAATCCGTATTGAGAAACAAAAATTAGTGTACCGTTAAGCCAATTTGAAGAGTTTGGTCTCAAATTTTTTCCAGGAGAGTACTCCTAGACTCCCTCCAAGGTTCTGGATCGCTTAGCTCGTCACCCGGTTCGCCCATGGCCCCCTCAAGTAAAAAATTGTATCTCGGTCCTTGGCTCAATTAGCAACTTCATTACTATGCTTTTAAGAAGTGTTTTACGAGCTTTGCTAGGATGAGCAAATCAAGTGATATTTGAGCTGAAAACTGTGAAGCCTCTTATGAGAACCCTGTATATTTCCAATGCTGAGAAACATATAACAGGAATCATTCGATACTTCAGCCGTTCGGTAATCAGCTAAACTGTTGACTCTGTCCAATGCCTAAGGACCAGTCAATAAGTGTCTGCTAGGGTGGGCTGGAGGGAATATGGCTGGGCCATGGAAGATATTCCAACAAATTGGGTGGGCTATCGCCAGGGATAAAAAAAGGAGTAGCGTAGCAGCGGCGCTACCAGGAAGATACCTGAAATGCTCAATTTTCCCAGGAAGGAAAAAGGGAAAAGAGGAAAAAGAAATGCAAGGAAAGAGAGAAAAAAGGAAAAGAAAGAAGCACGGGGGGGTTCTCGGCTAAATTTCGGCTAGGGGGGTGCCGCCCACAGTTTCAAAATGTAACCGTTGGCTAGACCAATTTTTGTGAAAATGATACCCTTGGCTAGACTAATTTTTCCTTCAGAAGTGCTCTGAATTGGCATTTTCTAGGCAAAACTTGCCAAATTTTCGCCTTTTTTCGACCAAAATTCCAAAAAAGTTGGGTTTTTGTTACCAAAATTACCGAATTTTAACATCTCTTTGACCCAAATTCCCAAAAAGCATACCCTTGCCTACACTTAACTCGACTAAAATTGCCAAAAAGTACACCCTTGGCTAGACTAGGAGTCCGAAAAAGTATACCCTCGCGGGCGGCACATCCCCAGGTACCTTTACTATGGAAGAACCCCCCCCCCGTGGAAGAAGGAGAGAAAGGACTCTGGATAGAATGGGACAGTATATAGGGAAAGAAGAAGGAATTGTGTAAGAAAAAACGAAAGTGCTTAGCTTGCTACAAGGAAGGAAAAATATTATTGAGCCCTGGGTATCGCATAATTTTTGCAGTTTTGGGTGGGCCAAGAAGCAAATATACTTATTTCTTGGGTGACAAAATTTAAGAAAATATAAATCTTTTTTGAGATATGATTCTCATAGATGTGTTTGAATTTTTGAAATTTTTGAATGTTTGTTCAAAATACGACTATTGAACTGTGACACTGTTAATAACACACTGTTTAAAAGGAAACTTTATATAATGTTGTTGGCATTGAAGTTTTTTATGCACTAAAAAGAGTTAATCATCGTTTCATTTCTAACGACATCTCTTCATACACACAGCTCACGGCATAAGGATAGGCAATGAAAATATTTCCTTCATGGCTGGCGGGCCACAAAGATTTTTGTTTCCTTTCGGTTGGGCCACCAAATTCTATGGGGGAAATTTCGATCTTCCCTCCGATTAATGCTAGTAGATACTTAATGGCCGGCCTCGAAAGTATTTTCGGCGTAAACGAATTTCTTAAACAGTTGGAATTCTTTTTGGTCCACCTGGTAATAAAGAGATGGCGAAGCTCTTAACCCTTAAAAAGCTAAGTACGAACTACTCTTATCAACATCAATCAAAACGATTCATACCTGAATTGCCATTACGGTTTAGATCTTTCGCCATCTCAACTTCGAGTGCCTATTTGAGGCCTCTTCAAACTCGTCAAAAATGCTCTCCTCAAAACGCTGCCCTCAGACTCTCAGGCCGGCTCCCAAATCCAACATCGACAATGAGGGAGAGTTCATTCAGACACAGTATCATATCATAGCAGGAAGGCAAACACAAAGTGTAGTATTTCTGACCCCTCAATTCAGTGTAAAGCTAAGGTTAAAAGCGGCCTACGACCCACGCTCCTTATCACAGTAGTGTTATGGTCGGTACAACAGCACAAAGTTGCTCCAAACCGATAAACTTAGGCCCCTTTTAATTTGCGCAGAATAAACGGCAGCAGAACTTTATTTCAGGCACTTATTATGATCTGCATCAGTGTGAAACTCCAAGTAAGATCGAATATCATAGGTTTAGTGGCGTTTAGTTTGAGATTATGAGTCATATTTCAGCGTTACAATAAAGGCAAAGCGTTACATAACCAAACCAAAAAGATTTCCTTCTGTTGACAGAAATAGGACGGGCAGAGATGACACATAATCCCTCCGGCAAGTTTGCAGTAATTGCATGTTGGCTTGAAGAGCCAATGTCATCCAGAGTCCTTTTTGGGCGCGCTACAAGTTCAGATTGCCTAAAAATCAAATTTGGCCTAAAAAAGTAAACTATAGATGCACAGTGA
Source organism: Aurelia sp. 3 sensu Dawson et al. (2005) (assembly GCA_964020215.1). NCBI lineage: Eukaryota > Metazoa > Cnidaria > Scyphozoa > Semaeostomeae > Ulmaridae > Aurelia > Aurelia sp. 3 sensu Dawson et al. (2005). The sequence goes on from OZ026580.1 coordinate 2,423,331, forward strand.
AGACGTTGAACTGATCGAACAGTTCAACTAGACTGATTACAACTAACGTCGTAGTTTCAGTTAGGAGCGAAGCGAGCAAAATGGAGGTGGGGGAACCGGGGACTTGTCCCCGGAAAAGTTTATTACGACCACACTCTTTAAAACGCTGCAAAAACGCCATTTCGTGAGAATTAGCGACCCTCATATTGCCAACTTAGCGTTGAAAAGAAGTCTGTTCTCAATCAAATAGAGTGCATTTGTATACTTAAAACCGATGATAACATTTACAAGTGAATATCATTTATACAATCATTGCTTTCTGACAACATAAAATTCATTCAGTACAGTCTAACCAAAGGCGAGTTGTCGCTTGAGGAAATTTTACATCAAGAGTTGCAGGATATGAGGCTCTGCTGACTTTAAAACTCGTAGCCTCTTCAGAACAACATCAAAACATATCAATTCAACCTCACCAAACAATTTCCTCATTTTTGCGAAAATTTGAACCCACGTCTTTGAAAAATGAGGGGGGGGGGGGGGTCGGTCTTTAGCTCCAACTAGCCTAATGGCTGTGCGGTCTGTGGATATATTCCTCCACAACTACGACTCATAAACAAACAGTGAAATTCCCGTCCTATTCAGGAGAGCCTCGTTTTTGAAATGTCTGTTTCCCGCAAAATACACCAACGCTATATGAATGCTCTGCCCTGCCGCCTTGCGTTGGAAAGGCTCACAGAGTAAAACTTTCTTCTACGGAGATTTGGATTTCGAAGTTTAAACATAAGGCTAGGTTACGTATGAAGTGAATTCGTGGACAAAATGTTTGGTTCGGCGTTCACTGATTCATTTCATGGTTTCATTACTTCGTTTCGGCGTTCATAATACCCAATGCCCAATGTCGTTTCTCCGTTTCGCGTCTTACTTAAATCACGGTGTCTCATTTCGAGGAACACCGTATCTTCGCTTCGTGACACTGGTCCGTCTTTTCCATTGAACGCTTTCATGCGTGTCATCGTTCAGCACCACATCACCACGAACACTCCATGTCTTCGTTTCGCGTCAGTCAACTTGGATGGACCAGTGTGGTGGACTGGATGGACCATTATTGTTTATATGTTGTTGCTGATGTTAGCTAGGCTGTTTTCGAATAAAATGGCAACCGTTCAACATGAATTAAAAGAAAGCCTATCCCAAAGTGTACAAGCAATAATAGATGGCTTGCATGATGCGATAATTGATGATGGAGACTGCAGGGACTATTTTTGTGCCCAGATTGACAGGATATTGCATCTGGTAGCTCGTGCCACCATTTTGTGGGATGTGCCAGCAGCCACAGCTGAAGGCATTGAATCAAGTTTGCGAAGGGCAATGAATCTGTTAATGTCTCAAGACAAAGATGATTCTGCAGCTAATGCGATGTTCCTTTGCTCTGGTAATCGTGGTAGACCATCAGCTTATATCCCAATTCAACAATTGCAGCTCTACCTGGATTATGGTTTTTCTCTGTCAATGATAGGTCAGATGTTTGGTGTATCTTCTAAAACTGTCCAAAGACGCATAGCTCAGTTCAATCTCAAGAGGACAGCATTTGCAGAATTGTCTGATATGGAACTTGATAATGAAATGTAAGCGTAATTTCATTTCATTTCCATACAGTAATAAGTATACGTTATAGCCTTTGATGTGATATTATTCATTATCAGGACGAAAACAACAAACAAAAGTTGATAATGCATGCAGTGCAAACAATCCAAAGTTTTATGTCAGTTCTTTAAAAACGTGTTTTGTTTTTGTGTGTACTATTAGTGTATAATATTTATTGAAAGAAGACGGAGCTTTGGAATAAGGTCGTGTTATGACCAATTTTTGTTCTGGCCACCTTTACACACTGTACACATCTTGATGATGGGAACCAGTTTCTATGATAGCTACTTTGAACACAATGCTTGCAATGTGTGATTTTGGTAAAAAGTGGTTTTCTTTTCCTTACTGTATCTAGTTCTCAAATATTGAAGATTCTACCAAACTGCGGCTACAGGAGAATGAGGGGACAGTTGAGGGCAAAAGGATTAAATGTTCAGTGGAACCGAATGAAAGACAGCATGCGGCGTGTCTGCCCAGAAGGCATACTTTTGAGGGCTCTGCAGCTAACCACGGTGGAGAGGAGGACTTATTCTGTCAGAGCACCACTGTCATTGTGGCACATAGATGGCAACCACAAACTGATAAGGTGTGTAAAAGAAAAATGCATCAAAGAACCTTGGTCTTTTTTGCATTGGAAAACAAAAAAAGAGGATTGAGGATGCATTGCACCCTTTCAATGACAGATCAATAGCATGTGATGATCCATCAAAGGATAAAAACTCAGGTTTAGAACAAATGAATGGTGATATGTACTAACAATAGTTGTCTCCTTCAATGTGCTTATAATAGATTTCATACTGTACTTTTATGACCTTCATAAAAAAATTCTTCTTAAATTTTCTGATAACCACTGTCCTGAAAAAGACAGTAGTCCCAATTGTTTGATTAATGGATTATTTGACCCCTCCATATGGATATCATGATAATACCTTTGTTAATTACAGAACAAGGCAGGCAGCTCAGCAGGATGGTAGCATGCCTTGAAAAATAAAGGGTAAAGAGCTAATCTTCACTTGCTTCTTAGGCATACAGTATGTAAGAGCTTCTTTGGTACCATGACAGTTCCCAGACACAAAATGGTCTTAAAGCAGTGCCAGAAAATTGTGCGTAGATGTGAAGGGGGCTAATTGGTGTATTTTGGTGCTTATAGTTATACTTTGAGATTTAAAGGGGATCATGATTGACACATATCAAATTTAATTTTTGTTCATCAACAGTACAGTATCTGTTTATCTAACAGAAGCCAAACACAAAACAACAAACAAAAACTATCAAACATTTCATAAATTTTCAGGTGGGGATTTGTCATTCATGGAGGAATAGATGGATATTCACGAAAGATAACATTTCTTCAGTGCAACTGCAATAACAAGGCCCAGACAGTATTAGAATTATTCATCGAAGCTGTTGAACGTCATGGATTACCATCTCGTGTGCGTGCAGATAGAGGAGTGGAAAACGTTGATGTTGCCTGGTACATGTTGAGTCACCCAGAGCGAGGTCCTGACAGATCAAGCTTTATCGCTGGCCGAAGCTGCCACAACCAGAGAATAGAGCGTCTCTGGAGGGACGTCTTTGCTGGCTGCACATATGTTTATTACAATTTGTTCCATTTCATGGAATCTGAAGGCCTACTAGACATTGGAAATGATATACATCTTTATGCACTCCGTTATGTTTTCAAAGAGCGGATCAATGCAAGCCTGGAGATCTTTACCACTGGATGGAACAATCATCCTATTTCTACAGAACGAAACATGAGTCCAGAACAGTTATGGCTATGGGGATTAAACAGACATAGAAATTTTACCACTGACGAGGTAGTATATCAATAGTTGTGTGCTTAATTTGAGCATACTGTAGAGTTTATAACAAACCATTCAGTAACCTCGGTATTGAATCTGGAAAAAATAAAAGGTCTCAAACAATAATTTTTTTAAGAGGCTACCAAACTTTAGAATTTTATTGCGGGAAAACTGGTCAAGCTTTCAACTTCAAATTTGGCACGTGTGTCCATGAACACATAGTGTGAGTGGTAAAAAAGTTGGATCAAAATCTTAAGATTAGCAGAGTGGAAAATGAAGTTCTTCTGAAGCCAGTAAAATTATTTTGAAATGAGCGTTTTCCAACGCTATGAAAATAAGCAATGTTTGTTTAAACTATCTTTTGATTGCCATGAATATGAGTAATTCCATACTTTGCACTGAATTTTGTTTGACCATTAGATTCCAGAGCAATTAACAACTTTCCAGAGGGGAGAGTTTCCAAAAGTGGCTTTACAGTATGTTCATCAGAGCAGAAAGGAGGCTAGTCGCTATAACCCACATGAATAATGCGATTTAACACCTAGTAGAACCAAGCTAAAGAATTCCAATTCCTTGGAATTCTTGCCATGACCTTGTACATACAGTTAGGTGATGTACGGTACTGTGCTGACATACATTTACTGTAGGTGATGTACGGTACTGTTACATACAGTATGATTTCGTTCTGACATTTACATACAGTGGTAACTACTTAAACTTTTTCAGGTATAATTCTTCAAACTACAAGATTCAGTTCTCTCCTTTATCCCTTGCAAATCACAAGCCAATGTTTCTTCAACTAGATTGATCCAGCATACTATGGCATTGATTGGCATGGGCCGATACCAAGCAATGAGTGGCATGGAGAACTTACGGAAGAAGGAGTCAGCATTGATGTTCCACAAGTTGGACTTGATCTGGGTCATGTTGATATTCAGAGATGTATAGAGCAATGCAATCCACTTCAGGAAAGTGATTCGTTTGGGATGGACATATATATGAAGCTTGTGGATGATATTTCACTTTTGGCTTAACAAAATAGTGCATCAGTGAGCGTGCTATGACAAATACTTGACACTGTACTGGGTGTCCCCAAAAATTCCCTGTTTGAACAGTGCCAGAAAAATAACCAGTGTCTTGTTTTTAGCGATTAAAACAGCAATCTCTTGCTTAACGGCTAATTGGATCCATGTTCCCTATTACAGTATTTCCTCATCAAAAGACTTCAAAATATGAGTTTCTGAAGATCCTGGGCTTGAGAAACCCTTGAATAGGTGAAGCTCTAGTGAAGGAGATATGTACCATTCTTTCCATATTTTACATCACAGGTGTGGAAGCATACAATCGCGTGTCAATTTCATTAATAGGTATTCATACTCGACAGTATGCTTAAGTGCGGACCACAGGACCTTGCCTTTGGTAGTATGTATGCCTTTCTTGGAACACAAGCAAAATCATGCCTTTTACAGTACGTGCCAAAATCATAAAATATGATTTTTCTTGGGTTGAAGCTCTGTACTTTTAGAATTTATGAAAAAAGTAGAATTTCCGTTTAGATTTTGAGGTAGCTTTAAAACTGCATTTCCAAAATAATGCTTTCAATTAAACATAAATTATATAAAGTAAACCTTGTCCTGAAACACACAGTCAATTTCCAAAGCTGTAAGTGAATTTTGCCAGACGGATCATACAGCCAAATTTATTACAAAAAGATTCTATTTGCAGTTGTGATCAGTGATTTTCCAAGTTTTATTAGAGCTAGGAACATTGATAAGAGTTGGGTAAATCCCGTGTTTTCGTGCTTAGTGCCTCGTGCCTGTGCTTAGTGTCCGTGCACTGTGCTTAGTGCCCATGCTCCGTACTTAGTGCATGATTACTAAGCACAAGGCATGGATACAAAGTACGGGGCACAAAAGCACGGGAATTAGACATCCTCCATTGCCATTGATAACACTGTTTTGTGTACAAGGGAAAATGAAAAAGGGCCCCCCCCACTTTGACTTCGGCCACTGGGGTAAAAGTACTAATTTTTCCTTCACTGCTTGGACAAGCAAATGGCACACTGGGACAAATGATCCATTACTGTTCCTGCTGTTCACTCACAAGTTTTTTACCGTAAGGTTGCATTTTTAATCCAAACATATAAGTACAGTACGAGCCTGGTGCGCAATAACATGACAAGAATTCACGCATTGTCAAGAATTCTTCAAATAATGATGCAAATTCTTGAGCCATATGAAAGATTGTAATTCTTTATACAGGAATTCTTCAGAAATTACTGAAGAAACATTAAGATTTTATAAGAAGAGAATTCAAGGTGGAAAAACCATGTTAATGTGCACAAGGCAAGGCTGTAGGAGGCAGCTGCTGATTGGGGGGGGTTGTTCTTAAAACAATAGAGATACCGGGTGAGTCAATAAAAACGCCCGGCGTTTGAAAAAATCCTGATCCCTGAATATCAAAGCAATGATGTTGAAAACTGTCTTGTTTTATTCCCGATATGTCAAATTAGGTTCAGTAATTTACCCGGCTTTAATCGGTCATTCCATCCCGTCGAAATCGGCGATTTTCTGCAGAAAGCCCCTTTCGAAAACCTGCAAAAACGAGCAAAAACAGCAAACAAAATTTCCCTTTGTTCTCCTTCCTAGCAATAATGACTTTTGGCTGTGCTCATGTAATTTGTCCTCATGGGAGAATGGAATCCCCCTGAATAAGTTATTCACACCAGGGGGAAGACTTTTCAACCGGCCAAAACGAAAGCATGTGCTAAGGAGTGCGGAAAGTCATCGCTGTGAGGTAAACACATGAGGGACTTTTACTTGTAATTTTAGCATGTTTTTTAAGGTTTCTCAAAGGGACTCATTTTGGAAAATTGCCTGCAGAATCTGAACGGAGTGACCGATTTTAGCCAAGAAAATTTCTAAAAATAATTGAACATGTTAGCTATGTAATCAAATATTGCACAATATCATTGCTTATATATTCGGAGAGCAGTAGCCTTTCAAACGCCGGGCGTTTTTTTTTACTCACCCGGTATAATTGATGGTTTTGACGTAGCATCACTGTCTCAAAAATTATTTGGGGAAGTTCCAGCCCTAAATGCTCCCCGATTCCTATGGGCCTGGCACAAGACCTGTACTGTTGGGGGGGGGGGGAGGTGGTACAGTTAGAAACAAGTGTGGCATCCTGTTTTTAAAGGTCTTTAAGTGCTCTCTTGCTTGAAAGTGAAGCATTATTTTACATAATTTTAACAAAAAATTAATTCATTAATTTCTTCGGTTAATATCAAACTGAACCAAACTAGTGCAATGATGTTCTCAGTTCATAAGTGCTAAAGATTGTCATGAACAAGCGAATCCTTGGCTTTCAAAGCGTAATGCGATATCCATATTTGCCACAAATTTTGCTTCTGAACAATGAACTGTTGGCAGATGCAAAATGGCAAGGCATGCAATGGCTGTAGGAAGTACGGCCTCGTCATCATCAGCAAGAAACTTAAGACATATTTTGTGTGGTAGACCAAAAGGAGGCACTGACCTGTGACCTGTAATGAATTGCAGAAGATCTTGTAACTTCTCATGTGTGGCGGACTTGACATATGAAACAAACCACTTAAGACTTTGGTTCTGTGTATAATCTTCAGGCTCTTCTAAGTTGACTTGGTCAAGAAAAATCGCTGGCGTAAGTTCCTTACTTGGGTTGTGACACATCAAATCCTTGCAAATGTCTGGATACTTCTTTATCTTTTGAAGAAGACCAAGAGTATTCAAACCTTCTGCAAACTGCTCAATCTCATGTTTTCTTGACAGAATCACTTCATTTTCAATCAAATGTTGCAACAGGAAATGAATGTTGTCATCAGTGATTTTCTTTGTAACTGGCCAGTGAGATGAATTTATAATAGCCCAATATGATTCACGAGATGGATCATTTTCCAGTACCTCATTGACAGACTTTTGTGCAAGCTTACCAACAAGTTCGTGAACAAGGGCAGTTCCTGAAACACAAATACATGCTTTTAATTCAGAACATGTGATCTATTTAGAAAAGCCTTGGTATACATACAGTATAAAGTACTGATGTTAATGTACACTCAAACCTTAAGAATGATCAAAGACTTCTTGAAGGCAGTGCATGTGCCTGCATATTCACTTTAGAGTCAGTTCTTTATGTTTAAACTTTATTGAATGGGAATAAACATTTGAAAGCTGGAATGTACTGTACCTTGCAAGTATTCTAAACCTCATTTCATGGACTGCAATATTTGTCTCTTGTTTTGCAGCTATGTATTATTTTAAAAGGTCTAATTTCTCATTGTATCTTGGTTTTGTGGCTTTGTTGTTCATTTTGTGTAGAAAATTAATTTGAAATTATTGTAATCCACAGTGAAGACTAGGTGACTTTACCTCTTTTTCACTATGGATGGTACAATATACAGTATATTGTAGTTTCTTAATCAAGTATAAAATAGCCCATTTTACTGATTGATTTGGATTCCAAATACTGTATGGACAAGTTACAACACAGGAAATCAAGGCACAGAAAATAAAAGGTGAATCATGAAAATACTTTGTCTTTGCAGAAGCACAAATTAGGGGCACATCAAAAGTATTGTTCACAAAATTAAATCAAATCAGACATAAGCAGTAAAGAAAATAAATGCTTTTTGAAGTGCACAGGAAGGTAAGGTATTATTTAATTCAAAATGCACCAGAAATTAATGTGGCAGAAAATTAAAGACAAATGACGGAGATACTGTATAAGGCGACTTAAATCAGGGGCCTGGGCAGTCTAAGATTAGCAAAACAATTGGACAAATGATGGCAGGCGACCATCTTTTGTTCTATTTTTAAACCAGACGCTATATATCCGTCATTTGTCTTTAACATGAATCAGAGGCAATTTGGATTGTCTATTGAATGACTGTCCTATTGTGAAGTAACCAAAATGTGGTTTTCAATGTGAAGTTTGAAGGAAACTAACCTGCAGTCAGTGGTATGTCTTCCTTTTTCAGGTGTGCACAGACCAGATCAGGATCAGCCCCTGCAATATAGTAATACAAAGCAGGTGCAAGTACCCCAAAAGCAGGACCATGTTGAATGATTGAATGGGAGACTGCAATACCAGCTAACTTTAAAAGGTAGCTCTTGGAACTGTCTCTTACAGGAATCTTTGCTGTGTCACTGCCCTCAAAGAGTCTCATCTTTACCTCCTTAAGTAGCATTTCAAGAAACTCCACCTTCACAGCACCAGCATCCAATCCATCTTCCCCTTTAAAGATTACACAAAGGCTTTTCATGAGCTTGCTTTTGTCCATCATGGCTTTCTTGTAAAAGCCCAAAGCACTCCTCCATAACTCCTCTCTGTCAACTGTAATTGTGTATTCATCAATATCAACAGGCTTCTGTAAGCTACACAAAATTTCACTCAGATTTGTACAACTTGACTGTGTTGATTGGCCTTTTTCCTCGCATAAGCTTTCAGCAGCATCTTCCATGGTCTGTGATGACAAAACGGTTTCCTCAACTAACTCTATTGATTTGTCAGGAAACACTGTTTGCAGTTGTTTAATCCACTCATCCTTATCTTTGTTTAAGGAACATGTTGCATGGGATGTTGATGGAGTGGATACAATAGTTGTTGATGAAGGTGGTGAGAAGCATGAGACTGCAAGAACATCATCATCATCATCATCATCATCATCTTTGTCACAACATGGTTCTTCAGTTACCTTTGATGGGCAGTGGAGGGTGTGTTCCCTAATGTGCAAGAGAGGAACTTCTTGCTTGCAACTGACACAGGTTGTTTTCACAATATCACTGCAGGCATAATCTGTGTCCACTTGCATGTCAAGTCTTCCCTGGATGGGCCTGACATATATTGCAGCATTGGCAGATATAGAATCTCTGAGGTTGGGAATAGTGTAGCCTGTATGTTTCATGGGAATTGCAACAAGAGGTCGGGAAGAACCACCTCTGTCTGCCCTCATCATCTCAAAGGCTCCATTTTGAGACTTTAATTTTGGATATGCAGATTCAAGGGTAGTTTTCAAGTGCTCAAAGTCACCCCTCTTGTTAGGAAAAACAACTCTCTTTTTACCTAAACCAGCTGCAGAAAGTTCTGCCATTTCTTGCATAGTTGGTGTCTTTTCATCACTAGGGGAGGATAGAAGGACAAAGTCATGAGTCCATGTATCACGCACAAAAAAGTTTGTCACTGTCCTGGCTCTCTTTCTTGGAACAGGTCTCTCTAGTGTTTGCCTCCTATGCTGCTGAGTTGGTCTTACAGCTGTGCTTGAATACAAGTGGGGAAAAGCTGACCTGAAAAACAAAGAAAAAAAGTGATTAATATGAAAAATTTTCCCTCACAATATAGCTAATGATCACACCAAGAATTAAACAAAAGGCTTCATGTATTTTTTATTTGTTGCTTCCAAAGTGAATTTCAAGATTGCTATGTTCTTGAGTTGACTGGGAGTACCTTTTCTCTTCATCTGCAATCTTGAAAACTGCCAACAGAACTACGCAAGATATACCTTTTTATAAGAAACTAAGAATTTTGACCAGTTCGGTCAGTTTCTTAAAATTGTCAGATTTTGAGTGCTATGAATTTCTTATGAGTTTCTCAAAATTTTCATAACAGCCTTCATGCTCACTACCTGTGCCCTCCTGAACATTTCAAAACAATGCTTATTGAAGCTTTTACCATGTTTAGAATAAAAATAGAATAAAAGATGTCAAACATGATTTACTTTATCAAAACAACTAGTTTTTTATTGAGTTATATTTTCCTAGTACTGGAGTTTCTTAATTTTTTGGTGATCTGAAAGTTGAGTTTCTTATCAGCAGTTTCTTTTAACAAATATGTGTACAGTATCTCCTCTGTTGAATACTTTTGATCCATCATCAGCTGTACATGGTTAATCAATGCCTTGATGGCCCTACCAGGGCAACAGTCACTAATTGCGTATCTATTAGTAGGCCTAATATGCGTAAGTAGGTCTAAATTTACGTGCAACTATAGTGTTTTCATCAATCGGTGGGAGGGGCAACACGCATGGCTCAAAATAGCATGAAAATAGCATCAAATTCATTCCCTAAAAAGATAAAATCGTGTACCTGAAGTTTGCCTGTGCCCTCAGAAGACTGCTTCCAGGAACAGGACCTCCACCGGGACCACCAGCTCCACCACCACCATCAGTTCTAGACGCAGTTGTAGACGATGACGAGGACGTCAACGTAGGAACTGATGATGACGTTGTTGGGATCGTCACAATTCTATCGATGGCATCTTTTAGTGCATCTTTTAGCTGGGCTTTGAATTCTTCCATCTCAGACTCAGTTCAACTTGTGGTTTTCATGCGCCTGTCTTCATGTGTTGCAATGCAAAAACGCGGGAAAGTTTTACCTCAAAGTTTGCAATCCTGAAGACAACAGCAACAACATATAAACAATAATGGTCCATCCAGTCCACCACACTGGTCCATCCAAGTTGACTGACGCGAAACGAAGACATGGAGTGTTCGTGGTGATGTGGTGCTGAACGATGACACGCATGAAAGCGTTCAATGGAAAAGACGGACCAGTGTCACGAAGCGAAGATACGGTGTTCCTCGAAATGAGACACCGTGATTTAAGTAAGACGCGAAACGGAGAAACGACATTGGGCATTGGGTATTATGAACGCCGAAAGGAAGTAATGAAACCATGAAATGAATCAGTGAACGCCGAACCAAACATTTTGTCCACGAATTCACTTCATATAGGTTACGGATTGAGAGTTTTGAGCCTCTCTGGCATTGTGCGACTATAAATACTCCGAGAAATACTTCTTAAGTTGAAAATATAAAAGCAAAAGATCCATTATGTACTCTCGGTGCAATAAATTTTCAAAATTGGAACTTCTTTCTGGCTCACCTAGTATAAAGAAGCCCTCTATTTGCAAACTGGGTTCGCTCCGATTCAGCTCCCTTCCAAACAATTCCAAACGATTCAGCTCTCTTCTCGTAGAATTTCTTTAGAATTTTAGGTCAGCCTCGTGTTTGAAGAAGGCTGTGAAGGAACTTGACTCTCTGTCAAAAAACATTGTGAAATGGTATTATGGTGTCAATTTTGACTTTGTCTTTGACAGTGAGCAAGTGTTTTCTCTTCTCTCAAGTACTTAGGCATACAAAGTGAATTGTGTAATCGCTGTGCAAATAGTTACACTAATACACACATCTTTAAGGATAAAAAAAGTCACTTTCCTCGGATACAATTTCAAAGAAGTCATTCATTTCGTTGCAGGAATGCAGACCGGGCCGGGATAAATGATGAATGAAACTTTTGAGTGAAACATTTAGCTGCATTAGTTAGGGCCCTAATAACATTGATCTGCAGATAGGGAAACGTGGGAAACAGTACTTTGGCAGGATGAAACTTGAATACACGTTCTTTATAAGAAACTGGTTTATAAGAAATTATAGTACTAGGATGGGCAAAATTTCAAGAAACTGTAGTACTATCTGAGAAGCATTAAGAAACTTTTCAAAGTTAAAGGCATGGATATTATAGCAAATAGATCGTTGAACCTTTATTCTTCAGCAATATTAACTAACCATTAGTGTTTTTTGTTTTCAACACTACATTTGTGTATTCAACATAATAGAACACTGTTTATTCCTTATTCAACGTAATAGAACACTGTTTATTCCTTATATGATGTTTAAATGTCAAGAAACATATCTGCAGCAGTGTCAGTGACCACAATGATAATTCTGCATTCAAAAAAGAAACCGATTAAAAAACTCCTGGTACTAAAATGAACAAAATTTCATCTTTAATGAAGGAACTTTTGGTACTATGGCCTGATCCTAATTTCTTATAAAAAACGTGTATGTTCCTTCATATCATCATCATCATCATCATCATCATCATCACCATCACCATCATCATCATCATCATCATCATCATCATCACCATCACCATCATCATCATCATCATCATCATCATCATCATCACCATCACCATCACCATCACCATCATCATCATCATCATCATCATCATCATCATCATCATTATCACCATCACCATCACCATCACCATCATCATCATCATCATCATCATCATCATAATCATCATCATTATTATCATAGTGATAATCATAATCATAATCATCATCATCATCATTATTATCATAATCATCATCATCATCATCATCATCATCATCATCATTATTATCATAATCATCATCATCATCATCATCATCATCATCATCATCATCATCATCATCATCATCATCATCATCATCATCATCATCATCATCATCATCATCATCATCATCATCATCATCATCACCATCCTTCTGAAACTGCCCACCAACTCTTTCTCCAAAGCCCAGGAGCAGGAGGGGGCTCTCTTCTGGTAAGGCGATGGCGGGTCGGCAGGGGGGGGGTGGATCAGTCACTTTTTGGGTTTGCGAAACGTTGTCTAGTATACCTTTGGTTACGCTTTGGTGCATGATCGGTATATTTTTGGGGTTGCTGATGTGATGTAAGAAGGTTGACTAAGTGAGTGCTAAGCTGAGTATTTTACTAAAATAATGAAATTGATATGCCGTTGCGAAAAGCTATAAAGCCTCTAGTACTTATTCACTCTGAAGCATCATAGCATCGACCTATTTTGGGGGTTTTCAAAAATATGCTTTGTCGGACCCACACAGTCTGTCACATACCAAAAGGGAGGCCCGCCGAGAGGGGGGGCAGCGGGGGCACTTTGCCCCAGGGCCTCAGGGTCTAAGGGGTCTCACAATTTGAGAATGTTGACATTTTGACAACAGGAAATGCTCTGAGATGCATTTTAAGCCAATCTAAAGGGGGCAATCGAAAAAATTTTCTGCTCGCTTCGCTCGCAGGGGGGCCTCGATTCACCGTTTTGCCCCTGGGCCTCGAAAAGCTCTCGGCGGCCCTGGGGAGTTATCCCCGGGCTTGAACGAAATAGTTTGCACTTACCTGCTATTTTCTCCCGAAATCATTTCGGATTTTCGTGTAAGAAACAACCGTTAATCCGAAGGGACAAATGGGGATAAAATTTATAAGTTCGGGTTATCACATTTCTGGCAGCAGCCGCTTGTTGATTTACGAGTTCATAATATGGGTCTACTGATTTCCACAAAATAAAAACTAACCACCGCACCACAACGTACCCATTTTACTCATGCAGACACAACTCATACTCCGCAGAAGAGAGTAGTGCAGTTTTCTTCGACAAACACGATATCAAATGAATAAAAGAGAAATCAGAAAGAGAGGTCCTGTTTTTTGACGAAAGGTAGATACCATCCAGCCACGAGGTGTTTGAGTAGCGAAAACATAACATTACGCGCAGAGCAAAAACAACAAAATATACAACTTACCAGTTCCCTTCGCATTGTGGTACTCAATCTTTGCATCTTTCCCCATTTTCAAGTCCTCTTTGACTAGGATACCTCACTTGAAGCTTTCTCTGATCTCCACGAAAAAGAAGTTGCCCTTTCGTTCGTCTTCCCTTGCCACTGAGAGATTTTGAAACCGGAAGTGTTTGAGTAAACGGGGTACGGTAACCTGCTGAAAATACGGCGAATGATTCGAATACTTGTTTGGCTTACAAAATCCTACAGCAAATACACTGAAAACCAGGACATTTAGAAGTGCTTGCTATAAGCTATGTACGAACAAGAATGTTTGTCTTTCGTAGAAATAGAGCATTCGGTTGAAAGTTGAGCAAATTTTGATCACGACCCCCTTGTTGACGTAAACAAAGAAAGCGGAACAGAACTACGATGATACCTTCTTTCACGCAGTCACCCATTCACAAAATCGCAACAATGCTAAAAGGTGATAAATATCGAATGGCTGTCAAATCTTTGTCATCTTTCTGAAAAGCTTGAAGGGGCTTTAGATGTCAAACACCTTTAGCTGTAACGCAACCGAGAATTCGTTATATCTTGATTATTTTCAAAATTACGGCCTTTTTCCTCACAGTAGGAATGAAGTTGTATGTTACAGTGTCAAAAAGCCCCGTTTTCGTAAAAAACTCTAGAAATCTTCAAAAATCTCAAAAACTCCTGAAAATCTCAAAAATATTCGCGACAAAATCATATAATTCCCATAGGAAATCCTCAGGGGGGAGGGTATGTGACTTTCAGTTGTACGTGGGTGTGCACTCCAAGAAAGTCTACTCATTTTTGCGAAAAGTCTACTCCAAAACGTAAAAAAGATGATAGAAAAACAATGAAATAACACTTTGATGACTGGATTTAGAAAAATTGCCCTCTTTTGATAACCGGCGTTAGAAAATAAAGAGGTAAAAACGATCCCGAGGAAAGAGTGCGCATCCCGTCAGCAAAATGTATCAAGTACCCGCCTGCCTCGAAAATTTCCTATCTTGCTTGGAAAATGTAAACAATCCGAACAAATGATACAAATCCTCAAACATCTTTCGAAATTTTGAAAAATCTCAGAGTTGCTTAAATCCTTGAGAATCTTGCTAAATCATGAAAAATCCTTGAGAATCTTGCTAAATCATGAAAAATCCTTGAGAATCTTGCTAAATCATGAAAAATCCTTGAGAATCTTGCTAAATCATGAAAAATCCTTGAGAATCTTGCTAAATCATGAAAAATCCTTGAGAATCTTGCTAAATCATGAAAAATCCTTGAGAATCTTGCTAAATCATGAAAAATCTAGAAAACACGTAAAATCCCCAAGAAAGTAAAAAGTCTCTAGAAGCAGCATTTTCGAAAGGCTCAAAAATTTATAAGGAACATGATAAAAATATCGAAAAGCTTTGCAAAATCTGAAAGGTTCTGAAAACCCCAAATTCCCACATTCTGTGCACGTACTCTATTTTGGAGCGATCCCCCACCCCTCAGCAAATTGATGATGATGAAACCTCAAAATTCATTGCAGCAGAGAGCGCTGGAAGTATGACAATTTATGGCCATTCGCACGATTATTTTTAAGTTGAGGCCTAAATGTGCCGCACTCTTGTCATAAACGTACTGAAGCGCGCGCCTCTTCCAATGAATTGCCGTTGGAAAAGCTTTATCAGTTGTAAAAATTTAGAGTCTCCGGGGTGGAAGTGTGTACACGAAAGCTTGCTAGAGAGGGCTAGCTTATCCACAAATTCAAATCACAAAGATATAGATGGTAGCCTTCTCGTTCTTTTATCCCTTATTTTCAGGGCCGCCGAGAGGGGGGAGCAGAGGGGGCAGTCTGATCCAGGGCCTCAGGGTCTAGGGTGCATCATGAAGTAAGATAATCCCCTGTCTTCAGCCCACTTTGCTATTAGGGGGTCTCATTTCAAAGTTTTGTCCTAGGGTCTCCAAATCCTGCATATTTAGTGGGTCCAACAGACAACTTTACGAGTCAAATACACAAATTTAACACTATTTATCCCAAACCATGTCAAAACTAACACGAAAACTTCTTTAGCTGAATAAAATGGAAGATCTTTGGTAATGTCTGGTGTTTGATATAACTTGGGCTTCATTGAGGGGGGACGTATTCAAAATGTTGGCTAGACTTGCTCCAATGCTCCAAGTCTATTCCGAGCACTGAGGAAAATAATTACCTCTGCGGGGGCGTAAATTACGAGGAGGACGCTGCGAAGGAATCCATAAGGACGGTTCCAAAATCCGCAGAGGTAATTATATTCCTTAGTGCTGATTTTTCACTGAATACACTTGGAGCAAGTCTAAATGTTGGCTTGAAAGACAAGGGTTTATTAGAGAGGGGTGTACATAGAACTTTTACAGTACAGTAATCCCCGCATAGAAGAACCTACCAAAATAAGAACCTAAAGGATATTTTTCCTGCAATATGCATCTTGCAATTAAGAACCTGTTTGAGTAAGATGAAACATAGGTTCTTATTGCAGGGTTAGCAAAGTTGTCTTTTGATTGCTGTTCATTTTGGTACCAGTTGGCTTTCAAAGGTTGATTCTCCTTTAGCTATTAGGTCCGCAAGGACGCTTCCAAAACAAATAATGGGGCTGAACATCTTTGAAATACTCTGAAGGGGCCTACACGCGGCACCCTTCAGATAAGAAACTCTATACCTTGAAATTATACATGCCTATATGAGGCACCCTTGAGATAAGAACCTATATACCTTGAAATTATAAAATCAGAACCTGTTTTCATGGTGGTTCTCAAAGAAGTAGGTTCTTATATGTGGGTATTTACTGTATCTTGTTGTTACCGTAGACCACTTTACGAAGGATTACAAAGTCCAGTTTATTCAATGTGATTTCGACGCAAGTATACTGATGCAAAGACCCAAAATTCTACAGTCTATGATTTTTCCATCTTTTGTTTTGAACAATCCAATTATCATCATATCTACACACCAAATTATAAATAAAACGAACCCCAAATTAGGTAAATACTCAATTTTAAGCACGAGATCGGAAGGGCCTGTTTACACGGAGTTAAAACGAATGACTGCTGCAGCACTAGCATGATCCTCTATCCGTGTCACAATAATGACCTCTGCAAAGGAGAGGGTCATTGAAATGAATTGCTGTTGTCGTTGTCGTTTCAGTCGCTTCTGTAGTTGCAGCGGTATATCAGTTCAGGGAAGGAGCGAACTACAACATGTAATTAGTCTACTGCACGGTGACCGAGGAGGCAGAAGCATGTATGCACTGTTTGAAAACTTGTACCGAAAAATGCAGCACTTTTCGTATTTCCAACTTTGATGGTTGAAAAGTGGAAATAATTTAGCGATGCATCCAGAGATGTAGCTAAAGGCAACAGAAAATTGAGTTGCACATTTTCAAAGCGATTTGAAACTGTTCATTGGATGATTTTCAAGCAGTGTGCACACTCTTCCGACTCATCCAGTATTCGTAAACAATGGAATTTCATAAATTTGAATTTCAATGTATTTTCAGCACTCATAAGAACACCAAAAATAATACAAAAATACTTCGTGCTTTTGGTTACCACACTTATTTTATTCCATTCTAATCCATTTGGTACTCTAGATGGTATGAATTCTTAAACGCCAGAACTTCTTTTGCGCATCCGTTTTACTTCCATGTAAACAGACCCTAAAGCTTTATGCAGCTATCATTTTATTTCCCCGACCCCCTACCCTGGGATAGGCGGGGCCAAAGCGGGGCTATTCGCCTCTTGTTCACTAAAAAATTTGCTTCTTAAAAAACTTCTCGGATTCACGTTGAAATTTCTAACATGCTATGAATTCCATTTGTCCCCCGCACAACATGCCGGGGCTTTGACCGGGGTCAAACGTGAGCTATCGTCTCCCGTTCGCAAAAGAATATTGCCCCGATGGGCGGGGGGCATCGTTCGCTTTCACAAGAGAAAAACGTGAATGACCCCGCATCGGCCCCGCCTAGCCCGGGTTGGGGGTCGGGGCAATAAAATGATAGCTGCATTATATTTGTGACTGCAATGCAATGTGATCAAACTAACAATATCCAGTTGTTTTAATTGAAACGATTTTGGTCTAGTACTAGCTTAGCTCATCTTGGTTCCACGCTAATTCTTTGACTGTTAAAGTTCTTAACTGTACGACCATTTCATGGATTACACGTATTTTTCTATAAGAAACTAAGAAACTCAACACCCAGATCGCCAAAATTTTAAGAAACACCCGCACTGAGAAAAACTTGCCAAGAAGCTATTCATTAGGAAAGCCTTAGCATGTTTTTACTTTGTTTTCACTTGTTTCCTGTGTATCGTATTTGGAAGATACTGTAGCAAGGACCGAGATACAGGGGGGTCCAGGGGGGCCATGGCCCCCTCAAAATATTTCAGCAGTTGTTACAGTAAATCTTTATTCTTCATTATTTTAGTGTTTCAGAATATCAGATAGGTACTCCATGTTTTTATGCCGGGTATATCTCGTTCAATTTCTACCTTTCATTAGTCTAGGAAGCTCTTTGGGGGTATTTACAAGCTAACAAACTTAATTCTCACCATAACTCTATAGTGGCCTTTGGTAAACTGGGCGTGTTTACTTTTGTGGAAGGTGTGTACATTCGAAACGTAGATTTACCTGTAAAGTCCATCCATATTGAGAAACAAAAATCATTGTTCCATTAAGCCAATTTGAAGAGTGTGGTCTCAAATTTTTTCCAGGGGAGTACTGCTAGACCTACTCCAAGGTTCTGGATCGCTTAGCTCGTCACCCGGTTTGCTCATGGCCCCCTCAAGTAAAAAATTGTATCTCGGTCCTTGTACTGTAGTAAAGTCTAAACATTGGAACACCTTCAAACAACTTTATTTTGAAATGCTGACGAGGCAAAGTGAACCGTTATGGGACCTTTCAGAGACTCGTAAGAGACTCTGAGTACTCAAACAATTCTGATAATTTTACAAAACTGCAGTGCTGGCCTAAATCCTTTGATTCTTATTAAAAAATACGTGCATTAGGTGTGTGGCATTGCATCAAGCTCGGGAGCCGGCCTATTTTAAGGTCTCTACAGCATTACAAGCAACATGCACACTGCAGTAGGTACCGTGTGATATTGCAGATACGAAGCTGTGCGTGGTAGGTATTACGCTATATTTTTCTCTGACTTATATCATTGCACATTGAGATGAGATATCTCACTGCAAATAGCTTTCAGCTTTGCAAGATAATTGCAGTTTTCATGCTCATAAAGTCGCTTGATTCCTTAGCATAAACTTGGTTTGTTTGGTGTGGGCCTATTTTTAGAGCTATCATTGCATTAAAAAGCTGTGCACATTTCAAGAGCTAAAAGCTAAAACTGTGCCTGAGATGTTTTGCGTTGCATGGTTCGACAAAATTACTTTCAGAGTTATGAAAAATCACAGTGGTTGCAGCTTTGGTTTTTGTAACGGAAAAAACACTAAATTTGCCAACAAAATCGATAGTTGCTGAAGTTCTTTCGTTGGGTTTGGGGCTATCTTGAAGATCTTCAGAAGCTGTGAGAACTACATGAGTCACATGATAACATTTTGCCTGGAAAGGTTTTCGTTGTAGGCATTCCGCAAAACTGCTGTCTTGATTTACTAATCATTTCACAAAAAGTGAAATACCATGATGGGTAAAAAGCTTATCAGCCCGGGGTGGTAACTTCCATATGTAGAGCTCAACAGATACGCACCGCCCATAAGGATGGGTTTTGAACCTCAACATCCTTTTGGTCTCAAAATGTAACTGTTCCACTAGAAATGAGTCATTTCTTTGAATCATAACAAACGCTTTTCGAGATATTGATCTTTTTTGTTGAATTTTCTTGGTCTTAGTTGTGGTTTGTGGTATCCTTATCTCCCATTCTTCTTCATATACTTTACAGTGAAGTGAAACTTCATTCCTGGGAATTTCGACAGGCTTCGCCCCTCCCTATAATTCTTAAAAATGGGTATGCAAATTGACCGAAAATCCTTAATTATGGGACTCATCCAAAAATGTCAGGCGGCATGTCCCCGTCATCCCAAGATTCGAGTTACCCCCCCCCCCCTCCCCAGCTTATCAAGCCTTTTTGAAGGACTTTGAGATGAGGCGTTTCTATAGAATCCCTTGCAACTTGAGAACGATACGGCTTAATTGTGACAAACTAAATTTTCTTATTCAAGCATGGGCGATGATGTACCGATTTTTTGGTAAAGGAGGGTAAAAGTTGCCGAATTTCTTACCCATTAGCTGCCTAGCTATCCAGTCTGCATAGCTGTTGGCCACTTTGAGTAGAAACGATCAGAATACCTTCTTATCCTTAATTGTTTGCCCCCCGTTTCGATTTGTCTGCCTCTGCTTTGCTTAGGCCCACATGTGAATTAGAGTGCACACCTTTCGTTTTGCGTTGCTAAGAAGGAGGTATGCACTTCAATTCACATGTGGGCCTAAGCAAAACAGAGGCAGACAAATCGAAACGAAGGGCAAACAATTAAGGATAAAAAGGTATTCTGATCGTTTCTACTCAAAGTGGCCAACAGCTATGCAGACTGGATAACTAGGCAGCTAATGGGTAAGAAATTCTGCAACATTTACCCTCCTTTCCAAAAAAATCGGTGCATCATCGCCCATGATTCAAGAAGATATATTTGCTAAATAGAAACTATTAGTTCAAAGGAATCAGAAAACTGGTTTGAAAGCAATAAGCTTTCAAACGTCAATCACTTTTCGACTCAACCCTTATTAGTATTTCAAGCCATTTTTTAGGGCAATGGGCTCGAAAGCTCATTATGATATGAGTTATTCTTATTTGTCCTCTTCTTCACTTTTAGTAAGGTAGATGTTTTTCATATATACATACTTGTAAACAATCTTTCGTAGAAATTGTACCAACTTTTCATTAGAAACAGGCAAGCTTAGCTGAAAATATTCATGAAATTGAACTGACGTTGAAAAATTGAAGTATTTAGCTGGCTTGTCAATGTGTAGAACGTGGACTTATCTAAAGGAGCTTCGCTCGTGAAAATATCGGGAATAAGACCAGAAAATCGTGTCTAAGCAGGAATAAACATGTCATTTCTTAAGCGCAAGAACCTCTTTACGATATTCGCTTCTGGTGTTGTGGTACAGTGGTGTAATCCTCTGACTTGCAGCATTTGATACCGACAGTTTTGAGGAGGAAAATCTATCATTCGTAGAAGCTCCGTTGCAGCCGGCCATTTACGAGATTTGTGTCCGCCATTTACCAGAACAAACAGCTCTCCCTGGTCCCCCCTTTTAAAAGTCGAAATGGTCTATTGTCAGGCGGACAGGTTTTGATCCCCGGTAGAGCCCCAGCACTTGAGCGTCATGACAAGGGGGTGCCGACTCGATTAGGCCCTCTACTTCTGTGATCACGGCGCTTGAAGCCAAAAACCGCAACTTCACCTTTAGATCACCTTCGGCAAGCCATCTCCCGTGAAATATAATGCAATGGACCGATAAATTTACAATGTGAGAAATAGTAAATGTTGGCACTTTTAAATATCACCTTCATAAGGGTTAGTTCTTCATAACAAAGGTAGCACAATTATAATACAGTCACAGATATAATGAATCTCTGTTCACGGAAAGATTTGATCTCGTATTGAAGATATAGCAAAGCAAGGAATAATCAGGGAAGCTTATTTGCAAAAAGCTAAGAATGAAATAGATTTGCTACTATATCGTGGCAAACTCCTAGAGCCTCAATTGAAGAAGTCTGCAGTTTTAAAAAGAACCGAAAAGTAAGCGTCAAAAATTCCCGAGAGTCTTGAATACTGAAGGACCAAAATAATTGGTTTTCGCAGAAGAGTCTCCCAGCAAATTCTACTGTTTTCGAAAGAGTTGCACCAAAAGAATGGGGTTTTCAAAAGACGCCCAAAGGAATACATCGTGAAAGTAGGTCCAGGACTAAGCTAAGTATCTGGCGGGCGGATCAAAAAAAATTCCAAATGTCTGAAATTTCATTAGTTTCTCGAGAATACTCGGGATACAGGACTAAATCAAAGTTTGGTTGATCGACGACAGACTGAAATAGTTTTTAAAGTATTTACATGTTGCTTTAAGTGAGATTATTCATCTTTTTCTCACGCACTTCGAAGTAGAGGAATTTTCATAAATCCAATTTTAAAATCTTAAGAAAAATATAAGAAAAATCACAAAAACTACTTCAGACTTCTGATTACCAATCACACTTTGATCAATTCCACCATTTTAGAGGACGAGTCCGGGATTGGAATGATAGATGACAAAATACAAGTTTATACCGTCATGAATTGTGTATCATACTTTTTCCTATCGCCTTTGTCTTTTCTCTGCGAAACTACGAAATTGCACGTTCCAGTAAGCTACCAGGGGATAGTGAAGTCATAAAGCGCAGAGAATCTGTGTCACGCTCAACGAAATCGAGGCCACCCTACTGTTTTCTTGCCTTTTCATCGCTGCTAGCCTCTTTATCGAGTTTTGATGGAAAAAATACGACGATGTTTGGCCTAAATTTGCAGAATTTCAATTAATTTACAGCTGTTACAAATGAAGGTGTAGGTGAAGTTACGGTTTTTAGCGCTAAGCGCTGGGATTGCAGAAGTAGCTAAGCGCTAATTCGAGTCCACGACCCCTTGTTTTGACGCTCAAGTGGTGGGGTCCTACCGGGTATCGAACCCACTCCGCCTGACTGTTCTGACTGCAAAGTCAGAGGATTACACCACTGCGCCACAACACCTTCACAAATTTCAATATGTCGAACGACGTTCATAATACGCAGCAGTAGTTGGTAAGTTGGTAAGTTTGTTCCTAGCATTAATCGCACCAAACCCCGGACTTGTCCCTTAAGAACTCTCCAAATTACAAAGTTTCAAACAGCTGACGTTCTTTTTAGTCCACCAGGTATGCTGTATTAGTGAATAAGCCTGATCATGTCTAACTACAATATCTATTTCCCATTATCATTAAAGCATTTTGACATCAAAAATAAATTCTATCGATTATCAGTCGAAATTACTCTTCTTAGGGCCTGTTCATATGGAGAAATTCCAGCCCGCTTCCCAAGACAGAAATTTGACACGTGTCAAAAATGAGACACGTGCCCATTGTTTAGAGCCGCAGCGCATGAGCAATGGCGACATTTTCGTCTCGGTAGCCGAGATGGAGTGTTCATATGGGAAAATTTTCATCCCGCCTACCGAGATCTCGCCACCATAGCAGTGAGATCTCGCTAAGCGGGCCAGCCCGCCTACTCATATGAACAGAAATCAAGTTTTGTATTGGAATTAGAGATAAGGTGAGATCTCGGCAAAGAGCTCCAGCCCGGTAAGCGGGCTGGCTCGCCTCCATATGAACAGGCCCTTAATTTCAAAAGCACTTTCGACGGATACCGTAAGCATCGCCTTGAAAGTAACCTAGGCTTAATAGTCTAGGAACGAGGGCCTTTTTATTGTGCTGTGCCTCAATGAGAGTTCATTGCTGAAATGTGAAAAGGCAGCCCTTTGTGCTACAGCTTAGCCACCGGGTGAGTAAACCAAGTTCAAACGTTTGGCGGGCTGTGGAATGCGACTGAAGTGGCAGATCTTCAAAACTAAGACTGCGTTCACACGATGCCGGCACATTTTGAAAACGATGAAAAATGTGACGGTAGCAAAATTTGAGCTAGCGTTCACACGATGCCGGAACAATTTGAAAACGGTTGGAAATTTGCCGGTAAAAAGCTCGTTGCAAGACTATGATGCAAAAGAAGTGTGCCTAAACCCTAAGAATTGTTCAATCTCGTTCCAAAAGCGTCTGAAAATGTTTTATTTTCATCACTTTTAAGTGTTTACACGATGCCGTTTCCAAAATGTGCGATTAGAGTTCCGTTTTCAAAATCTACCGTTTTCAAAATCTGCCGGCAAAAAATGTGCCGTTTTCGTGTGAACGGGAGGCCTATCCGTCACATTTTTCACCGTTTTCAAAATGTGCCGGCATCGTGTGAACGCAGTCTAAAACGTTAATCTATCAGTCATTGGCTAACTTTGTTTGTTTGTTTTCAATTTGTTTTGAGTGGGCTTGTCAGGATTTCTAGCTACTGAAAGCTAATTTAGGCCCACTGTTCATGCCGCATCCAGGCATGGGACTCCTAGTTTAAACGTCCCTTCCGAAAGACGACGAGGTGAGTTGTGAGGTCAGGCCTCCGAGGTCACCCATCCGGAGTCTGACCTCACTCGACCGAGCTTAACTTCAGTCACCTGACAAAGACTGTATAAGCCACTCGGCCACTCATCCCGCAACTTAGATGTAAAAATTTTGCTTGCTAAGATCGCCTGTCTGTTAGACCCAAAAATAAAAGAAGTGCTGGTACGGGCTTTGTATGGGAACGATGGCTCCATTTTCGATTCTGGTCCATGATTTACTTGCCATTGGAATATAAATCAAAACAATTGTCTGTCTCAGTACAAGAATTCAAACGTAGGTGGCAAGTAAATCATGGACCAGAATCGAATGTGGCATTCCTGTTCACACACAAGCCCATTTTCAAACTCCTGAGTCTAAAAGATCAGTGAATTTACCAAACAAAATTTTCAAATCTAAGTTAGCCTTTGACTGATAGAATAACATCTTAGCTTTGAATATCAGTCATGTTCTTCTATTCAACTGTCCACCAAACATTTTAACTTTTTCATTCACCCAGAAGACAGTTTAGACCAAATCATTTTTTGTATAAAAATTGTTTTAGTTGTAGAAAGAAACTCAATTTGCACAGTTTCATGTGCCCAAATGATGAAGTATTTTAATATAGACACAAGACACAAGAATATACAACACCGAAGTCAGAGCGAAAACAACTGAAAAGTTTTTGCTTGATTTTGTGATGAAAGATTTTTTCCGAAGTCGATGAGGTGTTTTTCAAATGAGTTGTTTTAAGCCAGCACGCACGAAAATGCAGCTCTACAGATCTTTCGATTGCCAAGGCTTCCAGAACAGTCAGAACGAGATCTTTTCACGGAGATTCAATAGGCTTGAGAAATTGGTTTACTTGAGAGAAGGATGGTTCTGCAACTCGCTATACACTATCAGCCAAGTAATAAAACGTGCAGTTTCTTAGCTGAAAATGATAGCATGCCCTATCGAAACGTACTTGTCCAGCCATTTGTGTCCTTCATAATCTTATAATAATTTTGGCTTAGTCCAAACATCTACGTCTTAAAGGGAATAGACATAGCTATATCTCGTAGCCACTATAAATAGCCTAAAGAAAACGCCTACGCATCCATTGTTTCTTTGGCTCCACAATGAACCCACACGTGTTGAAATCATCAAATTCAAAAGATTATATTTCTAACTTGGCCCGGGCCAGCTTCTAACTATGTCGATTCCTTTTCATGTAACTGTGTCTTTTTGTCTTTTTTACAAAGATCGTTGTCTCTATTCTTATCATAAAGTGATAAGATATGGCAGCATTTTCACTTTTTTTCATGAACTCCCTTGAGATTATAACAATCAAGAAACAGAATTTAAAATATTTTGATCATACTCAACGACTAACTTCTTGATATGACTTAACTTCGCATGCAGTTCTTGACATCTCCGCTTCATTACACGAAATTTGCTGTCCTGTAAAAATGAAAAAGTATTTTCAAAGATTGAAGAAGCCATGAAAATTTAAATTTCATACAACAAATTTCTTGGAAAGCATTGCGAAAGATTCGTGTAACTGATAAAGTTTGTTGAATAGGATTTTGTGAGGAGAACGCAAAAATAGCCGTCCAGCATAATATACTGAACAAAATTTTACCAGACAAATAACCAAATCTCTAAGCAAGGACGACGGCAAAAAGCATCATGATTATTCACTTTTAGTCAGTGTCATTGACCATAAATGAAAAATTATTTAGTTGACAAGTCCATATGATGTAAAAACAGCCATGTTAAATTTGTAGATAAATTAGCAAATCGACAAGTCCACGTGACATAACCGAGCGGCAAAGCCATGATAAATAAATAGAACGTTTCGAACATTCCTAGGTCCATCCTCAGCAGGTTGACTGGGTGGAGTTACGATTAAATACTAAATAAAGATACAAGTTGGTGAGAATTGGGAATAATTCCAAAAGAGCAAATAAGAACAAGGACTAAAGTTCCAAGTCAAGATGCATCACATCTATCCGTGGTGAATGAATTAAGCAATAAATTTTGAAAATTAACGGGGGTGTCAGAAAGAACCTGGGGCGTTTAACATGCGATATCTGCGCGAAAAACAAGTTGTACTTTTATGTTGCAGAAGACAAAATGAACTAAAGTTACAAAGAAATTTAGTTTGTTAAGATCAGTCGTCTCTTTCCATAGTTATTTAGGAAGCTATTTCGATGAAAAGTAGCCCTGTATACGACCGTCTGCTCCCTAAAAATAACGACTAAAATCAATAATCTCTATGGAATAACAATAAATGACAATATTTTTCTATTCTGCGCTCTACCAAAATGCATGGTTTATTTCAATTTGTTGGCAATTTGTTTGCAGCTTGTCACTGTTGGAAGTTTTTCATTGCCTCGAACTTCACACGTGAACAAATACAAATCCAATAAAAGGCTTACTTTCGGAATCGCACGAAACACCATTTTACTAAAATCGCTAGTAATTATCGAATGACAAAATCGATTTCGACCAAATAATTTCTTATCTAAGTTGCCTTTCTTTTCTATGCAATGAAGTTTAACAAACGAATTTACAAAGAAAATTGCATCAACTAAATTGGCATACACCCCAAGTTTTTCTGACATGCCCCATGAAAAATCATATAAACTAACCTTTTGATGCTCTTCATAAAGATCACAAATCCGTTGTTTAATTTTCTGCAAAATGAATGCAATGATTTAGACATTAAAACAGCAAAACGCAGAAATATAAACTATAAATAGAAAGATAGGACAAATTCTGAGGAAATGCATGAGAGTGCGTTGCACTGAGATGATCAACAATTTTCAAGCAATATAAGTTTAGTTTCTCGCTTTCTTGCTTCAAAATAAAAACGCAGAAACGGATCATTCCAGAGCTAAACAAAAAGATAACAAAAACAAAATCAGGACGATAATACTGGCTAATGTTTCATTTGATGGCAGACCTGTTCAAATCCATGTTAACATCTACCTGACTGTGTTGTGTTGTGTTGTGGTTTTTCACCGTTGCTCTTTATTGCAGCTATCAATGTATTCTCTCTCCTCTGAGGGTTTCAGATTAAGGTATTGTTTTCCCGGCAGGATTTAACAGTTTTATCCCCATACACAGCTTAATTTGGGTTTCATTCTTGTACAGGAGAAAGCAGCTTTCTTTCCATAGGTTAATGTTTGTGTTTGTGTGAGTTGGTTATGACGATGAGTCGCTTATTCATGGTTCTTATGAATTCTGTACCAAAAATCGCTTTTTAAAATATTTACCTAACGGCCGTCCTCCACCTGCAGTAGCTTAGGTTGGTGACTAGCGCGCTCGCCTTGTGTGCATGCTCTGTTGCTGGAGAGAAACCAAACTAGGGAAGCGCGAAGGTCGCCGAACAAAATTTCTGCGGCGGAGGTCGGCAATAACTGAAATCAGCCTCTCCGTTCTGAAATTACGAGGAATTTTCTCGAGAAAGCCCCTTCAAGAAACCTTCAAAACAGACCGAAAATAATGATCAATGTTCCTTCGTCTTTGTCTCTTTGTTTGGTAAAGTTGTTTTCTAATTGGCTACCTAATTGGCTACCCGCATGCGAACGTTCGCAACAAATCAAACATTGCGAACACGTCAAAATCACATTGCGAACATTCGCATGCGATTTGGAAACGTTCGCATGCGAATTTCAAACAAAGGATTCAGTGGAAATGGCCCTTTACCTGTGCTTCATCGCTATCATCAGGATATTTTCTTCGAAGTCGATCTAATTCCGAAAATTTCATTGAAACACTATCTACATTTTCTTTCAATTCCCTATATTCTTTATATTGTGCTTGAAACTCTTGCTTGTATTTACATCTTTGGTCGTACGACTTGATTGGTTGGTATTTTCTGCAAACAAAACAAAAGACAATCATAATCCAAGGTGAACCTACGGTTGACTCACAGAGAAAAGGTCAAAGATGGCATGAGACCTTTATAAAATCCTCGATTAGATACAAAGCTTGGTGTATTTGTTTGGTTTAACAACTTCAAAGAAAGTTTAGTTAATTCCCCATGATTCTACCTCTGGACTCTGAAAGGTGCTTCAAACAAAGCGTTTGAGATAATGACACAATGTGCTCTCACAAAGGTGGATTATCTTCTATGTAAATGCCCTATCACTTTCCGGCAACTCAAATAGGCCATACTTACGAAAAGGTCAATTAGGCAACGAAAAATTCAATCCACCAAACCTGGATATCATTGGAAAGAAGATAGATTGTACTTTCAGATGGTATGCCTCATATTGATTCAAATTCTATCATTTTCTGAAGAAACTCGAATGAAAATGGGTTGCATTTTTATCTGAAACACCCTGTAGGAACGACGCTCCAAACAAGTAGTCAAAATTTAACATAAGAAATACTTACAAAACATGTTCTGGAATATCTGACGTCGATGCTACTTCTTGGGGAGATCTCTCGATCTTGTCTTTCTCATTTGGTCTGTCTTCCTTCCCTCCATTTTCAAAAGAATTCATCGGAGTAATTCGCTCATTGTTTAATTCAGTTTTCGGTTTTAACTCAGTCCTTTCATTTTCATGTTTATTTCTTGAAAGTTCAGGTTTGTTTTGCAAATGTCCAGATTTTGTCTTCAATGGTTGAATTCTTCGATTTAGCGGCGAGGTTTTTAACTCCTGATTATGATTATTACTTGAAACTTTGTTGTTTGGATTCGATGATGACGTCAGCGGGTCTTGTAATGGCTTCGCAATTCGAGGTTTCTTCGCTTGAGAATGACCGTAATCGCTATTCAAATGTCGTTTAATACCCTTGGGAAACAAATTTAAGATCAAAAACAACATCTGATCGATTACAGTGAAAAATAACGATAGATGATGTTATAAGGGAATACGAAATAAAGTCAGCAGAAAATCTAAAGAGTTTCAAGACTTTGATAAAGCAATGGAATGGTCCCATATGCAAATGTAGTGCCTGTAAATCCCTACCACCTTAGTTTATATGTATTTTAGGAAATATTTGGTTTGTTTATTGTTATTTCTTTGTAAATTCGTAAATAATGTATATATTGTTAGCTATTGTAAATAATCGAATCAAACTAAAGTTACACACACACACACACATAAGGGGATCCACAATAGAGAATTGCGCTAAAGATGACGGCGAGGAATCTTTTACCGAGATGCATTGCGTTCGAATTACAAATCTTTAACGATTCTATAGGAATTCGATTAAAGAACGCATTGCATCTTGGTAAAAAATTCCTTGCCGCCATCTTTAGCGCAATCCTCTATAGACCTTCAGAAAGATTCAAAAAGAGTCTGGATCGAGTGATAGGTTATCCATTTCTATACGTGAGGTTCGATTGAGTGGTGTTTGAGCTTCTATCACTTTTGTGCCTATTCGAAAATTCTACGAATTGTAGTAAATTATAGTTCGATCAAAACTCTCTTTTAGAATAGCTGAAAGGTCTTTGTTTGACATCCAGCCAGGCTCAAAGCGACTAGCCTCATTCCATAAGAACCCTCAACTTACGTTCATCTTATTGAATTGAATCTATGTTGTTGTTGTCGCTTCAGTGAGGGCCTTATTTCCCAACTGCTTTCAAAACGGACAAAAATTTCCTTTGGGGCACAAAAATCTTTTACCCGACCAATCAGAATGGAAGATGACGAATAACGAGATCGGATTGGCAATTTTTCTTCAAGTTAAACTTCCCGCCAAAGGCAAACAAAAGCGCATTTGACTGGACGGCCGCAACGATCGGAATCTCGGGGTACCGAACGTATTTAGGAGATTTTTTGAATCCCCACACAAGCAAAATATCGTTTGTAGGTAGGAGCTTTGCGCTGATACAGCCCGAAGAAACATCCATCTAAGTACTGATAGCTTCTAATCTAAGTTCTGGTCCAACCGGTAAGTTAAAATTAGAAACACAAGAAAGTTAATACCTTGTCCTCTGGTGACTTCGAAGTGGAAGAAACCTTTGGACTGGATTCTTGAGCGCTGTGCTGAGACAAACTCCTAAAAGATGGAAAAGTCGCAATATAATACGGACCAAGAAGTAATTGAACTGAACAGAAGAACCAAGAGAAAGCAGGAGAGAATTTGACTC
This sequence comes from Aurelia sp. 3 sensu Dawson et al. (2005), assembly GCA_964020215.1. Classification (NCBI taxonomy): domain Eukaryota; kingdom Metazoa; phylum Cnidaria; class Scyphozoa; order Semaeostomeae; family Ulmaridae; genus Aurelia; species Aurelia sp. 3 sensu Dawson et al. (2005). The sequence continues at coordinate 2,453,422 of OZ026580.1, forward strand.
AACCTCTTCTGCAAGCATTTTGAAGGATGGGAATCGATAATTGAGGAGCTCATGGGATATTTAGGAGGGCTCATCAAAGATTCTCAAAACATACAATTTTGGCTACATCACATTATACAGTTTCGGTGGGGTGAGTGGCCGAGCGGCTAATGCACTTTTCGTTTGATCATACTCTCTGGATGCTTTCTAGAGCATCTTTGGCATTCAGATACTTAAGGTAGTCTGGAGCACGTCTCATGACCAGCTGATCTATGAGTGTGAGGTCAAAATCTTCCACATGCCTGAACAAGTAACTCAATTCACCGTCCTTCGAAGAGAAAGTAAGCTAGGAGTCCAATATCTGAATGTGGCATGCATGGTAGGCCTAAATCAGCTAGAAATAGCTAGCAATCCTCCCAGCCTACTCAAAATAAAGTAATGAACGAACAAACGAACGAACGAATAATAAATGAATGCAGTAATGAATTACTGCATGTGCAGCAAAGGAGGGCAATCATGCGGAAGAAAGAAGCCTTGAACTCAAAGGAACTGTCCTCTGGAGAAATGAAAACAAAAAAATAGATCTTACTTACTGTTTAACAGATGTTCGTTCACTTTCATTGTAGTACGGCCAAGTATCCGGCTAGAAAAAAACGAGGCAATATCATTGAATGTGCCCGAGTATCCGGGTAAAACGGAACACAACCATGTTATTGAGCATGGCCTAACTCAGGTGAGCATAGCCTAGGAGTAGACCCATTATCCAAAAGAAGAAAGGGCTTACGAAACCAAGAGCAAAAGCTTGCTAAAATGGTTTCCAGACTTCAGGAAACGTAATTGATGCTCTCTTTGTTGAGACGCGTTTTACACATATTGCTTGAATACAGGATTAAATAATCAATTGGGTGAAAAGTGAATCTTGCTCCATAACTCTGAGTCAGACCTAAGAAATGAATTCAGTTCACATAAAAAGAAACAATCTTCGAAACTGGACCATTAGATTAGCTACTATTGCCCAGAAAGTTGAAATATTTTTCTCTTGTCAGGTACACAAAGTCTTTTGCTATGTAAGCAACCTTAAGTGTTTTCCAAGTTCACGGAGAGAGGAAATGTAAGGTTCCTTTAACCATTTTAATGCTTCATGATTCTGTAGAATAGACCTTTTCACAATTTGGTGAACGGGACTGAGGAGAGCGCAGCCAATTCTGACAGCCTTGGCAACAGCAGGAAGTCTTGAGATCCCTCCGCTGCGACGATAAGCGTACGGCTTGCGCCTTGGTTGCATCGCCTTGCAATCTCCAGTTATTTTCGCTTTATTTGCACCCTTCAAGAGTCGTATGGTACTTGTTTGGTATGGTAAATGTTTTCTCTCGATTATTTAGGACTTTTGCTATGCTTCCACCCATTTTTGAATGGATTTTCAAGCCACTTTATTGCATGAGCACAAATGACTGGTATTTGAATATTGACAAGGGGAGGTACACTGCTGCAGTCTTTATCGATCTTAAAAAAGCTTTCGATACTGTGGATCATGAAATCCTTTTGAACAAACTGAACTACTATGGCGTCAAGGGTAAAGAATTGAGCTGGTTTCGGTCTTATCTTTTCAATAGGAAGCAGTTTTGTAGAGTGAATGGTCATGCGTCTGTAACTGAAGGGGTAGATTGTGGAGTTCCCCAGGGCTCTTGCCTAGGACCCCTACTCTTTCTAGTTTATGTAAATGACCTCCCCTACTGTTTAAAGACTTCCGATGTGGCGATGTATGCTGATGACACCACTATCTATTACTCCTCTCCTTCTATTGACGATATCAATGCTGCAATAAATGCTGACCTTGAAGCCCTTAGATGTTGGCTTGAGGGCAACAAGCTGTCGCTTAATGTCGTAAAAACTCAAGGGATGATAATAGGTAGCAGGGGCAAGCTTCATAGTATAGACTTGCCTCGTTCTTCCAAACCTGAGCTTAACATCGGTAGTGAGGAGATCACTATGGTTAACAACACAAAATATCTAGGTGTGCAGGTTGACGACCAACTGAAATGGTCCACTCACTTGTCCTCTACAATCAAGAAAGTCTCTAGAGGTATCGGTATGTTGAAGTATTCTAAACGATACCTACCTAAGGAAAACCTCATTATGCTGTATAGAAGTCTCGTTGAGCCCTATTTTAGGTATTGCTGCCCTGTTTGGGGATCTTGCAGTGCATCAGCCCTCGATAAGTTGCAAAAACTTCAAAATCGAGCCGCTAGGATAGTCACGAACAGCCCCTATGACACGTCCGCTTTGCCTTTGATAAAGAGTCTCGGCTGGCTTACCATTAGAGAACTGATTGATTTCGAGACGAGCAAGATGGTCTATAAATCTCTGAATGCTCTTGCCCCAGATTACTTGCGAAACATATTTCAAAAGGTATCTGAAGCTACTAACCGTCAGCTGAGGAACTCTAACACTGACCTTAGATTACCATTACTGAGAACATCAACTGGTCAGAAATCGTTTGCGTACAGAGGGGCTAAGGTCTGGAGTGACCTAGATAGTGTTGTCAAAGCATCGTCGTCGCTCTGCTCTTTTCGAAGAAACTATAAAGCCAAACTATGACTCATCTCATTTTTTTTTTTTATCAGAGATTATTGTAAATAGGGTATATTATATATTTTAGTTATTATTAGATTTTGTTTTTGCATGGCTCCCTGTAAAGCAGTATTTATTATTGAGTGGATTACCATGGATAAAAAAGTTAAAATGAAAAAATGAAATGAAAGTTTGAAGTAAGGCCTGTTGATCGGTTGGGTCTAAACTGTGCCGTTTCAAAGCCGAGGTCCAGTACCTGCAATAAAGTGGCTCAAAGTGCACTCACTAGTAGGTGAAAGGATGACTAGATGGCTAAAAAATCCAGAGAAAATACTTATATCCCTGTCGAACGAGTACAGTAAAACCCCGCAAACAAGAACATAGCAAAATAAGAACCTGCAGACTGATTTTGAGGGAAAAGCCACCCAAATATAAGAACTAAATACAGACTGATTTCTTCAATGTTCTTATGAGGTGGTACACTTGATTAAGAAATTTCATCAAATCAGTAAACAATTTATTGACAACTGAACACCTCCAACAGTTTCAGGAACATGCAAATTCTTTTATCTAGCTGTATGATTTAAATTGCTTTGTCAATAACAAAAATACCATACCCTATACCTTCTGATATTGAAATGAAGTCATTATACCCTTGAGTATATTTAAGACATACTGTAGCTATATATTCATTATAGTCATAACTGACCTTGTGATAAGAACCAAACCCTGTAAATGTCATAAGTACCTCATTTATAAGACTGCGTTCACACGATTCCGGCACATTTTGAAAACGGTGAAAAATTCGACGGATAGGTCTCCCGTTCACACGAAAACGGCACATTTTTTGCCGGCAGATTTTGAAAACGGTAGATTTTGAAAACGGAACCGTAACCGGCATAAATTTGAAACTGCATCGTTTAAACACTCAACAAAGATGAAAACAGAACATTTTTCGACACTTTCGGATCGAGAAAGGTTCTTAGGGTGTAGGTACTATTCTTTGGCATCAAATCCTGCAACGAGTTTTTATCGTCAAATTTCCTACCGTTTTCAAATTGTGCCGGCATCGTGTGAACGCTAGCTCAAATTTTGCTACCGTCACTTTTTTCATCGTTTTCAAAATCTGCCGGCATCGTGTGAACGCAGTCTAAGAACCTAGCCAGTCTGTCTTTTATAGAAGTATGTTCTTGTTTGTGGGCTTTTACTGTATGATGTGACACTTGAAAGGTGCATATAAATCGAAAATAACACAAGTTTGTACGGCTGTAGGGCGATGCAAGCGAGCCGCAATGAGGGAATTCCCCTGATTTCTTACTGTTGCTAAGGTTGTCGGAATGGGCCGCACTCTCCTCAGTACCATTCCTCAAATTGCGAAAAGGTCTATTACGAAGTCAAAGAAAGATGCGAATACAAGCAACAAGAATAAAAGGAAACCAAACCTTGACATCCGCAAAGTAATGTTTGTTTAATCGAAAACTGTTATCTTGCATGGTTGCTACCTATAAAAGGAAAGGAATGGAAAATCATGTTAGTATGGAAGGCATAAACGAGCGATTTATAAAATTATCATATCGGGTGATTCAGAAGAAAACGAGGACGTTTAAAGACAAATGACGGAGATGTAAGGCAAGAGCTATCTAACTAAAGCCTAGATCTAATGAGATTATCAAATCAATAAACTTTTTAGCTATTCTGAAAAGAATCAGAATTGAACGATATTTTGCTACATTTTGTAGAATTTTCGAATGTACACAATAGCGATAGAAACTATAACGCCACTAGATCGAGCCTCGTGCATAACAATGTATAGACATAACGCTCGATCCAGGCTCTTTTGTAGAATAGCTAAAAGGTCTATTGGACAAATGAAGGCGTGCAGCCATCTTTTGTTCTATTTCTAAACTAGACGCTATATACTCGTCATTTGTCTTTAACAAGCGATACTTTGATGAATAACAGGTCAGGATATGTTGTTTCGGTTTCCTATTGCAGAAACAAAATTAATCAAAACTAATCAAAATCGACGGACATAATTAATAAAGAAGAAATTAAGCTTATTTCTCGTGAAACATGATTTTGCTAAAACTGTAAAGTAAAGTAAAGTTATTGCTTTTATATAGCGCCTTTACTATAATTCAATATTCAAGGGCGCTTCAAAAATTCCATTACCCCCTCAGCTCAGGCATTTTTTTTCTCCCTTTGGGCGTATTTTTCACAGCGTGCAGCCTTACAGTTGGCGCTTCTGATGTTTTTATTGCCTTCATCACCGACGTACCAATTTTACACCTTGGTGAGGTGCTGTACCTACGATACCGGGTGTTTCCAGGTGGTCACCCATCCTGGTAATAACCTGGCCCAACCATGCTTAACTTCTGTGATCAAATGGGAACCGGTGTATCCATGGTGGCAAGTCGTAGGTCAACTGTCTGTAATCATTGAACAGAAAAACCGATTTCGGTCAAATAATTTTTCAGATCTACGTTGGTCATTGCCCAATGCAATAAATTTTTAAAGAAACGAATGTGAGAAAAATTAGATCAATAAAAACTGGCAAACACCCCACGTCTTTTCTGACTCACCCGTTAGTAAAACAAGCGATAGATCATCTTTCATGTAAATATTGTTAACTGCATGACTAAGAAGGCATGCATCAAGAAAAATATTCAGCTGCTTGCTTTTGCTTTCAAAGAACCTAGAACTCAGTTCATATCAGCACGAAATTTACTCTTCAATCTAGAGTATTCAGTCTCCCACGAGAGCATACTTTTTTTCTGAATCCGACGAGAATTCAATCTTGAATTTATACAGATCAGCTGAATCGAGAACTAATTTTCTAACTCCAAAAAATTTACACCTATCAATCAAAATCATTCAAATTCCCACGAGGCGAAAAGTTTTTCCCTAAATCAAAGTAGAAATTGACTAACAATAAGCTAAATAAACTATGATTAACTCAAAGACGGCACGTCATATTTTTGATGGAGGAGCACACTGAATATTCCAAACATGTCAGCTGTAACCTAAGCATTGGCGGGCGTCGAATCCTTGCAAAAATTTTAAAAATCATATCTGTAAAATGTTGATACCCCACTCTTTCAACTGAATTGACCTGAGAGAAATTTAAGTCGTTTGCCATAGTCCTAGAGAGAGCATTTTCGATACCATCATTATTTTTGGAATTACAGCGTTTCTAACATTTATGAAAGGATGTACGAGAGGAGATATCAGAAATTTTGACAAAAATTACAAGCACCATGAATTGCAAACTCATCGAGGAAAGTAAGTTTGAAGGTTTACAGGATTGGAGCAAACAAAAGTCTGTAAATTCCTGGTTTACAATTTAGCAATTGATGACGTCAGAACTTCAACACAACCTGAAAATTTACAATTAATAAGGGTGTGTTTGATTGGTACCAATTCTGAAAACGGTAGACTTGGAAGACTCGGAATTTGTGTTTGATTGCATCCCAAATTCCGAAAACCGCAGGTTTGGCAGGTTTGGCAAGCCTGCTGAGCCTTATGCTCCAAAAAGCAGAAGGTTTGGCAGACTTTGAAGAGATTCTCGATTTCATTTGCAGAACACTGAAATCGAGGCGACTTTGGTCACGTTGCTAGGGGTAATCGGTAACTTTACTCTTTGTTGCCAAGCACCAGACTCGTCTTCGTATTTTTTAACTGAAAACCTTGTCTTCGCCAGGATAAATCTGAAACCTGCTGCTTTGAAGAACTTTGTGTTTGGTTGGTAACTGTGCTTCCGTCTCTGCGAAGTCTACCGTTTTCAGAATTTGGTAGGTTTGGAATTATCAATCAAGCAAACCCTAAACACTGGAATAGGCCTTTTTAGCTATTCTGAAAAGAATCAGAATCGAATGCTTTTGCTACAATTTCTAGAATTTTCGAATGTTCACAACAGTGATAGAAACTCTAACGCCACTCGATCGAACCTCGCGTATAAAATAGGAATGAAAATAACGCTCGATCCAGGCTCTTTTGTAGACTAGCTAGAAGGTCTATTCTGTAAAATAATGATGGCATCAAAATGCTCTCTCTAAAATTTAGATCAAGGGAAACTAGCTGAAGTTTCATTCACGCAATAGACCTTTTAGCTATTCTGAAAAAGAATCTCAATCGAACGACACTTTGCTACATTTTGTAGAATTTTCGAATGTGCACAATTGCAATCGAAACTCTAACGCCACTCAATCGAACCTTGTGTATAAAAATGTATAAAAATATCGCTCGATCCAGGCTCTTTTGTAGAATAGCTAAAAGGTCTATTCATTTGAAAAACAGGGCAATAACATTTTATACCACAAAGATTCGACACCTGTGTTGCACACCTTGAATCTAAGGTAATTATCTTTAGTGAAAGAAACCTGGTATAGCAACGGACAAAAATAAGCTAAACAAAAACAAAAAGATATGCCTACCTGTTGCAGGATAGCACCTAACGAATTCTTATCCCGTTGGTTGATACCCTCTGAAATAAAAAAACAACAATAAACATCAGCCAATATAAGACACAATACACCACAGGAAGCCCAAATGGCTAAATAGTAGATGTCATTTTTGATTACAAAGTCCAACTTTGTAATCTAAGGGGGGACTCGATGTCAGTAAGAAAGTAAGAAAGAAAGAAAGAAAGAAAGAAAGTAAGAAAGAAAGAAAGAAAGTAAGTCACGCTCGTTAAAGCAATTGATTAACGTTTTATCTCTGCTAATTGGCACTGAAATAAAGAAAGCGCACATAAAGCGCATACAAGACAGAAGTTTCCCGCGATCCTATAGCAACATTTGACGTCGGCTTATTTCATGTTAGACAGATTTGACACCATAAGATGGATAAATTACTAGGATGTTTACCCTGGCACAGCAACAAATTCACCCAGAATTGGCACGTTCTTGACTTCATTAGCAGCTTAATTATGTCAAAACAATCGTTCTCTAGGACGAACGAATCATTAGCCACTTATTGATAGTACTCATTATGCAAATAACTCAACTTTAGAGGATGATGTAACCGGCGGCCTGCACAGAGGCTAGCATTTGCAGCATAACCAAAGGTAGAAGGACCCCCCTCCTACACAGCAACGGATGCAATCATCGCAGGTGAAGTTGAGACGAAAGGTGCAGAATCCCAGCAAGCAATGGCGCCATGGACTGGGGGAAGGGACGTGATCACACTGAACCAAAACATCTTCATGCATATCATTCTGCACAGAGGAATCTTCGTGACTGCTTGTCTCAAATTAGATGCCCGCGAATAGCAACAACTGAAACGTTCTGTAGGGTTCTGCATGGATAATTTTGCGTTATCGTAAATCTCACATGACATCTCATTTGACACAGATGCACCAATAGTTTTGTGCACGAACTATAATCAAACTAGGGGTAATGACTTTTGATTTTTGCGTATCATTCTCGTTTGACATAAAGACCAAAATATTGCCATTGACCTTGAGGCGATTCTTGTCCTTATACTAGGAGCAACACTCATCTCTCTGACTGTAGCAAAAAACAGAATCAACGATCATTTGGGGTTATGAAGAAATCAATAATCAGATATTCTTATGCTTGTTTAGCTCAGGACGGACTTTGTAATCATCCAAAAGGATCTTATGTTCGTCCATAATACAGCATGAAACCGGCTCTACTCAATGATTAGTTTATTTTAGAATGAAGTTAAGCATTATCACTTACCTTTTTCAAAGCATCATTGTTGTTTCTTTGTTCATCTAACTCTGGTATCTCGTAGAACAAAGAAGCATTGCCTTCACACTAACCTTCATCAGGTCTGCCATTTCTTATTCGAATTTGGAAGTCAAGGCAACCAGTCCTACTCGATCTGAAGTCGAGGCAAATATATTACGTCACATAACGCCGATTAACGGTTTGCAGTACTTCTGTATAAAATATGGCAAGGATAGAAAGTTTTCCAAAGACCAATCCCGATCTATGGTTTTCAATTGCTCTCTAACACAGCACACCAAGCTCCAAATGAACTTCATCATACATCAAAATGAAGCTCATTTATTCCTTAACAAACTGTAATACAATTAGTTGAAGTCAGTTTTAGAAATAAGAAATTATTAATGCTAAAACAAGGGGTAGTCATCGCCAATTTGGTTTCTAACCATCCTCTGTACAAGCATCTGGGCTTCGAACTCGAAATTCGCGCTCGAAAGTCGAACAGCTTGCACAAGAATTCAATGAGTAAACACCCGTCTTTCAAGGATATAATGAGTAAACAACGTGAGGAAAGACGGGTGTTTACTCATTGAATTTTTGTGCAAGCTTTTCGACTTTCGAGCGCGAATTTCGAGTTCGAAGCCCAGATGCTTGTACAGAGGATGGTTAGAAACCAAATTGGCGATGACTACCCCTTGTTTTAGCATTAATAATTTCTTATTTCTAAAACTGACTTCAACTAATTGTATTACAGTTTGTTAAGGAATAAATGAGCTTCATTTTGATGTATGATGAAGTTCATTTGGAGCTTGGTGTGCTGTGTTAGAGAGCAATTGAAAACCATAGATCGGGATTGGTCTTTGGAAAACTTTCTATCCTTGCTATATTTTATACAGAAGTACTACAGGCAACACTGCAAACCGTTAATCGACGTTATGTGACGTAATATATTTGCCTCGACTTCAGATCGAGTAGGACTGGTTGCCTTGACTTCCAAATTCGAATAAGAAATGGCAGACCTGATAGAGGTTAGTGTGAAGACAATGCTTCTTTGTTCGACAATACCAGAGTTAGACACACAAAGAAACAACAATTATTCTTTGAAAAAGGTAAGTCATAATGTTTAACTTCATTCTGAAATAAACTAATCATTGAGTAGAGCCGGTTTCATACTGTATATTGCTGTATTACGGACAAAAGTGACATCTCTGCTATTATTTAGCCATTTGGGCTTCCTGTGTTCGAATGATGCAGTTGACTAGAATTTGAACGAAGTTGCTGGTAGTTGTAGATTTACCTGGTTTCTTTGGTCTCAAAAACATGGAAAATGCAGCGTTAAGACTTGTTTGCCACCCACCAGGTAAAGTGAACTTCCTTCTTTAGATTTATACCAAATTTATTCGATGAAACGTCTGCTTACCGTGGTTTTTGTCGCATTTTCTTTCCGAGGAGTGGCCGTTGAACAGAGCTACGACAGTCGTTCGATCCTGATTCGATCGATCGAATGCCTAAGATAGGGCCAAGTTTTTTACTGTTTTATTATGAGTCCTTTTTGAGCAAGGTTTACCGCAGGGATACAAGGGACTCATCGTCATAAGTCTACTGTATCCTTCTTTTTACAAAATTCGCCTTTTGCTGCTTTTGAAGGCTCTAAATTGGCATTGATGCAATTCAAATGAGGTGTGTCAAAAATCCCTCCCCGTTCTGCTACCTAAAGATATGGTTCGACGAACAGCCAAATAGCTGCGAGTTTAAAGCCCATCTGCTAACCACGATGCCTTGCACGCTGTTGCTGTCCCATAATACACTGCGAACGGACTTTCATATTATCTGAGACTGCGTTCACACGATGCCGGCACATTTTGAAAACGGTGAAAAAAGTGACGGCAGCAAAATTTGAGCTAGCGTTCACATTATACCGGCACAATTTGAAAACGGAAGGAAATTTGACAGTAAAAACTCGTTGCAGAACTTTGATGTTAAAGAAAAGTACCTACACCCTAAGATTTCGACCAGTCTCGATCCAAAAGCGTCGAAAAATGTGCTGTTTACATCACTGTCGAGTGTTCACACGATGCTGTTTCAAATTTATACCAGTTAGGGTTCCGTTTTCAAAATCTACCGTTTTCGAAATCTGCCGGCAAAAAATGTGCCGTTTTCGTGTGAAAGGGAGGCCTATCCGTCACATTTTTCACCGTTTTCAAAATGTGCCGGCATCGTGTGAACGCAGTCTGAGTTAAAGCTAAGTCAAAGTCAAGTTACAAAGGCTACAGAAAAGATAACTGCTCGTTCAAGACGCTCAGAGGAAAGCAGAGTGGTCTATTCTTCCTGACCTTCTTTAAGCCTGACAGGAGAACCGCGGACATTGACGGCTACCATTGCTCCGCTTGTGTTCGTGTCGTTTTGTTCTTGCGCGGCACGCAAAGCATAATGGTTAGAAGAGGGTCTTTAATGCAATTGGTTTTGTCCGCTGAGATTGGACCTTTCCTTCAGAATTTAAACGCGTTAAGTGAACACAATTTGGTCTTAGGAAACTTTCGTCCGAAAACTGCGAAATTTGTAACTCTAAAGGCTCTGATCGAAGTTTGTGAAAAAGTAAAGGACTGAGTAAGACCATGTCATAGAAACTGAGCACGTCAAGAGAAACAATGCATGTTGGCTGAGTTTTATAAATGAACAAGGCGTACAGTAAAGTCCCGCCTTTAAGAATCTGCATTATAAGAAACTCAGGTCTGATTTTGCTGAATAAAATACCTCTTTGCAAGAATCTATCCAGGCTGATTCATGCTCAGTTTCTTGTACAATGGTACATAGCAATATTATAAGACCTATATTTGAATATGTCTCCAATAGGTCTCAATTCTCTAGAAACAAAGATGAAAGTTTCAAGCCCAAATTGTTACAATTTCAAGAAACCCTCAATATATACTGGCTGAGACCACTAGATTCTCGTACAACAGTGCACATTTCAAAAACGTTTTCTTAAAAACTTTGACAGCTGTTTAGAGTATAAAAGTGTTTCTTATGCCATGGTATACATACCCTGTTTTAAAGAAGTATATCTTGACATAAGAAACCAATCAGGCTGTCTTTGTGTAATGAGTTTCTTAAAGGCGGGACTTTACTGTATTAAAAGCTTTCAGCAGCCATTTGGTGAGTTTCATAAAAAGACAAGCATGTTTACTGTAAAATTTTCCTGACAAGAAACACTCAGATATCTTTATGAGACATTTCAATAGACTGCATTATCTCTGAGGGCAAAAAAGGTGTAATTTTCTATCAAAAAATTTCCTAATCTAAGCCATGATTGCGAAATTCTCGACAGCTGTAAGCCTGTCTAAACACAGTTTATCATGAAGATTTTGCAGCAAACACGCAAAACTTGCAATTGATAATTATTCAGTTACGGGAAAACTCGAAGTTTTATTCAAAATGGGATGCAGACATGAAGATAATATTTGAATTAGCAAATAATCAAACTTGTGATTTTTATTGTAACCCCAAACAGTTTCAGACAAGACAGACTCGCTGTTTACAGTTTCACAAAGATTGAAAGTAAACGAGTTTTCCAAGGTCGAATGCTATAAACTGATCCCAAAAGTTAACTCCTACCTAAGGAAAACAGTAGGAAAACTGTGCACTCAAACCTAGCCAACACATGTCGTACGATGTAACAAATGTGAAAAGTTGCGCTTGTCGAATCTAATATCAATAGGATGCTTGCAATGATGTAGGTGAACAATGAGATGGTAAATGGGATGTGGCGAGTGACGCAAGCCCAAAATCTATTTGGGATTCAGAGCTCTGTTTTTGGTATTCATTACAAAAAAGGGCCTAATGGATCACACTGCAATGACGTGAAAGGGTTGGGGAGCAGTGGTGTAGTCCTCTAACTTTGCAGCCAGAACAGTGAGGTGGACGGGGCTCGATCTCAAGTTGAGCCCCACTACTTTTGTGTGATGACAAGATCCCAGCGCTTGGCGCTAAAGGTCACGACTTCATCTTCACCTTCTTCACTAGTGTATTAAGACGTTGTCCTCTAGACTTATGACGATGAGTCTCTTGATTCCCTGTGATCTTTGACTTGATGATGGCGCTTCGGTCAATAGAAACTCATAATATTACTATGAAGAACCTGGCCCTATTTAGGCCCAAACTCCGCAATTTCTTCAGTACCAATCAGATTGCGAGATTTGTGAATTACTATTGTTAACGTGTAAATGTGATAGAATGTTCGATTCGATTGAAGAATTGAAGACACTCCCATGGGATAGAGATTCGAAGCCGTGATTCTTTCCTAATTCCATTGATGATTGAAGAAAATAGGGCCAAGTTTTTTACTGTTTCATGATGAGTCCCTCTTGAGCAAGGTTTACCGAAGGGATACAAGGGACTCATCGTCATTAGTCTAATGGTCCCTTCTTGGCTGTCCGTCTTTTGAGACCATCGTAGGAATAATTTATGTTGAATAGTAAGTGTTATACAAAGTGGGAACTCGCTGACAATAAGTTCTTTCCCACCAATGATGTGACTTAAAGGTTGACTAAAAAAAGTAAATGAGAAACAACGCAACGCGACAAGAACGACAGCGAAAAATGGCACGATTAATAATGATGCACACATGAATCGCCAAATTTCGCCCTGCCGTGAAGGACTTCTTCAGGGCTGTTATGCGAAAGGTGAAGGTGAAGTTGCGGTTTTCAGCGCCAAGCCCTGGGATCGCAGAAATAGCTAAGCGCTAATCGAGTCCACGACCACTTGTCATGACGCTCAAAGGTGCTGGTGGGATTTGAACCCCGTCCGCCTGACTGATCTGGCTGCAAAGTCAGTGGATTACAACACGGCGCCACAACACTTTCAAGCTATATTTGGGATTGAAAAATATACAGCGATTCGAAAAAGAGAGGCTAAAGGTGACTGGCAAGTTGTGGTGGCCACGCAGGGGTTATGTGGGTTTAGCATTCAGCAGTGTCATCAAGATACTTTTTATTCCATAGCTTACCAAAAACGTACACTTTTTTTACTCAATCAGAAAAATATTGACAAAATAATGATAATAATGATAATACTGATAATAATGATGATAATAATAGAATTGTGAAGTGATAAGATTTATTTTACATATTGTTCAGATCTTTTTCAAAAAATTTGACAAACGACAAAAAAATTAAAATATTCATTCACTCACCTCTTTGTAGCCTTGAAAGAATTTCTGGTTTTTTATGTGGCCTAAGTGCCAGAATATGTATTACTCTATCTTTATAACTGAAAAAGAGAGAGGCATATCATTCAATATCTCTTGCTTTCTTGCTTTCTTGCGGGTGAGCGAGAAAAGAGCTCCCAATTCCAAAAATTCATACACCATGAGTACTAAAAGCCTCCCTCCATAGGGACCATCAAGCTATGCTCATATCGTTGAGTTGCGTTGAATTGCTGCTGTTGTTGTTGTTGCTCCACTGAGGGCCTTATTTGCCTGGAGCTGTAAAAACGGCATTAACATTTTAGTTTTGTATATCGATCACGTACTTTTTATTCCATAGCTCACCAAACGCATAAACTTTTTTTGACTCACCCGGTATTGATTTTTAATGTTACTCAGTAGGTCTTTCGGATACATGATACATACCTAGTTCCTTTCGTATTAGATGACCCATTGACCGTAGCAGATTTGGTCCCATTTAGTGGTTTCACCATGCCAGGGGTCGTTAATTTCTTTTTTATAGCTGTGTTCAGCTCTTTTCCAACTGGTTTGATGAGCGGTGGTTTCTTTTTCTCTGAGAAATAAAGAAAAATTAATTAAGAATATTTTCCAGAAATATCCATGCTAGTACTCTTAAAAACCAGATTGACCACGCGCAATAGGAGGCATGGAAGTTATTCGTGCGAATAATTGTTTAAATGTTAATTCATGATTCTCACTTTGAGTCTTTTTTGCCTTCTTTCTGCATGTGCAAACTGAGTTTCTGCTTCTGCAAATCGAGTACCCACTTTGCAGTACTTAGGCCGATCGCAATGAAAGCGTGCCTTACAACAACAACAGCTTATAGTGCGCCACCGCAGCGAACGATGGGGAAGCCGAAGCAAACTTATGCCTCGGCTTCCCCCCATCGTTAGCTGCAGTGGCGCGCTACAAGCTGTTTTTGTTGTAGGGCATGCTTTCGGCTTCTCGATTCTGCTCTCTTTCGGCTCCCTCCTTCGGATTGTTGGTTGCCAGCCATGACGACAGAGCCCCGGCACTCTGTATCGCTTGTGTATCGCCAGCACCCAAAACAGATGAACTGCAAGCATGGTCTGGCACTGCCTGCCCTTATGGGATATTGCATCCCTCGACGGGTCTTGCCCAACCATACCAGGTCTTCTTGCCACAATGCACTTCCAAGCCCCACATATGGTAGTTTTTGTTACTATGTAAATTTTATCAGTAGTTATCTTATGGTTGTTTTGTTAGCATCATAGTATCATGGAAGAGCCTATCTTTGCCCACTTTTTGCTTCAAACTTGCAAACCCTACACGGAAATAGGGCGGCACAAAGAAAGAATCCAGTTACCCAGGGAGGGGTGGATTAACTCTCAGTATGTATTTATCGACCTCGGAAGGATGGACTGTTTGTGGTTTGCAACGGGATCCGAACCCCGAGGCTTAAAGCGCTGTGCCTCTACCACCAGGCAATACCACCATCAAGATAATTCAGAATAATTGGCGTAAAAACAAAAGTTCTTCTAAACTAGTAACACTGTGGCTTTATTTACGTTACTGAGGTATTCGTAACATGTTACAGAGAATCGACACTGTTAAATTGCTCTTGAACCGCATACATTTCTTTCGACGCTTTCGAAACAAGGTTGATGGATTTAGACATATAACCGTAAAACCTCTATTCAGCCCCCTTTCTATTAAGCCCCCCTCTAATAAGCCCCCTCCCCCCTCCCCTATTAAGCCCCCCTCCCATGTGAACTAAAATTTCAAATAAGCCCCCCACTTATAATATGAAATTCCAGAGGCTATCAAACATTTTCCATAAACCTTAGCAAAACAAGTCTGTATGTTGATTTTGATATGGTTTCGATACGACGAAACTATGTTGAATTGGTGTATTTGACTTGTAAAATTGACATTGAATCTGCAAAAGTTTGGGGTAAAAAAAATTGAAAAGCAATAATATCTATCCTTGTCATTTTATTTGATGAATAAGCCCCGTCTCTCATAAGCTTCCTCTCTTTACAGCCCCCCTCTGGAGTTCCGAAATTAAATAAGCCCCAGACCGCTCAATGGAGCTTTTACCGTGGAGATATTTCTGTGGGAACAAATTCTGGCCTCGTTGTTGGCGATCCTGGCATCGTGACAGTATATCCCGCTTTCAAATGCTGCCGCCATCTTGTGAACGTAGTCTAAGACAGCAGAGCTATGACAAGCTTATGGATGAGCCATTTAAAAAAGTCTTCCAAGCTACGAGGAATTTAAAGCTGGTACCAGACGCACGGAACATGGAATATCCTGGCAAATAAGCGGATTTTTTTGGATTCGTCATTAACGAAACATGCATAGTAGTTAAGCTCGGGTTAATCTTTACGAAACCATGGATTAATACGTGGGTGAACTCGTTGAAAAGTTCCTTGACATTTATAAATCTATCTTTCTGCAAAAGTCTGAATGAGAATAAAATATTTGTTCTGTTCCAACAAACTTAGGCTTTGTTCTGAAATCCTTGTGTATCTCACTCGATGAATGCCTGAATGGATCACCGATTAGTCTTTAGTTGTGTTTCAGATATATGAATATCGCCGTAAATATGGCCTTTATTATCATTTCAAAGAACCATTCAAGACGACAATAGCTTATTGTATATAGACAATCATGTCATAGTTCGGGAATTATGAGCAAGTTTCTCGGTAAAGCCACTTCAAAAAAATCTTCAAAACATGCCGAAAATTACGACTAAATTTTCATAATATCACTGCCTTACCACAATGACTTCAATATAAGCAATGACCTCTTGGGAAGATGAAATCAATTATGAAATAATATTGTTGTGCTCCTAATAATGATACTTTCATCCTCCCACAGGGATAACACGTGGTAAAGCGAGTAAAAGTCATTGCTCTAAGGCAGAAAATTTGGTCGTGAGTTTTTAGGCTTGTTTTGAATGTTTCCAGAGAGGCATTTTGGAGAAAATCCCTCTTAATGTCAGAACAGAGTAGCCGAGTTCAGTCAGCAGTCTGCAACCCCCTCTGTTCCAAAATATGGTTCCTGTTATTCGTACAAAGTGCAAAGAAATTGGTCTCTCAAGAGGGGTGAGTCACATCGAGCACATAACAATCATTAAAACCATTATGTGTAATTATTATCATTATCATGCATAATTATTATGTAATTATAGTAATTATTATAATAATTACTCTAGCTTTTGCACAAAGGGCGTTGAACACGTTTTTCGAGAGTTTGAAGGGCTTGGTCGTGAAAATTTTCCTGGCACGAGGCCCCAGACTTTTCCACTTTTCGAGAGCTGGCTCAGCCGCTGTCAACCAGGTAACTTTAAATATTTTTCAAAATCACTGTCTTGATATCCAAGAAGGAGTGGTCTTTCAAACCGCAAGACAAAATCGGCTAAGGTCTGTTTACACCAATTTCAAGCCATGTGATCAATCTCTTGAAAAAACTCCTTTTGATTCCCCTAACACATTTCGTGCCATGCAAAGTTGTGCTATGAATACAAAAAGTAGAATAACACTGAAACTTCCAAAGAGTATGGTCACATGACTTGAAATGGGTAAAACAAACCTTAGCCAAGTAGCTCTATTAAACTTCCTTCATAACCTACTAACTGATAAATGAAAAAAAACACACAGAAAAGTTTTGATCACTCTCAATAAAACTGCCACGGATAATAATGAATGGCAAAAATAAAGATAGCAGCGGAAGACACAACCTTGAAAGCCTTGCAGGATAATTTTCTTGCAAATTTACAAAGTTTAGGAGGATTTTGTATCATATTTGATCATTTCGAGGGGCTTTATTCTTAATAAGCAGTCTTTTAGCAGGATACGCGACTCTATAACGAGCCAGAAGAGCTCTTTTGTTTAAAAATTGAATAATAAAGAAAGATCATCTTTAAATAATCTTTTTAATCTCCAGAGATTTTAGGCACGTGCTGTTGTTGAAAGATACAATCCGAAATGTCTATTTTTATACATTTTGGAAAAAGTAAAGGATTTTGGGCGATAAACTCATCTTTTTAGCTTTGAGCCTCAAGGCTGATTTCCAGTCAGTGCTATTCTTGAAGCGGATGGAAATTTCATCGGTTACGAGAGAAAATGTCTCTATGAATGAAAATCAAAATGAATACAGAGTTACAGCTGAGTTACCTCTCACTGTGCGAAATTCCTTCCCCTCGGAAGAGCCAATGGGAGCTAGTTTTCCAACACTCTTCACAGAGATGAATATGATGCACTTTGCATTTTCAGTGAATTCTGAAAGTCATTAGGCTTTCGCACTCTCTTCTGATACAAATTAAATCTCCATAAGGTTTTGGATTGCTGCGATATTAACGGATTTCCAACAAGTATTTTCGTTGATATTTCACCCAAATTTGAGTCTGTGTTTAAATAAAGATCTTCCCTTTTGAGTTTAGCTAACTACAAAGGAATTTTTCCTTTCAAAATGCGGCATTTGATGCACAAAACGAGGATTTGTTTTCGTATTTTTTATCCAGCCCCAGTTTAACCCATACGCAATGGAGTTGCAGTTTTTCTGATCAGTGCTCATGGTTTTTGTATCATGATGTTGCCAAGAGTGTATCCATTTTCCTCAGTCACTCGGTACTATTTGAAAATTTATAGAATTACGAAGAATTACAGTTTCCTATTCTGGTTAGCACAGGGCGGGCTCGAATCTTTACAAACTTTAGAATTAAATGTGTAAATGTTATTATCTTATTCTTTCAACTAAATAGATTGGAGGGAACTTGAGGGCGTTTGCCATGATTCCAGAAAGAGCATTTTTTTATATTATCATTATTTTCAGAGTTACAGCATTTTTAACATTTCTGTTGGTTTTGAAGTTGTGACGTCATCAAAATGCTGAATCGTAAACCATAAAAGCTACAGACTTTTGCTTGCTACCATCTTGTAGATCGTCAAAAACTGAGTACTTCCTGTATTTGGTCATTTTGACTTTCCTCAATTAGTTTACAATCATGGTGCTTTTAATTTTTTTCAAAGCTTCTGATACCCCCTTTCATACATCCTTTCATAAATTATAAAAGTGCTGTAATTCCAAGAATAATATGATATCGCAAATGCTCTCTCTGGAATTATGGCAAACCACCGGAAGTATCATTCCATCAATACAGTTGAAAGAATTAGGCAACAATATTTTACACACTCAATTTTAAAATTTTGCAAAGATTCTAGCCCTATGTTAAGCTGGTTTCTTAGTAGCGATTTCGCAATAGAAATTAAATATTTTAGCTAAACAAATAGTTTCACCAGGTGATTAAACCAGTGTATATACATTTATCTATCTTTGTGATGTAAATTTTGAAGTAAACAAAAAATAGAAAATTTCAACAACTCACTTGATTTTGAATGGTTCAGCTTGATTTCCTTTGTCCTGTGAATAAAGGAAACATGTTTTTAAAATGTTGAAAACATAAATGTGAAATAACTGAAACATAATAAAATCATGTTAGTTATGAAAATTTACTTTACGGAGAAAGCAGGCTGTCTGTTTCTTCCTGAAACAGAAAATTGTATTCATACAGATGATGAAATGGAAAAACATATTCGAAATATGATTTAAATTGCTAGACATTCGTACACACGTATTTTATTTTCTTACAATTATCAATCAGACTTTGAGTGCAGAAGGTTTCTTACCAGTTGCTTAAAATGTTTCTTGAATTCATGGTTTACACGTAATCTAAGTGAGAAACCGCTCATAAGAAATTCAACTTTCCTTATATAAGAAAAATCGTTACGCATTTGCTCTATACTTCACGGGGTGATTGGCTGAGTGGCTTAAACAGTTTTCGTCAGGTAACTGAAGTAAAATCGAATGGGGGCCAAACTTCGGATGGGTGACCTCGGAGGTCTGACCTCACAACTCAGACATTTAACAAGGAATCCCACGCCTGGATGCGACATGCACAGTGGGCCTAAATTTGCTTTCAGTAGCTAGAAATCCTGGCAAGCCCACTCAAAATAAACTGTAAAACAAAAAACAGAAGACTTTATTTTCACTTGTTTTATGTATCACCTTTCTCGGAAGGTACCTAGTAATGTCTTAAAATTGGAAAGGCTTAAACCTTTATTTAGAAATGTTCACGAGGGCACAGTAGAAAATATGAAGATTGTTATGGAACTTTGAAGAACTCGAAAGAACTCCGAGAACTCAAAATTTGATAATTCTCAGTTACTGTCGTGTCTCAGATTCTTTGTTTCTTTTAAAAATACGAGTGTTGCTGGCGCTGGCTGGGACTGGCTCTACTGGTCCGGAAAGGGTCATACTATATATTTCATATTTTAAACATATCTATACAGGGTACAAATTCAATAGGTACCAGGTGAGTCAAAAAAAAGTTTAGGCGTTTGGAGGGCTGTGGAATAACAAGTATGTGACCGATATTCAAAACTGAAATGTTCATTTATCAGTCAAAGGTCAACTTAGATGAGAAAATTTTATTTGGTAGTATCCCTCCTCTTACAGACCCAGAAATTAGGAAAATGCTGGTAAAAGGCATGTTTGGGAACAAAAATTCCACATTCCATTCTGGTCCATGATTTACCTATTATTGAAATTGGAATTCAGCATCTCAAACTGGCAATGTAAACTGCAATGCCACATAAATCATGGACCAGAATGGAATGTGGAATTCTCGATTCCCATACAAACCCCTTTCAAGCATTTTGATTGTTGTTAGTTCTTAAAGATATTTGATTTTACCAAACAAAATTTTCTCATCTAAGTTAGCCTTTGACTGATAGATGAACATTTCAGTTTTGAATATCAGTCACATACTTTTTATTCCACAGCCCTCCAAACACCTAAACTTTTTTTACTCACCCGGGTATAATGTTTTACAATTTGGCCCTGTTAGAATTAAAGTACCTAATAAACTATTTATAAATAAATTAGATAAAAATATATACATCTGACGACAGTCCTCACACGAAAATACATAACAGCATGTTATGTATTTTCATGTGAGGACTGTCGTGTCGCGTCGTGTTTCGTGTGAGGTTCAAAAATCAAACCAGGTCCACTTTTTGTTCGAAAGGGAACAACGGAATTTCACGCAATTCAAATGAAAAGTTACTTCGCATAGCAAAACGTATTGTCGATTTGTTTGTTTGTTTTAAATTTGTTTTGAGTGAGCTTGTCAGGATTTCTAGCTACTGAAAGCTGGTTTAGGCCCACTGCGCATGCCGCATCCAGGCATGGAACCCCCAGATTAACGTCCCTTCCGAAGGACGACGAGGGGAGTTGTAAGGTCAGGCCTCCGTGGGCACCCATCCAGAGTCTGACCTCACCCGATCGAGCTTAACTTCAGTCACCTGACGAAGACTGTATAAGCCACTCGGCCACTCACCCCGTGAAGAAGCGACTGGTTTACCGAAATCGAATTGAGTTGAATGGAAAATTAAAAATTTCACTTTTCAATTTTCCATTCAACTCAATTCGATTTCGGTAAACCAGTCGAGTCTGCACGCAGGCTAAGCAAAACGCCACTGAGTAGAAAGAATTAAAAATTCAAGAGCATAAAGAATCTAATATACTTAGACTAAACAGTTATAGATTAAATATGTCAGATAAGATTTTGATTTTAGAATATTACGACCCACCCTTAGACATTTACAAGAGAATTTACATGAAATACGTGGGTTTGATCTAAAATTCAATCGGCTAAAACGCAAATCTACCACGCCAGACGCTCTTTGTCAAGACAACATCGAACGCACGTGTGTTCTATTTCTATGGTCCATCCAGACCTATAGCAAGAGGTTGGGTGATGACGTCAAATCGGCGAAAATAACAACTTTTAGGCCGCTTTTCAAAAAATTGATTGAATTTTAAATTTGATTTTCGTTTCACGTTCACTCTTTCTCTTAAAGGGTTTGTGCAAGGTTAAAAGCCTGCATTTGCACAGAGCAAAAATATCTAAAAATAGCCCATTGAAATCGATGGCCCACACGTGTTGTTTATAATCGATAGCTAAAGAAACAATGCTGTGTTTGCGGATTTCCTTTGTTCTATTTATAGAGAAGCCTATTTACCATTACACACTCCCTTTAAAGGAGTAGCAAACAATTAAAAAAGAAAACTGGAAAATCGAGTTTAATTTTGATGCTTAGTTGATAATTTTTTATCACACTGAACTGTAGAAACGTTTTGTTCACAAG
Organism: Aurelia sp. 3 sensu Dawson et al. (2005); assembly: GCA_964020215.1. Classification (NCBI taxonomy): domain Eukaryota; kingdom Metazoa; phylum Cnidaria; class Scyphozoa; order Semaeostomeae; family Ulmaridae; genus Aurelia; species Aurelia sp. 3 sensu Dawson et al. (2005). The sequence goes on from OZ026580.1 coordinate 2,475,060, forward strand.
AAAATAAAAATTTGAACCAGTAGTGAAAGTTTCTTAAAAAAATATCAGATTTTCAGAGGTCAGAGTTTCTTACGAGTTTCTTATAAGTTCCATAACAATCTTCATGTCTTGTGAACATTTCAAAACAAAGTTTCTTGACGCTTATCCAACGTTTAGATAGAACTTAAGTAGCTTTCGATCAATATGATACTGAAAACAAATGCTACACTGTAATAAAGCAAAAGTATGATCACTATTTCCTTATCAAAATCAATAGTTTCTTAAGTAATACTTTCCAAGGACGGGAGTTTCTTAACTTTTTGGCGATCTGAGAATCTATTTTCTTAAAAGCAGTTCTGATAAAAAAAAAATACGTGCACAGCATTAAGTAGAATTTGTTTCCAAATACTCATACAAATTACTCCAAAAAAGGTGTACGAGATGTTGGGATTTTGAAAACCTTGCAGATTTTCAAAGACTTTGAAGCGTCTTTCGAATTTTGTCACAGATTTTTAAGATGTCTATGGCTTTCTGAGATTCTAGACTTTGTAAGGTCTTTAAGGACTGAAACGGTTTTGGAGATCTTAGAAGATTTATAGGATTTTCCTTGGGATTTCAAAGATTTTGTGACGATTTTAGAGATCTGAAAGATTTTTCGAGATTTTCTCGATCTATAAAGATGTGGAGGATTCTTAGGAAACGGTACGAGACTTTTGGAGTGGTTTTGCTTTTTTGCTCTTCGGTTATGTTTATGGAGATCTTTCAAGTTTGAATTCCAACGTAACAGCTAAAAGCTTGACATTCAAGACATTCGTCACAAGGCCTAAAAATAAATAAACTTGACGGTTCTTTTGTGGGCTGCAGGTGAAATGTAGGATATCCTTGACTCATTCAATTTCTCTCCCTATAAAACCAATTCACTTTAAATACATTTCAATTCACTGTATAAAATATTCATGCTCAGCTGTTTTCATTCATCTCGTCCAACAGCAAGTAAATAGATTCTGTAGTAAATATTTTTCACACGAAATCTTGCTTTAAAGTTAATCATCAGAGTTAAGAGGTTGCTTGTCGACGTGGATTGGGGGGACTGATGCGCAATCTAAAAATAGCCTTTGTTGATGTTCTTTGTACCGTGTGCGCATGCAGCTCAAATTTTCTAAAGGGTGGGTGTAAAATTCTACTACATTTTTCTTTGAATTAAAGTGCTTGAAAGGAATTTTGGGCGATTTGCTGTAAAACTGCCGTGGAAATTTTTTGGTACCCTGATTAGTTTCAAATGGCGGCATTTACTAATTTTGAGGCTATGACGTCATCGAATTTCTAAATCCGTTGTTAACAGAAGAGCTACAGATTTCTTTGAAGATTGTATCAATTTTCCTCAAGCAATTCTTATCATAACAAGTCACCCTCTGTGACACGCCAAAATTTGCACTTAAAATCTAAAAAAAAATTGACTCATTACAGAACATTTGAACATGAGCGATAGGACACCTTGTGTGTAGCTTGTGTAGCAGTTTGAAATCTATATCAGAAGCAAGCCACCTTAACTTAGTGTTGTGTTTTTTCGTGTTTTGAACTTATTCTTACTTGGTATGCAACCACCTCAAACTGTTTCCTAATTCTAACATTTACGGTAGTGAGCCACCTAACGTGCAGATACAATTACGGTGGATCTGCTCTTAAGGTAGCCTGCGTGTAGACTCTACTGATCCCTTTTCAGACAGGTTCTCCTCCTGTAGAGTCTGCGCATCAGCGACCAAATCCTTGTTCTCAGTTCATGAGAAACGTGGAACCTTTCCTGATTGGCTGGCGAAAATCCCCTTTCTTTCATGAGCGTCCCTGTCTTTGTTCGAGTCAGCAGTTATTTAATTAGCGCTTCCATGGACAAAGCTGGCCCAAGAAACCTTATTGTGTGTGGGTGTTAAGCCTTCCCACTCTATTGAATGCAATTCAGTGGCTTGGTTCCTCAAGAGAGGGAATCGCGCGTGGCTCAGAACAAGGATTTGGTCGCCGATGCGCAGACTCTACTGGAGGAGAACCTCTCTGAAAAGAAATCAGTAGAGTCTGCACGCAGGCTACACTTAAGGTGGCTCCTACCGAAAATTTCAGAATTACGAAACAAGGTGGTCGTATACCAAGTAAGAATAAGTTCAAAACACAAAAGAGCACTAAGTTAAGGTGGCTCGCTTCTGATATAAATTTCAAACTGCTACACTCTGGGTGTCCTATCATTCATGGTTTGAACGTTCAATTTTCCTCTTCTCATCACAACGGAAGCTTGTTTGCAATTAAATCAAACATGCGATTCCCTCGTGACTATTTGTTTATTACTGAAAAACTTTCCATGCGAGCAGAGCAGCTGTGTCGTCTCTCAAACCATTAATATTTGAACGGAAGAATCATTTCTTAGACAATCAAAAATTCATCAAAAATTCACTTTCTGAGCAAGGCGTGATAAATAAAAAAAGTAGAATAAATTACTCATTTACAACAATTCGGAGGCAGTGAATCTTTAGTCTTTTAAAAGGACTTTCTTAAATCTCAAAAAATCATTTTCTGAATGAGACATACTTTGACAAAACCAGAATAAATTACATGCTTATTAAAACAACCTCGAGAAAGAGAAATGGTCGCTCTTTTTAAAGGGCTTACGAATCTCAAATAGTCACTAAATTGCGCAAGGCATGATAACCTGAGCTAGAATAAAGTACTAACTCAAAACAATTCAGAGAAAGCCAAGTCAGTAGTATTTCAAAAGGACTTCCCAATCACAAAGAGTCACTTTCTGAACGAGGCATACCGGACTGAAATTACTTTCCCAATTCCGTACACTTATCATTCTATTGTTGACATAAACAAGTAATTAGGTCGTTAAACAATAGTCGAAAACTGCTCTCTTAGCAATTTACTTGTCGCCGATAAAAATCAATGCTAACAAACTGATTTCCTCAGAACTTGACAAAATGAGCAAACGTACTTACAAAGCGCGCAACGACCGAAAAATCACAGGAAAACCATTCACAACCACCCAAACGACCCACGACTAGTTTATAATCACCAAAAACCACCTAAACTCATAAGATTTAACATCAGATCATTTCCTTAAGATCAATTCCTTAAGGGGCAGAAAACTCACAGAACTGTACAGGTGCAACAAGGGCAGATTTCGTAATACCATAGCATCAGTCGCTTTGGTTCACACCTCAATTCAAAGCGATTAGCAAATGCAGACACAAGAAATTCTCTCAACCAGTTATTCAAAACAAACGAAGCCGCAAAGTTGCTCTGAAACCAGTACGGCAAACTCTCGTTTGGTGCGGGCGAAGGGAGGTTTTTAAGAGAGGGTGTGTGCTTGTAACGAAAGAAGAAGGGTAAATCTAAAGTTCTGTCTCGCGGAGTTTATTCATTTGATTCAGAAACCAAGCACAGGGCATTACATTTTTTGCATATTTATTGCTGAGATGTCAGTCACTCCTCAGCTCCTGAATCAAATAACCAAGGACACGTTTTTGTTTTTCCAAAAACGTTTCTAGTAACATTTTTCCTTTAGCGAAATTTACAGGAGTTCTTGCTCAAACACGACTGCTTTGTATCAAAGATGAAAGTCTACCGTGACAGAAATATTTAAGATTAACTTTCTAACTCTCTTGCACAAGACGGTGACTCAAATGAACTGTGGTTCGAGAAACAGACAATCATTGTTTTAGTCTTCAAGGGAACTTTAAACTGTTAAGTTTCCAAAGGATTAAACAGCATTGAATTATCATGGAAACCATGAATAACGATTGTAGACAGCTCACTTCAGGAGACATTGTTGATAAGAACAGAATGTATATCAATCTTGACAATTGGAAAAGAAAACTTTTTTGTCCGACATAGTCAGTATCAAAGTGATTCTACTCCTACAGAAACAAGACCTAGAGGGAAATTTTTCAAAATCTTAGGCCCTGTTTATGTGAGAAAAACTTCCTCTCCTGCCAGACCCAGGGCTGACAGGTAAGGTAAACTTCGGCTGCTTATGTGAGATTTTTCACCTCACTTGTCAGCCCTGAGGTTGAGAGGCGAGGTGGAGTAAACTCTCTCTTCCGTGAAATCAGAACGAACTGACCAATAATAATCAAACTTAACAAACTTAACTTAACAAACTTACTCTTTTGCTATGTTTCTTCCCTATTTTAAAGATAATGATTATATCAAAAATACTCTGGGATAAGCCAAGCCAAACAGGGACTTATAATGAAACAGTGAAAAAGCTGACCCTATGTCTTCATTTATCAATCAAATCATGGTGGAATCACAGCCTCAAATCTCCAATCATGGTCCCTAATCTTGAATCATAGCCTCAAATATCGACCTTTGTCTGGATCTTATCAGTTCTTCAATTGAATTGAAAATTCTATCATATTTGCCATAACCATAGCACTTCACAAATCTTGCAATCTGGTAGTGATCGACACTCTAGGAAGCTCTGAGTTTAGCCTAAATAAGGTCAGGCTTTTCAGATTAATTTTATGAATCTCTGTTGACTAAAGTGCCATTAGAAAGGCAAAGAGCAAAGGGAAATAAGGGACTCCAGTTAAGTCTAGCCTTCAACTTGCATGCTACCTCTGAATACAGAGAAATTGAAAAAGAACCAAGCATTCCACATACCTAACTTCCTTTCTCTCTTGGTCAGCTTGTGCCATTTTGTTTCTAGTCATTTCATAGGCCTCATCATTTGCCATAACAGCAATCTTTTTCTCAACCATTCCCATGGATGAGAGTGTATTGCCTTTACTGCTTGGCTGCTGTATACAATCAATAATCCCCTGCCTGCCATCTCGGGCAAAATTTGAACAAGAAAATTTGAACTTTTTGCCTATGTCTTGGCTAGCAGAGCCAGGGCGACTTGGAATGTGAATAACCTGGATGAAAAAAAACTTTTGAGCTTCAGAGGAAAGATAAAAGCCTGGTTTCCATATGATCGTAACAGTCGGAAACATTTTCTGAACGACGTCGCCGACGTCGCCGATCAGACGGGGACGGTACGGGAACGCATTGAAAGAGTTGAGATGAGTTTAAAGCGTGGTTTCCATATGATAATATTAGCGATCGTTTCCATATGTCACCGACTGATCGGGGACACGTCGCCGAAGCGTCGCCGACTGTTACGATCATATGGAAACCAGGCTAAAATGAGATAAAATACTCTGCAACTTTGTAAACAATCAAAATTTTAGGGGCCCACAAAAAAGCCGGATCAAGCAACAGTTTCATAAATTTTTTGTACAAGAGGTTTAACTGAATGGTAAAGCTTCCATCACAATTGACTGCATATTAGAAAATTCTTTAAAAGATAAATATAAAATTGGTTTGGTTCTTGTTTGAAATGGCTTAAAAGGTTAAAGTTGCAAGGTTCAAATTGTTTGATGTTGCTTTCAAAGTGTGCATAAGCATAAGCAATTCTTAGTCTCATACCACAGTGTTTAGGGCAATGGAAGAAACAACAGCAGGCCCTCAGTCGACCTTACTGCCATATTCTTTTGCACAGTTTTTTAACACAAGATTCTATCAGAACATTCTAGAAAATCTAGATGTATGTTTGAATGAAAAGGGATAACTCATTAGAGTTTCATTAGTCTTGTCAGACCATGGTTGATACATTGGGGATGTCAAAACTGAGGTCAAAAGCAGGAAAACCACATCATAACTGATGCAATTTACAAAACCAAGAACTGACCCTGCATTATTTGGTGGATAAAAACTTCAGTCCTTAATAGACCCCTTTCATAATGACCTCAGTTCTTTTGAAATTTTTCCAGGAACATCACTTGCCTCGATTAAATGTGGATCAAAATCTCAAAAGTGTGCATTGCTCTCAGCAATGCATGAAATTATTTTGTACGTGTAGTTGCAACATAATGATACAATGTAGATTTCTCGCTGCACAGGGAATCACATCTTTTGCCTCAAATTGAATGTTATTGTGAAATGGGTCCATTGAAGAAATTTAAATGGATATGCAATTGTTCAAATTATTTAAAGCAAGCCATTGTGATTTTATGTTAAAGCAGCTGATAAATTATCAATGTACTAAGTGCACCAGTGATAACATTCACTAAAGATGAGCAACAGTGCTAAACATTCACTAAAGATGGACAGCTAAACTAAATTTTGACAGTTTTTTCCACTAAAATCCCAACAACACTCACTTAGACATCTGGTTATGTGAGGTATTGATTTGCTTATCACGGAGAGGCAAATGTTATTCAAAGACCACAAAATTAATTGTCAATATTTTGCAATGCACTTCATAACACCTCACCAAAAGAGTCAATAAAACTTATCAAACATTATAGTCTGAGCAAACTAGGCTGTTGGAATAAAAACAAGCCTAAAATTTTTATGCCAGCATTTTCAAAATAATGTCAAAAATGCATTAAGCCATTAAAAAGATAGAGACACAAGTCAAGGACTGATGAATGAATAAATGAATGAAGAAATTGATTAAGGAATCATGGAACAAATGAACAAATGAATGAATGAATTTAAGTTAATGAATTATTGAATTGATGAATAAACAAATTGGTTAATGAATGAAGAAATGAATGAGAAAAAGGAATAAATGGATGAATGAATTAATGAATAAGTTAATGAATTATTGAATGGATGGATGAATAAATGAATGAATGAATGAATAAATGCATGAATGAATGAATGAATGAATGAATTAAGGCATGGATGAATGAAATGTCTAAAATAACTACCTCTGAGCAACCAAAAGAAAGCCATAGTCAGAAAATGTTAAGGGCATCTAGCAAGGGCATATTTACTTTTGTTTATTTGATATGGTGCCATGGTAAACAAATATTTATAGCTTTTCTGGTTTACAATTTAGCGCAATTTGATAATACAAATAAAACTGTTTAAAACACAACACAAGAATTTTAAAAGACTGCTTCTATGAATAGTTACAACACAAAAACTTTCATAGAAGTTATAAATTCATTTACTTTTTCTCATTGTATGTCAAACATTTTTTCCTGATTTCATCCCACCTGGAATTCAACCTCAGAAGTTTAAACTAGGATTAGAATGATTCAGAATATACATCACAACCTAATTCATTTTGAACACTGGCTGCACTGAGTATTTCCCTTCCATTCAAAATCTATCTTTCACAACACTACTTGTTCTCTTGAAGGACATATGCCAAGATTCAGACAATGCACAAATGATAGAAATCTATGGTTCAGATATCTAATAAAGAGTTTGATTGAAAGAAAGTCCTGCATGTTTGCTGTGATCTGATGGTTGCTTTCACAAGCAGCATGCCTTAGACAAGGGCTTAGACATCAAAGAAAATATTTGATGATTAATTGGAGATCATTTTCAACACCTGTCTTGGTAATGAAATCAAACTACTGCCTTTGAATTTTGAAGAAGCATGTGCTGCTGTTACAAGGAAAAGATCTTTAGATGAAAAATCATTTTGCAAGAAGAATAATTAGTTTCCTCTTTGTAAACAGAACCTTTGATTAGATACTTCAAACACTTCATCTTGCTGGACTTCCTCTTGTCTCTTGCCATCTGCTGATCTTACAAAATATATCATTTTCATGCTGTTTTCTTTTGTGATATTGCTTGGAAGTTGATTAATGCATTTTGGCAGAATTCTACCACAATAAACCAGGCAGCATACATATCTTAAGTGTCAATTTCACCCATCAATTTAAAGGACCTAAAAGGAGTCTGTAAAATCCAAATTCTACAAGCTATTATTCTAGGTGAAGTATATATACAATCCTTTTATTGTTTGAAAAAATTAACCAAACTTGTTCAGTTAACATGACACGATGTAACACAATGAAGCTAAAATATGGACTGGGAAAATTATAAGAAAACGCATCATTAACATCAAAGAATTCTCAAGGATTAAAGCAAATGATCTATAAACGTTTGCAGCTCTGTTGTATGTTTTCTGCTGTACTCAAAGTGTGAGCTAACAAAGAGCACAAAAGAAACATATGTTTATGAGTTTCTTGCCCAGACCATAGCTCAGGTTATTCACAGAAAGAATTCTTCAAAGGCATCCAAAAAGTCTTAATCAGTGATGTATGAGAAACACAACCTCTTAACAAAATTCTCAAGAACCTATGAACTCAGGCAGAATACAGTGGAGCCACTTACAAAGATGTTTCACTTCTAGTTTTAATCATTCAGCTCACACTCCATAGCTCAAGCAAGTTATGTTCACATGCATGTATCAAGTCAACCAAAATCAAGAATGTTACGATGATTCATTGACAATTGAACCCTCCTCATCATAAACTATCCAACTTTTTCCATGTAGAAACAGCTCTAAGTGGTAATTATAAGTCTTCCTGCTTTTGATGTTTTTGCAAACACCTTTTTAGTTTGAAACCTTTTGAACAAAAACCATCAAATTGCGTTAGATGGAACTTTATCAGGGATTTGAAACCACAGGAGGGCTGATAAAAACAACTCTTTATTCTGTGGACTGAAAAGACCATATAGAATTCATTGTTTCACAACAACCAAAGTACTAACAGTTACTGTTCATCAGAGGTTTAAACTCTTGGCAGAAAGTTACAATGCACCTCCCACAAAATCTATGTAATCATGAATACTTTGAATAAGAAACTCATTTGAAGAAACTCTATCACATTGCTAAGAATTACTAAAGTGCTCAAGAAACTATTAATTTTAGTTAAAGAAATTCACCTATGAAAATGGCGACAACAAGGCAAACCAAGAGATGGCACATACAAGGCATGCTGGATGAAACAGACCCTTTTTATGCGGCCTTTGCAGAGATGCATTTCACAATGACTTGTGCCACTGTGGCAAGTTTATCCTCATTGTTTCATAGACCCTTTCCTCTTCTGAATAATGGGTTTACTCGTACGAAGATTGTTAAGGAATTTCTATGAAACATGTAAGAAACTCTGACTGAGAAATTTTCAGTACAGGCTCAGATTCTTAGTTTCTTATCAAAATACTTTCTGTTATTGGAGGGAAACTATATCAGTTTTTGCTGAATCATGCCTGTGGAAATATTGAAATTTGTTTGAATGCCTAAAGGAACATTTGACACATCTAATCAGCATGAAAATATTAATCTTTGAAGGTTCAATGAACACTTGAGAGCCATGATGATAGGAACACAAAACAAAACAAAAAAAGAAGACATTTTTCTTACCCCATTCTTGCCAAAGAACTGAATTTTTGGATGACCTTTTACAGCTGCCTGAAAAGAAAAAGAATTTTTATTCAAAAGGATTAAAAAAACAAAGTTTTGAAACCAGCATGGGACTATTTTCATAATGTTTCCTCATGGGCAAACTCAAACTCAAGGCAAAATCAACTTTACATTACCCTGCTCAGATACTTCAAGAAGGCAAATAAAACAGTTTTAATAGCCCAAATAAAAACCTGATACTTCAGTTAAAAGATGACAAAACTTGAACTTTGCTCAGTTCTCCTGACTTTTGGTTACTCTGGAAAATTTTCAATCCTAAAAGCAAACTTTGACCTGATAAAATTTCTTTTGAGACCCAACAGTTTTTTTTATGGTTTGCTGGGCTCAAGGGCCTGAAGGAAATTATGAATCATGGGGATTGTGGGAATTAAGTTATCATTTTCTCAAAGAGTACTATGCCTTGAGAAATACTTCCTGTAAGCTTTGGAGGCAATGATTATTCTTTTATGGTGTTCTAATTTAACTTTGTCTGTGCCCTCTGGACCATAACATCCTTAACATCCTATGTTTCTTTCAGGAATATCTAAAGCAATAAATCACCAATTCTTGCCTGGATTTCTATGGATTTCAAATGCAGTTATTGCAACCATTACCTTTGATTCATTGGGTAGATAAAATTGGAAGAGATGCACTTTGTATGATTTTGAAAACTGTGTTGACCCCACAAAACAATTATGTTGTCATTGTGCGAGAAATCCCTATCGAAATCAGGGGTCTGGATAAAACGGAAGAAGCACAGTTCTATTGATAAGAGAAGTTATACTGTACACTGTCTTTTTACACTTGCATATGGAATTAAAACGAAACTGAGCATGTATAAGTGTAGGTAGATACCCTTGGGAATCCTTCCTTGGGTGATTCAAACGTGGCGCTTTGAAGGGAACCAAAAACTACCGAAAATATCCACTGAGAAAATATTGCATAATCATAAGAACCAGATTAGGGAAATATCATATCATTAAACTACAAAATGATGGTTAAACATATGTAAGTATGAGGTAAAATATGGATACACTTTCGGGCATCCAAGATAATTCGAAGGTTTCAATCCCATTTCGATTTCCATACAGCTATGACAGGCCCGCTGATAAACCAAAATAGACCATCGCCTAGGAAATCCTTCACAATGTTGTATATAAAATAACGGATCAGACAAGCTCTTGGCATTACGCCTCATAGCAGCAATACGCTACCATTAAGCTAAAAATGGCACTAAAACGAAATTAATCACATTGATATTCTAAGGCAGATCATAGACTCCCTCTCAGGGACCGTCTACAATGATACGAAGTTTTCTTCAAGCCTGTTGATAAAACGAAAAGAAGTCCTGGGAAATCCTTCACAACATTGATATCATAATTGCGGACCAGACACGTTTTTGGCAAAATGGGATACCCAGAAATAATACGCTATCATTACGCTATCAAATGGCATTAAAATGAAATCAATGATCCAAACACAGGCAGACGATAGAGACCTTTCGGCGGACCGTCCACAGTTATTCGAAGTTTTCTGTAGGCCCGCAAAACCAAAATATGCTCAGGGAAAATCTTTTTATGAATTACATTGTACGGATCAGATCGGCTTTAGGGCACAATGCACATATTTGGGAAACATTCTCTTAAATACTCCAAAGCAGCATCGGGGCTAGACACAGTAGATAGAACCCTGCGGTAAATGATATCTACTCTCTCTCCCAAAACCAAACCATCGTGATTCGAACGTTGCATAGGCCCTTCTCAAACCTCAACATACCTTATGCTCTAAATATTCTTCAACAGCTCTCAGCGATGAATCTGTGAGTTTAACGAAATATAATTCTTTAGTTTCATGAAGTTCTTCTTTAGTTGATAATTGATATGTTTGATCGGGTTTTAAACTCCGATCCATAATAAGCGCCATTAGATTTTACTTCTTTCCGCCATTCAGCTTCGCCATTCAATGCTTCCTTTACCTTTAGCTCTATATCACATACTCCGTATCGACTTATGCTCCTGTGCAGCGTTCAATTTGGGCGATTCCCTGACTTGAAACCCTACTTGTTTTCTGGTGTTTTCACCTTTCACATTTATTTACACGTCAAAACAATAGTTGCCCCAGGTGGTGCAATAAGTTCATGTGCGATGATTTTCCCAGAGGGGGTAGATGTTATCATCTCATGGAAAATGGGGCAACGATTTTCGCAGGCAGCCCAAGCACATCATTTTTCACAAAAAACTGGTATCCAACTTCTTCATCTCGAAGAAAATTTTCCACATTTTTATTTAACTACAGTAAATTCAAGAGATAGATAGCTTACGCAATGCAAGAACTGCATATGCAATTTTATAATTAGTCTGTTGTATTGGATAATTTCGACATTTGCATGCTCAACTACACAGCAGTTAGTAAAGTTTATGCTTGACACGACGACAGTTAAATCGAAGTTTCATTTTTGAATATCTATACAAGTTCCAGGAATCAGTAATAAATAATTGTTTACAAATTGAGCTGTGCAAAAACAGAAAAACCTAAAATAAAGAGAACTACATGATATAATATTGGGATATATAGGTCAGGAACAGGGAGATTAAGTAGGGAGAGGAAACGCGCATTGACTTGCGTTGAGCGAGGTGGTATGCAACCTCCTTCGCAGCGCAGCGCTAGTTTTGCAGTGGAGACAAGATGGAAAAAGACATGCGTTGTGGAGAGGCCGGCTCTGTTTTGGATTGGATCCTCCCAAGGTTTGTACAATTTTAAGTTAGGTAAAGAAATAATTCTTTATTTAGTGCTACACTTTGCCAATCCAGTTTGTTTCAGATCTCATTAAGACTTTCGTTGCTCTGTTTTGACTCATTTTCTTCAATGGCAATTTAGGCCATCACAACTTTTCGATCACGACCAAGCACGCACTTTGCTGATAACTGCTGTGCCCATGCATGCCCATGCTAGCGTATACCATCTTTTGCTGAGGAAATCCATATGCTTGAAGACTGTGCAAAAATTTTTCTGATACTTTTTGATACTTTTTAGAAATAAGAAGCTTTTCGTGGGGTACTCACTTCTACTGCCTTCGCTTCTTTGCGTCACCGCGCAACCGCACTTCTCATGCTTCTGTAGTCGAAGGTGAGGATTCGAGAACAGGCTGTTGTTAAATTGTGCAGCGTTTGTTTACAACTGAAAAATTTTTTTCACTAGTCATGTTTTTGTGAAGTATACAACATCTGATAAATCTGAGTAAGTTAGCTCAGTTAGCCACTTAAGTAGTTTGGCAGTTTTACATAAGAGCAGGCTTGCGGATTGTTTTGAGTTGGTTTGGGCAAATCGAAACGAAATGGAAGGAGGAACTCCTGAAAATTTTTGCAGTGACGACGAAGGATAATTGGCCAAGCAACGTTTGGCAGGCATTACAACTACAAGTCCTGTTAAGAAAAGACATGTTTGTGAAACAGATATTTAGAGGGAGGGAGACAAAATTGTTAATGTAAAAGCTTATTTTGCAAAGGAATACCAATGGTACCTCTTCAACCTGAAGAATTGTTGATCTATGTCTGCCTTAGACTGCTATTTCCTGAAACAGCTATGCTCAATGTTATTCTATGGAGAATATGGTCCAATTGCAAATGTAGTTTCTAAAGTGTTCAACATTGAATTAAAGATATGCGATCTTTATATAATTACATCTACAGAGCTAGGAATAATATGGTGTAGAATGTAGGAAAGGCAGATAAGGAGCATCTTAGATGGGGCAAATTCAAGGAATAAATTGAGATTTGTAAACAGAAGCATGAGAAGGAGTTGCTTGACAGCGCTCTTGGAGCAGAGTGGTGACATTGACATTGAAATTGCAAACATTCTAGAGCATGATTATCAAAATCTGTGCAAATGTGAACAAACACTGTGAAGAAGGAAACACTGTTGAAGATCTTTTAACTCCTGAATTCAAAGAATGTTTCCCAGGATAAACATTTGAAAGTGACCAGGAAAAATAAAAAATGTATTTTGTTTTTTTCATATCAAAGGGCTATACTCAAACTGAAGTTGTTTTATCTGAGAAAACAAAAGAATGGGAGATAGTTTTTGAAGTCAAAAAGCATTGCACAGAATGACTGGGATAGCATTAATTTCAAGGTCAGTGCGCCCTCTAGCTGAATGAATTCCATGATGTTGACTTTTCAAATCCAGCAGAATACATTAGACTAACTTTAGGCATGCACATACTGTACACTTCCTGAAATAGCTATACTATATATCTGTCAGCCAACTTCAAAGACAAATGACATTAAATAACCAAATATTTTTTTGCCAGCCATATTTTGTGTAATAAGGTTAGAATGAGTTTTGTCTTTCAATTGACAGACAATGCATTGAGAAGACTACTGATGTAAAAGCTGGATAAAATATTACATCAACAGACCAAATTGGTGCATTCTGAAAGATTCTGCTGGTACAAAGTCTGTTGGCTGCTGTTCCTCAATTATTACTGTCATCATGAACAAGCTGTTCTTGGTACTAATGTTCAAAGACTCATCACTGACTGCATTTGTCAAATTTTTACATTTTGTAAATATTTTGAGTTGGAAATACTATCTGGGTGAGCCGTCAACAAAATAATCCTTATGTATGCATGATCTTCTCAGTTTTGCCTGGTTTTAATCACAAATTGGTCAGTAAAATTTTCTCCTCAGCTTTCATAATGTCATCTAACTGAAGCATACAGCATTTGTTCACCAGTGATATTTTCCAAGAAAAATGATAGCATGCAATATGGACTAAGATCTGTGATCTATCCTGCTGCCAACTCATGGACTGTCTTCCCACCTGTGACAAGATGGTCACACTGCCTTGCACATCTTTTGTATGATTTTGTTTATTTGCTGTATTATGCATCATGTTAGTTCTGCTTTAGTTTGTGATTTTTGTATCAGTGGAATTCTGTGACATGAACTGAGTTAGATAAGCAATAGATTAGTTTTCATGCAAGTTTGTCTTTTGAACCCAAAGCACCACTTCCTGTCCAGTGTAGCCTGTATTCAAACTTTACAGTTAAATAAATAAGGTCTGCATGATGATGCACTATTTACTGTTTTGAGGGTGCAGGAAGAATCATTCGTGTAGAGGTGCCATTGGGAACAATACTATATGTTCTGCTGAACAATGCTTCTGAGAAATGCAAAGCATATTTTCATTGGTTATGGGACAATAATGGTCAGGGGCATACAAAAGCATTGTTTCTGATAAAAACAGTGAGTTAGGCATCACTATGCAGACCTGACCCATTGCTGTTCTGTAAAGTGTGCATGCAGGCTAGTCCAGTATTGTTTTATATATATTCGTGGAAAGCTTGCAAAATTGCCAAAGAAACATCACAATCTTTGCATCAATCATCAATCATCAAAGTTTCTTATTGAAAGTGTGAATTTACAGGTTTGGCAAAGCTGCAAAATGGTAGCAAAAAAATTAGAAAAGAAGCTTGCAATTATAGAATTGGTGCCAACAAATATTCACCAAAATGAATGAACCACAATTTCTTCAGTGTACCAGTTGTCAAGGGGTTGAGTATTATTAAGCATCATGTGCTGTACTGCACTTTCAAGGCTGACATAAATTTTTCAGGATTTCAAACTTTTTTAGCCTAACTGGTGTATAAATTAGAAGAAAATTGTCAGTCTTACAATTCTTGCATTTGACATTTCTAAGTGGAAGTCAGAAAAATGAGGCTGGCATGAATAAACACCAGATTGGTGTGTGTATTTTTTATAGTGCCAATTGCTGGCATCACAGAAGTTAAGAAGTCTTAATCAAGTTTTTGATCCCTATTTGTGATGCTCATGTGTGGCTCAACCCTGCCTGCCACACTGCCTTGGCTGCAAAGTCAAAGGATTACAGCACTGTGTCAAACAGTTAAAGTTGAAACCTATTTCAAAGTTTGTCTCAAGTCAGATGTCAGGTGAAACTTAACATGACAAAAAACAACTGAAGTGTTTTGCATGGGCATTTTTATGTTGCTGCAAATCTCATCTGATACCTAATTTGAGAAGGACTTCAGTTTATTACATCAACAGAATTGGACAAGAATGAATAAAATGCAGTCATTCTTTGCTCTTTTCCATATATCTATATTCAAAGGCCAAGCAGTAAAACATTTTTCAAATCACAGTCTATCAGCAGAGTCTTGCCTACAATCTCATAGTAGAAGACAGAAAAGTTGAGAGCCAAGCCAAGCCTGATTGGATTAGTAGTAGCCATTCTTTCTTTGCTCAAATGGTAAGTCTCTTTACATGCAATCTCAGCAGAGTCTTTAGTTTACTGTGTCATGTCTTGTTTCTGATGTTCCCTTCAAAACCTGCAAGAAGACACACAGTATGCAGCAGTGTACAGTGGTCATGTTAAATGTAGACCTAACAATTCTTTCATAATTCAACTTTTTTCCAGATTTTAATGTCCCAAAAAGAAAAAAATGCTCAGAAAAACTAACGTTAATTCCTGGTTTTGCAAGCAGCTTCGGTTTGGTTGTTCAAAGAGACAGATCAAGCGTGAAGATTAGGCCTAAAAATAAAATGCCTACCCAAACAGCTAGCCCCTCGAGCAGGAAAATGTGAATATCTAAAAAGTATCATAAAATATCATATATCTTTTTTGCCATGTTTCTTGCTTATAGACGTTCACACAAAGACAAAATCACCTCAAGAATGGGCATTCATGGGCACGATAAATTTTCACAAGTGCGTGCTAGCTTCGTGATCAAAAGATGAACTGGCCTAAGTTACCTCCCAAAGAAATATGTCGTTTGACTCATTTCCTTCAGTCAAAATGGCTGAGCGAGTCACTAAGTCAAAGACAAAACATAAAAGAGATAGATCAACGTCCAAAATAAACTTACAGGCTTACCACTGAAATCAAATCCAATCCAAAAGTGTGATTTGCCTTTCCTTCCACACACAGCTCCTTCTCGCTCCCACAGCAAAATTTGTGATGCGCTGCGAAGGAGGTTGCATACCACATCGCTCGCGCTTTTATTATGCGTTTCCTCTCCCTACTTAATCTCCCTGGTCAGGAAGGGTCGTAGGGGCTGACCTGACGGTTTGCGGTTTCTAGCTGTTTTTGGAATGGTTTTACGGTTTTTTTGGCCGTAAAAATGACGGTTTTACGATTCCTCTCCTTCTCATTCCAGATTTCTTCACAAAATACCAAAATATGATTCGAAAAGTCAAATAATCACAAAATATTGAAGATAAATTTTACTAATTTTCAGCTAGCTTTCTCTTATTGGGCCATATCAATGATAACGAGGCAATCGTCTGCAGCATCAGAGAACCGAGGCGGTACATGCAAACCGTAGAAAAATGTTATGACGGTTTTAACTGAATTCTGAGGCAATTTTACGTTTTCTCTGAAATATTTTGGCAGTTTTACGATTTTCGGTGACTCCCTACGAACTCCCCCATCTCGCATACACAATATATTTGTAGTCCAGCGTAACAAATACGAGCGAAAATGAAATGTAGCCCCCTTTTTTAAACTGCAGTAACAAGTCAATACACATTTTGTATAAATAAACCGTTCCTCTTATAACACGAGTAACTTTTTCAAGTTCAAAGGAAAATCTGCATCTACTGCAGTAACAGGAACGGTCTATGCAAATTTTGTATACATCGCTCCTCTTACAACAAGAGTAACTTTTTTCAAGTTCAAAGGAAAATCTGCATCTACTGCAGTAACAGGAACGGTCTATGCAAATTTTGTATACATCGCTCCTCTTACAACAAGAGTAACTTTTTCAAGTTCAAAGGAAAATCTGCATCTACTGCAGTAACAGGAACGGTCTATGCAAATTTTGTATACATCGCTCCTCTTACAACAAGAGTAACTTTTTTCAAGTTCAAAGGAAAATCTTTATCTACTGCAGCAACAGGAACGGTCAATACACATTTAGTATACACTGTTCTCTTACGACACAAGTAACTTATGGGTGGGCTATTCACCTGAAATGCCTACATATGTGTCTGTTTTTAGCCTTAATTCTGGTAGATGGGTAGCTTTTTCAGAATTTTTAACACAACTCAAGAAATTGGAATAGACCTTGCATCCTGAAATCGACAAAATTCATAGTTATGGTTACGAAACTTCCTGAAATTTATGCAAAAGGGTTCGAAATTCTTGAAAAATTCTGTCATACAAATGGGTCCTTTTGCCAAAGTCCAGATTCATATCAAGTCAAGTTCACAGTCAAGTACCCTCCCGCCGAGGGAATCTTCTGAGAGGTAATGCAGTTTTCCTACATACGTATTTTGCATGGAAACTGTGTGCATAACCAGAGAAAGGATCAGTTTCGAGAGGGCAAAATTGTTTGTTTAGCTGTGTTGGCAACGAGCAGAGCAAGACAGTGAGCCTGCAGAAACCAAGGATATCAAAATACACTCATTTTTAAAAAGAAATTTCTTGTGGGAAACAGCAGTAGCCTTCCTCCAGGACTCAGAGAACAAGCAAACTGAGATACACCAGAGACATAATACTAAGGGCCTAAAGGGTATAATTCATATTCATGAGTTGATTTGATTTTTTCTTGCAACTCTTGCTTCAAAAGTGCTTCAATGGCTTTTGATGAATTTTGAAATTACATGCTTTTTTATAAGAAACTTGTTTATAAGAAACTAGTACTAAGAGGGTCAAAATTTTAAGAAACTCTAGTACTATGTCTGAGAAGAATTAAGAAACTTTTAAATGTATTCGTGTTTTCAACATAACAGAACACTGTTGATTCCTATATGATGTGTTAAATGCCCGGGGAGGAGGGGTACTTGACTAGGGAAGTGACGGGGGTGTGTGGCAAATCTCTCCACACCCTGTACCCTGTCGCATAAAAAATGGCCCAAAAGTATACCTTGTTGCATAAAAATTTGGCCAAAATCCATTGTTTCAAGAGGACTCTAAAAGGCATCTTTCCACGTGATACTCTGTCGCATAAATTTCTTATTAATTGTAATACCCTGTCCCATAATCTTTACCGTAAAAGGACACCCTGTTGAGCGGCACATCCCGTGAAGTCAAGTATGGGAGTACCCCTCTCCCCCCGGTTTAAATGTCAAGAAACATATCTGCGACAATGCTAGCGACCCCCAGCAACCACATTGATGACTCTCCATTCAAAGAATAAGAAACCAATTAAGAAACTTTTAGTACTAAAATGGACAAAATTTCACGTTGGATTAAGAAACTTTTAGTACTATGGCCTGATCCTAGTTTCTTATAAAAAAGGTGTAAACTTCAAAGCAAATAAAGATACTCTACCTGAAACTTTTAGTGTTAGCCCATATTGCATCAGTGGGCTAGGGGCTATTAGGCAAGATCCATACGTTTTGGCCCTGGGTGGATTACGGTTTTTTTTATAAGAAACTGGTTTATAAGAAACTAGTACCAAGATGGCCAAAATTTAAAGAAACTCTAGTACTATGTCTGAGAAGTGCTGAGAAACTTTTCAAAGTTAAAAGCATGAATTTTATAGCAAACAGATCGTTGAACGTTTATTATTGGGAAATATTATCAAACCATTTGTGTTTTCAACATAACAGAACACTGTTTATTCCTATATGATGTTTTAAATACCAAGAAACATATCTGCAGCAGTGTTAGCAACCACATTGACAATTCATGCATTCAAAAAATAAGAAACCAATTAAGAAACTTTTAGTACTAAAATGGACAAAATTTCTTGTTAAATTAAGAAACTTTTAGTACTATGGCCTGATCCTAGTTTCTTATGAAAAAAAACGTGTAGCCAAACGTGCTAGAACCACCTAGAACCTCCAAACCTTATTTTCATGGATTTAACAGCTTAGGTTGGAGATTCCCATAGGAAGCTGATTTCTTGGAGCTGAACTGAGTTGAAACAACAAATAAGGAAATTCGATCATTGCCGCTTTCTCCCACATGTTGCTGTATCATCTCTTCCTTGTTTGTACCAAAAACTGTTGACATATCTGGTATGCTCTGCAGCTAGATTAAAGTGAAGAGGCGTGGTGTCCCTCCTTCCTGGTTCGTATCTGGTAGTTTGGTACGCACAATTCATGCCTGCCATGCCTCTTGGTTCTTTTCTCTAGGACTTTCGAGATATTGTTCTGTTCGTCACTGTAGGTGTTGATCCACAGCTTCATGATTTATATGTACAAATACAGTACAATATCGAAAACTTGAAAAGAACTGTGCTTATGTTGTGCACTAGAAATGCTGCAAGTCCAAGAAGGCGATGTTTGCCAGCCCCGCTACTCAGCTAACATTTCTCTAAAAAAGCTTGGTTTTGGCCTAAGGGGCATTTCACTCTTTGAAACGAAGCTACGACACTTTTGCAAAGGAAGGGAAGCATAATTTCTGGGTTTTTGCAGATTTTTCTCGAAAACTAACAAATTTTCGCCAAGAGATTCATTGGGAATGACCCCCCCATCCCTGATTTTGGCACATGGCTGTCAATAGTCCCAAAGCTGCAGCTACTGTCTTTTGGGAAAATGAGGTGACGACACTTTTAGAACTGGCTGATGACATCGCTGGCGACACACTGGTGACGGTTTTCACGGAGCTTTGCCATGGGAAACTTGGATGGGCGGCGCCAGCCCAGAAAAAGTGGGGTGGAAAAGGGATAGAATTGATGGCCAGAAGGTATACCTAACGATTTTTACGTCGTTTTCGCTTAGGAATGAATAATAACGGCCTGAGGAAAGTGGGGTCAATCCACCCAGTGGCGCCGCCCTTGCATTGCATGGATTGGACTACCGTAAGAAAAGGTTCTTTATTAAACACAAAAATGTCCGTTTTCAGTACGAGAAGTTCCTCACTTTGTTCCTGAATTTTTGAACTAATACCTATCTGGACAATTTTTTCTTCCCATTTAAAACATGAGATTGGAATAAACATTGCTTTTTTCGTTCCAAACATAACAAGAAAATTGGTATGACCTTCGAAGGGCAACACGACGTGTTTGCCATGACATATTTGAATAGTCTCAAAAGTTTCTCACGACTTCTTGGGCAAGTAGAGCTTCATAAGATGTTGGCCATAGTTTCTTATCAGCTACCAGGTGATGCAGAAAAAACCTCTCACTTTTGAAAATTCACAGCACGAAGAGTACTGCACGGATTTGAATGATTCAAATTTCACTTAAAAGCCGAAAGATCGAAGAATTTTTGTGATTTTTTGCAAATTCAACTTTTCGAAAATTTCATGGTTACAAAATGAGTGGAAAATTGCCTAAAACATTGACCAAATCAGGAAGAACTGCTCATAAGCTTCAATAAAGAAAATGGAATTGTTTATGGATATGAGAGACAGCCATTTGTTGCCATAAGACTGAACATAAGCGTATAAAAGATCCATTGTTTACGAAAATTTTGCCCGACTTTAGGCCGATTTTCTGCCCGATTATGGCTGATTTTTGCAAAATTTTCCAAAGATGGGAGGGCTGCAGCCCCCCCAGCCCCCCCAGCCCCCCTGTCTCCTACGCCTATGAGACTGAAAATCTTCAGTATTTGTTTGAAAACTGATGTCGACAGGGGTGAAATGCCCATTGAGTCTTTTTCTGTGTAAAGAGAGTCCTTACAATTTGATCAATGTTTCAGGCCCTTTTTCATTCACCTTGCCACCATGAAATTTTATAATGTTAAATTTACCGATACTTCTAGTGCAGGCAAGACAGCGAGAAAAGCTATGAACTACTTCCATCTTTCCGTTTATGACTGAAATTTGAATTATTTCGAAAATTCGTGCAGTACTCTTGGTGCTATGAAATCTTCCAGTGAGATCTTTTTTCTGGCTCACCCGGTAGTTTCTTAGAATAACGTGCACAATGAAATTGCAAAACTTTGTTGAAAGAGTAGCCTGCGTGCAGACTCTTGATAAGAAATAAGAAATAGGGAGAAAAGAAGACAGGAAGAAACTTTTCTCCGTCTCTTCAAGTTTTATCAAGAGTCTGCACGCAGGCTCTGAAAGAGCAGCAAAACCAAATTGGCGGGTGAGACTGAAACATATTTTGGTATGACATAAGCAGTGTCAATTTAACCCCAAGTTGTCACATGAAAAGCAACGCTGGTTTCGTGTCTGAAGCTGTTTGGAGTTACAATTATGTCATCAGTAGAATATCAAGTTTCGGGTTGTACCAGAAACAGTAATTCACTGGCGATTACTGCACAAGCCTCTCGACTTACAATCTTTATTGAACTGAATCGGTATTTCGATACAACAATCACTATTATACTTGATACAACAATTCATGTCATTAGCCAATCTACAACGAATGTAGTATGACCAAACAAAAATATTTTGGTCGTCATATTGGATGTTATTTAAGCGACTCTCAAAAGTTTACTTCCCTTTGGTCAGTTGTTCTGATTGGTTAAGAGATCATAGATCCTAACAAAAGATAGACATCCCCATAGATTTCTTTTGTTTTCTGCATTTTGGTTTCTAATCTGGTTGCTGATTGGCCAACCTCCAAAACCTTCCAGACAGAATGACGATAACAACAGCACCGCAGTGACGTCAGAATGCTTACTTTCGTCTTTTCAAACGCTTCTGCAAACTGGTTGCCACATGGAATATTTCGCACGGAAACATCTGTTTAATTAGCTTCAAAAAAGCGGAAAATTTCTCCGCAAAATGTCAAAATCACATCATAAATTTGCGCTGCGTGGGGTTAGCTCTCATTGCTGATCTTCCAAAAATAAAACAACTGTGAAGGAACAAGTTGTCTTCTAAGGGTAGTGGTCTTCCTTCCCTCTTCACTAAGGGTGCGTTTGATCGGTAATTCCAAATCTACCAAATTCTGTAAATAGTAGATTCGCAGGGACAGTAATACATTTCCAGACAAACACTAAAATCTTCAAAATAGCTGATTTCGGATTCACCATGGCAAATATGGAGGAATATGCCGTGATAACAGCAGAGCTGATCAAAAAGGGAACTTAGTGTAATTTACTACAATCCCAGAAACTGCATTTTTGATATTACCACTATTCTCAGAATTACAGCATTTATAAAATTTCCCGCTAGTATTGAAGTTGTGTGTGACGTCATCAGATTATTAAATCGAAAACCATAAACACAACATACTTTTGCCTGACGGTCTTATTAATTTTCCTCAATCAGATTAGAATTCATGGAGCTTTTCATGTTTGTCAAAGTTTCAGATGTCTCCTCTCTCCTCTCCTGTATCCTTTCATAAAACTTAAAATCGCTATAATTCTGAAAATAATCGTGATATCAAACAAAAATGCTCTCTCTCGGTTTATGGCAAATTACACAAACTTCCCTTTGATCAATTTAGTTGAAAGAATGGGGCACACTTCATTTTAACATTTTGCAAAGATTCGAGCCCTTTGCTATGTAGACCATGGGTATATCGTACCAGGGAATCGTATAATGTGATCTAGTTAGGAAGAGGTGAAAATATTTCGAGCTCCGTACAAGAACATGAGCTATTTGTGAGGAGGAGTTTTGGTAAATGGGATTGCCTTCCATAAAACGGCCATCTTTGCTGGAGGCAGGAACACACTTCTGTTAAACTAGGTTAAACCTCCATTTGTTGAGGCTGGACTAAATAGTCGGATGACAGACAGTCCGTATACTCAACGTCATATTAATGCACTGGGCAACAATGAAGAAGTCTCAGAGACGGAGAATGTCACACTTTTCCAAACTTGGTCTAAATTTACGCTAGTGTAGTTGGCATCAAATTCGAGGCAAAACTTGCCCTTCTATTCAAACTTCAGTTAGGCAACAAAACAATTTTATTGTGAGCGTGCTGTACAATATTAATTGTAAAATAAACAATCAAAAATAAGATAAATCGTACCTGGATCAGAGTTTTTCTTGCATTCTTTTGCATTCGAACTCTATCTTTCAAATCTACTCTTCCTTTACTACTATCGTTCTTCTAATCTTACTTCACTTGATAACGGGCTCAGCTCGAAACGTCGTGATTCAAAAAATTCCCAAAGGTACGATCTATTCTATTCTTGAATGTTTATTCTATCAGATAAGCTACCCCTAAATTAATATTTTGTTTGGTTTGCATAGGATATAATATCACCATAAGTTTACCATATGTGATTGCGTAGAAGGATATTCAATAAACTTAAAGATTTTAGGTTTTTAAAACACAACAATTTTCTTTGTCACAAACATTTGAATCAACAAAGTTAATAAATGGAATCTTATAAAAGTTTGAATTACTAAATTGGACCAGATCACCCATAAAGTCATCCACTTCTTGAAAATTATGATGCAACGAAAGAAAGTCCTTGATGTCACTGCAAGGTCGAATGATGAACCAAGTTAGGTTTGAAGTGTTGGGAGACATGTTTACGTCTAAATGATTTATCGATTTCTCAACCATTTTTAAGTCTACGTCTTTACTGTTTATTTCCCTGGAATTCCTTTCAAACTATGGAATGTCAACAAATTCGCTTGCTTAATTTCCCGATTTAATGTCAAATTAATACCAATAATCAACAACTGTGTTTTTTGATGAGACTTGCCAATTTCATAGTTTTACATTCGATGAACCTATAAATTTGCAGAAATGTTATTGGCTTGAAACTATGATTCGTAAACAACGGGAAGCGTTGAAGATCAATGATCTCTTCATTCAGGAAAGTATAAAATGAAGTTTTCTATTTTACTCCGAAAAGTCCTCTGAGATCTCATTGTTTCTTCTGTCTCTTTTCACATAACCTTTTTAGAGAAGCCAATAAATAGCATACAGAAGAATCCAGCCAACATTTCAAACGTCGAATTTTCAGCAAAGAGAAAGGCTTTAATTACAATATCTTGAAAATTTTCGGTAAACTTTCTTGAATAATGAATAACTTTTATGGATTATCTGGTATAAACATCTTTATAGAACTATAAACAAACTAATTTCTGCATCACCTGTTAACGATCAAATTTGCAGAGCCCTCACTTTTTCCTGCCACTCTTAAATTCAATAATTCTCTTGTGGTTGTATTTAACTCTTCTTTTAAACTTGAATTTTCTTCAACCAGAGATGAGATTTGTTCTGACAGTTTTAATACTAATTCAGTGTTTGTTGATGACCGGCTGTTCTGCTGATCTCGAGGTGAAGTGTTGTTTTGTTCCAAGCTTGGAATCCTTTCTGAATTTCGCTTCTTCGAGGCTGTAAAACAAATAATAATATTTACTGGATGAAGATTGAAGAAGAGCACATGTTACCTTACTTCTTGATCAAAATATAAATGGGAGATGAGGTAAACTTGGTCCGCAGATATCACCAAAGGAACATACGCAAATTTTTGTTTGTAAGTTCCACGGTATGCCTTATGTGAACTAATGTGAATGCTGTGACGTCAGCGCTTTTGAAAAGCTCCGTTTTCACCCTTCCACACGAGAACAGGAAAACGGTGTTTTCAAAAAGATCCACTGCAGAGAGCGTATTCTAAAAGCTTCGTTTTCGGTAACCGAAAACACCGTTTCCATGTGGACGCTATACGCTAACCCAAAACGATTAAAAAAGATGATGCGTTTTAGTAATGTCAGCAAATCAAAGAACGCAGGGAAACAAGGGACGAAAAGTCACAAGTCTAACGTTACTTCAGAATGATTCAGAAGTGAAACTACCAATTTCTAGTTCTCTTGCAGGATTCAACAGATTTCTCTCTAGTTACCGGTTTATTTGGCTCGTTGTTCTTTTATAGGAGCCAACAGTTTTCTTTCTTTTATGGATTTAGTATGAAGAGTCCGTTATTCAAGACTATTTTCAGATTTTGTACCACAGATCCCAAAGGGGGGAGGCTTTGTAGTTCAAGCTGACGTATCCGTTGCAAAATGTTGCAAAACCCTTGGCGGTAGTAGCTTTTAGCCTAAGCGGTAGTAAATTTTAGGCTAGGTAGTAATAACTTGTAACCTAAACTGCAGTAACTTTTTCCGTGGGCAGCAATAACAATTGGTCTATTGTTCCTGAAACAATAATGCTATTGTTTAGCAGACATGAGCAAGAAATTGACTTCCATTTACTTTGAAATAAGTACAGGTGTAGAAGTTAAGGTAAGACTGGGATGGGAGAAACTTCTCCTAGTGTGAGCATATGACAGTATGGTCAATGGTCAATCATTGATCAGAAACTAATTGGAATTTGTTTTGATAGGTTTGCATAACGTGAGGAGACTGAATACTGGTTGATTTCTATCGTTACTTACAGAATCTTACTAACAACAATTCAGTTTATCAAACTTTCTTAAATCTCCGCGAACTAATCATATCAATTTTCACAACCCTAAGCGGTAGTAAAATTGAAATATTTTTACCCTAAGAGGTAGTAAATTGCAGAATTTGGGACCCAAAATTTTGCAACGGGTATGTCACCTTGAACCACCAAGTCCCCTAGACTGACGACGTGATTCCTTGTATTCGCTCAACATTTATAATCTGATGTTTTAATTTCACTCATACAAAGGACTCACGACCAAATGGATTCTAAACAGGGACTAAACTCTTACCAAAAATCAGAAGAAACTTAGAACATCTTCCATCCTACGAACGTCGAAAGAAAATTCGAACGTCTCTTCGAACGTCACTTCGAACGTTGCTTCGCTGCGAGAAGTCGAACTTTGAACTAATGAGCCAATCAAACGCTACAAATAGGCACGTGGGTTGACCATATTAAGAAAGTAGCGATCTGATTGGTCGCGCCGTGAACGCGGCGGACTTAGCCTAATTAGTCCCTGTATTGAAGCGTAAGGACATAAGTCCCTCAACTGAAGCGATAACAACAACAACAACGAGCGTAAGTTAGAGGGACTTATGTAATGTAGTCTACAAGTCCCCCTCCTGGGCACAGATCATTTGAAAAACTATCAATGTAACAAACCTGTTAGTCTTCCGATCTCGTCTTTCAAGGCCACATTCTCTTGTTTTAATTCGAATATTTTTAAAGCACAATCTTGTTTCACTTTTGATATTTGTTTCTTGGCTTTCTTCACTTTATGTTCAACGTCGGTGTTCTGAAAAAGCACAAAAATATGAGGACAGGGTTACCATGCAGGTGCAAATAAAACAGATCAGTGGAATTTTTCATGGCACACCCATGTCGTTTAAAACTTTCTATACAGGGTGTCCCAAAAAACGCACTCCCGTTTGAAAAATCATCAAAATCCGATTACATAGCCGATCTAGACTTACGACATATGCCCCAATCACACTGCAAGTTAAACCAGTTTTTTTGAATAAGGCCTTCTGGTTGGTCAATCCAAGAAATCCAGTCATTTGATTGGCTGAAATTTAAACTGGTTTAGATAAAGCTGGTTTAACTGTGTCAGTGTGAATGCAGTACTAGTCACAGTTATTGCAACAACAGCAACGATAACAACAACAAAATATTTCATTTTGCTCGAACGAGGACTTATGGATTTTCATATTAAAAATTGAGACGGAAATGCACAGATTTATCTGTGCACTTTGAAATGAAGCTAGGACGTAGTTTCCGAAGCGAGGCAAGCAACCTTCGACAGTTGGAAAATCTCAAGTTGCAGTGAAGCTTATGGAAGCTCATTGACCTTAAAGATGAAGAACTCCTGGTTTACAGTGAAAGGTTTGTTGTGTTGAGAAAACATTGATCTAGATACTTGCAGCTTTTGTTCATGGCTAGCATAACTGAAAACTTTAATTTTGAGGTGTTTTAGCATCGGAGAATCGAGCCAGTTACTTAGGCCCGTCCACCTTTACCTGGAGCACTCAGCCTTTCGGATAGTGTTGCTGTGGTTTCCATATGCAGACATGAAATCGAGCGGGGAAAAATTCGTCCTAATTTTCAGTGTGAAAGTCCATGAGTCGTAGTTTGAGCATACATCAGTCTATCAATAGGGATAACTACAGATATGCAACCAGTCTACAGGGTGTCTCAAAAAAATTGTTCGAAGTTTGATAAAATATTGAAAAATAAGGACAACATGAACAGGCTCATGGAAAGATAACCCTGTTCATAAGATTGTGAAATAATTTTAGAGACTAAAATCGTGCAAATCGGTTGAAAATTCACTGAGTTACGAGCTCCGAAGATAAAAAATAGCGATAGCTGAAACCAGAGACCCCCCAGATTACTTGTATTGCAAAAAGCTCGAAGACGGAGGTAAGAGAAGCTTATCCAATGTCATACCACTCGTTGATAGCAAAGCAAACCAAATACGACTTCTAAAGTAAATTATTTCTTGCGATCATTCTCAAAATTTCCTTAACATTGCATAAGTCCAAAAACAGTGCTTCACAACAAAATCGACGAGAGACTGAATCTGTTTCCTCAAAGCATCCATATGCTTGACAGTTAGGTTATCGAATACCTGTTTGAAACCCATTTGGTTCGCCTTGAAACAATTGAGAAATAACAGAAACGACGGCCTATGGGAATTTTATCAAAAATGCCATTTTGAGGCCTCTGGCTTCAGCTTTCGCACAAACTTGCACTTCAAAAGCTTGTAACCCCATGATTTTTTATCGGATGTGCAAGATTCTTGTATCAAAAATTAATTAAAATGTCAGGAAATGGGTGACTTGACCAAAGGTCCATTCAGCGTATCATTATTTTTTAGAATTTAATCAAACGTCGAACAATTTTTTTGAGACACCCTGTATGTTTCATATGAAGCAAATCCGATATGAAATGAAAATGGGATCGTGTTAACAGGGCCTAACATCTCTTTGTCCCACGAGTACAGGAATCAAACATTCGGAGACTTTAAATTCAATTATATATGATATCAATACTGTTTTCTTTTCAAATAAAATACTGGAAGGAAAGTTTAGATAAATTGCCATAATTGCAGAGAAAGATTTTTTGAAGTCATCATTCTTTCATAATCAGAACGATTTGTTTAATTCTGATACCTGTAAAATTGCGAAATCATCAAACTGCTCAATCAGAAAACCATAAAAGCTACAGAGCTTTGCTTGTAGACAATCAACTTTTTGTTTGTACAGTTTTAAGAAAACTATTTAAAAAGTCTTCCCTTTCATTTTGATTTTAGGTTTGAATTTTTAATTTCATTGTAAATAGGTTTTATAGCTTAATTTATTTAATTGCTTTTTACTTTTTTTTCCTAAATTGTGATTAAATATTTTTATAGGAGGGCCCCTTGAAAATCAACTTGTTGAAGGGCAACCCTCCTTAAATGTATAAAATGAAATGAAAATGAAATCAAATCAAATCAAAAACTGACGTTTTTCTCAAAATGCAATTAACTTCCTCAATAAGCTTACACTTCAAGGAGCTTTCAATGTTTGTCAAAGCTGCAGATCTATCTCTAACATTTTCTTTCATAAGACATAAAATGCTATAATTCTAACAACAATGATGATATAAAAAAAATCCCTCTCTGGAATTACGGAAAATTACATGACGTACCAGCATTTCCTTTGAAAGAAAGAACAATGATTCATACGATTTACTTAAAGATTTTCAAATATTTGACGCCAGTCCTAAATTATTTTTGCATTTGCAAATGAGAGGGAATACATACATCTTGTTCGATTTTTGTTTTCATTTTTTCAATTTCAGCTTCCAGGCTATCGATGTACTGCAAGAGGAAGGTAAAAAAACATAAAACATTGAGTTCTTACAAAATATTACTACATTGTCAATGTTAGAACAACAAAAACATCACAGAGAGCGCAGACATACAGTGACATGCAAAATGTTTCAGACAGAAAGTGTCAGATAAAAACTTAAAACAGATAACTTTCGGATACTCTGTCGAAAATCGCAAACAATGTCCATTTCTACGACTTATTCAACCTCATTCGCAGGGTTCTCTTACGTCATACACTGATCACGAAGCCGAATGAACACAATGGTACACTTCGATCAAATGCACCAAGAAAATGGGTGAATTAGCAGCCATCATGGATTTCACGATTTGCTAATTGTGCTAATCGACGGAAAATGGCCGTTGCTCTAGCATTAATTCTGCAGAAGATAAACTGAGAAACTAAAAGCAAACACTTTGGGAGCCTTGATTCAGCCTTTTTGAAGGTATTTGAAAAATAATCTGCGGTCGGCAAGGCAAGTGTGTTTAATGTGAGCATAAGCTCTGTTTGTTTGGAGCGAAAATGGGCCTAAGTTGCAAATTCGAGAAACTTTCACCGCAGCTTCGAAATGAAATGACTCGCTATGCTCCGAGTTTTTGAGATAAGCAGCAAATTATGGTTGAAATGGGTAAAGCATGTGGTTTCCCGTCGAATTTTGGCATTCCGCGGCTGTTTACTCAGCGCAAAACGGGGTAACCGTACAAAACGGAGTTAGAGCCAATCAAATCGCCTAACGGCCTCTTTTTTTCTATCAAATTATCAAAACCTACGAAACTACAAGAAAACGTAACTACAAAATGGAACTAACTACACAAGAAAACTACAAAATTACACAAAACGAAACTGCTTGGGCTGTGAACTAGCACATCTCCTCCAAAGCTAACATTTAGACATAGAACATAAAAAGGACCACAAAAAACGATGGACATGAAAACAAAAAAGGGGTGAGGGAGGCAGGGAGGGATAGAGGGAGGAGGGATGCAGCTCAGTTCATTAGGCCAGATTCTAAGATGTATTCTTAGGCTGCCGAAAAGATGCGTCTATTTATCGTGCAACTAAGCCTAGAGTTTCCATATAGCAAAATATTTCAAAAAGCACACTGAGATAAATCGTTTATATTTATTCCTATTTCAGACAGAGCATCAGACACCTTTGCAAGGAGGAGTGTTATCTGCTGATTGAACGGCCTCTTGTATCCCAGAGTCGAGGTAGCGCAACGAACTCACTCTGGGGACGAGACTGCAGGCTTCTTCCATCAATCCCAGGGATTGATAAAGTGCATAAAGCCACGAAGGAGCTTCGCAGGAAGTTCGTTTGTCTTCAACGAAGAAAATGGGAAGAAAAAGAGCACGTGGAATGGAGAAGGAAAAAGGATAGAAATGAGGAAGATAGGAAAGAAAACATGGAAAAAAGGCCCCCAATTGAGCTAATTTCTGAACAAGTAAAACAGCAAACGAGAGACAGAGATCAGACACTGATTTAGCTGAACATATATAAATATATACCTGTCGTTTCGCAAGAATTGATCTTTGATATCTAACTTCTTCGTCTTGAAGCCTCTCTTCTTTTATCTGGTCAATCAGTGAGTGTAGTTCTTTTATTGTTGCATCTCTTTCTGTAAGCTGCACAAAAAACAAAGGTACATTAAAATGATATGTCAAGCCAAGAGCAAGTACCGGGTGAGTAAATGAAACAAGGCCCGGAGTTTGAAAAAAATGCTGCTCCCTGAATATAAAAGCAATGATATTGAAAACTGTTTTATTTCCGATATGTCAAATTAGGTTCAGTAATTTTCCCAGCTTTAATCTGCAGTTCCCTCCAGTTGATATGGGGGATTTCTGTAGAAAGCCCCTTTCGAAAACTTACAAAAAACGGGTGGAAAAAACAAAAAAGATTTCCGTTTGGTCTTCTTCCAAGCAATAATTTGCTTGCACCTTCGTTTTCCACTTGAATTCAAAAATGCCTTCCTTTGCAATAGTAGTTACTTGTAGTTTTATGTAGCTTTTAGTTATCTCTAGAATGGCTGCAGGGTAGACACAGTATTTTGCTCCCTGTGTCATCCTCTCTGTGGTATCGTATGATAGTTTGCAAAAGGGGTGCAGGAGCCTCAGCAGAGACTGTAATTTTGGTTTCTTTGGTTCCCTGTGATAAAGATTATGAAACTAAGGAATGTGTAGATTGATATGGATTTCATTTTTTTAACCTTTTTATCCATGGCAATTAACTCAGGCCCCGTTCACAATACTCCGTTTTTGTCAGTATCCGTTTTTGTTGCATCGAAGCTACCGTTCACACTGCTCCGTTTTCGTACAAAAACGATGAGAAAAACCTCCGTTTTTGTGCGTTCACACTGATCTGCCCGATAACAAAAACGCAGCGAAAAACATCCGTTTTTGTTCGTTCACATTACTCCGTTTTTGTGAAGCTCATTGTTGGATATTGGAGCGTTTTCAAAAACCTCCGTTTTTGTGGATATCCACTTTTGACAGCGTTTTCGAAAACCTCCGTTTTAGTGGCGTTTTTGTGCGGATAAGTGTGAACACTTTCACAGAAACGGAGGTTTTTCTCTCCGTTTTTGTACAAAAACGGAGTAGTGTGAACGGGGCCTCAGTTACACTGTTTTACAGAAAGCCACGCAAAAACAAAACCTAATAATAACTAAAATATACAACCCTATTTACAATAATCTAAGACCAAAAAGGAAAGGAAAACGAGATGAGTCATAGTTCGGCTTTATAATTTCTTCGAAAGGAGCAGAATGATGAGGACGCTTTGACAACACTATCTAGGTCACTCCAGAACATGACCCCTCCGTAAGCAAACGATTTCTGACCACTTGATATCTCAATAGTGGTAATCTAAGGTCAGTTTTAGAGTTCCTCAGCTGACGGTTTGTAGCTCCAGATACCTTTTGAAACATGTTTCGCATCTGTAATCTGGGGTGATGGCATTCAGAGATTTATAGACCATCTTGCTCGTCTCAAAGTCGATCAAGTCTCGATCAATTCTCGATAATAGATTACATCATCGTAGCTGTCGGCCTGCAACTGTCACAGTTGAAAAATATTTTGTTATGCCAGAGCTCTTACCTCAATGGCTGCGCTTGAAACTCTCGGTTTTTTCAAATCATGCTAATGTAACAAAAGCAAATCGACCGCAACGATGATGTAACCAGTAACAAACTACACAGCTATTGTTTTCTAAGTCCAGATCACAGGGAACCGAAGAAACAAAGACTGCCAAAACAACGGTCTTTAATGAAGCTCCTAGGCCCCCTGTGGTTGTTCGTAGGAATTGTAATTATCAATGTTTGTTAATTTTCAGTGGAATAAAAGAAAACTGCTACTGAGCTTTCCTTGTTCTGCAAACTTGGAGTGAACTTTCAGAAGACAAATCTAATCTACTCTTTCCTGTGAAATATGAACTTACATATTCCTTACATTTGATAAAACAACGCAAATTTTACTCCTACCTTTTCTTGCGTAAATTTCACTCTTTCTTCCAAATCACGTTTTTCCTTCTGCACTGTTTTGTAAGCTTCGTATAACTTCGATCTTTCCGAAGCAGCGTTGCCCTAAAAGGAATGTCAACACAAAAAGTAATAAATATTGAAACCATTTCACCCTCAACATCTGAAAAAATAAAAGAGATTTTACAAAATCATCATTAACACTTTCATCATATCCTCTACAGTGTGTGCCAAAAAGTTAAAGGTGATCTGAAGCGAAAATTTCTATTGATGCAAATGAAAAGCACCAGACTGATTGCATATTCGTAGTTATCGTATGTTGTTGTTGATGTTATTGTTGTTGTTGTTGCTGCTATTGTTGCTATATCTGGGACTATTTCGTTAGTCTACAGGGTATCTCAAAAAATTGTTCGACGTTTGATTAAATATGAAAAAAATAACGATAACATGAACAGGCTCATGGGAAGATAACCGTGTCCCTAAGATTATGAAATAATTTTAGAGACCAGAATCTTGCAAATCGGTTGAAAATTCACTGAGTTGCGAGCTTCAAAAGTTCAAAAATATGCGATAACTGATACCAGAGACCCCCAGATTACTTGCAACGCAAAAAACCTTGAAGACCGAGGTAAAAGACGCTTGTCTAATGTCATACCTCTCGTTGATATCAGAGCAAACCAAATAGGACTTCCAATGTCATCTAATCCTTGTGATCATTGTCAAAATTTGCTTAATATTGCATATGTCCAAAAACGGAGGTTCCAAACATAATCGACGCGAGACTGAATCTGTTTCCTCAAAGCATCCATATGCTTGAAAGTTAGGCGATCGAAAACCTGTTCAAACCCTATTTGGTTCGCCCTGAAACAATTGAGAAATAACAGAAACGATGACCTACGGGATTTTACAAAAAATGCAATTTCGAGGCCTCTGGTTTCTGAGTTCGCACAAACTTGAACTTCAAAGGCTTGTAACTCCATGAATTTTTAGCGGATCTCCAAGATTCTTGCGTCAAAAATTAATTTAAAATCTCAGGAAAAGGGTTACTTGACCAAGTGCCTACTCAGCGTATCGTTATTTTTTAGTATTTAATCAAACGTCGAAAAATTTTTTTGAGACACCCTGTAGAACAGCACTGTCAGTGCCGTGTCGAGTGAAGCGGAATGCTGTTTAAATTTTGACATGTTATTGTTTTCATTTTTTTTATTCGATTTGACTTCCGCCTCATTTTATTTAAGGCCCCGTTCACATTACTCCGTTTTTGTTAGAATCCGTTTTTGTTGCATCGAAGCTACTGTTCACACTGCTCCGTTTTTGTACAACGAAGCAAAATCCGTTTTTGTGCGTTCACATTGCTCCGTTTTTGTGAAGCTCATTGTTGGATATTGGAGCGTTTTCAAAAACCTCCGTTTTTGTGCCTTCATCACATTGATCAAATGCGTTTTCGCAAACCTCCGTTTTTGTGGATATCCACTTTTGACTGCGTTTTCGAAAACCTACGTTTTTGTGGCGTTTTTGTGCGGATCAGTGTGAACACTTTCACAAAAACGGAGGTTTTTCTCTCCGTTTTTGTACAAAAACGGAGTAGTGTGAACGGGACCTAAGTTTTATTTTAATCGTTATTTTTTGGACAAACTGACTTATCAAAATTGCAAAATATTTCTGCGTGAAGAGAGTTACGGGAAATATTTCTATAAAGTACTCAATATCAGGTTCAGAACGGGATTTTTCAATAAAGAAGACGAGGATGTATTTGAATTTGAATATCTTGGACCCAGGGGTAGCGCCAGAAATCTTCCGTCCGACAGGGAGGTTGAATGGCTAGAAAGCGCACTTTTCGTACGTCATTTTGCCAAATTTTGCTCCGACAAGAACCCAATATTTCCTCCGACGGGGAGCTAGATGCTTCCGACGGCCCGTCGGAAGCATGGGGTTGTAGCCCCCTCTAGCCCTCCCCTGGTGCCACCACTGCTTGGACCTTGTAAATATCTGATTGACAGCCAAATATATGATTTACAACTCAGCATTTGATTGACAGCTCTCTTGACATTTTACGAAACAGAAGAAAATATGGTCTTTTATGAATATCCTGTAATCAAATAGTTATTGGATCAACTACCAGGCTGACAGATTACCTCCATAGAAATTTCCAAGAAACTATATATGAAACAAATCATTCAGTAAATGAGTCAGCTGCATATGAAAAGACCACACATCGTCGTCTTTCATTTCCAATTTCGTATGGTTGTGGATTAAAACCGGCTTTGAAACCTTTCCGAATTTTGCATATTTGTTGTGAATTTTGTGTAAAATAAAAGTGTTTTTCCGAATACACATGAGATTTTCCTGGAGGGCCTAGAGCGATATGCCCTTCCTGAAGGCTGGTTTTCATTTGTTGTATTTCGTCGGCGATCATCGCAACTCGACCAACTCACGTACGTCGCAGAAAGGTTTTCTTAGGATGGCATTTATGCATGTACAAAAACGGTGTAAAAAGGGCTGGGTAAACCTTTCATAGCATGAATCACTAAATGCCTTTCAAAAGCTTCAAAAAGCATCTGCAATATGGTAGCCTGCGTGCAGACTCTACTGATTTCTTGAGGTTCTCCTCCAGGAGGAGAACCTGTCTGAAAAGGGATCAGTAGAGTCTCCACGCAGGCTACAATATGGTACCTTTCCCCCTTTTCCCAACAACACTAGATCAGGTCCTGTTTATCACCAACAAAGGAAGGGAATTATGCTCTATCATTATCTCACTAGGAACAGCTCCTTTGATTGACAAGTTACTTGGCCAAGAAGTGAACAAGGCTTCCCTTAATGCTAGTCAATAATGGATACATGGTGTAGTCAAACCTCAACAGACGCCCTTCTATGGCATGCAAAAGTCACCACAGTTAGATAAACTGTGTTTAGCACCAGACAAACTTAGTTTTTCTTAGATAAACCTAGTTTATCTGTGATACACTCACATGAAAACCAAGTTCATCTGTTGATAAACCTGGTTTTCTACTAAGAGAAACTCACTTTCTCTAAGGTAAACCCACTTTATCTTAGACAAACTCAGTTTATCTGAAAGGCAAACATGAAGACGCAACTGAATGGATTCTGTCTTGGTTGTTTTGCTCATTTTGCTGTTGTGGTTTGTTCTGCCCATAGATTCAACTATGCTCTGTTTTATGGTGATTCTTTCAACATTTTGTCTGTTTGGATTTAGGTAGGGAAATGGGCAGAAAACCCTCTAGGAGCCCATGTTACACCAAATTGGCTCTTACCAATGAAACAGCTTAAGACCTGACAAAATGTCCCTAAGAAATAGAGCACAGTTAGATTTATGGGCAAACTTTTTTTATCTTGTCCATTTCTATTTGCTTCAGATTTAGTAATGTGATTTATAAGCAGTGCTTTTGAAAGCCACTTTGTCCGAGATAACCTGGGTTTATCTGGCGATGAAGTGGGTTTATCTGAGATAAACTAGGTTTATCTCAGATAAATTGGGTTTAACAACTGATAACTGGGTTAAATAACTGGTGAACTGGCTTTATCAGCAGAGGTTTATCTGACATAAACTTGGTTTATCTGAAATAAACTCAATTTTTCTGCTGATAAATCAGGTTTACCTAATTGTGGTGACTTTTGTGTGCCATACCCTTTGCTACCTTAGGAGACACCTTCTTTACTAAGGAAAACAACTAGGCAGTCTTGGAATGAAACCTCTGTACATTAAAATATCAAAATTTGTCAGTTCACAAAGCTGGTCTGGGGCTGGTCCCTAAAAATGACTCAGAATCTCAGCAAAAGGAAAAGTGTCTCCACTGCTTTCAATGCTTATTTGGAGGTTATGTGCTCAATACCAAATTCCTATTCAAATACTACCTCAATGAACTTTAATTGGACCACACACAATATGAATAACATCTATAAATAGTATTTGGCGTATTTGCATCCCTGCTGCACAGTGACAATGGTGCAATTTGCTGGTAAACATGTTTGAGAAATCAATGCTAGGCTCTGCCACAGGGTTTGCACAGCACATTAAAGCACAGGTTGCCCAGCATAGCTAAGAGAACTTCAGAACAGAATTTCAATGTCATGTTTGCATTTTACAAAGTGACATAGTTGCAGGGCTTAATTTTGTTTGTAAGAAGTGTGTATAGACCTTTTCAAAGAGGTCTGGGCCGGCGCGCTACTTTTCTGGAAGATGGCGGATAAGCTGCGGAGGGGAATCCCCTTCGCATTGCAAACGTTAAAATGCAGTTGCAGTGGGCGACGTAATGCAACGAAAACCGAAATTAATTCTAGCTAATGTGCACTCAAAGGACCAGAAATGCCCACAAAATCTTACAACATCAAAATAAAGAGTTAGTTATCCCATTAAAGTGATATGTTACAAGGAAAAGATTATTTCTTTGAGTTCGTTGAATTTGGATTGTATGATAATTAGTTGCCAATGTTAGATTTTTATTCATGAATAAACTTGAGGTTGCCCTAACTAAGGATATACGAGGACACTTTTGGTACAAACGTATAGGGGCAAACATGTCCTTCCTCTCCCAGACCCTTTGAGCCTCGTAGCAAAAGAGAGACTTTGGCGGGAAAACATTACTCATCAAACTTGTATTCGTCATTTCGTTCTCTGTTTCTTGGATGAAACAAAAAGAACTGGTTTGCGACAAAACACTTGTGGATTTCAGAACGAAAACAGAAAAAATTTAGTCGTTTCTTGATTGTACAATGTAGAAGAGATTACAAGTCAAAGATTTGCTAAAGTAATAAGTATATTGTTTTGTTTGGAGGAGGCAAAGTGTTAGTGGCATATTGGTTGCGAGCAGTTGTGCAGTTTGTTGTGTTGACTTTTCAATCGGAGCAAAAGTTTTTACAAATAATAAGTAAATGGGAATCTTGTGCAAGTTAAGCTGTCTGGAGCAGGTAAGTGGCCTTATTTTACGAGTGCATACAGAAACCCTTTATTTCAAAACACTCCAAACTTTGTTAGGCACATGTGAACAAATTAAGAGATCGAAGAAACTTTTCATTGATTTGGAAAGGCATCGTCGGTAACTTTAGCATTGGAAAGAAGAAATGTGAATCGTTGTTTGTTTCTTAACAGTTCTCGATACATACGACTGCTCTAATTCCTTCAGTTATCGGGGGATAAGCCCAACTCGCAAACAGAAATCTAAATTTATCTAAATTTATGTGACCGAGTCTGAGGTCATCACGAAGTCCAAACTTCGCTGAAACAACTCGAAGGTATAAACGTCTCCTCCTCGTAAAATGTGCTAAACTTTGCGTTCATGTGATCAGCAAGTATTTGTTTTCATGCTGAAGCCCCTCTGGTCTTTCGTGAACTTTATAACTAGAGTTAAATTCCATATTTTGTTGTTCACCAACTTTTCCCACTGCAACTCCAGTTCAGCATCGCGGAGAAGATTCCCGTGTATCCGCCATCTTCCAGAAAAGTAGCGCGCCGTCCCAGACCTCTTTGAAAAGGTTGAATATACCAATAGATTTCAATGACAGATATTTAGATGAACTGCATGCAGTCCATCTTTGATAAATCAACATTATTTTCTTGTCTAAGGTCAACTTCAAATTAGAAATCACAGGAAATCCTGTAAATATGCAAATTTGTGCAAACTCCATATGCAAATTTGCTAACTGCAAAACAACAATGGACCATGTGTTATTCAATGCAGTTGCAAATGTGTAAACGGAATTTTTACTTGGGCTGGTTTGGCGATGGTTCAGTCTCAAATTTATTAAAGACCATTATGTAAAACCTCACCTCCATTTTATGGCTCACCAATGGACTGCCAAATGGATCTTTCTCTGGAGCTCTAAAAGGAAAACATTCTATAATCTATATTTGCAGGCATCTAAACATGAAATGAGCTGAAATTTTTGGGTTGCACTGAAGCTTGACTGGTATGTTAGAGTTGCCAGAACATTTTTTGACTGAATCCTAATATGCATAGGTGCTGAGTGAGCTCAGATCTGGCAAAGGTAATACTTGCCAGATTTTATTTCATTAAAACCTATAAAATGTCCTTTGAATCAATGAAAGGACAACATACAGATGAAGGGGTGGGGGTTCCCCTTTGAACAATTCCAGCCAATTTAAAGCATATAAAAGTGGCTCAAGCCAATTATGGGCAAATTCTCGCCAATCAGTATTTTCCTGTTGACATTGATCAGTTGACAAATATGGTGCAGGATGCATCACAGTCTGTTGTGTTTGCATGGCTGTAAGATTTACACAAGCTTAGCAAATGAACTGCTGACAAATAAGACGGGCAAATGTCCTATGGGTTATTTAGCACAGCTGTATCAAACAAAAGTCATAGAATTTGCTTGGGAGACTGCAAAATCCCCGTTTTGTAAATCACAAGAGAAAAAGTGTTAACTCCGATTGGCTTGTTGGAAATGGAATGAGTGAAGTGCTTTGGGGCATGTAGGAGTTATGAAAGAAATGAATGATGATGACCCTGAAATTGCTACTGTGCAGACTCTGAAGCACTTAGAAAAGGGCCTTGCTCTTTTGGAGGAAACCCAAAAGACTTTCACTGATAGCATCTCAAACAATGCAAATGTTGACACACTATACAGCTAGCTACTTTGCTACTCTCCAATGCAGAGGTTCAAGGTTCCTCAACCTTTGGAATAAATTTCAACGGAGATCTCATTACTCTAACTATAATACTAGATTTTGTGAGAACCTTCAAATCCTAAAGTACAATCTGGAATATTCTAAAAAGAGATTTTCTTACACAGCTCTGAAGGCTTGGAACGAGATTCCTATGAATATTAGGGAGCTCCCCACCTTGTATCAATATAAAAAACAGTTAAAAAGTCATTTGATGAGCTGAAACCAATGCAAACATGCCCCCCCCCCTGGAAGATCAGCAGTAGTTTTCTTTTTTTGTTTTAAAGAATGATTGTAATTAGATTTATGTTTCTTTTAGCTAAAGTTATTTTGTTGCTGAAGGGTCTTGGTGTATAAAGAATTAGAAAAATAGAATCATCTTATTGCAACAGGAGGAGGGAACCTCTGCGTAGGAGAGTGCTACTTTGCAATTTAGAAGGATACCAGCAAAATATTTCCTAGTTTTGTAATGGTTGGTACCCCTGCTGATGACACTTTTCAAATTTAAAGAGAGAATGCTATTTATAGAGGGTCCCAGTTTGGAATATCTTGTTTCTGGGAAAGAGTCAGAGATGAAAAATTTTAATCAGCTGTTTTGTGATTTCCTGAATAAACCAGCTCATTTATAGAAATTGGGAGGGTCCATCAGAACTGGTCCTACTACGAAATTATGGAAACCATTTCAGCTATACTTTATTTCATTTACATCATTTGAGAGTTTAACAAAGTAACTATGGTTTTCATAATAGGGCTTATAAGACCTGCTATGGTATCAATAATGTCAATTAGAACACTTAATCGCATTATATGTAAGTACAATGAGGGGCGCCAGGCCATTTGCTTGGCATTTTAGGCAATTTTCAATAGGCAACTTATTAAATTGAAAAGTGCAAGAATATCCAGTGATGTACTTCCTGCACACTGTTTGTGTAATTGGGCAATATTAGTCAACTGGTAGCAAACAATCCAATATTGTGTAGTTTCAGGAATTCAGCAAAATGCAGAAAAAATGGCCTGGCTTCATCTGATGACAAGGAGTCCCAGAGAGTTGTGATTTAAGTGATCAAGTTTCTTGCAACATTGCCATATTTGTCGGAAAATTTTGCTCTCTTGTTAGAATTTTCGTGATTTAAATGACTAATTCTGGAGGACTTTGAGGAGAAATAATGCCTAAAAACATGAATTTATTATTGTTAAAATATAAATTCCAACAGAAATTATTTAATTTATGGCATATTTTTGATCCATATTCACTAATTGTATTGATTTCAAGGTTGGATTGCCAAATGTGGCCAAATTTTAGTTACTGAGGAGTTAGATCCGTCATATAATGCATCAATTTAACGTATAATCCTACAACTGTTGTTGTCGTTGATGATGGTTTTATCGTCCGAAAATTTTGGTTTTTCACCCCCCTACACAGTCATGGCTGGTATTGGCCCCTAGCTAACTGTTCATTAAATTTTCACAGCCATTCAAAACAATCTGTTGTAACTGATAGAAGCTAACTGTTCATTAAAGGCCTTGTGATAGTGTCTGTATTGTTCTGTGAAAAATCTAACTTCCATCCTGAGCATTTGAAGACAGATTAGGAATCAAATCCTTTGCAATCATATATGGTGCCAATCTCCTTGCCATAGGTCACCAGAAATTGCAACACCTTGCAATTCTCTGTCATTCTGTGATTATCTATGGCTTTGTTAAAACTTTATGGAAACCAGGTTTATGGTACACATTGCACAGAATTAATCTGAATTCCAAACTTTATACTCAGCACGCTTGAAATCTAATAATAAAGTAATTCCTGTGCAATCTTGTTGCAAATTTTTGGTGTGCAAGACTAATATAAGTCTTGCTAAATTTGGCAAACATTTGGCAAACTTTCTGGCATGGGCTTATCCAAAATGCAGTATTTAGCAAAAAAAGCCCATTGCTAACAGCAAAAACTTGTGCAGTTTTGAAATCGACTCAGACCTCATTGAAAGTATTCTGTGCCTGCAAGCAATTTCCTTGGGGAAAATGTACGTGCAGTCAAAGCACTGTGGGTACAATCAAACTGCAAGCAGTTATGGGCGATGGCTTTTTTGCTTGGAAGTGGCACTTGCATGCTCATGCATATCAATGAGACCTGGATTGACCCTGGAGCCTTCCTTACTCGCTGGATAAATGGTGATCATATACTTTCAGTTGGCAAATACTTTGCCAAATATTGAGGTAAAACTATTGTTTCAGTTGAAAAGTAGGGTAGAATGCAGTTTAGCGGGTGGAATTTAAATGTTGTATTGTTGTGCATCATAAAGTAAGGGTTAGGCTAGGGTTAGTTTCAGAAAGGGGTTTTAGAGTTAGAGGTTAGTAAAGGGTAAGTTAGGGTTAGTAGGGAAAGTTGAGTTAATTTGGGTAACTTAGGGTTTGGTTTGTTAGGGGCCATCGACTTTCGATTTTCATATTTTTTAACGGCACTTGGCCGTTAAGATCGGAACCCCCTCCCCCCCTTCCCGTTAACGGCCTTCTACCAAAACGGGCCTCCGATCGGCCTAAAATCTTTGGCCTAAGTAAGACTTGGGGAGCAGCAAACAAATGTCTTGTGGAACATGCTGGACTTCAACCGAAAATACGCCATATCGGGAGGCATAGTAAAACTGTTCTATTCTACACTCTATATGTTATTTGTAAAGATTTTATCTACGCTTTTAAAGAAATTCTCTTACGGAGATTTCCGTACGATTTTTTATTTTCTTAACGGCCTAAGGGTAAGACCCCCTCCCCCCATAACGGCCAATTGCCGTTAAAAAATACGAAAATCGAAAGTCGATGGCCCCTTAAATTCAATGTTTGCAAAGGAGTATGACATAGCACTGCCTGCTAAACTGCACTTGTCCCAAAAAGCAATGTTTATGTGTGTATTGTCTTCAAACGAAAGATCTTTGCTCTCATCAACATTTGGAGAAGTGTACTACCACTGTATACTTTTATAGCAATATTAATACCCTTACACTTCAAGATCCAGCTCTGAAACATGCACTGTTTTTGTTCTTGCTGGGATTGAGTACCTCCTCATCATGTTTACTTTCCCAACCACATTTGAAGAGGATGCAGGCAAGGCAGCTGCTGGGATACAAATACTTTTGACATCACTACTGCTCGATGATCTTCTGATCCTGTCTCGAAATTTCTGCATCACATCCATGTCTCAAGAATGGTGGTATTACACTTTAGAATATTTAGGTCAGCTGTATAACGTTTCTTGCGCGTACAGCGTTGTGAAATCTCCGGCAATTCTAGGCCTAAATCCCAATCAACGGCTCGAGTTGGATTTAGGCCAACAACATCACTTGCAAACATACAAACATTTCACGTTGTGTACAGATCTCTAAAACCTCTTTCGGCATTTCATCGAACAACAAAAGCCTTCTTCGAGCTCTTCGCAACACTTTTAATGCATCTATTGCTTGAATAACAGCAGCAAACTTCTCTTTTTGATCTCGACCCCAGAGGCAGCACGCCTTCGTGATGTTGAAGGACGCCAAATCGCCTGCTGTAATGACAATCAATATCAACAAGCAACAACAACATTTCAATTCGAGTAATGTTGCTCAGCAACAAGTGTCTAGTGCTCAGTCCCTTTTCGCAAATGAACCGAGCAAATCTTAAATCTTGACTCGACTGGTTGAAAATTAGACCCATTTCTGCGACTCAAACCCATGCAAAGCCTGTCCCGCTTTCTTGAAAAGATGTTGTTAAAGCTCTATTTTGGAGAAACGTTGCCAGAATAGAACATGGCTCGCGTTGAAATCTGCTCCATCTAGAAAATACTCTCGACCGGGACGTATCCCAATTTGACGTCCAATCACGTGAAAAAAATTGATGCCTATCGTTTCATGCCTTTGTTATAGTTCCTGTAAAGACTTACCCCTCCTTAGAATCCCATATGTTTCAAAATAAAGGTGAAGTGGAAATGGCCAAATTAGATAGGAGCAGTAAGAGACAATGTACTCAGCGACATGGCGCCCTGACACTTTTTCTGACACATATTGAATAGAATTAAATTGTAGCCAGCCAGAAACTAAACTTCTATCAGAAATATTATCATTACCGAATACCTTTAGAAATACGGTAACTACAACTGAAAGATTTCTGGCACATGAATCAAGATTGCGACATGTTCAAGAATGTGTCCGGTTCTTTGTTGGTGTCTGTTGGGACAACAATGGACGACAACACAAAAGACGGCGTCATGGATCTTTCTACCAGGATCATTTGAGCTCTTTGACAAATCCATCAATCAAGTCATTCAAAATTCCATCAGTCATTAGGAAAAGTGCTCTGTCTGCCATCTTTATGGGGATTATCCACTCCGGAGCAATGAGACAATGGCAAGAAAGTAGCATTCTATCAAGAATATTACCATTCCCAATTCCCTTTAGAAATGCAGTAACTAGGACAAAAAGATTTTTGGCCTTGAATCAAGATTGCGACATGTTAAAAAGGTTGGTGTAAAATTCTATAAGCTATATTTTCTAACTAAACGGCTCCAAAGAATGTTTAGCTATTTTGCCATGCTATAATCCTACCGTTAAACCTATCTGAAAGATCTTCAATATTTTCAGAGCTAGTGGGCTTTTTCTTTCTTAAAAATTCACTATTTTGAAAATCACTTAGAACCAAACCATCATAACTTCTCAACGTATCGACGGAATACACGTTTTTTATAATAAACAAGGACCAGGCCATAGTACTAAAAGTTTCTTAATTGATTTCTTATTTTTTGAATGCATGAATTGTCAATGTGGTCGCTAACAATGCTGCAGATACGATTCTTGATATTTAAACATCATATAGGAATAAACAGTATCCTGTTATGTTGAAAACACAAATGATTTGATAATATTGCCCAATGATAAAGGTTCAACGATCTATTTGCTTTAAAATTCATGCTTTTAACTTTGAAAAGTTTCTTAGTGCTTCTAAGACATAGTACTAGAGTTTCTTAAAATGTTGGCCATCTTAGTAGTAGTTTCTTACGAACCAGTTTCTTATTAAAAAAAACGTGTATAGCATGATTTTCATGAAAACAATATTTTACGAATGTCTACAATATGGTATGAAGCAAAGATCTTTCACCCTTCAGGTTTACGATCTAGAAATTTGAATCAGTTGAAATATAGAATACACTGCAATTTGGAAAATATTCAAGATTTCTGAAAGGTCCAACTATGGAGGCCCGTTCTGGTCAAAATTACCATAATTATTAATGTAGTATAAAAAAATTATTTTATGTAGTATAGATTAATGTATTATTAATGTAGTTAAATTAATGTAGTAAAAAAAAATTATTTTAGTCACAGACAATAAATTTATTCTTGTTTTCATTTCTTTAGTTACTTATTGAATTAATTTTCTGGTAGTG
The DNA here is from genome assembly GCA_964020215.1 of Aurelia sp. 3 sensu Dawson et al. (2005). NCBI lineage: Eukaryota > Metazoa > Cnidaria > Scyphozoa > Semaeostomeae > Ulmaridae > Aurelia > Aurelia sp. 3 sensu Dawson et al. (2005). The sequence continues at coordinate 2,519,383 of OZ026580.1, forward strand.
ACATTGAATTAAATATTTTGTAGTGACATTGAATTAATTCTTGTCATGGCGTTCTATTTATTTTTGTAGTAACATTGAATTAATTTTTTGTAGTGACTTTGAATTAATTTGCAAATCCCATAATGCATCGGGAATTTTTAACCACATCCCACAATGCAATTTTTCGCGGGAAAATAGTTTGCCTCAAAGCACACTCCACACTTTCACAGTATCAAGCATGCCAAGGCGACGGAGACACCAATTCAGGGAGAGAAACCTGCGAGGTTTCTCCATCTTCTTGCAGCATTTGAAGGGAGTTTGCACACTAGTGTTGTTCGATGGGCCGCAAACTCTGCCTGCAGTTGCTTGAAGGCTAAACACTTCTTGTTCAAGGTTATTGTTTCCAATGAGACCAACCACAATGGCAATCCTTGCAACAGATTGTATTTGTGCTGATCGTGATGAGTCGCCCATTTTCGAAGTGTGGAGTGTGCTTTGAGGCAAACTATTTTCCCGCGAAAAATTGCATTGTGGGATGTGGTTAAAAATTCCCGGTGCATTATGGGATTTGCAAATTAATTCAAAGTCACTACAAAAAATTAATTCAATGTCACTACAAAAATGAATAGAACGCCATGACAAAAATTAATTCAATGTCACTACAAAATATTTAATTCAATGTCACTACCAGAAAATTAATTCAATAAGTAACTAAAGAAATGAAAACAAGAATAAATTTATTGTCTGTGACTAAAATAATTTTTTTATACTACATTAATTTAACTACATTAATAATACATTAATCTATACTACATAAAATAATTTTTTTATACTACATTAATAATTATGGTAATTTTGACCAGAACGGGCCTCCATATCCAACGATAGAATTATAGAAATATAACAGGTGAGCCCGGGGGGGGGTAACTTCCATATATGCAGGTACGGAATGTGCCATTTTTTAGGGTGCCTTTTTTCGAGCAGAAATATATTTTGGGGTATCATTTTTGCTGAAATCACAAGTAGTCGTAAATTTTGGGGTGTCGTTTTAGAAAATAAACCTTTAGAACATTGGTTTTGATCAAATTTCACTAATTTTGGGGTATACTATCTCAATGGCCTGTAAATTTTGGGGTACCAATCTTGCGAAAATATATAAATTTTAGGGTGCTATTTCGGACGTCAAATGGCACACCCCCGTCACCCGGCTATTGAAGTTACCCCCCCCCCCCCGGGCAGGTGAGTCAAAAAAAGTTTACACGTTTGGCAGAGTGTGGAATAAAAAGTATGTAGCCGAAATTCAAAAATAAATTTTAATCCATCAGTCAAAGGCTAACTTAGATGGGAACATATTATTTGGTACAATCACTCATCTTTAAGACCCAAACATTTGAAAAAATACCTCTAAGGAGTTTGTATGGGAATCGAGAATTCCACATTCCATTCTGGTCAATGATTTATTTGACATTGAAGTTTAAATTGAATGCTATTGTCATTGTTACAAATGAATTTTAATTTCGATAGCAAGTAAATCTTGGACCAGAATGGAATGTGGAATCTTGATTCCGAAACGAACCCTTTTCCAGCATTTCCTAATTTCTGGGTCGAGAAGATGAGCGATATCACCAAACAAAATTTTTCCATCTAATTTAGCCTTTTCCTGATAGGTTAACATTTAAGTTTCGACTAATTGCTGCATACTTTTACGCGTAAAGTTTTTTTGTCATTAAGTCATTAAATTAAAAAAAATTTATGTCTACAATTTTATACCGCTATTATCAATATCAATATTAATGATAATTAATTAATATTAATCAATATTTTATACAACATTTTATAATTTTATATCACAATTTTGAAGATTTGGAGCCTAATGCTTGTCCTTGAGGGAGCTGTCATAAAGTACGGAACAGAGGGGGCGGAAGGGATTTGACAGGGTCACCAAAACTATTGGATGGAAAACGTTGGGCTAGCAAACTACTTCAAGTGATAGGGCCATGAAGCTATTTGTGTCAGGATTTGCTTCAACTTTTTACAAATGTTTTAAACACCGTCAGCGTCATTTTTGTTGTCCTCTTGATCACTGATATTTTTCTCCTTCTCAGTCTCCAATGCAGTGGTATCTGCAGGTCCTCCCTGCCTTTTTAAAACGTTATACAGGATCTCACAAATACGGTATTGACAGCATGATGCATAGGAGGAAAACTGAATTGTAGAGAGCAGAAAATTTTTCTTGAAGAAGCTTCTGAGCAACAGAGTTCATGTTGAACCCATGGGGTCATCAAATCTTTTTTGCAGATGTTTACGGGCTATGTAAACACTTTCTGTCTCTTGCATTGGGCTACATAATTTTACGACGAATTTTGAAATCCCTTCTGCCCCCCTCTGTTTCATTCTTTATGACAGCTCCCTTGCGGATACATAAACACACTTGTCAAGTGAAAATGTGAAATCCAAATAGTCTCGCTTTTTAGAAGGTAAATTGCAAAGACAAGATTTTGCAAAGTTGAATTTGAAACTTGAAACATATAGTAAGGGTGTGGTGTCATTTTCAATCCTGGGTACCAGGGCGGAGGATGTTTCATAGGGGTATGAAACTTTTCTGCATTGTTTTGTGGGAGTACAAAATTGTGAGAGGAATTTTAATGGGATACAGACTATTTTGCTTGAAAAAATTTTTGATGAAGTCATCAATCAAAGATTTGAAAGAAAAGTTGAATAGGAAATAATGAATCACTCGACCGGTATGAAATCGCCTGGGACATCCAGTCACTATTCCATGGTCCATCATTCTGCCATTGATATAGGCCAAGATTCTCTTTTCCTGTTACAATTTTCTCCACGTGGCACCAGAATGGCATTTCATTTAAAACGAAGCAATGCCCCCAGTTTTGGGGTCAAAGTTACCCGAGAAGCGTATCACTCTGTCAAAATCTCCTTGGGCTAATATCCTTTCGTTTTCAAGAAAATTCCGTACGAAATTCCGAAAAATCCTATTTTTAAAAATCTCGCAGGCCTTTTCGAAAGAGTGATGCACCTCTCAAAGCTGCCTCGTTCCCCAGTCATTCTTCTGTTTGTTCCCTCGTTCACTGCAAGACGAATCGGAAATTCATAAATCAGTTCCCTAGTGAGATATAAATTTTTACAAATTTGTTCCCCTTTTCCCAGATAAAATTTACTAAATTTGTTCCCAGCCTAAAATTTTCTAGTGTGCCCTTTTCCCCGAAAATTCCTGGACGGGCAAAAAACGACTAACTCTGCGGAGGGGGCTGCGAAGGTTCTTTGACAAAACAGCCAGCAATCCATGCTAAAATTAGACGGAGACACAGTGCCCATAAGAACAGTTTAATGGAGGAAGGGATGTCTTTTGATGACTGTAGCAGCAAATGTAAGAATCTTTTCATAGCAGTCAACATTACAATGAAAATGACGTGTAACAACATTTCCATCGCAGCGAATGTCGCCTTCATAAACAAAAGCTCGTTTAAAACATTGAGTAATATGTTGGCGTGGAAACAAAGCGGTATGACCTTCCATGAAATACCACTATTTCAGTTGACCCTAAAACGCTTTAATCTATTCTGGCACACTTCTTGCCCCTCTGGACAGAGAACAAAGTACAAAAAAGCTTCCTTGTCGAATTCTTTGAAATTGCACACGGAACAGATTTTGTCGGTCGCCTCCAGCATCCCGAGCCTTTGTACCCGACGAGACGGCGAGCTCAAAAATGCTAATTAGTTGCGTTTCTAGAACTATAAATGAGAGCGCAATCGCTCGAACCTGCACTCGAGAGCAGCAAGGCCAAAGGGACAGTCGGACGGTGCAAGACAACACGCTTACAAGAAAAGAACGAATCTACTTTTGAAGGTAACAAACTTTATTTTAGTTCGGTATGGTTCCATTTCTAAGCAAGAGTTTCCAATAGCTTTATAAAGAACCCAAACGAAAATGTTTAACATAATTTGCAGTGCATTCATGAGAAATGCCATGTTAACCCACGAAGAAACTTTAAAAAATTTACCCGGTTGTGACGGCAATTTTCGGTCAGTCGCATTAATTACGAGCGTTAGTTCAAAAATGCTCATCATTAGGTGTAAGTAGCATTCATTAACAAAACCGATCCATGGAGACGGAGCTATTTAACAGCTTAATTACGACTGATAAACCAGAAAGCCGGTGGTTTTTGCATATCTGAGACTGCATAAATCTTTTTCATGAGGTTTGTTTCCTTCCAAAAAGTAGTGCTGGTATTACGTAGGAAGGGCTTCTTGGGTGGTACAGAGTCATATATTTCGTTGATTTATGTTCAGGAAATTTGCTTGTATGTCAGTACAATACTCGTTGACTTCATGTTTCGTGTCGTATCTGACATCTTGTTGCTTGTTGGGTGCATGTCGGACGAGAATGTAACTGTAAGACTGCTGGCAACTGATCCGGATAATACCATTCCACGCCACGTTGTAGTACAGTCAGTACAGTAAGTCCCGCCTTTGAGAAACTCGTTACACAAATACAGCCTGATTGGTTTGTTATGTCAAGATGTACTTCTTAAAAAAGGGTGTGTATACCATGGTATAAGAATCACTTTTATACTCCAAGCAGCAGTCAAAATTGTTAAGAAAACGTTTTTTAAATATGCACTGTTGCGCAAAGATCTAATGGTTTGAGCCAGTATTGAATGTATCTTGAAATTATAACAATTTGGGCTTGAAACTTTCATTCTTGTTTCTAGAGATTTGAGACCTATTGGAAACATATTGAAATATGCACCTCATAACATTGCTATGTACCATTGTATAAGAAACCGAATATGAATCAGCCTGGATAGTTTCTGGTAAAGAGGCATTTTATTCAGTGAAATCAGTCATGAGTTTCTTATAAAGCAGTTTCTTAACGGCTGGACTTTTCTGTACCCCCTCGAGCAGTATACGCGGCTTCCCTGAGAACAAAAGGATTTATGAAAGATTTCCCTGGATTCCTTGAGAAAAAAGGAATTTTTTAGAAAATATACGAGTTTTATGGGTTGGGTTGATATGCACCTCGAACAGACGTGCTACTCCATACTCTCGAGTACCGAATAATCGTCCCCTCCCGCTTATTGATTTTTGAAAAATCGTCCAACCCCCCAGGCTTTTATTCTAGCCCCCCTTTTATTAAATTTTGGAAAAATGAAGTGATGGCAAACATAATTTCTGAATAAACGCAACAAAAAGTCTCAAGAAGTGAATTCAACAGAACCAGAGTTCGTAGGTAAACGTATCAGTGACATTACTGTTCACATAGATATATAAAAGATAAGTGTTTAGCTAAGAAAACGACTATTTTCAATTGTTATATCGCACCATTTCCAACTCCCCCGATTATTCCCATCCCCCCGTTTATTCGGTACTCAAGAGTACCCAGCTTTATGTAGCAAAATGCTATTTACAAATCGTTGTATCACGGTTTACTTATTCAAATCATCCAAAAACCGGGATTTTAAAGGAAATTTTAATCCCGGATTTCTCATACAGAGTGAAATAATCGCCAGCATATTTTCCAGTTAACATTTTGTTGAAACTTAACATAGAATTGGATCTAAAGTTATTTGGAGAAATCTTTCGATTGTAGCATGGGTAGAATGATTGATATCTGCTCTCTATGTTACAATTCCATGTTTTAAAGCAAGTTTGGAATCCGGCATTTTCAGGTCTTCCAGAACATTGACTGGAAAAGACGGAAAAGTCTGAGAAATGAATGAATTTCCATGTTTCTACACTCTGAACATTTTAAAGAAATGATAAAAAGACTAAACTCATCTACATGAATTTCATGCGAAATGAAATCCCGATTTCAAGCAAACATGTCTTGTTGTGGATAAACCATGGGTGAAAGGAAACAAAATTGTTATTTAATAAAATGAATACACCTGCGTCTTAATCGTGGCTTCTTCCTGCCTTCCTGGCTTTCTCTGCATCCCTACCTTAGCTGCCTTAGCTCAACTCGTTGATTCAAGTTTGCTGTGCTAATTCAGTTCCGCACACGAGGACAGCCACGCTTTGCAGAGAAACTGAATGAGGCCATTGTAAACTTGAACCAACGAGTTAAAGGGGCAGCGTCACGTAATGTAAACAAACTTCTTTCCAAACGATGATTTTTCAGGATTTTTGATAGTCTATATCACAGAGATTTTCCACAACTTTTCTCGAAATATAGGTGTTAATTTGAAGATGGACTCTTGAATTTTCTAGAGAAATAAACCAAACACTCATACGTTGTAGGATTGCAGAGATATTGGTGGATTTTTAGAAGTAACTTTATCGTGGATTCACCCCATCCACCAAAATCTGAGCGGAACACAATGGCCACGTGTGGGAAACAATATAGATCATAGAGATAACAGGTTTGTTTACGGTTACGTGACCCTGCGCCTTTAAGTTGAGGTAGGGACATAGAGGAAAGCCATGCAAGGCAGGAAGAAACCACGATAAGACAGGTTATGATTTGCGTATACATTTTATTGAATAACAATTATTTTTTTCCTTCCACCCATACGAAAGAGGATGAGTCAAAAAAGCCCTGAAAAAGGCTACTGCTCCCTGAATATATATGCAACGTTATTATGGAATATATGATCGAATAGCTGACATTTTCAATTATTTTTAAAACTTTTTCTGGCTGAAATGGGTTACTCCGGTCAGATTTTGCAAAGGATTTTCTAAAACAATTTACTTCGAGAAGCAAATTTCCAAAATATTTCTACCTTACCGACTTGAAAGTGCTATCCTCTTCGGGGAACGAAAAAGTCTCTCGCCTAGCATCAATAACTTATCCAGGGGGATTGCCATTCTCCCAAGAGGACGAAATGAATGAACACAGGCAAAGGTCATTTAAGCAAGGAAGGAAAAAAAAGGGAAATTTCGCTCGTCTTTTTCACTGGTTTTTGCAGATTCTAGAAAGGGTCTTTCTACAGAATATTTCCCATATCCACGGGAATAGCCGATTAAAGCCGGGTGAATTACTGAACCTAATTCGACATCAGGAATAAAGTCATTAAGCGTACGGGTAGAAAAAGCTTGGGGGGGGGCTGCTCGATACAAAGCAAATTGTTAACTAACAATTTTGCCCGACTAAGGGCAAAATTTTTCCTGAGTGGGGCCAATTTTAATTTTTTTCCCATAAGTTGGGGGACTACCATCCTCCGCCCCCCGCCAAATGTTATTAATTTGATATTCAGGCTTGAAAAATTCCATTGCAGGTTTTGCAGTAACAAGATGTATTTGTGGAAAATCCTCGCTGTTTCGTTGCTCAGCGTTGTTGCATTGTCAAAGCCAATAATTAGAGGTAAGCTGTAAATGAAAAACTTTCGGACGCTGATATTTTCGGACATTTCGAGTGTCCGCACGTACAAGAAATTTGTGGTCTGAAATATTTGCAAGCCCTGGAAATTTTGTTTTGTAAGGTAGAGGGCCCCTTGAAAATAAACTTGTTGAAGGGCAACCTTCTTTAAATGTATAAAATGAAATGAAATGAGAATCATAAGAACCCATTTGTACTGTTTACTTGAAAAGGTGATGTCTTGCTCACGAAGCAGTTTGCATACTGGGTGAGCCGAACAAGGCCAACATGATTAGCGGGCTGTGGAACGAAACGAAATGATATGAATATGGGGGAGAGTCAAAAAAATTTTACGCGTTTAGTGGGTGTGGGGGAGGTACTTGACTAGGGAAGTGACGGGAACGTGTGGCAAATGTCTCCACACCCTGTACCCTGTCGTATAAAAGATTCCCAAAAAGTATACCATGGTGCATAAAAATTTTGCCAAAATCCATTGTTTCAAGAGAACTCTAAAAAATTTCCTGCTACATGATGCCCTGTGTCGCATAATTTTTGTTTACCGTAAAAGAACAACCACACATCCCGTCTAATGCCAAGTATGGGAGTACCCCTCCTCCCTCAGTTAGTAGGCTATGAAGTAAAAATCATGTGGCCGATATTCAAAACTAGAATTTTAATTCATCTGTCAGAGGCCAACTTAGATGTTGTATTTTGCGCGATATTTTGTTTAATAACAGCACCAGACCCTGAAATTCTCGGGGGGGGGGGGGATACTTGACTGAACGTGATTTGATGTGAATCTGGACTTTGACAATAGGACCCATTTGTACGACAGCAATTTTCAAGAATTTCGAACCCTTTTGGATGAATTTCAGAAAGTTTCGTAACCATGTCTATCAACTTTGTCGATTTGAGGATGCAAGGCCTATTCAAATTGTGATTAAAATTCTGAAAACGCTACCCATCTACCAGAATTAAGGTTGAAAACCATCCAATATGTAGGGAATATCAGGTGAAAGACCCATCCATATGAGCAGCACGTCCACTATCACTTACCAATCAAGTACCCCCCCCCCCGCGGCAGAAATTAGACAAATGTTGGTAGGGGGTGTGTATGGGAACGACAATTCCACGTTATACTCTGGTCCATGATTTATTTTGCCATTGAAATTCAAAAAGGTATTTCTGAAACAAACACTTGAATCAAATTCAAAGTTGAATGACAGGTAAATCATGTACCAGAAGAAACGAACGCGGACTTCTCATTCCCATACAAAACCCCTTACCAGCATTCTCCTTATTTTTGGGATTAAAAGATCAATGATTTCAACAAAAAATTTTCTTCTGTAGATGAGGAAGAGGATGAACCAGGATGGGTTGAGGATGCAGATGAAAATGAACCAGGCTGGGCTAAACGAGATCCCGGATGGGCTAAAGACGAGGAAGATGATGAGGAGGGTGATAATGATGAACCAGGCTGGGCTAAAGATGAAAACGAGAATGAACCAGGCTGGGCCAGAGATGAGGCTAAAGATGCAGGCTGGGCCAAACGTGATGCAGGCTGGGCAAAGGATGCTGGATGGGCCAGACGTGATCCAGGATGGGCCAAGGATGCAGGATGGGCCAAACGTGATCCAGGATGGGCCAAGGATGCTGGATGGGCCAGACGTGATCCAGGATGGGCCAAGGATGCTGGATGGGCCAAACGTGATCCAGGATGGGCCAAGGATGCTGGATGGGCCAAACGTGATCAAGGATGGGCCAAGGATGCAGGCTGGGCCAAACGTGATGCAGGATGGGCCAAGGATGCAGGCTGGGCCAAACGTGATCAAGGATGGGCCAAGGATGCAGGCTGGGCCAAACGTGATCAAGGATGGGCCAAGGATGCAGGCTGGGCCAAACGTGATGCAGGATGGGCCAAGGATGCAGGCTGGGCCAAACGTGATCAAGGATGGGCCAAGGATGCAGGCTGGGCCAAACGTGATGCAGGATGGGCAAAGGATGCAGGCTGGGCCAAACGTGATGCAGGATGGGCAAAGCATGCAGGATGGGCCAGACGTGATCCAGGATGGGCCAAGGATGCTGGATGGGCCAAACGTGATCCAGGATGGGCCAAACGTGATCCAGGATGGGCCAAGGATGCTGGATGGGCCAAACGTGATCCAGGATGGGCCAAGGATGCAGGCTGGGCCAAACGTGATGCAGGATGGGCCAAGGATGCAGGCTGGGCGAAACGTGATGCAGGATGGGCAAAGGATGCTGGATGGGCCAAACGTGATCCAGGATGGGCCAAGGACGCAGGATGGGCCAAACGTGATGCAGGATGGGCAAAGGATGCAGGATGGGCTAGACGTGATCCAGGCTGGGCCAAGGATGCAGGATGGGCCAGACGTGATCCAGGCTGGGCCAAGGATGCAGGCTGGGCCAAACGTGATCCAGGATGGGCCAAACGAGATCCAGGATGGGCTAAACGTGATGCAGGATGGGCCAAGGACAACGAACAGAATGAGGGACGGTGGTGAGGTTAAGGGAAACATAGTTTTTAGCATTTGAAAATAGAGGTATGTATCTTAATATGAGCAATCGTATATACTTGAAACCTAATGTTTTAAGCGATTTCTATCAATGGAAAACGATCTCGCTCTCCTATAGTTCATTTGGAGGTAATAATGTGTAATATACTCATGTCTGATGAAAGTTGTTAAAAATATATTATGACACCAATCTTTATGTGCATTTGTGCCGAGAGCTTAAAACTGGTTTTCGAGATATTCCAAAATGTTGAAAAGCTTAGGGGCCGCACACAAATCGATTCATTTACGCAAAACATCCAATGGACCTTTGGGGGGAGGATGTAAAGGTACTGGGCGCTTTCAACACTTTTGTTTTATCGAAATTTATCCTGAGAACTTTCTGCAAGAAACTCTATTCTGCAGCTTTCGTTAGCTGTATATATTGTTAGTATGAAAGAATTTCGACAGCAGTGAAAGTATCTTGTCTGTTTTGTTGGTCATGGAAAGCACGTCGCTGACGACTTCATAATGACTTACGCCCATTTGGTATGCAGCAAAGCAACGGTATTAAATTTTCTCGAGATCGGGAAAATCACATCGATTTTCAATTGGATGTTTTAGGGGGAGGGGGTAGGGCTATTTTGAAACGTCCAATGGACGTTTTGTGTGAAAGAATCGATATGTGTGCGGCCTCTTATGATTTGTGCGTACTTGTGGATCCATGAGGTGGCTGCTTGATTCATAAATTATCATCAAGTCCAACTCCCGCGTTTCATATGAAATTCTAAAGGTGGTCTGAAGCAAAAAAATTGTTTTTTATTTACCGAGTGGACAAGTCTCGCTCTTGATCAATAAACAATCGGGAAGAAGAAAAGGGAAGAGAAAAGGGAAGGAGAGCGAGACTTGTGGACTACGCGTTCCGAAAGCGAGGCCGGTCAAGATCTTGACCGGCGGCTTTCTTTCATGTTAGCGGAAGAGCCAATCAAACTTGAGCAGGCGAATGCTGAGCCCCGTTTTCGGAAGGCGTAGTCCACATGTCTCGCTCATCCTTTCCTATTCCCTTCCCTTTTCTTCTTCTTCCCTCCCGTCTGTTTATTGCTCAAGAGCGAGACTTGGAGCAAGTCAATGTACCGGGTGAGTCAAAAAAAAGTTTAGGTGTTTGGAGGGCTGTGGAATGAAAAGTATGTGACCGATATTCAAAACTGAAATGTTCATCTATCAGTCAAAGGCTAACTTAAATGACAAAATTTTATTTGGTAAATCAAACATCTTTAAGACGCAACAACCATCAAAATGTTTGAAAGGGGTTTGTATGGGAATCGAGAATTCCACATTCCATTCTGGTCCATGATTTGTGTGGCATTGAAGTTTACATGCCACTTTGAGATGATGAATTCCAATTTCAATAGAAGGTAAATCATGGACCAAAATGGAATGTGGAATTTTTGTTCCCAAACATGCCCTTTTCCAGCATTTACCTAATTTCTGGGTCTGTAAGATGAGGGATACTACCAAACAAAATTTTATCATCTAAGTTAGCCTTTGACTGATAGATGAACATTTCAGTTTTGAATATCGGTCACATACTTTTTATTCCACAGCCCTCCAAACGCCTAAAATTTTTTTGACTCGTCCTGTTTATAAATGAATAGTACTGTTAAATGATAAGAAATGCTGTTAAAAATGTTTAATATCTCATTTCATTTTTGAGTCGTCCACTAACTTAAAGTATCAGCTGATGGCGTCATTCTGTTTGCAGAGGACAAGGGTAATAATGCGGGGGAAATATAGCTGTATATTGTCTGAGAAGGGTAACAGTTGCAAGGAATTTTTCAGCAGAGCTACTTAAATGGAATAAAGATAGTTTAAACAACTGATATGACATTTAAAAAGGCATGACGACTGAGAAAAGTTTTCGATTAGTTGTCCTGTTGGAAATATAATCAAAATGGTGTAATCAGCCAATCCAACAAAATAATGGAAAACTGGTAAAAACATTAGATTTTCCCTCTTTGGGTGATGATCATGTTTGCTTTTATTTCGTGAAGCTGAATTTTGCGAAAATTCTATCGAAATTATGCAATGACCTATTTCAGTGCTATAAATTTCTACATCTTAGTAAGTCGTTCTCTCACACGAAGTGGTTGGCAATTTATTCCCCCCCCCCACCCAGTAACGACCTCGCTGAAACGCTGCCCCGCCAAGGTAAAAAGATGACCCGCCAGTAAAATAGGTTTCCTCGCCAAGTTTGAGTTTGGAGCACTCTCCCCGCCTCGTTTCTGTTGCTTCCCCGTTGAAATTTTTGTTTCCCCGTCAAAAATTATACACGTTCCATCGCAAATAATAGCCAAACGTTCTTATTTCCCCGTCATGATATTTTCAATCCCCGCTGGAAATGTATAGTTTCATAATTTTCCCGCTGTACTTTTGTTCGGCGGGGTCGTTACCAGGGGGTGTTTATTCAGATCGATATACAATTGTGCGAATGTCAACAGCCGCTATCATTTAGGGACACGAGGAACAGCGTAAGTAATGAGAGTCGTTTCTAGCCTTGGTACTCTTTGTCTTGTTGCTCATTCGGCGCATAAAGGATCAAGGCAGATGATAGGCCGTAAGGAGAATTTTTTAACATTAGGCAGTGGAGTAGCGGAAGTGCATGGGGCCTTTAGTGAAGAAGTGGGACAAGGGCCTCCTGTACCAATGTTTATAATGTTACGCCTAAAGGTACGTCTGTTACGCCATTGTGGCTAGACTATTAAACTTGATTGTATTTAGGCACATCACTCCAAAAATGGGGTACAAGATTTCGGGATCTCAAAATCTCTCGGGTTTTGAGAAGATGTTTGAGACTTTTCTGAGATTTTCAAAGATACCCAGAGAGCTAAAACTGGCATTTATAAGCCTCTTAGCTTTTTAGAAATTTGGGATTTCCAACATGTTCGAGATTTTCAAGACTTTCCAACATTTGTCAAGATTTTGCGCGATTGTTAAGAACTTGAATTTTTTTTGGGATTTCCACAGAATTTTCACAGGGAAAGCAGTAATATCCATTCTGGCTGTTGCTTTCTGTCCTTGGGACGCTGCGTAGCTTCTGTGACACTGCGAACGTGGATTGTACATGCGTGGTGAAAGGCAGAGGAGAAGAGATGCGAAGGAAGCCTTCGCATCCTGCCTCAGCATTTCACCATACATTAACAATCCTCCATCGCAGTGTCACATAAGCTACGCAGCGTCCCCAGGACAGAAAGCAACAGCCAGAATGGATATTACTGGTTTCCCTGAGGAATTTTCGAAAAGATCTTCTTGAGAATTTGTGTCGTTTACTCGTGGCCACATTCTTTGGATTTTTGGAGACTGCAAAAATTTTAGGACTCGCAATGGTATTTCTAAGATCTCATGAAGATTTTTGAGATTTCTAATACTGTTCCAAACTTGATTTATTCTGGAAAATTTTTAAAGATATTTACGAAAGTGTACGAGATTTTTGGAGTGATTTGCGCCACATGTATAACTACATTTATCATGTAGCTTCAGCATTCTCAATATATTATCATAATTTTTGGGAGAACGTAAAGCTTACCGTGTATTTATAACAGTGGTGAAAGTTTGAATGTTCTTTACTTTATCTCATCTGCAGAGGGGGTGGGGGGGGGTGGAATGGCAGAGGGTTTTGGCTACAGCAGGGTGTTATTTTTGCACGGACTTCCTGTGACCGCAAATTTTCTGGAGAAAACTTCCTGTGAGAGGTTTCTAGTGAGAGCTTTGTTGAAAGTTTGGTTAATCCTCGAAAATGCAATGAAAGTTATGCTTTTTAGGCAGAAAGGAATCACTAGAAGATGAACATAATTTAAAATACTTTTCACAATGTTTATGTTTGATATTATCAGAAACAGTCATCAGCTAATAGGTACCTTTGTATTTTCCCAAATAGGTTCTAATGTATTTCTATCTGTGCGTGCAATAGCACTCTTCAGAGAAACTTTTCTTTTCCAGGCACAAAGTCGCGAACAAAAATTACAAGAACACACAACTTTTTGTTTTCCAGGAATGGACTATGCCCTGCAGTGCTCTACTGCATCAATCTCTCTTCACAGAGTGAAATAAAACACCCCGCAGTAACAACCGGGTAACGACCCCGCCAGACATAAGAAATACAGCGGGAAAATTATGAAATCATCCACTTTCAGCAGGGAACTTTCGGCTATTATCAGTGATGAAACTTGTATAATTTTTGATTGGGAAACAAAAATTTCAACGGGGAAGTAACGGAAACAAGGCCAGGAGAGCGCTTTAAACTCAAACTTGGTGGGGAAACACATTCTCCTGGCGGGTCATCCTTTTACCTTAGCGGGGCAGCATTTCAGCGGGGTCGTTACTGGTGGGGGTGTAACAAAGTCAGAAGGGATTTGGCAGCATTTTCTTTGTTTTATGTCTTTGCCATATGTAGCTTTATTCTGGCAAAATTCCAGGTTTCTAAGGGTGTACATAAGCTTCAACTGCGTCTGAAAGTGCATTTTTCATTAATATTTAATGATTATAGAATAAATAAAATACAGATAATGGCTATAAATTTGTAGGATGAGGGCCGTTGGAACGTTGGAAGCATCTCAAACTGGGGGGGGGGGCGGACAGTGACTCTTCAAGGAAACTTTTTCCATTAAGCTGAAGGGGCACTTCCTGACAATGTAAAGGGAACTTCTTTCTTTTTTTGCAAAATCGTGGGGGCATGTGGCCAGTGCCCCACAATCCCTACGGCTGTGTCTAGGATGTAGAATTACGAACTTGAATCAATCAGACATGAAACTTTCTTCAGACCATAGTCACATTCAGACACAGGGCCGAAGCTAATTGGGGGCTGGGGGCGGAGCGCCCCCCCAGCAGACCATTTGTCGGAAAATTTTGCTCTCTTGTCGGAATTTTTGTGTTCTAAATAACTAGTTTTGGAGGATTTAGAGGAAAAATAATGGAGAAAAACATGAATTTTTTAGTGTAAAAACATAAATTCCAACAGAAATTATTGAATTTATGGCATATTTTGATTGATATTAACTAATTGTGTTGATTTCAACGTTGAATTGCGAAATGTGGCCAAATTTTAGTTACCGCAGAGTTAGATCGGTACAACTGTTGTTGTTGCTGTTGTTGTTGATGGTTTTTTCGTCGGAAAATTTTGGTTTTTCGCCCCCCCCCCCCTACGCAGGCATAGCTGGTATCGGCCCTGTTCAGACAGTATTTTCTGCTCAAGGTTTTCCTTTACTGTAACCCCTGTCCCAACTGCAGAAATGGTCCCATCCAGAACATATCTCATCTCCCCCCCCCAGTACTCAGCCTTGCTTCTTGCTTGCATCCAATAGGCACCTCGTTTTCATTTAGCAATGGCCAAAAATAAATAAATATGGCAACATGTTGGCACCTTGATGATTCTGGTAAATTTTCAGGTGCACAATGATCATTAGAAACTACATGAAGTGATGTGATGAATTATTGACTTCCAAAATAACAAGTGTATACAAGGGTGACTAATCTATCCTTTTGTGAGCGAAGCACCATTGTCAGAAAGTTCCTCACAATTACATGGTATGGGATGGGAGGCTTAGGCCTGCTTGCCGTAATCTTTGGCTTCAGAGGGAAGAAAACATGATGGAAAATCAAGTAAAAACAAGAAAAACCATAGGGATATTCAATGCTTGAATCCTTTATAAGCAATTGGCCCCCTGAATGGAGGAGGAGGCAGGGGCAGGGACAATTTATACTTCTCATTTCTCACAACAATTGACATGGATGAAGACTGACAGACATTCCTGGGCCTATCCATTGGCATTCAGAGTCACTATTTCACCATGCCAAAAGAAAAGACCTTTCAAAAAAACATTGCATGATTTACTGCAGAAACTGTCTACATTTGCAAAATTTGTTTCATTTAAGATGTCTTCAGTGTGAATGGGGTATTGGTTTATTCCTGTGAGTATTTTATTCATTCAAAATTCATTTTCTTCCTGTGAAGTGGATGGAAATGTCAAATTCCTCATTCATGGCTCAAAATTTCCTGTGAGAAAATTTCTTCCCTGTGATTTCCTGTGACCAATGGTCATGCGGTCACGGGGAAAATAACTCCCTGGGCTACAGTAATATCCCGCATATAAGAAACAACGTTTTCAATTTCAGGTCTGATGTTTCTTATAAAATGAGATATAAACTTCAAATCAGGGTAAAGTTTCTTCCAGTTTTTAATTAGAAAAATCACACAAACTGTTGCAAATGTCTTAACTGGACGAAACAGTGCTCAATGCCGTGTAGGCAGAGCGAATTATAATGAGATCAAGACAATAAGAAAGGCTATATATTTTATTGTTACTCGAGAGTTTCACGCTTTACAGCGATCATCAGACAGCTCCGAGTAACAACAAAACATATAGCCATTCTTATTATTTTATAGGCCCTTTACATGAGACCCGACATGAAACTCGTGCCGGCATGAGTTTCTTGCCTGCATGAGTTTTCATATCTGCTGCTGGTCTGAGCTACTGTTGAGTTTACATGATGTCGGGACGATATGAAATTTTCATTTCGGGGCGACATGAAAATTTAATGTCGCTTTTTCACGCCGGCATGAAAAGTCATGTCGGGGGTAATGAAACTCATTCCAGCATGAAAATCTCGTGCAAATACATTTTTCTCAGATCAGGGTGATATGAAAACCAAATTTCCTTTGCTTTCCTTCGAAAATATCTACGTCATGTCACGTGAAAGATGCCTGACATTGGTAGAAAGTTTCGTATCGGGTCAATATCGGGTCTCGTGTAAAAAGGGGTGAATTTTCTCAAATTATTTTCACTTCCAAGAGAAGCTACAATTATTCCTGGAAGGTGCTTTTTGCTTTATTTGCATGCAAAACTCTTGTTTTCACTCCGAATTGATACAGTTTGACTCGATTGGAAAATTTCTTCAGGACATTTATAGTGGCTACGAGATATAGCTATGTCTATTCCCTTTAAAGGGGCAGGGTCACGTAATGTAAACAAACTTGTTTCGATATGACGATTTGGCAGGATTTTTGATAGGCCATATCACAGTGATTTTCCACTACTTTTCTCAAAATGAAAGTGTTATTTTGAAGATGGACTCTTGTACTTCTTTGAGAAACAAACGAAACACTCATATGTTGTACGATTGAAGAGATATTGGTGGATTTTTGGAAGTTACTTTCTAGTGGATTCACCCCATCCACCAAAATCTGTGCAGAACATAATGGTTACGTGTGGGCAACAATATAGATTACAGTGGAACCTCCATATAGAGGACATCTTTGGGACCAACTTTGATGTCCGTTGTAGAGAGGTGTCCGCTGTATGGAGGTGTCATCCTTTGTTTTTCTGTATTTTGGGACAAAAATATTTGTCCGTTGTTCGGAGGTGTCCGTTGTGCAGAGGTGTCCGTTAATGGAGGTACCACTGTATAGAGATAACAGGTTTGTTTACGATTACATGACCCTGCCCCTTTAACGTTCAAAGCACCATTATCAACAATTGGTGCTAATCCAGGAAAGTTTCACAAATGTTGCGGATTGATTCAGTCGATGTCCTGATCATTAGGCCGTACCAAATCTGTTCACTTTTTGAAACACCTGGTATCAACAAGAACAGATTTAGTAATACAATAACATCAATCGCTCTAACTGACATCGCAATAAAAAAAGATAACCGATTGAAGACAAAGGAAATTCTTTCAACTAGTAATACAAAAATAAATGAAGCTGCAAAGTTGCGCTGAAATCAGAGGGCAAACTGTCGCCTTAAGCATGCGAATTTGGTTTCAAGAGAAGTCATGAGTTAAAGTCTGGTTTCCATATGATGGTCTCCAATCAATCGGTGATGTGTCCCAGCGCGAATTAGCCACGTTATGTGGAAGCATTTTGTTGAATGATAAAGGCTGGCGAGCAATGCATTCTAGGATTGATTTATTTTAATCAAGTGATTTTTCATAGTCGCCGATGTTGCAGTGCAGCCAAAATCATGTTTGAATTAAAAATCTTGATCGTAGCAGTCTGAGACTTTATGGCGACTGGTCGGTGACAGCTGAAAAAGTTGAACTCGTCCCAGCTCTTCCGATGTGTCCCCGTAATGTCCCCGTCTGATCGGCGACGTCGGAGACATCGTTCAGAAAATGTTCCCATTAAACGCAACTCCCCCTGATGTGTCCCCAAGCCTGCCTCGGCAATGCTTCGTCAACTGTTACGATCATATGGAAACCAGGCAGGCAGATTTTATACATTTGATTCATGACCTGGATAGAAATTTGTTTCATCTAAGCCCTAAATATGCAAGAATCATATAATGTCTGCTGGTGAACACCTGAATCAAATAAACACACAATGCTCCACAGTGCACGCTATCAGCTTTCCCTTTGTTTCCATGTGATAACAGTGGACTGGGAAGCACTAAGCGCTAAATCAGAGCCCACTTTGCACAAGGGAAGAACACAAAAAATTATAGGACCATGTTGATTTTTTCAAAATCATGCATCACTGCAAATGTTTTCATTGGTTAACCACAGAATTTGTACAATTATGATGTTTTCAACTTCCTTGCCACTGAAAAACCTATACCCATCGCCTTATTTTTGTCCTTAATCATCATTAAAAGTCTTCTTTTAAACATAAATGCTTACTTTCCATCAACTGTGCTGGAAATGTCTTTATTACATGGAAATGATCCCGGAGTTATTTTCCACTACCCCCACCACTCGCCTCTGCTTTCTTTTTCTCTGCTAACAGTTGCTTTTGCCTCATGATGTCAGCGTCCCTGCAAAAAGAAATAAGATGATTAAAGACAATCTGTCACGCATTCGATTGGGTGATAATGATAATACAAAGAATAAGAAATTTGATTGGCTACTGATCTGGCCTCAGATCAGGCTCACCAAAGCATAAAATATCAGGCTGCCGTTGATGCTACTGACTTCCTACGACTGTAGCGCTATCAGCTCTCCGTTGCTTAAAATACGTAGATTCACAAAGAAATCCTTTGTGTTGAGCTCTGACTTTCTTGCGCGCAATCAAATAAGTGGCAGACTGTCTTTTAAAGGGCCAATCGTTGGCTTGTATGTCATTGTCACGTGCATTTGGGTTTTCGTTCGTTCTCCTGGTGGTAAATCGGCTTGTTTGTATTGAAAATTTGTTATTCGCACGAACCTAACTGACGAGTGTGCGATGAAACGCGTTCTTTACTGTTTAACATTGTCCTTCATTGCAGCTGTCAACAATGAAGCTCTTCTTTTGGATTCATGAAGCTGTCAACAATGGATTCATTGCAGATTTTTTTTGAGACGCCCGTTCGAGTTGCTTTTCCTCATTAATTTTTCCTTTATGCATATAGCTATACTTTGAAATTATTGTAAATGGCTGTCGTTGTTGGGACTCGCTGACATCATGTCCTTTCCAGCTATGGCAGCCATAGAAAATTTAAATCAGCTTTGTAGTTTTTTTAAATGTTATAGGGTAGAAAAAAAGCTGTCAACATAGTTACAGGTTTACTGTGGTTGTTAATCTTTTGCAGGAGTTAACAGTTTTCTTTCTAAAGATTTCAGTGTCTGGTGCTGTGTTTGTGAGTTTATCACGACGAGACTGTTATTAGAAGCTATTTTAAAAGATTCATTGTTACCCACAGTCCGTTGCAGGGACGCTACAATTTCAGAGTCTGAAATAAGGTTTCGCCTGAGCGGAAATATTGATCTCACCGCAGAAAAAATGGCTAAAACTTGATTTAAAGGGTCTTTTTCATCCAGGATGCCTTGCCATCTCTTGGTTTCCCTTTGTTGTCGCCATATTCATGACCAAAGAAAATGGCGACAACAAAGGGCAGCTAGGAGACGGCATGAGCAAGGAATGCTGGATGAAACCAACCTCGTTCCCAGGGTGTTCTTACGTCATACGCTGATCACGAAGCCGAATGAACACCCTGGTACAATTCGATGAAATGCGCCCAGAATCTGGGTGCATTTGGAAGCCATTATGGATTTCACCGTTGGCTAGGCAACGCCAAACGACGGAAAATGGCCGTTGCTCTGGCGCTAATTCTGCAGAAGATGGATGGAGAAATTGAAAACAAATACTTTTGAGGACCTTATTTGAACCGTTATGCAGATATTCAAACAATAATCTGGGGTCGGCAAGTTCGTTTAATGTGAAAATAAGCTCGGTTTGTTTGGAGCGAAAATGGGCCTAAGTTACAAACTCGTGAAACTTTTATCGCAGCTTCAAAAATGAAATGGCTCGTAAATCTTCGAATTTCGGAAATAAGTTGCAAATGATGGTCGGAATAAGTAAAGAATGTGGTCTTACGTCGAATTTTGACATGCCGAGGTCTTTTACCCCGCGCAAATCGGAGTTACAGCCCAAAATGGCGAACAGCCAATCAGATTGCCGAACGGCCTCTTGTATCCCAGAGTAGAGGTAGAGCAACGAACTCACTCTGGGTACGAGATTGGGATGAAACAGACCCTTTAAGTTCCCCTTCAGTTGACTTGTCTGTTCACGGGCTGTAGGAAACTCTGCATTAAAAGAGATCTAAGTATGATACTTCGAGTCTTCCAGGTTTATTTTATTCTATTTTGTTCTATTCATACAATACTACACAATACAAATCTTACATTCTACTTTACAACCCTAATTGCTGTACTACACTACGGGGACGACACCATGAGGAGCGAAAGACAATGACTACCCCATGGCAAATACATAAAGATGCACAACATTAAACAAAGAAAGAAAGAATGTAACTAAACAAAGTAAACTAATTACGAATACAAAGTAAAATGACAAAAAGTAGGTGCTAATGTATGGGAGCTTGCAGCAATGGAGCATCTGAAAGCGTTCTGAGGGTTTTTTCGCTTCTGACACATCATAGTTTATAGAACAATCATGGACACATTAAGATAACACGTAAAAATGTTAAAGATGCGACTGGTTTCTATAAAGGAAGGGAAAACAACTCTGAATTTGATAATTGAAATGGATGATACTGGATGCCACTCATATTTTCCGTCTTTTTCGTTTGTTAAATTCCTAACTCGTCAGGTAACTTCAAGATTGGTTCCAAACAAAGATGCAGATTTCCTTAGATTTCCTTCCTGGAATCTTTCTCGTAAGCGGATTAGGATAGAATGAGTTCCTAGCAAGACCAGGTGGCGATTCGTTGTAAATTGCAACCAACAGGGATGTTGTGAGATGTAGTCTAAAAATAGAGCATACAAATGCCATCATCATCATAATCACCATCATGATCATCACCTAACTTCTTATAAAAAACGTGCATGTTCTTTCATATCATCATCATCATCATCATCATCATCATCATCATCATCATCATCATCATCATCATCATCATCATCATCATCATCATCATCATCATCATCATCATCATCATCATCATCATCATCATCATCATCATCATCACCATCATCATGATCATGATCATGATCATGATCATGATCATGATCATGATCATCATCATCATCATCATCATCATCATCATCATCATCATCATCATCATCATCATCATCATCATCATCATCATCATCATCATCATCATCATCATCATCATCATCATCATCATCATCATCATCATCATCATCATCATCATCATCATCATCATCATCATCATCAGCATCATCAGCATCATCAGCATCATCTTTGTCATCATCATCATTGTCATCATCATTGTCATCATCATCATCATCATCATCATCATCATCATCATCATCATCATCATCATCATCATCATCATCATCATCATCATCATCATCATCATTTACATCATCATCATCACCACCACCACTGCCATCATTATAATCATCATCATAATCTCCCTTTTTTCAGCTACCGAAAGACCATCAATACGTTAGGCTGTGTGTATACTCCCTCTGCCTCCTAGTCAAGCTTCTTTTTAACTCGACTTTGACATCGAATAACCACTTTAGCTCTAATAACTCGATTTTAAATGATACCCTATTCACACTGACAGAGTTAAACCAGCTTTATCTAAACCACGTTAAATTTTAGCCAATCGAATGAATTCGATTTGTTGGACTGACCAATTAGAATGCATCATTCGATAACTTTGGTTAATGTAAGCTGGTTTAACTTGCAAGTGTGAACAGGATATAAGTTTGCTCCCTTTCTCAACTGTCTTTAGTATTCATCGATCTGGCAGAGTTTCTTGCTACAAAATGAGGGTACCAGAGGAACAAATGTTGCCCAAAACAATGCGAGTCTTGTTTGATGGGACGAGTTGCGACAAGCACGTTCCTATAAAATCAACTGTAATTCCCTAAGCTGACCACCTACAGATTTGATTGTTCTGGAAAATTGAGTTGTCTACCACTGACGAGCAAGAAAGAGATGGAGAGACGAAATTGTAGAAAAAGCAGGGGTCAATTGAATAAGAAGAACTGGA
This sequence comes from Aurelia sp. 3 sensu Dawson et al. (2005), assembly GCA_964020215.1. NCBI lineage: Eukaryota > Metazoa > Cnidaria > Scyphozoa > Semaeostomeae > Ulmaridae > Aurelia > Aurelia sp. 3 sensu Dawson et al. (2005). Next base: position 2,541,644 of record OZ026580.1, read on the forward strand.
AAAAGACTAGACTGGAAACATTGGGGAGGCCACCGGTCTGCAGTGGCCTGAATGGCTGATGATGATGATGATGATGATGATGATGATGACCACTGACGTTCTGCTGCTCATGAAAGAATAGCAACAATGCAACAAGCATGTTTCTGTGCCCGTCATGTGCACCGCATTTTGTGTTTTCCAAGGTAATAATAATAATAATAATAAATATGCACTTATAGAGCGCTAAAATCTATACACATATTCTAAAGCGCTGAACAAATTCGAATTAAAAACCTTTACATTACAGCGAGAAAAGCTAAAAGATGTCCTTTATATGTTTAAATGATTATCAAATAAATGGGTTTTTAATCTTGTTTTGAAAGTATGGACGCTCTGAGATCTTCTAATTTCAACGGGCAATTTGTTCCAGAGCCTAGGGGCTGCAGTGCAAAATGCTCTGTCCCCACGAGATGTAAATTTTGTCCTTGGAACTATTAAGGCCACAGCTTTTTCTGACCTCAATTTGTATCTATCACTTGTTTGCAACCTCAACATATCTTTCAGGTAGGCTGGAGCCATGTTGTTAAGTGCCTTGAATGTCAACAACAAAATCTTGAAGTCAATCCTTTCTTTTACCGGCAGCCAATGCAATTCTCGCAGTACTGGAGTGATGTGATCATACTTGCGAGTCCCAGTAATAATTCTTGCGGCAGCATTTTGAACACGCTGCAACTTTTGCAACTGAGAATTCGACAAACCAAACAGAAGACTGTTACAGTAGTCGAGTTTACTTGTGATTAGAGCATGCACAATCTTTTCAGTCAGGTCTCGAGTAAGATATTTCCTTATGTGCTTGATATTGTAGATGTGATAAAATGCAGCGCTGCACGTCTTCGTAATATGACTTTCCATGGACAGATTGTTATCAATAAGTACTCCCAAATTTTTAACACTAGTTACTGGCTTTATCTCTGAATCTCCGATTTTGATAGAATCTATCGTGATTTTACTTAACTGATGTTTAGAACCGATGATAAGAAACTCTGTTTTTGAATCATTGATCTTTAGCTTGTTTACTAGCATCCATTTTCTAACATCATTGACACAATTCTGTATTACATGAAGTGCTTCTTCTTGTGACGTTTGATTGACTGGTTTAAAAGACAGATATATCTGGTGGTCATCGGCATAACCGTGAGCGTTTGGAAGATGCTGCTCAATTACATTAAACAAAGTACTTGCGTAAATAAGAAACAAGATGGGACCCAAGCAGGAACCTTGGGGCACTCCATACTTGAGTTTTTCTCTATCTGATACTACGTTGGAGATCTGTACACGTTGAAATCTGTTGCTGAGATATGATACAAACCAGTCAAGAGCCTTTCCTGAAATTCCCACCCCCTTCCTTAGAGTTTCTAATAATATGCTATGGTCGATGGTGTCAAAGGCGGCACTTAGATCGAGCATTACTAACAACGTAACTTTGTTGTCATCCATATCAGACAGGATGTCCGAAGTTACTTTCAACAATGCAGTCTCTGTACTGCAGTTCTTCGTGTAAGCCGACTGGCAAACCGGCAAGGGACAGTTTAGGCTCATGTGTGATAGGACCTGTTCAGACGAGCAACGCTCAACCAACTTCGAAACGAACGGTAGATTACTCACTGGTCGGAAATTCGGAAATACTATGTCCAAAGTGGAGTTTTTCAATAATGGAGATAAAAGTGCTTCTTTCCAAGCATCCGCAAAGTGACCAGTCTGTAATGACAAATTGACAGTATGAGCAAGGAATGGCAGTATTATATCAAGACATTCTTTGAGCATCCAAGTAGGGATAGGATCCGCAGCACATTGTTTGTTAGGTGATTTCATAATGAGCTTTTTGACTTGGTCTTCTGATAACCTTTCAAAGATCGAAAACTCTTTGACTTGCTTGTAATCCATCAAATACTCTGCAGGGCTTGTATCCATCTCTATCTCATCAAGCTTTTCTCTAATTAGGTCGATCTTCGTGATAAAGTATTCATTAAAGTCATTAGTAAGATATTCCATAGAACTAGAGACTGGATACTTAACGTTTTCTTCTGGCTTCATAATCGATTTGACTAATTTGAAAAGTTTCCTCTGGTCTCCCTGTGATTCTTCAATTTTATCAGAGTAATATTTCTGTTTCGCTGTATTTAGCAGATACAAATACTCGTTCCTTTTAGATTTGAAATGCTCTTTGTCGTTTTCATTCTTTGAACTACGCCATTTTTTCTCCGCCCTCTTTTTTGCTTTTTTGGCTTCTTTAATACTACCGTTAAACCATGGTATTGTTGGGAAGATGAAGTGCTGACCCTATTGTTTTGACCGATTGTGATTCAGCTTTGTTGAGAGCGAATCAACGGTGGGGCTCACACTGTCATGCGCAACTTTGCTATTGTTTTCCTCTCCTGTTCTCAACCGTCAAGCTAATTTGCATATTACGTCTTTGACATAAATCGCTACTACGCATGCGATCTGGAGCCCTCTTTGGGGGATTCCTCGAGGCTCACAACTTAGCCTATTCGTATCCCCAACAAGGTAATTTTGGTCTTACAACAAATGACCTGGTTTTGAGGGGGGCGTGCTTGTCCAATAATTTTGACAGTGTATCACGATACAACAGCACAAGCTGATCCAGATCGTTTTTACCTTCACTTTGTAAATCTTTTAACCCTAACGGGGACAACTGTAAGTCTACCTTGAACTGGTCTAGATCAATCTTTTTTAGGTCTCGATATGAAATTGTCTTCTTTTCTAACGTTGGTCTCCGACATGACAAATAGCACTGCACAAAGGCATGATCTGAAATAAAGTGTGTGGCGTGGGGGGTATCAACAACAGCATCTTCACAATTTCTAGTAATTATTAAATCCAATGTGTGTCCAGATTCATGTGTGGGAACATTAACATGCTGCTTAAGACCAACACTTTCTAAGACATCCAAGAACTTAGCAGAGCAGCTGTCTTCGGGTGTTTCTACATGAATATTAAAGTCACCAGTTATTAAAAGGGGTTCCTGACATATAACAAGATGTTCCAAATACTTTGAAAAGTCGTCAAAGAACACGCTTACTGGCACTGGATGGTGCTCGGAGTATGGTGGTCTATAGACAATGCATAACCTTAGTGCAAAGTTATCATTGGTTACTAGCCATTCTGAGAATTCAAATGAATCTTTTTCTCCTGAGGTAAGTTTTTTTATACTCATTGCAATTGAAAGGTAACAGAGATTAAGTAGGCTTTAAACGAAAAACGAAACGTTTTATTTATGAATCGTTGTTTACCGATCCTGGTAAAAAGTCACGCAAAAAACGACACAGAAAAGAGCAGAAAGTTATCCCTAGCCGTAATCTATTTAATCCTTAATTTCAATATCTAATTATCTGACCTGGTAAGAGGTCATGTGAAAAATGTAAAAGTGGCTCGAAAAACGTAAACTTATTTCTAATCCACATTTCCAATCCTAATTTTCCTGCTGGGCTTAGAAAAGTTATTTTGAATGGTTCTATTTTAAGCTCGCCAGATCACATGAGTCCGCTTAAAAAGGAATGTTTCCATTAGTATTTGGTGCATTCTAGAAGCATTCCAAAATTATTCCTAGGCTGACAGTTGATATGCTATAAACCAAAACTTGCTTGGAAGACTTGAAATAACTCTGGTTTGTTTTCAAACTGGGCATCCAGAAAATAGTTGGACGTTAGATTAAATATTGAAAAATTGCGACACAATGAACGAGCTCCATAACCACATTCCCAAGATCTTGAATTAATTTTGACACCAGAATCTTGCAAATCCGCTAAAAACTCATGGAGCTACAAGCTTTGAAGTTCAAGTTCTTATGACAGCTAAAAACTGAAAGCACCCAATTCGAACAAAACAACAAAAAGTTTGTGCAAGAGATGTGTCAAATCTATTCATGAGTCAATAAGTTAAACCAAAGGTTAACAGCGGTAAACTTTCAACACAACAAAACGTTTAGTTTGTTGTTTTGTGTAAGATCTATTCATTGGTGAACCAAACAGGCAAGAAATGTTTTATCCTTTTTGTTTCCATTTGAATGAATTGAGCAAAATTAGGCGTGCTATATCTATTTGCGAGTGTATGAACTGTATCGAATAGCATTATCTGTAGCACAAAGCATATAGATGTGACTTTTTTGAGGAGATTGCTGGCGCTTGCAGAGAAAATACGTAACAAGACAAATTTGCGAGAAGTTGCTCAAGACTGGATGTTTTAAACGAAATTTGGAGACATATAAAACGAAAATGATGCCAAATAGATCATTGAGTCATTGGTAAGTGAATCGTTTAGCTCAAGAATACAAACTAAGCCCTTTTGGGGTCAACAAATGAGTTTTAATCGGTAAGAAGTTTAGGCCCAGATCACATTTCTCGCAGAAATCGTTGACAATCACCTGCGATTTTGAGATGTAATTGAAGGGACGGTGCTTGGGTTATTGCTTAGGGCAATATCCATAATCGCTGAGATTTTCATCCTTATATCTCATTTGCAGCAACTTTTATCGAGGGGCATCCCTTCTACTGATTTATCAAAGAAAATTCCATGTAATTAGTGTAACTTAGTAGCCATTTCAACTTTCGTGAGGGTACTCAAGAATTCACTTCGAGCGGCCAATTTGGTATCGCATGGTTAGAAAGGGGCTATTTGATTGGCTGACTACCGTGAAATTGGATGATTTCTGCGTGCTTCAGCAACCACTAAGGATTTGAGCTGTATGCCTATATCAAAATAAAGTAAGTTTTCAAAGAAAGGACTCTGACATTGTATTAAATTTTTAACACATTTTTTAAAAGGTAAAATTCTACCTTTTGATTCAATCAACAGCAGGGGTAAATATTCTTCCAAGCACTTGAAATTTTATTAAAGAATGCAATGCATCTTGGTTAAAAATTGCCCATATCCTTTGTGCAATCGCCTATTGCCAGGAGTATCACTAATGTTCTTTGGCATGGTGAAGGATAGTAAAGAAGAAAAGGTGATAAACAAACTCCAGGAAAACATTTTGTGTTATTTGTACGCTACAATTAACACCTTGACAAAGGCCCTTAGTTCCTCTTGAATGGCCCACTCGGGTATCCTTCACTTACTCAGTCAGCTGGACCTACATTTGTGTAGCTCTTCTCTTGTTGTTTCCCTTCTCCTTCATTTTCTCTCCTTATGTTTAACTAAACCTCAAATTACGTTCTCACCAGCTGAAAAAGCTTTACTTAGATTTTCCTGATTCAAATGGAAGAATATTAGAATATTTTCCCAGCAAAATTTTGATTGTTTGATTCCACATACCTCTCTTTTCGTTTTGTTGCATCTCCCCCTGCACCTTTTGACTTAGCCAATTGTTCTTGTTTTTTCTGATTCTTGGCACGCGCAAGATCACGTTGATTACCACCTTCAAAACAACATACAAATGAGGTAAGTTAAATGATCTGTCAAACTATAAGGTGGGAAAATGAAAAATATCTACCGGGAGAGTAAAAAAATAGTTTAACCATTTGGTGAGCTATGGAATCAACACTATGTGACTGATAGTCAAAACTAAAATGTTAACCTATCAGTCAAAGGCTAACTTAGATGAGAAAATTTTGTTTTGTAAAATCATACATCTTTACAACTCAACAATGAGAAAAATCCCTATAAGCAGTTTCTTTTGCCACACCCTTTTGACACGATAACTGCTTTTCACACTGTTTTATGCAGTGGTGATAATTCCTCAACCTAATGCCTGGTAGCTAATGATGGCTCTCCTAAATCGCTCAAAAAAGGAAGCCACTTATTGCTCCCCTGCTAAAACTCTTATGACCCGGCCTGAAGGCTGAATCTTCAATGATTTCAAAATGATCTTCCAACTGTGTGTGTGTCATCTTATCTTCAATCAAAAAATTTATTAGCTAAAAAATAGCTAAATTCAATTACTTACAAATATATGAGATAATTTTCAAAGGCATACATTGCATCTGCAGGTGGCCCCATCCCAGCTCTTGATTAGGCTTTTGAACTGGACCAGATTTTTGGCTGACTTTATGTCATCTGGCAAACAATTCCAAATCTGCGGCCCAAGGGACCTGAGACTATTTGAACCAAACATTGTCTGGTTGGGCCTGTAGTGCTGCAAATCATATGGACAACATGAAGGTCAATTTGAGGTTCTTGTTTTGAAAATATTTTGCATGAATTCAGGATACATGGTTTACAGTTTTGAAAATCTCAATACAGAGGTATCTTAGCCTATTTACATGCATTGTGCATTTTCTGAACCAAGCCATGATCACAGCAATCACTGAGTGGCGTAAACCATGTACATAAAATCCTGGACCAGTCTAGAATCGCACACCTTATAGGGTTTTGGTAGGGTTTTTGGTAGGGTTCAGTTAAGATCAGTATAGCAACAGGTGTGTGATAGGATAGCGCTAAAATCCAAGCTTCACAAGCGAAGGCATCCTGAAAATTTGGTCCATTTTTGTAGCATTATTCAGTAACCAGCAAAACCTTCAGGACTTCACCAATCCAGAGCAATGCCTCTGGACAAATCAATGTTGGTGAAATAAAATTGAACTGTGATATAGATACTCAAATGGGAGAATTTCATTTATCTGAATTGTGTGAATTTTGAGGCATTCATGGATCTGTCATGAGAAAAATGCCTGAACTGTTTTGACTCACTCACATGCTTGTTTTGAAGAAACTAAGAGAGCAGCTAATACCGAACGTAATTGTATAAATTTCTAAAATCGTCTCAAATTTTTGGGTTTCAAGAATTTCGATACAGTCTTACTACCAGAAAAGAGTCGATGTGGGCCTAAGTTTTGGTTAGCCAGCTTTATTTTGCTTCAGGCAGGGGCAGCCTCTAGGCCCATTTCCTCCGCACTATTATTGGGATAGTTAGGCCAAGAAAAATCTAATATTTTGGGCTTATCAGCAACGAATGGCGGTGAAATCTAGCAGAATTAGCTTTAAAGTTTATTAATCAAAATACTTACGAGTCATAATTAAATCAGAGGACTGCCAAATGTTTGAAACACTTCGAGAATGCCTTCAGGCCGTAGCCTTCTCTTCGTCTTGCCTTTGTATCTAGTGACGTAGCATGTTCATTCATGCATGTAGCGACTATCGAGTAGAGATCTGGAGCCTAGTGACGTCATTTTGTTTTCAACAAAATGAAGAGAACACCAGAAAAACCTGCCAAGTACCAAACTCTACAGTTGCTCTCAAAATCAAAGAACATCAATCTCAATTCAATGGTGAAATCAAAAGGTCGGTGAGGATTGAGTCGTCATTTGATTTGATCGCTTAAGAATTCTGAACTTTTCTGAAATAGTTTTAACTTACAAACAATGGGCATCATTTTGACCAATTAAATAGTTCTCTGTACAATGTCTATGGTAATCTTATCAGTATGATGAAATATGTGTGCTTACCAGACCCTGGTGCTTACAAACCTTCAAAATTTGTCTCTGAATTGAACATTGTTCAGATAACGGAGCTGTTCTTTGCTGTACCTCCGTTGAAAATATATAACACACGATTGTGGTATGAAATCTTGAAAAAACCTTGCATAACGGAATCATTGTTCTAACCCATAAGGGCAACAAAAACACCGTAATCTTTACAAACTTCTATAATTTTTTCTGACACATACATAACCTATAATCTATTGCGTGGACTTGCCCAAGTCTCTCCCCTGTTAAAACCCACATCTCTCCCACATCCTAGTTTTTACGCGGAAGAGACTTGGGCAAGTCCATCTATTGCGAGAAACTGTTCCTTTGTATATGAAAATATTGGCTTCAATAAATTGATTTGGTCATTTTTAGTATCATCCTTACGTAGCAGAGACAGACACTGTTGCTCATTTACTAAAATAACAGCAACAATAATGCATAACTTTGTGGGAAAGATGTTCATATTGGGGTTAAGTCGCCACCGTCTTCCATATGTGAGATACGAATGGGACCCTGTTCACACTGGCCCAGTACCACTTTGCATCCGTAACAAATGCAACTGACCACGGGGAGGGGGGGGGGTCTCAAATAGACCAATTTTTGTGAAAATGATAACCTTGGCTAGACAAAATTCTACATCAAATGTGCCATAACTAGAATTGCCAAATTTTCCCTTCTCTGGACCTAAATCACCAAAATTTGGGTTTCGATACAAGAATCATCAAAATTAGATCTTCTTTGACCAAAACTGCCAAAAAGCATACCCTTGCCCAGACTAAAATTGCCCAAAAGTACACCCTTGGCAAGACTAGAAGTCTGGAAAGGATACCTTTGCGGGCGGCACATCCTCAGGTACCGTCACTATGGAAGAAAACCCCCGTGCAACTGATCAACCTTCAATTTACAATTTTTCTTTTAATCATTAACACTTTTCTAATTCTATCATTACAATAATCTTGTTCTTGGGCAATGTAAATGCTCTTGAACCCTAATAAATTTGTAGCGAATCAAAATTATACACGTTGCCACGTTCGAATAACCTCTGTTGTCTAATAATATGTTCTTTTACTGTAAAAAGCTAGAAAGAGCAGCATCGATATAAACGTCTGATCGACATATTACTTTTATCTTCAAATCCAACAGTTCATTTCTCCTACTAAGTCTCTACTATTTTCACGAAATATTATCAACATTTACAATAACTGAGCCAGGAAAGATCTACTTTAAAGCTTCAGTTGTCCAAAATTACATAAAAGCAACAAGAAAGCATAAATATTTTAGAGCTTTCGAAACATATGTACACAAATTTAGCTAGGCTGGATTTATACGTCGACTCGTACTTTAACCAATCCTCTCATAATTACCACAATGGGCATCAAATCACCAATCGCAATTTGGGGAAAGAGACCGAGGAGAGCGCGACCCATTCTGACAGCCTTAGCAACAGTAGAACACCAGTGAAATCCCCTCCACTTCGATGATAAACGTACACCTTGTGTCATGGTTGCATCTCCCAGCAAACTCGAGTTATTTTCGATTTGTTTGCACCTCTCAAGAGTTGCATGATACTCTTTTGGTATGGTGTTTTTTTCTAGATCATTTAGGCGTTCTGCCACTCTTCCGCACAATTGTGACTGTATTTTGAGTTAATTACTGCATGGGTTCAATCAAATTAGTCGATCAAAGTTAGGCTTGTCGATCGGTTGCGCCTAATTTGAGCCGCTTCAAAGCCGAAGTCCAATACGTGTAATAAAGTGGCTCAAAATACACTCACCAGCGAATGAAAGGATGGCCACATGGCTAGATAATCCAGAGAAAACACATACCGGTCTAAACAAGTATCAAGTGACTCTTAAGAGGTGCAAATAAATCGAAAATAACTCGCGTCCAGGGAGATGCAACCGAGCTGGAAGGAGGGGATTCTCTTGATTTCCTTCTGTTGATTAAGTTGTTAGATGGGCCGCGTTCTCTACAGTCCTTTCTTCAAACTGCACAAAGGTATATTGCTAACAATGATCCTTTGGGCGCTGAATGAGATGCAAGGCAAAAGGAATTTAGGCCAAAGAGGACTTTCAGATAATACAAATGTCGACCTTGGCACTACGAAGGTTCATGGTTGGCAATTGGTTTTTAAAAAACATGGCATGGTTGGTTGATGCATTCTTTATAAGTGTTTACTGGCAATCTTTCAAATTGTCATGTGCAAACACTGATAAATTAGTAAGTGAAAGAGAATCTGGTAAAGAACTCTATTTCAAGGGGGATGACCAGGTTTAAAACGGTCTTACAGTAAACCTTACAATATAGACCTATTGGCTATTCACGGTTCCAGAGCTTCAAAAATAGAAGCGTCGAAGAAGAAAGTTATAGAAATTTCTTAAAGGCAGTATGTCCCCTCGATAATTTGCTTCATTCAAAGAAAGAAAAGTTATTCCTCCATAATTTTAATCGCCATGAAACTTAGAATGAACAGCCTTTCCCTTGCTGAATAAAGAGAACAGACGATTGCGCTAAAGATTGGCAGCAAGGAATTTTTTTAACCAAGATACACTGCGTTTTTCATCGAATTCCTAGAAAATCGTGAAGGATTTGCAATTAGGACGCAATGCATCTTGGGAAAAAATTTCTTGGCGCCCTCTTTAGCGCGATCATCTATTAACGTGAACTTATCGATTTTGTTCATTCATCAAGGGGATAGACTTCCTTTTGCTAAAATGAGATAGATTTATATACATACAAATACCGCAAAAGCTCTATTATGGCCCCCTTCTCTATTAAGCTGGACTTGTCCAAGTCGTCCTGGAAGAAATGAAGAGACGACTTGTCGCGAACAGTTCACAGCTGGATAACACAGCTGGATGGCCGGACGGTTTTTGGTACGGCAGACGGCACCTTTGATCATCATTTTTGACCAATAGCAGACACGATACTGCTTTTTCCTGAAGGAAACTGACGGGGGCAAACCAACTTTGAAACATGAATGGCTGTATGTCAAAAGGAACATATTGGCGCCACCATTTCCAAAACAGCGCACCTATGTAGACAGATTTTGTTTTCAAGTTCCTTGCGGTTAGGTCCTATTACAAACATCGGATTAAGTCAGGTCACATAGATCTTATGAATAATTAATGAGCAACTGTTCGCGACAAGTCGTCACTTTCCTTCTTGTATGACGACTTGGGCAAGTCCACTATTAAGCTCCATCTCTAATAAGCCCCTCCCTTCTGAGCCGAAATATTAAATAAGCCCCCTCTCTACTAAGCCCCCCCCCCCACTTATGTATCAAATTCCAGAAATTACTCAAAATTTTCCATATATTTCGCTAGACAAGCTGGCATGTTAGTTTTGATAGTGTTTGGGACTGAGAATCTGTCGAACTTATGTACTTGACTCGATAAATTATCTGTTTAATCTGCAGAATGTGGGGTAAAAGAACTGAAAAGTTTTAATAGATATCCTTGTCATTTCTTTTAGTGAATGAGCCGCTCTCTCTAATAAACTCCCTTCTAGAGTGTCTGAAATCAAATAAGCCCCCCCTGGGGGGGGGGCTTAATAGAGCTTTTACGGTACTCTTACTTTTTCTCCCAACTTTCTATTATCTTACTATACTATCTAATATTTACAATGACTAATATTCGCACGAATTTCGTTTTTGTTAAAAAGCACTTTTTGACCAACGATTTAGAACGCTGAGCTTTTTGTGTCAGATTTTGATTGGGATATTATCTGATATTTTTGGAATGAAGGGTGATGCTCCGGAGCTTCCAAATCACAGCAAGCTTATAGCTTAAGCCAAAACCTACAAGCTCTGGTTTGGAGGTGGAGGAAAATCTGCACTTACAAGCGAAATATGTCAACTCTCAATGTACCAATATCAAAAAACGAGGTATCCATCTTCAAGTCAACTATCAAGGATTTGCTTAAAAGTCTCATGACGGGTTTAACGACGTTCTGTTTTCATAAAAATAAATCGCATGGATAAAACTTTTCGCTGCCATATCGTCGGTTAATGATCGTCGAACTTGATATATGCTTAAGAAACGCTGCCACAAAGATTTTATGACGAGTGTAGCGGCGAGCAGTTTCATTTATTTCCGCCTGATACAAGCTAAATTCTTATCGTTAGCCCTGATCAAATCAGTTACCTTTGGGGCACCCACTAGGAACTCAATTATAGTGCAATGTTCGCAATATTATTGCTACCATAAACGCAGTTAATCTTTATTTGAACTCATGCTCTGCCAACGATGCTGCCCTACGCAAATCCGGAAGTGATTTTTTGAAGCCATCTTTTCCAAGAAGAAAGTATGTCACAATAGTTCCTTTTCCCTGAAAGAGAACGAGCGAGACAAAGATCAAAAAAGCACCCACTGAAACAGAAATCTTTTCACATATTCCAGAAAAGCCAGCTTTTTACAAAGTCATTAGCGCAAAGGACAGAGGACAGTTCTGCGACATTGCTGTATCAGTGCTGAGACAATGTTGTTGCGATATTTTCAGTTATAATTGAAACAATTTCTTACGGTGGCTCTGCCGTGGCTGTGTCGGTCACTCTAACCATTGGTATTGTGGACAGAATTTGGGTGTTGATAGTGTCAACAATACCTTGCCTAAATGTTCCTAAGTGAATAAATATTTTCTGTTACCTTGCTTGTCTTCATTTCATTTTTTTACGTCACTTTCTTGATTGGGAACCGACGGCTTGCTCTCGAAAATTTGAAATAGGCCTAAACTCCGCCCTCTGAGAAATCACAACCTGAGAACTAGGTCCCAGATCGACGCCTCAGGTCGTGATTTTTCAGAGCGCGGACTTTAGGCCTATTTCAAATTGTCGAAAGCAAGCCGTCGGTTCCCAATCAAGAAAGTGAAGATTCCAAATGAAATGAAGACAAGCAAGGTAACGAAATGTATTTATTCATTTACCCAAATCGATTTCTGACCCACCAGGTACAAGTTAGGTAAGGCTCTGCTCACACTGCTCCGTTTTGGTTGGTATCTGTTTTCATCTCATCGAAGCTATTCGTTCATATTGCTCTGTTTTTGTTGGAAAATGGAGTGAAAAACATCCGATCACATTAGATCCACAAGATTACAAATACGTAGCCAAAGATATCCGTTTTTGTGCGTTCAAATTGTTCTGGTTTTGTTAAAGTCATTGTTGATTGTTGGATCACTTTCAAATACCTCCGTTTCTGTGCGTTCACATTGATCAAATGCCTTTTCAAACTCTCCGTTTTCGTGGATATCCACTTTTGATAGCGTTTTCGAAAACATCAATTTTCGTGGCGTTTTTGTGCGGATTAGTGTGAACACTTTCACAAAAACGGTGGTTTTTCTCTCCGTCTTTGTAAAAAAGTCGAGCAGTGAGAACGGGACCTAAGCATTAACAAAAACAAACCTTCATCGCGATAGGTCCCCTCTCTTGCAAATGATATCCCCCTAAATCATCGAGAACAGCTTTGCACTCTGGGCTAACGTGTATTCTCAAGGCAAGACCACTTGACTCCATACGAGATGCATAATTGACAGTGTCACCAAATAGACAATAGCGAGGCATTGTCAATCCAACTACACCGGAAACACAGGCACCTTTGAACGGAAAAGAAAATGTCAAAAAAAACTGTCACTAAAATATTTGAGTAGCGTAGAGTAGTGGATTTGCATCGAGGATTCGGAGATCTGACGGTCTATCAAACTTGGCCATGAGACTGTTAGCAGAACAGCACTTAATCGCTTTCCTGGTAATATTCGAGTATGCTATAAACTGAACAAACAAGCAACAACTGAAAATAAATTTCACGGAGAACAATTTTGTTTTTCAAATACGTTTAGGAGAACAAAACGAAACGTGCTGAAGTACCTGAATGAATTCCAACACGTAACTGCATATGATATTCGGGTTTATGGCGAACTTTGAATTTGGTCACTGCATGTAATAAGTGCAATGACATTGTTGCAATTTCACCGGCATGCCTCTTGCCATTTCTTGTTGGCAGTCCTGATACCACCATGTATGCATCTCCAATTGTCTCGACCTGTTAGCAATAACAATTTTTGATCAATAAATGATAAAAGATTGGCAAAAAAGAAACTCTTGCAGTTTGAAGGGCTACTGTTTCCTAAATATCACGTACAGGTTAGAATCGTCCACCAAACAGCGGAGATACGAGTTCACAAATTCAAAGTGCATCTGAAACCAAACGCTTCAAAAAAGGGCCTAGCTGTGAATCGATATCACGGGTAATTTGTAAAGGAATGTTCAATATTAATTTTTTAGTTTCCTTTTCAAAAAGATCTTATCTTTGAGATGCTTCAATTGTTCTTACTCCTCTCTGAGACCCCGTTTACACGATGCCGGTAGAATTTGAAAACGGCATAAAAAAGTGCCGTTTTGGCCTCCCGTTTACACGATGCCGGCAGAATTCCCAAATTCTGCCGGCAGAACTTTGTTTCGGTTAGCAAAACGGCAAAGTTTGTAATTCTGCCGTTTTCAAATTCTGCCGGCATCGTGTAAACGCACTTTGCCGGCAGAATTTTATGTCGCTTTCGTCACGAGGCTAATATTTTTAATCCCTCTATTATCCTTATTGTCGTAGTTGTTTTGTCTATCTTGATTGATCAATGACGTCAGTTGTTATTGTCTATGGAATTACCATAAAATTCTACCGGCATCGTGTAAACGGGAGGCCAAAACGACACATTTTCATGCCGTTTTCAAATTCTACCGGCATCGTGTAAACGGGAGCTCATTTTCCAAGGCGGCATAAAATTCTGCCGTTTTCAAATTCTACCGGCATCGTGTAAACGGGGTCTGAGGAACAAAAATGGGTCCTTACATTCCACTGCAAAGTTATATGTACGAAAGAAGAGGAAAAGGAGCAGATGTACAAATACTTTGGAGATGTGGCACAAGTTTATCATTCTTACTACAGCTTCTTCTATTCATTAAATAGGGTCCAGGCTAGGCGTCTATGATCCTTATGAAAACTAAAATCAAACTTCAAAGTTCCTTTGCAAAATGCCCATGAACTGAAAACATGGCTCAGCCCTGTTCAGAACCTCTGGCTTCATGTGCACTGTAAATTCTGACCCAACAAATGCGTATCTCCGATGCTTTGTGGACCATTCTAAAAAGCAAGGTATGTGCAAGTAATTTGAAAATGAACAAATGTAGCTATGTACTCAGAAAGTCCCAATACCTCAACATATTTTTCTCGTTTTCAGTCAAAGGATTTTATTTTTGTTTTCACCTGCCGGCTTATAAACTTTTCATCTACCGGGTGGGGTGAGTAAAACATGATTAAACGTTTGCAGGCCTGTATTCTGCTAGCAACTTATCACATCCCTTTATCTTGAGATTATTTTGTACATAACATGTCAACTGAGGCAGCAAAACATGTCAATATTGTTCTTGATTAAACTTCATTTCACAAAATTGTTTCATCAAGAATCTTTCAAGACAGACCTATACTTCTCGATCAAATTTTCCAGCATTGAAGCTCCAAAGCGCTGAAACTCAAACTTAATCGAGTCATCTTATTGCCTTTGGAATCGGATGTGGAATACCATGTTTCTAGCCGTTTTCATGTACCGGTTGAGTCAAAATATGTTTACTCGTTTGGCGGGTATCGAAATGAGTAGGAGGCAAATATTCAAAATTAAAATGTTAATCTATCAGTCAAAAGCGAACTTAGATAAGAAAATTTTGTGTGGTAAAATCACTCATCATTTAGATCTAGAAATTTGGAAAATGCTGGTAAGGGGCATGTTTGGGAAAAGAATTCAACATTCCATTCTGGTCCAAAAATTCATTTCCGAAGTGACAATGTAAACAATGCAACATAAATCATGGACCAAAATGGAACATGGAATCCTCGATACCCATGCAAACCCCTTACAGGCATTTTTCTAATTTTTGAGTCTTAAAGATGAACGATTCTAACAAACAAAATTTTCTTATCTAAGTTAGCCTTTGACCGATAGATTAAGATTTTAGTTTCGAATATGGACCACATTCTTCTTATTTCATAGCTTGCCAAACGCGTAGACTTTTTGACTCACCCGGTTTAAAACGACAGATTTTTCCTGGTTCACTCTTTTCAAATCAACTGCAAAAAATATATTCGTTGCTTGAATCTTCATGATGTAAATATTTTATTGACGTGTCACAAGAATTATAAAGTTTCCAAAATATGCCGCCAAAATATTACGCTTACTTTGTAAACATCAAAACTCTTGATGGTTTGATCAAATTCACTATACAGATCATTAAGCATCTCAACAATTTGCATTGGTGTACTCTCAGCCGCCAAGGCAGTAAAACCAACAATATCACTAAAGAATATCGTCACTTGATCAAAAGTCTCCGCCAAAACTGTTTTCCCCATCTTCAAATCATTCGCTACAGCTCTACGAAGGAGACAGAGACTCATCAGAAAAGTGAACAACAACAAGCAGTCCTTTAGAAGGGACGGTAAACCGGGGGATCCGTGCCAAGATGTGGCATGCGTTGTAGGCCCAGGGTTAAGCAATAGTTCCTGGTAACAGGCTAAGCCAGGGTTCACAAAATTCTTTTCCCTCCTGGAAGCAAGCTAAGCAATTTCGTTTCTTACACATTTTCTCCTTCCCCCTTCTTTCTTTCCTTCCCTTCTCACACTTTATTTGTTTCTTTCCCTTTCTTTCCACCCCTTTCTTTATTTCTTTCTCTTATTTTCCCTTTCCTTACATTTCTTATTCCTGCTTTCCTTCTTCCTTCCTGGTAAATTTGAGCATTTCAGCTCCTTCCTGGTAGCACCGCTACCACGCAGCTTCGTTTCTTAGCCTGGAGTAGGCCCAAATTAGCTTGTAATCTTTTCAGGCCAATCAAAACATTAAGCAATGAATGAATGAATGAATGAATACATGAATTAATGAATGAAAAGATCCAATCTATAATGCGGAATCAACAGTAATGGAACATTTACATGCATAGAGGGAATACTAAATTTACCACTTAAATGAATGAAAGGAAGGCTGGAAGACTTTAAATTACACGGAATGAAATATGGTAAGCCGAAAATACATACTCTGGAAGCATCTTATATAGCAATTTTTCAGTCTTGACTTTTTCTTCTTCCAACAGCCTGGTTCTTTCCGTGACCAATTCTTCTAAATGATTTGTATATTTTTCCATCATTGTCAGCATCTGGTCAACCAAATTTGTTGACTTTCTGAAATGGATAAACAAGGTGCTCATTAAAGTATAGACTGATGCCTTTTCGTCCCTTGTTTCCCAGTAGTGGAAGTATGTCACGTATCTGATTGCCCACAATAGTCAGAGCTCAACACAATGGATTTCTTTGTGAATCTGTGTGTTTGAAATAAAGGAGGGTTAATTGTTTTGACTTTTCATGGTCATAGAAAGTCAGAGGATTAGCAAAGCGATCTCCTATCAGAAAGTAATAAACTGTGCAAGCACAGTGAGCCTCGATGCGGAGAGGAGGCGAAGAAGAATTCAAATTTCCTATTCTTTGTATTGTCCTTATCACCCAATCAAATGCATAGAACTGGTAAAGGGTACGATGAGAGCAGAGTGTAGACAACGAAATTTATCTTGGCATCTTGGCACATTCTCATAGTATCTACTGAAAAAAGAAAGTTAGCAATTCAAGAAGATGCTCAAAAAACTTACTTGGAAATCGAAGAAATTTGAATTGAATCCGAATCTAATTGGCATCTCTAAAGTGCAAGATGCAGCAATCGAGAGGGTAGCCTCCCCTATCCTGACAATACTGAGCAGAAGTTACGCTCAACTTACTTTGGTCCAAGATATCGCAAGCATTTTAAAACCTCTTTGAATGATGGTCTCCGCTCCTCAAATTCCGACCAACATCTGACCATCAACTGTACAAATTCATCCGGAACATCAGTTTTCTCATCCGGCAGCTCCGGGCGAAATGGTGGTATTGATCGGGCTCTTACTCTTGCAATTATCTCTGCATAAAGTAAACAAAACAATTAGTTTGTATCATTGGTTCATCATAAAGCATCATAAAATAGTTATCCGGATCCGGAAAAACGTTTTACCTTCAGTAAACAAGCAGGCATTAGAGTATCTGTACGGGCTGTAAGAAACGTGGAATTTGGAAAATATTTATGGATGATACATCGAGTTATTCTTATCCTAATCTATCATTTTGTTCGTGATATATCGACTCGTTTTCCTGCTGTTTGTACTTCTCCTGCGAAGGCGCCATTTCAATCCCCGCGCCTGGCGCAAGACTGGCATGATGATAAGGGCCCTGGAGAAATTATGCCACTCAAACGGAACTTTACCACTCTTGAGTGGCCGGGCACTTGACGTTCGAGGTCATCCATCCAGAGTTTGACCTCATTCGACCGACCTTAACTTAAGTCACCTGATGAAAATTGTATGAGCCGCTCGGCCACTCACCCTGCCAAACTATCCGGATAGGCCAACAATCCGAACTTTGCCCTTAAACAGACAGGTCAACTTCAGTTACCTTACTGAAACTGAACAAGCCACTCAGCCACAGAGCCTTTCCATAGAATAAGTTTCATACTTACCATTTGGCGTCAAACAACTGTCTTCGTAAGGGTCATTACGAACACAAATTTCTTTTAATATTATTCCATAGCTGTATACATCTGCAGCCTTGGTCTTTTCAGTTGGAGCATTCTTAACTAGAAATTCAGGTGCTGTCCACATGTGATCTGAAATGAGATCGAGTTCAATAACATAACGGGTACAGAAAAACACAAGGAAACCATTCTCTATACGAATGGCGACAATTGCGTGAATTATCACAGCAATAGTGCCGTTAAAGCTCTATTTAGTCCTCCGGAACTTTATATAGAGAGGTTGGACGACAAAAATACTAAGATTTAACACACTGAGGCCTTTCGGACTCGTGTCCTCATCAGAGTGTCATTTCGATTGAATCTAAAATAGCAACGAGGTGTATATAAGTGCTATTGTAAGGAAATTCTAGATGATAGGAAAATGTCCTATGACGTAGATATTAATTAATAGTTTAAAAGGGCGTGCCCCTCTTTGAATAGTGTTTCTTCGTAATATACAAGAGCAGACGAGTCGTTAAATGGTCTGTTTCATCCAGCATGCCTTGCACGTGTCGACTCTTGGTTGGTATTTGTTTGTCAACATTTTCATGGGCCATGAAAATGGCAACAACAAAGGCAAACCAAGCGACGACAAGTGCAAGGCATGCTGGATGAAACAGACCCTTTAAGTGCAAAGAAAACGAATATTTTGAAAAAGTTTCTGTTAGTTTGTTGTGTCTTTTTCCACATTCATGAACGTGCTTTGGAAAGCAACAAGTTGAATTCCATTTCTCGATTCTGAAGTCCTCCGGAGGGGGCTTACTTGATTTCGGATACTCCAGAAGAAGGGCTCAAAAGAGAGGGGGGCTTATTAGAGAGGGGGGCTCATTGACAACATCAGATGTCAAGGATATATATGATTGCATTTCAGCTCTTTTACCCCGTATTTTGCGGATTCAACATACAATTTTACTGGTCAGATAAATAAATTCGACACAGTTTTTTTCTCAAACCATATGAAAATCAAAATGAAAGCCTTTTTAGCATAATTCGCCTGGAATTGAAACTGATTGTGAATAAAGTCCATAAATCCAGAAAAACGAAACAAGGATGAACGAAAATCCGAGATAAGCCAAAAAATATACAGTGGAACCTCCATTAACTGACACCTCTATACAACGGACACCTCCGAGCAACGGACAAATATTTTCGTCCCAAAATACACTATGGCAAAAGGTGACACCTCCATACCAGCGGACACCTCTCTACAACGGACGATAAAATTGGTCCAATAGGTGTCCGTTATATGGAGGTTCCACTGTACCCACAAATCCGGAAAGAGAGTAACAAGTATACCCTCAAACAAGCTTTAACTAAAAATCATACGCATAAATCCGGAAATCACTGAATACCGTCAAAAGCCATACCTATAAATCCGGTTTCTATCGGCACCCTGCAAAATGGCACAGCCCTGTACCATGTAACCCCCCGGGCGCAACTGACAGACAAATTGGATCAAAAAGGGGCACAGTAAGTTCAAATCAGAAGAGAAGTAATATCAAGGCAAACATACTCCTTGCAACAATGTAAGGATCCTTTGGGGCTTCAGTTGACTTTTCAAGGAAACTCTCATGGCCAAAATTACCGACTTTAACAACCCATCGGCTGTCAATCAAACAATTTGATGATTTGAGGTTGCCATGGACACCAACAGAACTCTTGTGAATTTCTACCATTGCCTGGAAAAGACAGGAGAGGAGTTGTAATGCTAGTCTTTCTTCTATATCGAAAGCGTTAGTGTTAACCTAGTGTATCTTTGGGTAAATGTGTCTTAATAAAGAATTCACGTCGTCAAAATCAATTGTATCATTTTCAAGTAGACTTATGCCTTTTCGCCCCTTGCTTCCCTGCAGTCTTTGATTTGCTGATATCATTTGGTCAACAGGGACTCATAATATTACTCTTAAAGAGTTGGCCCAACTTACGCCCGCGTTGAGTAACTCAGTATTCACCAATCAAATTGCTAGAATTTAGTTTTAAACCAGTTCGGAAGCGCTTTTTAGACAGTTGTTACTGCATACAAAAAACGGTTGATGAGGCCTAGACCTCTCGCAGCAGCAATGGATCTATTTTGCTTCTACAGAAGAAGAATACTGCCTGGCCTGAAAGGCATGCATTTTGCGATTTGTAGGTAAGGAAACATCATTCTTTATTTCGACCAGATTTTGAAACGATTTGTTAAATGTACGAGAACCCCTACTAGTTTAGGCCATGTTGAAAAAGTGGGCCTACTTGCTAAGAGTAATATTATGAAACCCTATCGACCAAGTGATATCAGTAAATTAAAGAACGCAGGGAAACAAGGGACAATAAATGCATAAATCTAGTTGTCAAGCTACATGCAATTTTAAGAAAACATTTAAATCAAATGAAAAATAGGCCCTAAAACCCTTGAAAGGTGAGCTGCCTATGCTACCAGAGATTCAAAAGTTTATCTTACCTTAGCAATATCAGCAGCAAATGAAAATTTGAACATCCAATCGATTTCTATATCCTCATTCTGAAGAACATCCTGAAAACAATGGGTAAAAATAGAGTGATCTCGTCAGTTACAACTAATTGCCATATTTGCCCACTTAGTACGAAAAGGAAGTTTTAAGAAACATGAGGGAGGGCCAGCATTAAACAATTTCGATCAATATGGTTACGAACTTTCAATCTCCTTCAACAATATACAAAAGGCATTCAGGTATATTCTAAACAAAACGGGTCCTGAGACTGAGCCTTGTGGCACTCTTAAGAAGGGTTCCATCGCGTGCTGACTGAGCCATTAACCTTCAATCTTTGCTTCCTTAGATTTGAACAGCGAAGCAGATCTACTGAAACCATACGCATTCAATTTATGATTTTGCAATGAATAATTCATGATTTTTTTAGACCATCAAACACTTTGATAGAACAATCACTACAAATAATACTGAAATGGAAGTCAGCCTTGAAAAGTAAAAGAAGTCAAATTGTTTTCGAGACAACACTTCTGAGAAATGAATTATTTAGTCACAAGAGAGGAACAAGAATAGAATCTTAAAGCTAATGTGCAATGGTAAATAGGCTCCTCTATAAATAGAACAAAGAAATCACTCCGACACAGCATTATTTCGTGGCGAGATAAAAATATTTTTGTGACACTATCCTTTGTTGACTCTGTGTGCAAGTTCGATTTGAATGAGATATTTTTAGAATTTCTGCTCTCTACAAATGCAATCTTTTAACCTTGCAAAAACCCTTTACCTAGGTTACAATAGAGTCACAGATACAAGAGTGCCTGCAATTCTAAGAAGTGCTCTTGCACGTGAGATGGTGACATTGTGACAGTTTTTACGATAGCCTCACGACAATAGCTCTCTTGCTGATCAGAAACCCCCCCTCCCTCTCCATCCCTCCCAAAAGGCATCAGGCATCATCAAGTAATGGATGCTAATTGTGTTTCGACTTTTTATTGGGATTCAATTCGCTGTTCCATGGTGATGAGCCTTGACATGCACATTAGTGATTTTGCCCGGATGCGTCCAGCAATGTTGTGTTGTGCAGGGCGGGAAAAAATACTTTCCTTCCTGCGACCGGACAGAAAATTATACTTACAGTTCCTACAATATCTAGAGAAAAAAAGAGAAATTATCCAGTTTCCTTAAAAAGAGGTCAAGACCCAAAGATTGCTAAGAAATAACATGAAGAATGGTTTATGTAAATGCACTTAATGCATCTAGAAAAAAAATAGAAGGTGAGGAATAGTGAAGCTTGGGTTCAATGTAACTAACCATTTGTCCTGTCATTTGTGATTTCAAAGAAGCGTGAAGAAAATCAAGTACTGGCTGATCTTGTATTTGTTGCATGCAAATCGTTGCAGAGACACAATCTGTGCTAGGTAATTTTTGATTTACGTTTGAAGTTGTTTTCATTCTTTTGAAAAATGAGAAACAGCAATATATGAAACAAGGGATAATTGTTGGAAAATTTCCTGCAGTTCCGTTTGAATCAAAAATTTCCTGCGACCGCCCGGTCACATGGTCAGGTGGGTTTTCATACGATGGTGCTGTGTGATCCACCTTGTAGAATTTTCATTTTTGACTTACCTAATTTACTTGCATGTAGTTATGTTGAACGAAGTAAATTGGAAATAACAATAACTATGAAAGAAAAGAAGCAATCAGATCGTACCTGGAGGCTTCCTTTACTGCAATGTTCCCAAACAATCCACAGCATTTTCTCACACAGGCCTACCCCAATTAAGCGATTTACGTTTGTATGGTGTATTTCTCTAACCTTTAACATAAAAGAAAGAAAACATTAAGGCCCCGTTTACACGGGATCGGATCTATATGATATCGGATCCATTTGGTCCATCCGATCCACTTTTCGAGGAGCTGAAACCAGAGGCCTAGAAAAGGCATTTTTGGTAAAAGTCCCATGGCACATCGTTTCTGTTACTTCTCAATTGCTTCAGGACAAACCAAATGAGATTTGAATAGGTTTGGATAATCTAACTGTCAAGGGTATGGATTCTTTGAAGAAACAGATTCAGACTCTCGTCGATTATGTTTTAAACTACTGTTTTTGAAGACGCGCAATGTTAGGCAATTTTGACAATGATTGTAAGTATTAAATTACTTTATTAGTCCAGTTTGGTTTGCTCTGATATCAAAAAGAGGTATGACATTAGATGACCTTCTTTTACCTCGATCTTCTACCTTTTTTGCATTGCTAGTAATCTGTGGGTCTCTGGCTTCAACTATCATGTGACATCTAATTTCAGACCGACTTTACTACAAAATCCATGAGAAGTTAAAGTCTGTGCAACACCGCTCAATATCGCATATTGTTTGATCAACATGCTGAAGCACGCACCACACAAAAGCGAGCAGCGTTGCGCCGACTATACATGCTTCTTGGATACACTCTGTACGCACGCTATCTAAGATGTAAAACATTACCTGTTTAAGTTCTCTGAGTCTTTGCTTGGTAAACAAGGCATGGTATGAGGTAGAGCACTGGATTTTCTTCACATGAACTCGGTCTGTTTTGTAGATTCCAAGAGTACCAGCAAAACCTATGCCCTCCTCTGAAGCAATGCTCAATCTTGAAAAGCGATTCTGTGAAAAGTTTTTTAAAATAGAGATAAAACTCCATTATGAAGTTTGCGCCGCATTATAAACGAAAAGAAGCTAAAGATTAGGTTAAGCTGAAATTATTTGGTCTTTCATACACCATTAAGGCTCAGTAAAAAAAGCCATTGTTACCAACGGTAATCTGCAAGCACGCTGCAAATTTCAAACTATCGAAAAATTAAATTTGGCATAAGGATAAAATGTGTATCCACATTGCAGTGACAAGGACAGATTTTGTAAAACACTAGCAGCAGTTGCTTTAATTGACACCTCAATTCAAAGCGATTAGTGCCTGCAGACAAAGAAAATTCTCTCAACCGGTAAATCAAAACAAACACGGCCGCAAAAGTTATTTCGAACCAGTAGGGCAAACCCTTGCCTTGTGCAAAGAAATGCTGGTTTTTGAGAGAAGTTATGTGCTTATAATGAAAGAGGGGTAAATCTAAAGTTCTGTCTCGTGGATTTTGTTTATTTGATTCAGGAGCTGTGTGAGAATTGTTTCATTTAAGCCCTAAATACCGGACAATTAGATGCCTTCTGCTCGGCTACTACTAAAAAAAACAACATCCACAAGACAGAATTCTAGACTTACTTTCGATTTACTTCAGAATGTTAGATAAGAAATGATCAAGTTCAACGAGGTGCTGCTGACTTCAGTGAAATCACAAAATTATTTTCATGCAGGATGAAAATGCAACCTATACAAAAAGAGCTGCTATGCATGTCTGTTGCTAAAGAGCTTTCGGATGAGAGATTAACGGAAACGTACCGATTTATTAGTAATTCTGCTGACAATTGAGTCTGGTCTACTTGTAAATGTGATCTGATTGCAATCAATAACTAATTCCTTCTCCAAAACTCCTTGTTCATATTTCCGCTTTCTGAAAAAAGGATATGAGAAATAACATTTGTCAGTAAGTGCAACGTCTTAAGGAACCAACACATGGAAAAAGTTGATAATAAGGTAGGTCTTTCTCCGCCTGTTGGCATTACACAATCTGAGGATGATGCCTGCTTTGCAATGATTGGTTCTTGCACTCAGATTTGCTCAAATCAAAGAAACAATGTCCGTCTCCCCTTGCTCAAGAATCATTCTTGGTAAAGACGATTGAAAATCATGCGATTCCACATTCCAAAACATCGATAAAGGACTCTACAAAGTTTAAGATAGGGATGCTCATTTGGACAGATCTTTTATCTACCCAAAAAAATGACGGGCCCAAAATTTTCAAACCCAAAAAAATGACAGAAATATTTTCGAGCCCCCATAACTATCCTTTTTGTACAACAAGGTAAAGTGAGAAAATTGCACCTTACAATTTTGCATAAGATAGTAAAACTGATATTGAATTTGGAGACCATCACAGCAACTTTATCTAAATCATCATGTTAGTAACCAACTACTCTTTCCAAAAACTATATCAATGAATTGACACATAGAGTAGGTAAAACTTCTGATTCAGCATAATTGGGAAGAAAGAATTATTCAACAACCTATAGCACTTCCATTAATTGGTTGAGATTATAATTTTCTAAATATAAAGTTCAGTGACCCCAAAAAATGACACAAATTTTCAATGAACCTAAAAAATTGACGGTTATTTCTTCAACCCCCAAAAAATGACGCCAACTTAGCGAAACCCAAGAAAATGACATTTTCGTAAATTTCAAACACAAAAAATGACATGAGCATCACTATCAAAATTTTCACTAGTGCCCCCCTTCTGGGAGTCCAACCATCGGCTCCCCCTTTTGATTTCCAACCATCGGCTCCCCTTATCAGCTGCTGCAGACTGTGACCCTCTAAATCATGTGCGTAGGGGGAAATAAAATTCAGGGGGGCTGCCCGATAGAAGATCCATTGTTTACTAAAATTTTGCCCGATTTTAGGCCTATTTTCTGCCCGATTATGGCTGATTTTTGCAAATTATTCCAACGTTGGGAGGGCTGCAGCCCCCCAGCCCCCCTGTCTCCTACGCCTATGCTCTAAATCACTTCAACTGAGCAAATATATGAAAGTGCTGTGCAGTAAAAATAAAAAAGAACTTACTTGTATCTGTAGATAATTAAAACGATGATCATGATGATAACAAATGGAACTGCAATCAGTGTAAGGAGATGGTGCGAATCCGGTTTTTCTGCAAAAAAATATAATAATCATTGCTGCCATACACACATGGAATAGTCTTCCATCTGACTTAAAATAAGCTAACAATCCGAATACATTCAAACATAAGATCGAAGAAAATTTTTTCCAAAACATACAAAAAGAGGATAATGACATATACATCTTCTACTAAGACCCTTCCTCATCTCTCCCAACCATGTTTTTGTCCCACAAACCGTGTTTTGTACTGATAACAACTGCAGTGCTTTCCTGTTTTCCTTTTTCCCTCTTTTTCTGTTGAACCAGCACCTCTAAGGAGACCATTATGGAAATAAGGTCAGCTTGACCCTTTAATGCTATCCCTGCCACTGTAATTAGGGGTATTTTACTTTTACATTTTAACCTTAAAGTATTGTATTGTATCTGTTTTTTATATTGTAAATATCTTTTATGTGGCAAATGATACACACATACATACATACTTTAGTTTCACAAAATGAATTTTTACGGGAAAAGACTTCCTAAAATGGAGCTACAAGCCTCTGATATGGTGGTAACATATTTACAAGAAATATTCAAAATTTACAACTTACTATAAAGCGATTCAATTCTAAAAAGATTGTTTGATATTTTTCCAGCATGTTTCAGCATAGGAGAACACTGAGAACATACAAATACCAATGTTTCAATTGGACGTTCAGTCAGTCAAGGTCTTCACTGGGAAATTAGGGAGTTTACGAAACCACGACGCCATCGGCGACTGCAATGCAAAGTTGTTTTTGTTCCAGAACTTTAGATTCAAAGGATTCCTTGCTTTTCGCTCGAATTGCTTCCCATGTGCGACTCTGAAGTTGACCTGTTCAATTTCATAACTTGGAAACCGCATTTCTGGCCTTCTGTACTGTATATATGTATGTATGTATGTATGTATGTATGTATGTATGTATGTATGTATGTATGTATGTATGTATGTATGTATGTATGTATGTATGTATGTATGTATGTATGTACGTATGTATGTATGTATGTATCATTTGCCACATAAAAAATATATACAAGCTATTATAATAAATATAAAAAATAGATACAATACAATACTTTAAGGTTAAAAACGTACAATAAAAACACCCCTAATTACAGTGGCAGGGATAGCATTAAAGGGTCAAGCTGACCTTATTTCCATAATGGTCCCCTTAGAGGTGCTGGTATAACGGAAAAAAAAAGAATAAATAAATAAATGATCAAATAAAATAAATGAATCAATAAAGTACTGTAGTTGTTTTCAGTACAAAAACACAGTTTGGTCGATGGAAATATGACAGAGATGAGGAAGGGTCTTAGTAGAATACATATATATCATCTTTCTCTTTTTGTATTTGTTGGAAAAAATTTTCTTTGATCTTATGTTTGAGTGTATTCGGATTTTTGGCTGATTTTAAGTCAGATGGAAGATTATTCCATATTTTCGGCCCGAGGTAAGATAAGCATTTTTGTCCAAAAGTACTTTTACGAAATGGAAATTCTAATTTAAACTTAGATCTTCGCGTTATTCGGCCTAGGTTAGCTGGATGGAATATCTCGGCACTGTATGCTGGGGCAGTTCCATTGAAAAACTTCATTACATTAACACAAACACATTGATCCATCCTATTCTTTGTGGGGAGCCAATTTATAGCCTTAAATTCTGTGGCGCCAATATGGGCTGTATTTTTTAAATTCAGGTAAAAGCGAACGCATTTGTTTTGAGCAGCTTGAATTTTTTTGGACAGCCTCTTATTCAACATTGGGTACCACGAGGTGCATGCGTAATCAAAATGGGGTTGAATAAGGGCATTCAAAAGCAACCTTCGAAGGGAGCCATCTAGGAAGTTCTGTTTTCTGTACAAAAATTTTAGCTTGCCATTTATTTTTCCAAGCATCCTAGTTGCCATTGACTCCCCAGAGAGATTTTCATCCAGAATACATCCCAGATATGTGACCGTTGAGTATTGTTTGATCATTATGTCACCTCTCCTGATATCTAGTTTTTTAAGATTCTTGCAATTTTTACGCCCAAAGAGAATTGACTTAGTTTTGTCTTCTCCAAAATGAATACTCAGTCTGTTTTCTAAGAACCAATCGCAGAGCGTGTTAAAATTTCTATTCAAATTGGTTTCTATTTGCTCGATGCTTTTGTCTCTAAATATTAAGCAAGAATCATCTGCGTACAAAAGCAGATCTAGGCCTGCGAAGTAAAACTCAGTCGTTTTAAATGTTTGTCTTAAAAGTAAAAATATCGTTTTCAGTCATCTCTGAGTTATATAGGGGGCCTTATTTTTGCCTTTTGGATGATATATCGAAGGTAGCATACGGAAACAAGAATTGCTTTGTGAAATTTTAGATGACGTTCTGGATGGCTTTGCCGTCCTGGTTTCGTGAAATCTCTATCAATTAAGCAGGACGTTTCCAGCATAGCTCGTTATCAAGTAGAAAGCAGCATACCTGTTATGCAGAGGTTGCCATAAAATCCACAGACAGGTATGGCACGAGGTGGTGTTGTTACTCCTCCAGCGAAAATATATTTTAGACTCTGTATCGTCGTTGTGTTCAAAACAGGATCGAAATGTTGCATCGCAACACGCCTACCCTTTTGGACATTATCTATGATGAATATCGGTATTCGATCTCCATTTTGGTCCAAATTTACATTACCAGTTAGACCTAATAAAAGAAAGGAGAAAGAAAAGGGTGAACATCGACTCATTACAGTGCATCCCAGCCTTCCTTCGCAAATACGAAAATTTTTCACATACTTATCTATTGAACAGAATTGAGTTTGGGGTAAAAATGGGTATAGTGAAAATTTTGGATGAATTTTGCCAAAATCTTTGTTCACAATTTTCCTGTGGCTAGAAGTGCTCGACAATAAACTTCATCTCCGGTTGGGGAGGGGGGGTACTTAACTATTCTATATCTCCGGTTGGGGAGGGGGGGGTACTTAACTATTCTATCATACGGGGAGCGCACCAGCTTGGGTGGCTTTTGGAAGAAAAATTCTGGGGATGGGGTGTACTTTGTAACTAAAAATTCTGGGAATGAGTCTAACTTTTGATAGAAATTTTGGGAATGCTCAAGTTTGGGATAATCAAAAATTTTTCTGTTATTTTGTGGTGCAAACATTAGTCAGAAATTAAATCTGTATTGTGGGATTGGGTCTCAAAATCCCAAAAAAATTCTGGGATCGGGTCATAACAGAGATTCTTAGAGTGCACACCCCCATATGACCCAAGAGTGAAGTACCCCCGGGCCCCATCTCTGGTAAGCGCTCTCTCTTTTAAGCCTCCATCTACAGGGTGTCTCAAAAAAATTGTTCGACGTTTGATTAAATACTAAAAAATAACGATATGCTGAATGGACCCTTGATCAAGTTACCCTTCTCCTGAGATTTTAAATTAATTTTTGACACAAGAATCTTGCAAATCCGCTAAAAATTCATGGGGTTACAAGCTTTTGAAGTTCAAGTTTGTGCGAAAGCTGAAACCAGAGGCCTCAAAATGGCATTTTTGGTAAAAGTCCCATAGGCCGTCGTTTCTGTTATTTCTCGACTGTTTCAGGGCGAACCAAATGGGATTCAAACAGGTTTTTGATAACCTAATTGTCAAGCATATGGATGCTTTGAGGAAACAGATTCAGTCTCTCGCCGATTATGTTTTAACCATTGTTTTTGGACTTACGCAATGTTAGGAAACTTTCAGTATGATCGCAAGAAATAATTTACTTTAGAAGTCCTATTTGGTTTTCTCTGATATCAACGAGAGATATGACATTGGATAAGCTTCTCTTACCTCCGTCTTCGAGCTTTTTGCAATACCAGTAATCTGGAGGGTCTCTGGTTTCAGCAATCGCATATTTCCGACCTTCGAGAGCTCGTAGCTCAGTGACGTTTTAACCGATTTGCACGATTTTAGTCTCCAAGATTATTTCATAATCTTAGGAACAAGGTTATGTTTCCATGAGCCTGTTCATGTTGTCCTTATTTTTTAATATTTAATCAAACGTCGAACAATTTTTTTGAGACACCCTGTACAGCCTATGACATTAAGGGTGTGTTTAATTGGTGGCAATTCTGAAAACGGTAGACTTGGAAGACTCGGAATTTCTGTTTGATTGATTACCAGATTCCAAAAATGGCAGATTTGGCAGGTTTGGAAAGCCTGCCAAACCTTCTGCTCCAACAGGCGGAAGATTTGGCAGACCTTGGAGAGATCCTTGTTTTCATTTGCGAAACTCTGAAAACGAGGCGAATATGGCCGCATTGCTACAGTAACAGAGTCAGTACAAATTTGTAGCCAAGCGCCAGACTCGTCTTCGTGTTTTTCAACAGGAAACCTCTTTTTCGTCAGGATGTATCTGAAACCTGCTCCTTTGAAGAATTTTGTGTTTGATTGGAAACAGTTTTTCCGTCTCTGCAAAGTCTACCGTTTTTTAGAATTTGGTAGGTCCGGAATCACCAATCAAATACACCCTAAATGAGTCCACCGGGGGTTGTCTAGAGCTTCTACGATGTATCGTCGTTGTGAACGATTCGGAACATATGCTGTGAAGGAAACATACCAGTAAATGATGTGCGATACATTTGTGATGTCAGGTTAGTAGTATCATTCCATTGAGCACCACTGCTGATTGTCCTATTCAATGCGTGTGCATACAACAGAACGGCATCATGTAAATACGCTGCTGATGATATTACCTATAAAAACAAGGACAGATATTATCATAATCATCATCATCATCATCTTTGTCATCATAATCATCATCATCATCATCATCATCATCATCATCATCATCATCATCATAATCATCATCATCACCACCACCATCATCATCATCATCATCATCATCATCATCATCATCATCATCATCATCATCATCATCATCATCATCATCATCATCATCATCATCATCATCATCATCATCATCATCATCATCATCATAATCATCATCATCATCATCATCATCATCATCATCATCATCATCATCATCATCATCATCATCATCATCATCATCATCATCATCATCATCATCATCATCATCATCATCATCATCATCATCATCATCATCATCATCATCATCATCATCATCATCATCATCATCATCATCATCATCATCATCATCATCATCATCATCATCATCATCATCATCATCCCGTCGATATAGGAAACTGCAGAAGGTCCCTTTCGAAAACCTGCTAACAACGAGTAACAATAACAAGCAAGATTTCCCTTTGTTCTCCTTCCCCAGCAATAGACGATTACGCTAAAGATGGCGGCGAGGAACTTTTTACCAAGATGCACTGCGTTCTTTAATCGAATTCCTATAGAATCGTTAAGGATTCGTAATTCTAACGCAATGTATCTTGGTAAAAAGTTCCTCGCCGCCATCTTTAGCGTAATCGTCTATATGTGTTCATGTCCCCTTGGGAGAATGGAATACCCCTGATCAAATCATTCATATTAGCAGGGACGTAGGACACATCTCAAATTTGGGGGCACGACACTTTGAGGGCACTTTTTTCCTTAAGAAAAAGGGGGCATTTTGTAAAAATGAAAAGGGCACTTCTTTGTTTCTTGCAAAATTTTGGGAGGCACGTGCCCCCAGTGCCCTCCTGGTTCCCACGTCTATGCATAAAAGGGGGAAGACTTACCATTCCCCTAAGAGGATAGCACGTACCAAAGCGTGCCCAAGTCATTGCTTTAAGGTAAATATATTAGGCAAACTTGCTCCTAATCTTAGCACATTTGTTAAGGTTTCTCGAAGGGGATATTGTTAGCAAATCCCTTACAAAATCTGAACAGAGTGCCAGATTTCCGCCCAGAAAAATTCTAAAAATAATTGAACATCTTAGCTATTCAATCAGATATTGCAAAATATCATTGCTTATATACTCAGGGGGCAGTTCCCTTTAAAACACTAGGCCTTTTTTGACTCACCCAGTAGGTTGTATGAGACTGCGTTCACACGATGCCGTCACATTTTGAAAACGATGAAAAATGTGACGGTAGCAAAATTTGAGCCAGTGTTCATACGATGCCGGAACAATTTCAAAACGGTGCGAAATTTGCCGGTAAAAAGCTCGTTGCAAGACTTTGATGCAAAGAAATGTACCTAAACCCTAAGGATCGTTCAGTCTCGTTCCAAATGCGTCTGAGAATGTTCTCTTTTCATCATCTTCAATTGTTTACACGATACCATTTCCAAAATATGCCGATTAGAGTTCCGTTTTCAAAATCTACCGTTTTCAAAATCTGCCGGCAAAAAATGTGCCGTTTTCGTGTGAACAGGAGGCCTATCCGTCGAATTTTTCACCGTTTTCAAAATGTGCCGGCATCTTGTGAACGCAGTCTGAATGAGACATATGAATTACTTACTGACTTCGTAACATTTATTCCAAAAGGAGGCAAGGCCATTCTACGAATAACATCATCATTGAATGATTTGAATTTTGAGTCACGCATACTGACTTTGGAGACTCTTACGCTGACAATTCCATCCAGGACATTCCTGACTGGTGTGTGGGCTTTGCCCCAAGAATAACCGTCCCATCTGGAAGTAAACTCAAGATCGATAGCAATAAACATGTATTCGCCATTATGCATCCCAAGCTGCTTTGCGGCTATCATCATTTTTGCAACGTCAAGGGAGTAGCATATAAACAGGATTACTACAAGATGAATAAAGGTATCATCAAATCAGGCCAGTAGGAAGCAGAAGGGGGCACATAGGGCTCAAGCCCCCCCCAATAATTTTGAAAACAATGGTGCTGCTACGTCAAAAGCATTAGTTAGATGTATTGTTCTCTATCTTTTTAGAACAATTGCCCCCCCCCCAATCAGCAGCTACTTGCTACAGCCCTGCATCAAATTATATGTGTTTTACATGAAACTTGGATCAGGCAATAGGACTAAAAGTTTCTCAACTCAACATGAAAATTTCTGCACTTTAATACTAATGTTTCTTAATTTGACTCTCATTTTTCAATGCACGAATTTTCATAAAGTCCCTATCCCTAATACTTCTGGTTATATGCTTCATGAGAAACCATTGTGAGTAAACATTAGCTAACCAGCCAACTCCTTTCAAAGTTGGTTAAATTTGGAGAAAACTTCAATCTCCCCAAGCATCTGGATTCTTGTATGCTCATACAGTAAAGTACCGCATTCAAGAAACTGCATTATAAGATACTCAGGCCTGATATCGCTGAATAAAATACCTCTTTACAAGAAACTATCCAGCCTGATTCATGTTTGGTTTCTTATACAATGGTACATTGCAATATTATAAGGCGTATATTTGAATATGTCTCCGATAGGTCTCAATTCTCTAGAAACAAGAATGAAAGTTTCATGCTCAAATTGTTAATTTCAAGAATCCTTCAGTGCTGGCCCAAATCATTAGATCCTCGCACAACAGTGCATATTTCAAAAACGTTTTCCTTGACTATTTTAACAGCTGTTTGGAGTATAAAAGTGTTTCTTATACCATGGTATACACACCCTGTTTTAAAGAAGTATATCTTGACACAAGAAACCAATCAGGCTGTCTTTGTGTAACGAGTTTCAGGCAGGACTTTACCGTATCTCCTTTAACAAGGTGCTTTTCGACAGCCCTTACATTTTCGTTATTAAGTTGAGTTGAGTGATTTTGTAGTTGAGTTGGATGAAGGTGGAACGAGAAGCTATTGAGACTGCTACTTACTTCGACAGTGGGGTTTCAAGCTTTTCATCACAGCGTGCTGGTCATAATTCGATGCATAAAATCTTTCTATTCTGCCAATAACAATATTCTTCTTTGCAAAGACCGAAGCAGTTTCTCTAGCAAGGGGTGTAAAGACAGAGTCAATATCCTCTGCGAAGCAGCCATGCTTCCATTTGAAATTTTCCATGATCTTACCAAGGGCTTGAGGCGTGGCGATCTTGCTTCCTCTTGCAAATGGTTTAGTTCTGAAGAAATTTGGGTATAGTTTGGGATCTGATAAGGAGGTTGTCGAGCATCCATATGATATCATTGGTATGTTTGAAGACGCGGCCACGAACCCAGCATGGACACATGATTTGGAACAGGCCGGTCCAATGAACACGTTGACCTTGCTCCGGAGGAGGCTCACAGCGGCACCAACCCCTCCTGATTCGCTGCAAATAGTATCGTGGTGTTTGAAATCGAAGTGATAGTCCGGCAAGAGGCTCGAATTATTATTGATAAAGTCTACTGCAATGCCAACAGCGGAGGCGAATTGTGGCGCTCTGGACCATGAGCCTGTGAAGGGTGCTAGGAGTCCTACGGTGATTTTCGTTTCATTTCGTGTGGTTGCTTGGGTGCTAGTGATGAGATGGAATAAAAGAAACACGAATAAAAGAAACACGGCTCGCCTTAACTGTCTTGTAGTCATACTTTTTCGGTAATCAAATCTGCAAAAAGAGGGAATAATTCAATGTTTGATGGTAATGTTATCTGCTTTCGTGGTATCACGGGTGCATACAAACGATTCTACTAAGTATTAGGGGGCAAAGCCAGCCCTTACTTGAAAGGAGATTTACGGGTGGGGGCAAACAAGGTGATGAAAGGCAAGTACGTTTTGGACTACCTTTCACAAAATCGTTTGGATTTTCTACTAAATAATGCATGTCTTGCATGTTTTGGAAAAGCGCATCATTTTCAAACTTGCCACACTTCATCCTGCTGGACTTAACAAACAATTTAATTACTTACAGTAGTTTTCTCATAGCATAACACTTCTTTTCTATACTAGCCCTTTTTATATTATTTTCATTTTATTTTGTAAGCTCATGCTTACTTACACTTTTTATCTCTGTTGCGTCACCACTATTCTTTTGCATTCTAATTCTATCTGTCCAATCTACTCTTCCTTTACTACTCCCCTCCCACTAATCTTACTTCACTTGATAACGGGCTCAGCTCGAAACGTCGTGTTGAAAACAACTCTGTTCAAGGTACGATTTATTTTGTTGTTATATGTTAACCTCAAAGACTATATCGTGCTATCGTGCAACAAGCTTAAAATAAGAATGTTTTCCTCCACTCTGTACAAAGCAGAGATAAAAAGTGGGTAGTTACAGAGTTACAGTGCAAAACTTTTACATGCTTTCGTAACTGCTGTAAGGAAGGAAAACAAAAGACATCCGATAATAGTTCTCAGCTCCGTCGTATTCTAAAGGCTTCTTGAAGCGAGATAAAGTACCCAGTCTAATTCAAAGTGTTGGCTAAGACATAGCTAGCTATCAAACTCTTCATAGTAACTCATAGATGGACTGATAATCGCCTACAGTAATAGACTACATTACATAAGTCCCTCTAACTTACGCTCGTTGTTGTTGTTGTTGTTGTTATCGCTTCAGTTTAGGGACTTATGTCCTTACGCTTTAATACAAGGACTAATACACCTTTTCAACTAAGCGACCTCGTTTTGGAATTTTTCAAAATTTCTTTAGCTTGCGTCATATAAAATTTCTGACCCCATATTCAGATTCAGCACCCTAAGTTTAGTCTAAATGCAAATTTTCATGATCTTAGTGTTAGCGAATTTGATTTTATAAGGATAATAAATTTGAAAATTTATAAGGGATTTGACCGTGAATAATGACTGAGGGTGTAAAGTTACACCCCAAACGATTTTCACGGTCAAATCACTTATAAAGTCTCAAATTTATTATCGCCATAAAATCAAAATCGCATACTCTAGGAATATGAAAATTTGCAATTAGACTAAAATTGGGGTGCTGAATCCAAATCCGTTGTCAAAAATGATGTATCAAGAAATTTTCGAAAATTTCCAAAACGAGGCCGTTAGTTGAAAAGGTGTATTAGGCCAAGTCCGCCACGTTCACGGCGCGACCAATCAAATCGCTACTTTCTTAATATGGTCAACCCACGTGCCTATTTGTAGCGTTTGACTGGTTATTAGGGAGTTTATTGTTTCAGAATTTTGAATTCAAAAGATTCCTTGTTTTCCGTTCGAATTTGCTTCCCTTGAGAGCCTCTGAAGTTGTCCTTTTCAATTTCACAACTTGGAAACCCTATTTCTGGCGTTCTGTACTGCAGATCTAGGCCTCCGAAGTTAAACACAGTCTTCTTGAATGTCTGTCTTCAAAGAGGAAAATATGGTTTTCAGGCATCTCTGAGTTATTGGAGGCCTCATTTTGGT
Source organism: Aurelia sp. 3 sensu Dawson et al. (2005) (assembly GCA_964020215.1). NCBI lineage: Eukaryota > Metazoa > Cnidaria > Scyphozoa > Semaeostomeae > Ulmaridae > Aurelia > Aurelia sp. 3 sensu Dawson et al. (2005). Next base: position 2,577,137 of record OZ026580.1, read on the forward strand.
CTTTTGGACGATCTATTAAAGGTAGCGTACAGAAACAATACTTCTTTTGCAGAATATTAGATGACGTTCTGGCTGGCGTTGCCGTCCTGGTTTCGTAAACTCTCTATTAGTTCAAAGTTCGACTTCTCGAAGCGAAGCAACGCTAGAAATGATCTTCGAAGGGACGTTCGAATTTTCTTTCGACGTTCGTAGGATGGAAGATGTTCTAAAGCCTGGTTTTCATTAAATCGTAATTCATCGCCGATGATCGGCGATCATCGCCGATGAATTAAGATTTATGAAAACCAAGTTCTTGGATGCATCGGCGATCATCGGCGACCATCGCCGATCAACTTTCAGAATCAAAAAATTTTGTTTTTCACAGCACATCGGCGATGATCGCCGATGCTGCAAGTCAACAATTTCATATGAAAACAGAACATCGGCGATCATCGGCGATGGGATCGCCATCGCCGATGAATTACGATTTAATGAAAACCAGGCTTAAGTTTCTTCTGATTTTTCGTAAGATTTTAGTCCCTGTTTACAATCCATTTGGTTGTGAGTCCTTTGTATGAGTGAAATTAAAACATCAGATTATAAATGTTGAACAAATAATACAAGGAATCACGTCGATAGTCTACTACAGTAACGGAGTGCAGTATCCAATTCAATAAATAAAGCGGAAACTGGGACTGTAGTAGTCAGTCTAATGTCGACTGCCAAATAAACCTTTTCACATGCATTTCAGTCCCTTGCAAGTCCGCAGCCTCGATGCTTCTCTGCAGGAGCAATCTGGGACTGTAGTAGTCAGTCTAATGTCGACTGCCAAATAAACCTTTTCACATGCATTTCAGTCCCTTGCAAGTCCGCAGCCTCGATGCTTCTCTGCAGGAGCAATGGGGTTGCATAAAGGCTCCGTAATCAACACCGACGTCCCATTTAGACTTCTCAGAGATGTGCCAAGTATTTTATCGGCGAAAAGAGAATACAGACATGAAAATCCAAACAAGATAAATCTTATACAAACGGTTATCGCGGACCAGTCAGTAGCGGTAACCCTTTCATGGTAAATTGATAGATAAGGAGTGGAGTAAGAAACCACAGACCATACATTCGAATGTCGCTTCGAATCGGTTTCATAGTAATTTCTCGGTATGTGAGCTGGGAAGATTCCTAACTACTTCAAGCTAATTTAGGCCCACAATGCATGCAGCATCACGGCATGGGACCCCCAGTTAAACGTCAATTCCGAAGGAGCAAATAACACCTTGGATAGTTTGGACACCACCGTTGTGATTTCCGAAATGCCCATGAAATAACAATACTGGGAATCTCATCTTTTGCCTCGAATTGATTTCGAATGTGAAGTAGGTCTATTGCTAATGGCATTTCACTCCAAAAATCTCGTACATCATTAAAAATCATTTGTTTCCAATAAAATCCATCAAAGATCCTTAAAAAATTCTTTTGTCTTGAAGATCTAGAATGCTTGAATTTCGGATCCAACTTTCTTCAGCTTTCAAATAAAAATTTAGTTATAGTTTTAAGGCAGTACACGCATTTTTTATAAAAAAAACCACTCATAAGAAACTCAGACTCGCAGATCGCCAAAATAATTAAGAATTCTAGCATGTTTTACTTCATTCTCACTTATTTCCTGTATATCATTACCCGGATAGTACTTAGTAATGTATAAGCATTGGAAAGACGTTAAAACACTTTGTTTTGAAATGTTTAGGAGGGCACAAATCTGATAATTTAAGAAACTTTCAATATTTTCCAATAATCTTATTGTCTTGTAAAAAAATACGTGTATTCCTGGCGACGAGGCAGTCCCCTCCCTTGTGATCATGAACAAACAAACAAACAAAAAAAAACAACAAACTTTACGGAAATTTTACCACGGTCCATGAACGAAACTGAAAATTCTCTACCTGGCTCTAACAGGGAAATAATCAAGTTGGGGATAAGGTAGAAATTTCCTTTTGCCGTCATGCAAAACAGAAAAGTTTCTTGTTTCAATCAAAAGTTCAATGAAAAACCAAAAAGAAATTTTACACTCAGAGAACGTTAATTTCGATCAAATAAAAGCTCACCTTATGTAAAATAGGTACCAAGCATTAAAGAAATCCTTGTTTTGAGTCAGTTGAAGGTTCTTGCGGATTCTTGTGCAATCTATGAACGCGAGAGAAACTTTTCAATTCCAGTAAAACAGGATGGATATCGTCAAATGATTTCCAGACCAAAGATGCTTGTTACTAATCTGTCAGCAGCTCTTGGATCGCAGTCCGCATTCAAAGATGCAATGAGTAAATCACGGAATCAGGAAATGATGGAACGAGATCATGAAACCGCGGAACAAACCGAAGTTGCCAAAAAAACAACAGAACAGCGAGATAGTGTAAAATTTCTTTTGGTAAAGGATATTTAGGGGAGAGAAGGGTAATTCCAAAATCCAAGTTCAGTGCCGTCATCAGGGTTAGACAGTTTCTCAGAGCGGTAATCATTCATCAGACCACTTATACATTTAGAAAAAGGGTCTGGGAAGAGCAATATGTTCCTGGTAAAAGGCTGCCATACGGCTTTCTCGAACGATAAACCAATTTGCCAATTCAAATTGAGAATTAGTGCCATAGCAGGCGTATCCAATCTACTTTTAGTGACTATTCTAGCTTCACGATTCTGCAACTTTTTACCCCATTTTCAAAGGGCTGGCAACGCCCCGGCCCAAGCTAGGGGATTATTTCCTGCAAGCAAAAGTAGACCTATACGTTTTCTAATATAAGAAAACTGGGTTATAAGAGATGGCCAAAACTTTGAGAAACATTAGTACTGTATCTGAGAAGTGATAAGAAACTTAAACATAATTCAATCGCTACATGTTTTTGACGTAAGGTAAAACTGTTTATTCTTGCTTGCGCGCTGACTTTACTTTCCACTGTGGAAAGGTACTGCACGCAGGCCATGCTTATTCACCTGACCAATGATACTTCAAATGTCAAGAAACATATCTGCAGCAGTGTTAGGCTCTGTTTGTATGGAGAAAATAGCCTCAGCTACCCGAGGTTATTTTCCAAGCCGAGATGACGGCATCCTATACAAACTAATGTAATTCTTATTTTGCGTTCACATGAGTATTGCAAATAGTATCACCCAGGTGAGGTTATTTTTGATTGCCGATATCTCACCTGAGCGAGCCGATATATCGGCTTGGTGTGGCTATTTTTTCTGATATAAACACAAGCAAGAATAGCCTCACTTCACTGACACAAAATTGCAGATACTGCGCAAGCGCAGACCATCATTTTCATTGTGATATTGTCAAATTTGGTGCCAAATTGAGATAGCCCCAGCAAGCCGAGGCTATTTTTCTCCCATATAAACAGAAGCTGAAAATAGCCTCACCAAGAAATAGCCTTGTGTAGCTATTTTCTCCATATAAACAGAGCCTTAGAGAGCACGTGATAATTCATACATTCAAAATATAAGAAACAAATTAAGAAACTTCTAGTGCTAAAATGCAAAAATTTCAAAGCTGAATTAAGAAACTTTTAGTCCATGGCCTGATACAAGATTCTTGAAAAACGTGTGCCATGTATGAAGAAGCAGAGGATTAGCACATTACATTGTTGACAAAAACGACTGAACACAATACGTATTGACACTGCTGCTCCTCCACCAAAGTCTTTTGCTACATGGGCCTTTCTAGTAGGCTGCGTTCACATTGCACAACCTTTTGTAAGCGCTTAAACGACTGATCCCTTAAGCCTACTTTCCACTAGGCGGAAAATTACTCTCGCAAAAATCTTCCTTTGTTTGCAAGCACGATTCCGCTCGAAAGTTGAATGGGTTTCTACTTTTGAGCGACGTCGCTTTTCTGCAAGCCAATCAGATTGCTGGAAAAGGTCGCTGCGAGCGGAATATTCCGCCTAATGGAAATCAGGCCTTAGAATGTTCAGACTGCAAAACATTTGCATGCAGAAAGAAGCTTGCTCAAGCGAAAAAACTTGTTGGTTGGCAAGCAGATTACTTACATGCACGTGCAAGCGAGATGTATTGTGAGCTTTTCATTTTAGAAGTAAAAAGCGACCTGCTATATGGGATCCAAGGTACATATCAATCTGAATGGGAAAACGCAAACAAAAGCGCATTTACGCAAGCAAGAGCATGCACGAAAAAGCCATTAATATGAACGCAGCCTTACTACTCTGTACATAAAGCCAACCAGAAGGCGCATTCCACAAGAGCTGCCATTCCGTCATTTTTTTCCGTACTTTGATGATTCCATTCCGTAGTTTCGTGATTCCGTGATCCACAGACAGCCTTTCAAGCATCCTGAGACATTCAACAGGCCTAAAGAGCTTATTTGTTGTTTACAAGTGCAATACAATAAATGAGTACGACCGCCGAAAGTTAAACTCAACAGGGATCAGCTCTTCTTTGTGGCGAAGTAAGAGTATGGACAAAGCAGTCGAGTTTGTTAGCTATATGAGCTGCGCATTAACTGATCGTTACGCAGTAGGGTGTAGGTAGGCCACTTGTCGGCAATTAGTGCGAAGAAGTGTGTCATCACTTTAGGATGCACCTGAAAATACACATGTTTCACCATTTCTTGGAATCTGATTGGTTATTCGGAATTGGTTATCAGGAGAAAAAACGGAAATAGAAACTGACTGCACTTATTTGTTTGTCAGGTAGATATGAAAATTGATTTTGGAATAAATGACGCATTTACAGTAGAATAATTTATGAAGAACGCTGTTTTCGTGGAATGCATTCGCATGGTATGATTTAGCCTGCGTGCATCCCCTACAGTTTCCGTAGAGTTGAAATTTCCCGTTGAATTGAATTCATTTTCTGACAGCAGTAGGGTCTGCGAACCAGCGAGAAATTGTAAGTATTTAGTTTCTCGCAAGAAGGATTCATCAGTCATTGACAAAGACTGCCTTTCTTGTGGTCTTTGGCTAATTCATCGGTGGTACTACAGTACCTTATTACCTGAACGAAGTTTCAAAAACGAGGCAATACAGAATCCCGCAACTCCTATTGGTTAATCGCACTTTTCCCGCGGGTTTCCCGTAGCCTTGTATAATACGATACAAGGACGCGTTTTTGTCGCCACAGCAACTGCTTTAGGCCTATGAGATTTACAATAAAGTCAAACAACATGGCAGTAACAAAATGCGTTGACTAAATGATACGAGTTGAGATGAGAAGCTATCAGGTAATAAAACTCATACTAACCGGTTTTGTTGTTGTACAGGAAAATATAAAGCCCTCGGTCTTAATGCACAGACCTCGCAAGCTCGGTCTGTACTTTTAAGACCTCGGGCTTTATATTTTCCTGTACAACACAAAACCGGTTAGTATGCGCATAATACAACATCTTTTGTACATGAATACGGGGCAGATGCATTTTTTAAGGAAAAGGTGACTGGGCAGATGTATTTTTTGCAATGATTTCATTCGGGGCGAGCGGATTTTTTTTGCAAAAGTTATTCTTCTCCATCGGCCATTTAATAGTATAAGTTTGCTATGTAAAAAAGCTAGTCAAAAGCTTCATGCTCTTGCGCGCATTTCAATCTACATGGAACCCGAGAAACTAAAACTGTTGATGAAAACATTCGTCATGTCCCAGTTTAGCTATTGCTCGCTGATATGGATGTTTCACGATAGAAATTTGAATAATAAGATAAATAGGATACATGAAAGGGCCTTAAGAATCGCATACAAGGACAATGTTTCTACTTTTGAAAAACTGTTAGAAATGGATAATTCGGTAACCGTTCATCAGAGGAACCTGCAGTTGCTCATGGTAGAGATCTACAAAACAAAATATAATCTAAATCCCAGCTTTATGAAGCAAATTTTTGAGGAAAAAGAAATGCCTTACAATTTAAGGTGTTCTGATAAACTGCGACTACCAAAGGCGAAAACAACCTGCCTTGGAATCGATACAGTCAGATTTATGGGGAAAAAGGTATGGGAGACACTACCAGCAGAGCTGAAAAACTCGGATTCCCTTCAAGTTTTCAAAAGGGTTATCAAAGCCCATAAATGCCATGCCTGCAACTGCAGATTATGCAAAGTGTTTTATCCAAATTTAGGCTTTTTATTGTAAATTATATCTTCACTTTAATCTTACATGTATTTTTTGTTTTCTTTGTTTTTGTAAATAGTTGGCCTTAATTAGCAATTTAGCTATAGCATTTAGCCAACTTTAAATGAAAGAATTAATAAAATAATAAAATAATAATAATAAAAGGCCAGAATCGTTTGAAAAGCACCAAAAAATGTTCTGTTTTCCGTCGTTTTCGATTTCGGATGCTCACATGACGACGCAGTTTTCAAATTCTTCCCGTTTCCTTGTGAATATTTCCTGTCTGTAACAATTTCGTTCGGAGTTCAATGTGAACTAACCTTACGCATACATCTGTCATTCCAATACAAGATCCTGTTACCTAGTGGCTGGGGCGCCACAAGGTTCAGTTCTGGGTCCATTATTTCATAGCATTTTTATCAGTGTCAGTTGTCATTTGTGAAACAGAGATGGGCGGCAGCAATACGACAATTATGATACTACAGTGGTCGTTAAAGATAAACTGAAACTGGGCAAAATTTGATCGGATTGTTTTGAAACATTTTCAAGTGACGGTACAGATTTGATGATCTGTTCAAAGCACAGATTCGCATCTAGGTATAAGGCTGCGTTCACATTAAAAGCTTGTTTTTGCGTGCATGCTTTTGCTTGCGTAAACACGCTTTTATTTGCGTTTTACTGTTCAGATTGACATTTCCCTTGGATCCCATATAGCAGGTCGCTTTTTACTTGTGAAATAAAAAGCATACGATAGATTTCGCCTGCACGCGCGTTTAAGTAATCTGCTTGCTAACCAACAACCTTTTTCGCATGAGCAAGCTTCTGCTCGCATGCAAATATTTTGCAGTCTGAACACTCTAAAGGATCAGTATGGCGGAAAGTTGCACGTGCGTATACGCGCTTACAAAAGATTGTGCAATGTGAACGCAGCCTAAGCCTTCTCCTGTAGATTAGCAAAAGCCAAAAGCGAAGCTCTTCACATTTCCCTTTGTCTAATCATAAACAAAAGATATCTTAGGGCAATTGAAAAATACTTGCTAGTCCACAGATAGTTTGTCTCCCTTGAGAGTCCGAGTTCCCCTGGTTGAAAGATAAGCATTTTATCGTGGAAATCAATGACTTGAATGAAATTTCATTTCTTATTGGAGTTGGAAAGCGCAATTAAGAAAAAGATAAGATATCTGGAAATTTGCGCAGCTCGAAAACGTGCTTCACTTGCCTTCTGCTGATGCGTCATGTACTAAAAATTGACTGTAATACGGAATAGAAAGAGTCCTTTACGTTCATGTGCAGGAGTCCTGAAAGATAAGATAACTGAACGCTTGGAGTGGGTGGGTATACAGCATTTTTCATCAACCCACTTCAAAATCGTACAGACACGTGCCTCCAAGATTTCGCAGCAAACCAAAAAGTGTCTTTCTGTACATTTGATTGTAACGGTGAACATGTGAAGTATAGAAGGAAATAGTGTGATTTCAGATCAACATTCGATTTGATTCACAACAAAACAAAAGGAGAAGTAAACATCTAACTTTTGTTATGATCCAATTTGTGAGTTAGGTATGTTTACATCTCCTCCGGATTCACACCATTTTCTTCTATGCCGTAAAAACTCTATTTAGCCCCCTCTCTATTAAGCCCCCCTCTCTAATAAGTCCCTTCCTTTTTAGTCAAAGTTTGAAATAAGCCCCTCTCTGTATAAAGCCCCCCCCCCCAATTATGCAAAGTTCTAGAATTTACCAAAGATTTCCATTTACTTAGCGAAACAACATTGCATGCTAATTTTTATATCGTTTGGGATTAAAACTGTGTTGAACTTATGTATTTGAGTCGCAGAATTGTATGTTGACTCCCGAAAATATGGGATAAAAGAACTGAAAAATTCCAAACATATTCTTGTCACTTGATTTTGTGAATAAGCCTCCCTCTCTAATAAGCCCTCCTCTCTATTAAGCCCCCTCTGGAAGGTCCGAAATTAAATAAGCTCCCCCCCGGGGGCTTAATAGAGCTTTCACAGTATTTCACATGTTCAACGTTAAAATCAGATGTATATCAAAGTGCCTGTGACAAAAGTGCCCTTGAAGTGCAATGGCCTTCCTTGTTCGATATGATTCCTACGGCCCTGCTTACTCCCGCCAATAAGAAAGATTCCAAGGAAGCAAATCTTGAAGCATTGCTTACTTTTAGCGGCATCTCTATTCAGAACTATGCTTAAAAATTACCTTGTGATCCAGTGTGACCCACAGGCTGACCCATAACTCTTTTGGGACACCCTGTAGATTGTAAATTACACTTACTGCCTGCTCATAACTAGTTGGAAATATTTGCCGATTTACACATCATTGCACGCATTACATTGCACACTGAGACTTTTTCTGGAATTACAGCATATGTTTTGACAAATTAACGCATTCTTGCTGGTAGCGAAGAGTTTTTTGTAGTGTTTGATCGACAGCTGTTATTTCCCTGACGTCTGAAAAATCATTTTTATCCCACCCGCCTTTAGTTATTCATTCATCTTAAAATAGCCTCAAATAGCGGACTCATCATAATGAACCCATGGACATACAATAAACTTGTAACCTGGAGGGAAGCACTATCAACTCCTGTTAAAGAACAATAATCAAAATATAAGATAAACCTGTAGCTAGAGACAAAACTGTAAACCTGCAAGAAAATCAAGTAATAACTTACCAACAACGTTAACATACGAAATTATCACACCAAATATGCGTTTCGTCTCAAACTCTTCAGTTTGGTTCATGCGAAGAACAGATAAATAAAATGACCGATCTATTTGGTATAAACGAAAATTGAAGGTTTTTCTTCAGTTTTGCAGTTTCGGGTTTTGGCTTTTTTTACTACCGGGTTTTTGGGTTTTTCCAAATTCTGGACCGGGTTTGCGGGTTCTGATACTCCCCCCCCAAAGCCCCCTCTTTAGGCAATATGGGGTCAGCTGCTGTTTGAAAATTGACCGTCATTTTGTCCTTTTCAATGCTTCGTATTCATAAGCAAATGTGGCACTCAACTTTTGTTGAATAATCCCAAACATGGACTGGAAAAGAATAGCGATATGAAGGTAGAGAAATGAAAGATTTGACGTAATATGAAACTGCAGTTTAAATAGCAGTCATTTCTTAGAGGTGACTTGAAACGAGAACTTTTATTGAAGCAAATGTAAAGCCCAGAGAGGCACTCAGAAGATACACATACGGGGAGGTTAGTCCAATAAATTTCATGCAACCTAAAAATATCAGTTCAGCTTCATTGCAACCCGAATTTTATCAACATATTTCAGGTCTAGAAGCACATGAGGTGATGCGTTACGAAAGGAAAACGACAAATTTATCCCCATGAGATGCATTTGTCGATGCTGAAAAAATACGCTGCCACAAAGATGGGTGGGTGTTCATCAAAGCAAATGCCCTATTGCTTTCTTGCATCTAAAATAGGCCATACTTACGAAAACGTCAATTGCGTAATGAAAAATTCAGCTAATCCACCAAATCTGGATATCATTGGAAAGAACATAGATTGTACTTTAAGATGGTATGCGTCAAATTGATTCAAGTCTCGTCAGTTCCTGAAGAATCTCGAATGAAATTGAGTTCCGCTTTTCTGAAACAACCTGATTGTTTAACAAACTGATATGATGCCTGGAAAGGCATATTAAAAGAAAAAAGTTTCGAGTAGATTCCTCGTTTGAAGTACAGTTAAGCTTGTATACTTTCATGACTTTTTGCAAACAAAATAATTTCATCAGCCAATCCTATAAAATAACTAGTGGAAAACTCAAAAATGGAATAAAGTATCAAATCTTTTAAGACATTTTTTATCAATCATTCAACAGAGCCATTCATTTGCGTCAATAAGAATTTCTCTTCTGGCAACCTTCATAATGAGCAAACGATATCTGAACAATAGTTGGGTCTTCCAACTTTGATTCAATTTCCTGATAGCGTTTTGCTTCAGGATGCAAGATCCGATCTCGTTCGTGAAGTTTTTGGGCCAACCAATAGCAACAAAAACGTGAATTTAACAGAGTAACTCACCTATCTGTCACACAAACAAGCATCAATTCTTCAAGACTGCAGCCTGGAGGGCTGGCTTCTTCCTTGGCAGCCGTTCCACATCTATTTTCGTCGTATGCGTGATCTTTTTCACAGACTGAAAAACCAGACTACACAACTAGGAGACGTCGTTGGTCTACAAAATAAATGTAGTCCGTGATTGATAACAAAAACTTTGTTCCTTGCTTTGGTTCGTTGTTGCTGACGACTTCGACAATGTTTACAAGTTTGGAGTGTCAGGAAATCATCTTGGCCTACATAACTGGAGTATCTCGTGATGGAAAACCACAACTTGCTCTTGTTTTTATTTGATCTCTTTGACGGCAAATACATCAAATGAAATGTGTGCTTTCTTTGCAAAATTAAACCAGCTAAGCGTTCAATATCGTGTATAATATGCAAAGAAATGTAACCATATTTTATCAATTACTTTCTTTTTAATGTATGTGGTCAAAGCCGGATTGTATTGATGTGTATGCAGTCAAAAAGATGTGATCTAATTTAGTACAAGCCATGTAAGATAAACATATTTTCGTTTCACTACAAGCAGAGCTTTGTCTTCGAAAACAAGGAAAATTTCCAAGTTTTGAAGGCCGAATTGTATCGATTTGTATTTTCAAATGAAAGTGATTTAATTTAGTATAAGCCACACAAGAACAACATAAAATTGTTATGTAAAACAAATGTACACTGTCTTCGATAAACAAGAAAAATTACCAAGTTCAGGGAAGAATGTATCGATGTGTCTTTTCAAATATAATTATTTTACTTTTGTACAGTCCATGCAAAGAAAAACATAGCTTTGCTTTACAAAAACAAGGGTGTACTGTCTTCAATAATAAAGAGGACTTCAAAATTTTGAAGGCCGGGTTAAACTGATGTGAGTCCTGGTAAAAAGATTTAATTTAATTAGAAAAAGCTACACAGGAAAAACACACTTTTGTTTCACAAAACAGCTCTCAACTGTCTTCGACAACAAGCAGAATTTCCAAGTTGTGAATGATCAATTGTAGTTATGTCTACTCTGAAAAGAATTGGATTTTATTAGCACCAGCCACACAAGAAAAACATACTGCTTCTTCATAAATTATGGCACAGTCTTTGACACGCAGAATTTCCAAGTTCTGGAAGAATCGTATCGATGTGTTTTTCAAAGAAATTGATTTACGTTAGTATAGCTCATACAAAAATAACAAAGCTTTGCCTTACCAAAGATGCCTTCAATGTTCCGAAAGTCTTCAGCAAACAAACAGAATTTCCAATTGCAAAGGCCGACTATCATTAATTTGTGTAGTTAATAGATTCGATTTAATATAGTAAAAGTAAGTTCACTTTGTTACAAATTGTAAAAGAACAACAAAAGTTTACTTTACCAAAAAAAGTATGGTACTATCTTCAGCAAACAGCCAGAATTTCTAAACTTTGGTCTCAAGGCAGTTGGCAAATAATTCAAACATACGGGAAAAATTTCTATTTCCTCACATCTTAAATCTCTATGGAACTGATTTCTTGTTGCTTAAACCCTCTATAGAATAGACAAATCTATTTAATGTTGATGTAGGAAATCTTCAAAGAACAGCAGGTAAATAAATTGTATTTTGCAAAGCTGTACAGTCCACAGTCCTTAAATCAGTAGAAAGAAGGCGGTTGGAAGTGCAGATTTTGTGTGTGATATTAATTATCGGTGCCATGTCGCAGAAAAATATGAGGATACTTGATTATTGTAAATTACGTGCTGAAAGAAAATGCATTATCATTTCAATGGACTATAAGACGAAAACATTTCTTGCAGCCACTCTTTATTAACTTGTTTAATATAAAAACAACTGCCAAATGTCAGCAAATGTGCTTTTTGTTACTACCAAACATAACAGCCTCCTTCCAAATCGCTCAAGCAGAGGCTAAGAAAATATGGGAACAGGGGAACGCCGTTCCAAGGAAACTAAAAAAGAATTTTTAAGGCTGCCTGTCATGACTGCTATCTGGAAAGCAAAACTGAATTGTTCATTTAGTTGCTCATCTTCATGAAGAAAGTTATGTGTAATTTGGTTTAGCGTAACGTAAAGGGTTTTTGCAAGGTTAAAAGGCTACATTTGCAGAGAGCAGAAATTATAAAAATATCTCATTTAATTTAAAATTAAACGAGACTTACCTGTAAGTTGAAGTTTGATGATAATTCTGCCAAATCACGTGTTGCAAGGAGGGTTAACATGAGATGCGCACGCACCGCCGTGAGTCAGTACTTTAAAGATCATTTTGTGGTCCTGATAGAGGAGTTAACATCATGCAAAATAAAATGAAAGGAAAACGGGAGGGTCACTGTAGGGTTGCTAAGGGCATGTTAACCCTCCTTGCAACACGTGATTTGGCAGAATTATCATCAAACTTCAACTTACAGGTAAGTCTCGTTTAATTTTAAATTCTACCAAATCACATGTTTCATCCGGGTTACCATGAGAATTTAAAGCAAGGAACACAAAATGAATTGTTCATTTCCAATGTTCAATATGCAACAAACTAAACACAATGCTTCACTTTTTATTTATTCCAACACAGAAGTACTCATCTGGTTCGTTAATGCGACTGGTCTGTCATAAAATTTCCTAAAAGTTGATTCTTCGTTCCATCCTGCAGCTCGAATTATCATGTCAGCAGAGACGGTTGCAACAGCTTTACTTGTTGATGCACATCTTGTGCTATGTGCTGAATACATCTTTGTATCAATGCCTGCTGATGCCAACACAGTTTTTAGCCAACGTCCTATGGTTGATGATGTCACTGCCTTATAAGGCTTAATGAATGATACTAACAGACTGGTTGAATTTCTACAATTTTCTGTTACTTTCAGATAGAACTCTAGTGTTTCATATACGCATCGTTCCTTGATAGGATATTTGTACAATCTCACATTTCCAAACACTTTCCCGGGTCTATCTTGTTTAAGGTGCTCTGTTAATGCAAATTCAAAACAATCTTCATTTTTCTTCATGTATGGATCAGAGATGTCAAGGTAAGTCTGTGTTTGGCAACGTTGTCCCGTCGTCAAAGCGATTAACATTACTAATTTCAATGTCAACTCCTTCAGAGTGATCTTATCAAGAGGCCACAAGAGACTGAGATAATCAAGGACAATGTCAACAGACCAAATAGTGTTATATTTTGGGACTGGCTTCTGCTTATTGAATATTCCTTTCAGGTATCTGCATACTAATGGGTGCTTTCCTATAGGTGTATGATTAGGCTGAATGTAACTGCTGTCAATATTAGATATAGCTGAACGTGCTGTATTCAAAGCTGAGTAGCTCAAACCTTTTTCATGTAAACTATGTAAATAGCCCAAAACATTGTTCACAGTTGGATGCAATGGATCACATGTCCTTTTGCCACAAAACTGTATCCATTGATTGATGTAAACATTGTATTGCTTTTTGGTACTTCCTCGCCAGGACAACATGATGACATCGGCAACTTCTGGAGAAATTCTGCACTCAAACAGGGATTGCCTGATAATCTGCATACCATCAGTGTTAGGTTGCGACTTAGTGGATGTGGAAGGTCCAGTTTTGGATGAATAAGATTTTTGGCAGTTGCCCTCACTACAAGGGGAATGTCTATCAGAAGATTCATTACTGCTGAGAAATATGCTTGGCTTGGCCACATTGGTATAATTAGAACACCTGTTGCTCTCTCTTGAACAATTTTCTGTACACATCTAGAAATTAGACAGAATGGAGGAAATGCATAAAATGCATACTGAGACCAATTAACAGTAAATGCATCAATGTGCTTTGCCATGGGATCAGGTCTCCATGACACATAGTTCTGCAATTGGGCATTGAGCCTGCTTGCAAATAAATCTATCTCCAAGTTATTGAACCGTGAAAGGATTTTTTGGAACACTTGCTTAGAAAACATCCATTCCAGTTCCATGCTGAACTTCCGTGAGAGTGCATCAGCACTTACATTATTACGACCTGGAATGTGAGCTGCCGACAACCAAATATTTCTAGCCATCGCCCATTCCCAGATTTCTTTTGCAAGTCCATTACACTGAGGTGATTTGCAGCCACCCATTTCATTAATATACGACACAACAGTTGTATTGTCACTCATAATTCTTACATGAATATCATGGCTTCCATGTAACAGTGACATGAGAGAAAATTTGACAGCTAATAATTCTAATGAATTTATGTGCTTTGCAGACTCATTTTTTGACCATAGACCTCCGGTGCCTTCACCATTTTCAATTTTGGCACCCCAGCCTTTCTTTGATGCATCAGTAAAAATGACAACCACTGGGTGACCATGAATGATTTTCCTTTGTGCAGTGTTTATGTTTTGTATCCACCACTCCAGATCAGTTAAACTATAATCAGAGAGTTTCATTTTTGCTTCAAAGTTTCCAAAATTTTCCTTCAAGGCATGGTTTTTGTCAGACTCAATATGGCGGTAATGAAGCTGACCAAATTCTACCCCTGGGAAACTTGAAGTCAATGATCCAATCAAAGAAGAAATCTGACGAATAGTAAACTTCTTGTCTTTGTTATGAAATTGCTTACACAAATTATAAATCTTCATGGCTTTCGGTTCTGTCAATTTAACAGTCATCAGTGTTGAATTTAGAGAGAAACCCAAGTATTCTATGCTTTGTGTTGGTTTAACTGCTGATTTTACAGGATGAATCGTGAAACCTAAAGAAATCAACAACTGAGCAGCAGCCAAGGTAGCCTTTTCACAATCTTCGTAAGTTTCTCCAAAATACAAGGAGTCATCAATATAACTGATGCATATATGACCAAAATCGCTACGCAAAGTTGCAAAAACAGGCTTCATCAGTTTGGTAAAAATTCTAGGGCTACTACTAAGACCCATAGGTAAGCATGTAAAGACATACAATTGATTATTCCAAATGAACTTTAAGTATTTCTGGTGTTCCTTAGCAATAGGTATGGAATAGTATGCATTCTTTAAGTCTAAAGATGTCATGTAGCAGTTTGGTGTCATTAATTTCAATGCAGTTTCTAACGTATCCATCTTAAAATGATGATAAGATACAGACTCATTCAATTTCTTCAAATTGAAAATAACTCTATGGGAACCATCCTTTTTAAGACGTGTAAATATTGGAGAAATGATTTGATCTGGTTCATTCACTGAGAACTGAATTATGCCATTCTCAAGAAATTTTTCAATTTCACTGCCAATGATTGTTTGCTCTGTTTCACTGAAAGTGCACTGAGGCCTGGGACTGCTGGTACTTGACAAAGGCTCTCTTTCAAAATCAATGTGAAAATGACAAACAACATCATGAATGAGAGGGTCAGACGTAATATTTCTCCACTCATCAATAAAATTTTGTAATTTGCCTGCCCTGAAAGGGCTTTGAGATTTTATCAATAAATTGATACTATTCTCACATACCTCATTTACTGGCTTTTTTGTTGTTGCTGCTGTTTGTTCTGACAGCTCTGATAGTTCTGATAGTTCCGGGACTGACCCCGGCCTGATCCTAAAAAATGACCACGTCCCTTCCAACTACTCTGCTTACCACGACCCATACCTCTAAAGCCACGCCCTCGTGGAATCTGGTATGGTTCTGCACGCTGCTTTGATGTTACTTTGTTGCTCAGCTTATTTGCCTTTGTCAAGTCTTCAACCTCTTTGTTTAAATCATCACCAAAGAGATATGAAGAAACTGGGACAGAAGGGTTGCACAATGAAGCATACTGCTTATTGAGGTCACCACGGAGTAATTCTCTGCGTTTGAGGTTGAAATCTCTATTTGCTGACATTAGTAGTATAGCAGCATGTGTCAAAGGAGTCAAGTTGTCATCTCCTTGCTTGCTGCTTGAAAGGTTGTTGCATACTTGCAAAATGGCATATAAAAAAGACATCATTGTTGTCTGAATCTTCTGGAGAGCAGAGTCTCTGTTCTTTGTGTCTTGTTTTAGTTGCTGCCAAATCTGCTTATTGATTTTTGGAGCTGCTACATTTGTGCAGTTTTCTGGCCTAAGGTATTCTTTCTGCACAGCATCAAGCTTCTCCTTTGGCAACTTTTCATTCAATAAACTCTGCATTATGTTGCTCAAGACCTTGTCAATAGATGGTCCTGTTTTTTCCCCTGTAGCAAATTGTGTGGCAAAAGACTCAAAATTGCTTTTTTCACTGGATTCTTGAACAGACTTTGTCTCTTTGTTCTGAGTAAAATTTGTAATTTGGTCAATTATGCTTGCTCCTTGCTCAGCTTCCCCTAAAATCATTGATATTGGATCTTGCGGTTGTTGATCTTCATTACTATTTGCATCATCAGTGTATCCAAAATCTTGGTACACTTGAGCAACTGACTCTTTGACATTTGCTAAAATATCAGCTTTAAAATCTGACATCATTTTAAGCATGGCTGATTGGAAGTCACTTTCCTTGGATGAATTGCCCTCAGGGTCTGTTCCTGACATGTTTTCAAATTCGTTGTCAGACATTTCCTTGCCTGTTTGACACGCTCTTCCCTATAACAGAGAGAAGTAAAATCAGAACAGGCCCTAGGCCGTTACTTCCTCTACCACACACGTGTGGCGGGTGTCAAACATGTTATTTTTACTTTTTATCGTACCACTCGTGGTCAAAACGATAAAAAATTACCAAAGATGCTTGAAACATGCAATGGCTTTTAGAGATAGTCACACTATCCGTAATTTTTCATAACAAATCAAGACACGTCTTGGTCTGTTGCTGAACATGGCCGTTCGATGATCATGCATGGGGATGGCCTAACCTTTCCTAAGCGGCCATGAAAAGAGTCATGCAGTGACACGTCACGAAACACACTCTGTAAAGTCGTTAATGATTTCAAAATTGATAGAATTCTTTTATCTGGGGTTTATAAACTGTTAGAATGAAAAGTACGTACCTGACTGAAACCTTGTTCAGCACCACAGTTTTGCGTCTTGACTTCACGGCGATAACAGTGCAACTGACTCACGGCGGTGCGTGCGCATCTCATGGTAACCCGGATGAAACATGTGATTTGGTAGAAATCGAACTTACACACAGAGTCAACAAAGGATTGATTGATTACAATAAGATTTTTATCTCGCCACGAAACAATGCTGTGTCGGAGTGATTTCTTTGTTCTATTTATAAAGGAGCCCATTTACCATTTCGTATTTCACATTAGCTTTAAAACGCCGTTCATGGGTGGGCGCAAGGCGAAAACGCTTAAGAGAGTATGCGTTTACAGACGTAAATGTATACATGTGGACGGGGCCTGAATAACTTGATTTAAAGGGAATCAACATAGTTAAAAGCTGGCTCAGAGCAAGTTAAAACTGTAATCTACTGAATTTGATAAATTTGACAAGTGTGGCTTCATTGCGGAGCAAAGGAAACAGTGCATGCGCAGGGGCGGATCCAGGTGTAAATCTGACGGGTGCCAAGGGTATGTGGCGGCGAAGCCGCCATAGGACGGCGCGGCGGGGGCGGAGCCCCCGTAAGGCTCGGGGGTCCGGGGGCGGAGCCCCCGGAAAATTTTTTGGGGACCACGCCCTTTACTTTTGCTGAAACATGACCACGCCCTTTATTTTTTTTCAAAGCTTTAATTTCAGTTAGACAATTAAATAGCAATTTCTCTCAGACTTTTCAGAATTTGGATAGCGCAGAAATGGGAGGACAGTGTGAACTATCTATTTCAATGAAATTTTAGGACAAACTGCAAATAACACCAAAATCAAAACATTTCCTATTTGAAGAACGGTGGTGTGGGATTTCGTTTGATTTGTATGGTAATTGTGCATCCTTTACATTACAAGGAGGGCTAAGAAACTCATTGAAACCAAATACGTTTGAGAATTGTGATTTGAGCCATAATATTTTGTAAGACAATCTACTGCTACAAAGCCCCTTTTGTCCTACCTGATATTCTGTAGATCAACCACCCTGCCAAACAACAACTCGCGTAGCAGCGACTGCCAAATTCAAACAACTAAACTTTTAACGTTTCCAATACAAAAGTAAATAAAAAATCTTGTCCTAGTCATATGATTGTTAAATCAAATGATTTAGATTTAATTCTTGGCCTAGAGAAGCGCTACATAAAATATATAGGGCCTACCATAACCACCGACGTTGCCTCACTGGCTGAGTCTTTGCTTGATAACTTCTGGTGTCTGATGAAGGTTCAAAAGTGGTTCAAAACATCCTCGGATTCGTTGGTATATCTTGAGACTTCCAACTCGAAACTTTCTTTCCTCGTAAAAGGGATAATCTCTAGCCTTCGTGCAGCCTAGATAATCTCACATCTTGGGCCGAAATTTGACAGGCTGATGTTTTTCCGCGGTTCTCTGGTTTGAAAAAAGCTTCTTCCTCATCTGGTGATTGGCTAATGGTCTTGTCATTTCTATCAAACGTTCTCCTATTGGCTTGCACCCCTCAAGGCTCTTTCCTATTGGCTTGCACACCTCAGATTCAAACTACGGGTGCTCCCGCCAATTTCCAGCACCCTTCATGCACCTCTCTGATTGGTTTGCACCAAGGCGCCTTCATTGCGTGACTTGCGCTGTGCTTGCCTCCGCACGGAAAGGAAATGAGGAGATTCCCCTTCTAAATAAAGACTGTTTGTTTGTGTTGGTCAAGCCGCGGGAGGATGCCCAACGTCTGGTAAGATTTACTGTCGACGGAAGGTGGGGCTGGAGGGGGGGCACTGGGGCAGTGAAAATATGGCGGTCTCATGAAATTTATCATTCATGTATTTGAACAAATGATATCTAATCAAATACTTTACAACAGAAGATTATAGGAAGCTTGCCCTCAATGATTTCCTTGCAACTTTGACGGGTGCTTGCGCACCCGTTGCACCCCCCTGGATCCGCCCCTGATGCGTAAGCGGTTCCTTTAGCCTATTTATAGCGGCTACGAGATATAACTTGAGATCTCGTAGAATTATAGATACCCCTTTGTATGTGATAATCCAGCGTGTTGTGAAAGAAAGCAAAGCCAAAGAACAATGGCAAGTTTAGCTTTCTCTTTGTCCTATTTACAGACGGGCAAGCAAGGGTGAATTTTGTAAGATGAAGTATACAGTTTTGCTTAAGTTTTGCTTATACTCTATTCATTTTGATTTAAGGGTGCATTCAGGGTGTGAAATCTATTATCCAGAAAGGCAAATCGCTTTGCCTGTTCGGAAACGTTAATCCTTTGTTTACAAGATTTGCCCCTGCTGCCAGGCATCATAAAGCTAATGTCCTTCACTTGAAGACAAGTCAAAATAATAATTGAAATACCTGCTCCAAAGCACCCAGATCGATATGATGTCAGCCTTGCTATCGAAACAACATCTCTACTCCACCACAGACCACTATATTTTCCGCTCTTGCGTGTAGACTGGTTTTCTGTCCAGGCTTACCACAGTCAACAGTGCCTCCTTCTTTTATCTCAAATTTGCTTGCCTAGAAAGAAACCACATTTCGGCTTGAGGAGCAAGGACAGATTTTGTAGAACAATAGCATCACTTACCTTTGATTGATACGGGAATTTAAAGTCATTAGTGATTGCAGAAAAAAGAAATTCCCGCAACAAGAAATACAAAACAAACAAAGCTGCAAAAATTGCCCTGAAACCAGTATGGCAAACTGTGGTCTTGTGCACGCGAAAGATGGTTCTTAAGGGAAGTGATGAGTTTCCGGCGAAAGAAGAAAAGTTAGAGATCTAAAGATCCTCCTCGCGGTTGTGCTTACTTGATTCATGAGCGGAGCTGAAGGCATCGTAATTCTCCCATATTTTGTATTTAAGGCCCTGTTTATATGGGGAAAAACACCTCACCTGCCAGACCCGGGGCTGAGAGGCGAGGTGAATTTCAGTCACTGTTTATATGAGATTTTCATCTCACCTGTGAGCCCCGGGGCTGGGAGGCGAGGTGGATTAAGGTCTCTCTTCCGTGAAATCAGGATGAACTGACCAATGAGAATCAACGAATAGATTCAATTCACCTCACCATACCGGTGGTGTTTCGTTTATATGGAAAAATTTCACCTCACCAAGGTGAGATTCCACCTCTAGTGAGGTGGGACTTCACTATACCGGTGGTGTTGCGTTCCTCATGTAAACGCGAAATGAAAGAACAAAGGATTTTATTGGAAGGTGGAATCTCACCTCTCAGCACCGGGCCTGGCAAGTGAGGTGTTTTTCCTCATATAAACAGGCCCTAAGTGAGACAATTACTACTCGGCTTCTAGCCTGTGGAACACAGGCTACTCGACTTCTGAATCAAATAAACAAAATCCGCAGGGCAGATCGTTACATGTATCCTTCTTCTTTCGCTAGGAACTCCAGACTTCTCTAGAGAACTACTTTTCGCGTGCACAAGGCGATGATTTGAGGGCAACTTTGCGGCTTTGTTTGTTGTGAGTTTCTTCTTGAGAATATTAATTTTCTCTCCAATTACTAACCCCTTTTATTTTCGGTGTCAATCAATAGTAAGTGATGCTATTATCTTACAAAATCTGCCCTTGTTGGGTACAGAAGTCTTTTGCAGACGAGCTAAATGACACAATGAAGTACAGCGCAGCAACCCGCAGCAACCCCGCAGCAACTAGTCTATTATAGCAAGAAAACGTTAGGCTGCATTCACATTGCACAATCTTTTGTAAGCGCTTAAAGGCGCGTGCAGAAATCCGCCATACTGATCCCTTATAGTGTTCAGACTGCAAAATATTTGCATGCGGAAAGAAGCTTGCTCATGCGAAAATGCTTGTTGGTTAGCAAGCAGATTACTTACACGCGCGTGCAAGCGAAATCTATTGTGAGCTTTCCATTTCACAAGTAAAAAGCCACCTGCTATATGGGATCCAGGGGAAATGTCAATCTGAACAGGAAAACGCAAACAAAAGCGCGTTTACGCAAGCAAAAGCATGCACGCAAAAACAAGCTTTTAATGTGAACGCAGCCTTAGTCAAAAGGACGCCTGCATAATTCCTTTGTTAGAGGAAATACATTACAAAGCGAAATTAACTCAAAAGTTTTACAAGTCTCGAGAGACTTCGCGTACGTTCTATTTCTGAAACTGACAACCTGAAAAGAGTAACAAGGGCAAATAATCTTTCAATAGAGCCGAACCGGATGTTTACATTTGCACGTTGGCCAATCAGATGTGACCATGACGTCACGCAAACAAAAGAATCGACGTGAGAAAGTACCCCTCACATATAGGGGGTCGTGCACGCGACTATTAGGTAAATTCAGGAAAAAATTATATTTTTCAACTCTGTACTAATATGTTTAAATTTTCCTCGCGGGTTTTTTTAAAAGA
This sequence comes from Aurelia sp. 3 sensu Dawson et al. (2005), assembly GCA_964020215.1. Classification (NCBI taxonomy): domain Eukaryota; kingdom Metazoa; phylum Cnidaria; class Scyphozoa; order Semaeostomeae; family Ulmaridae; genus Aurelia; species Aurelia sp. 3 sensu Dawson et al. (2005). Next base: position 2,598,591 of record OZ026580.1, read on the forward strand.
ACGCGTAAATCCAGAGAAAACGGCTTTTGAGTAAGGCCTATCATTTGGCGTCTTGATCCCTAACAAATAAGCCCTTCGAAAACAACATTAATTCATATCAATGTCTTCCTATTTTCTAAATATCACTGAACATACATTAGCAAGCGACAGCAGTTTGCTTTCAACAGTACCGAACTTCTATCACGGAGGCAGTGGCAACTCAAAACTTCGCATTTTTCATACACGAACAACATTGCATATCCTAAATCTGTGTGAAATAGTATGAAACGCGATAGATTTTCGTTTCGCTCTTAAAACCTTTGCATCTGAAGTATTTTTAAAACTTTGATCTTTACTTCTTGCTGTTATCATCCTAAAATATCCAATCAACCTTCGAGTTTTCAAAATTATGCCGTTGGTTAAGTGAAACGTTATGTTAAAGCTCTATAGCGTCTACTATCAATTGCAAACCCGCTATTGATCTCTGAAACGCTGTATTTTGAACGTAAGAATATATGTTGCCAAAGGTACGAGAAAGCTTCGCTTGTTTCCTTTCTACTGAGAGTTGATGTTTCAGCATTTAAGAGCAAAAGATATCACGTTTCAGTTTATAACACCAAAATGAAAAGTAAGGGGCAAGATTGTCAACTTCGAGAGTACAGTCCTTTTAACAGATCTACCTAGGGGTGCAATAAAGCCGAGGAAACCCACCAATTCCCCCTTTAAAAACTGTAGCTTTTAGCTAAATGTTGTCTCCTGTTAATTAAAGGTGTTTGCAATTTCTGAATTTGGCTTCCTGCGATATTTTGGACTCTACACTTATCGTTCTTCCTGGAAACTGCTTGTAAGAAACTTGGGCTTTAGGCTCACTAAAAAACAAATGAATGTAGTCTACCTAGCCTATCTAGTTTATGCAAAAAGCAGAAGATAGAGCGAAATATGACTTTCAACATATACCGGGTTATTTCCTTGCAACCTCATTGACAGAATGGCGTTTGTTGGTCCAGTATGATTCCTCAAGCAATTTGCTAGCCAAATATCTGACTTGGATAAGCCTTTCTGCCCAAGTATGCAAAGTAATGCAGATCAAGCAAATCTCTACTTGGGAAGCAACAGAATGCTTCACCGAGTCCATACGGGTCTGGTACACTTGTGGCACTATCTTTGGTAAGGTGAGTCTCTTCAGTCGCTGTTTTCAGCATTTCTTCTGAATCTTGGACGCTTTAGTAGACGTTTTAGGAGTAACCAACTGCAGAGCTATCCTAATTTACTCAACAGCCTCAGCTCACGTCAAGTGTTTTCCCGCCACTCCAGATTTTGACCAATGACAGAAGAGGGTTAAGGTCAAGCTCAATAATTGATGAAGAAAATTGGAAATTGACGACCATGTTTATAAATCAAAGTTTATTTTTAAATCCAATGAAATCGACAAAGTGAATCATTAAAGTTCAGCAAAGAAAATTCAGACATATGGTGTTGCTTTGAATTGACCCCCTAGGAACGCAACGATGAGGGAGGAGCTGCGGTTCTGCGGTTGGTATCATATGCTACCCTTTCCGTCGCCACTGCCTCGGTAATGAAAGTTCAGTACCCTTTAAAACCCAACTATTGCCTTGTTAATGTATTTTCAATGATATTTATAAAATAGGTAGATATTGATATGAATTTACGTGGTTTTTGAAGGGTTTATTTGTTAGGGATCAAGACGCCAAATGATAGGCCTTATTCAAAAGCCGTTTTCTCTGGATTTACGCATTCTCTTAAAAAAACCCGCGAGGAAAATTTAAACATATTAGTACAGAGTTGAAAAATATATTTTTTTCCTGAATTTACCCTATAGTCGCGTGCACGACCCCCTATATGTGAGGGGCACTTTCTCACATCGATTCTTTTGTTTGCGTTACGTCATGGTCACATCTGATTGGCTAACGTGCAAATGTAAACATCCGGCTCGGCTCTATTGAAAGATTATTTGCCCTTGTTGAAAAGAGTACTTTGAATGCCGCCCCTTAAAGAAAGAAAGTCGAGAAGGGAAGCTAAATACTGTGTGTCACATATTCATAAGCGATGGAAATGCGCGAATGCAACCCAATCTAAAGAATTTTTTCTGTCTATGAGCAGCTTCTTGGGGAGGAACCGGTCTAGGGGTTTGGACGCTCCAAAAGCTTACAAGCATCTGCGTTTTCAAAGACGTCCGCGTCGTTACCGCCAACAATACGGAATTTAGAAACCCTATGTCAATTTAAAAAAGAGATTAGAAATTGGTACGGAGAAAACTGCTTTTGTAAATTATGCCGCATCTTTATTTCAAACTTGGGCTATTTATAATGATTGCTTTTAGATATCCGGTTTTAATTGCATATTTTGATGGCTTGTAAATATTTTATCTATTACTTTCTTATCTAACATTGTACATACATCTTTTAACGTTGGAATCAATTAGCTACTCTTTATTTTAGCTACGGATATTTTTATCCAACGATAAACAAATTGATAATAATTGATTGATAATAATTGCTGCTAAAACAGCCTTGTTTCATTAACGCCTCCGAAGAAATCCTGTCGGCATTTTCATATTAGGAATGCGCTTTAAAAGATGGTCGAATGCTCTGCTCAAATCAACATGTTTTTTATCCTATAAATATATATAACAACCATGATCTCTCCTTTTTCGGTGCAAACGGGCCTATTTTGAAATTGGTCACACTCAGAGAAAATCGTATTTTTGCTAATAGCAGACTTTCTGTGAGTTGCAGAGTAATTTAACTGTATTCAGTAGAAACGGCAGAAAGAACCAAGATGCATCGCGTTCTAATTGCGAATCCTTAACGATTCTATTGCAGCACGCAATACATCTTGGTAAAAGGAAAGGTTCCTTGCCGCCATCTTTAGCGCAATCGTCAATTAAGAAAACCAGTACAAACCTTCAAGAATTGCTTTCCTCTCAAACTCAAGCCTCGTTTAAGTCTTCCACCATCATCGTTGTAGTTGAATTACATTCTATCTAAAAGTCATCTGCTATTGTTGCTGATCATCTTGGGAAAAACTTATGTTCAAACAGATCATCCACATAGGTAGATTAATGGATCTTAATGCCTTTGACGTCTTTGATAATTACTTCCAGCCACATCCATTATCTAGAGTTAAGATGTCGAAATAGTCAGACATATTGTAGAGGTAATCCATGAGAAATTCCTTGAAACGAAACTGACGTCCGTCCAGTAATAAACAACCCATGAGATTTGTGATAATGCAAAACTATTAATGCCAAAAATTTAAAATTATTGTTGGCTGAGACTTTTCTGATTCACATCTTCTCTGTGACAGACTTTGGAACTAAGATGGTGGAGAAATTTAAAAATCCCTGCATCCCATGTCATTAAATATATCCCTCTGTAAACGAAAGATTTCTAGCCAGCAGCAGTAAATATGCCACCTTCTTGAGGTTAAAGGAAAATGTGTTTCTCATTCAGTAAAGAGGAGAAAGCATTTCAGTAACAAGGTAAGTAGGGTTAATGGCTAATTTCTATTCAGTACAATTTTCCGGGCGGGAGGAAATTCTATTGTTTTCGGGAGAAAATGTCGCTCTGAAATTGAAGAGATAGTTACGGCTGAGCAAATTTTAATTGTCTAAAATTCCGCCCGCTCGGAGAATTCTGCTGACTGGAAATTGGCGTTAAAATCCGAGGGGCAATTCACCGAATTTTTTTTCGTACACCTCCCTTGAAATCACAAAAAATCACACACAAAATCACAAAATCACAAGAAAAATCACATACAGAAAGCACCAAAAATCACAAATCACTGAAAAATTCCTGGAAAATCACACGAAAAAATCATTAGAAATCACTAAAATCACAAAAAATCACAGAAAAAAATCATGTGATTTCGAAATCACAAAAATCACGTACGCTATTTTGAGAAGTGATTTGCCCCTCGTTAAAATCAAGTAAATAGCTATTTTGAGCTTATGCAGTACAGAAGCGCCGGGAAGGGGGGCAAGGGGGGCGGTCGCCCCTCCAATGTTCTCCAGGACCACTTTTCTAATTCTTCTAATTCCGGCGTAAAAATTGTGGGGGGGGGGGTAAGGCCGATGATCTTGGCAATTAAAATGTGTATGAGTATAGGTTTCTACAATCTTGCCATTTTAATTCCATTCTCCCACTATCTGTACAGCATTTCTCGTGCCGAAGCACCGAGATCCCCGTTCTACCAACACTCCACGTTTTGTATATGTCATCAAGATAGCTTCTAGAGGACCAAGTAAAACTCTTTTTCACGAACGAGGAAAAAGAATTTTGGTACTTGGGTATAGATAACGAAGTGCATGTTTTCGGCGAAATGCTGGAAGGTTGCTGGGAGACTTGTGTTAAGCCATAGCATAAGTTGACTTTTGAAAACTTTTCTAGACAAACTATTTTAGGATTGTCCAAGACTTATAGTTTTTGAGGCCATGGAAATTGTATTTGAGAACCGTTCTAGGACAAAGTAGAGTGTGTTTGGGCAAGAATTTTCGTGTGGATGTGACTCATTGAAAATAGTGACAAAATTGTGAAAGTTTCCCTTTTGGTCTTGCTAAAGATGGCATTCAGGATAGGCATTCTATGCCAAAGAATACCATGTTTAAAAATTTTGCCGGAGATGCTAATTTAAATGACGGTTGCAAAGTGATCAACAATTCCAATGTAGCAAGGCTAAAATGTGATCGGTAGGAGTGTTCTAAGCCAAAGTAAAGAGCGCATCCACAAAAATTTTCCTGGGGGCTTCGCCCCCAGACCCCCTCAATGTCTACTTGAATATGAATTTTCCACTCGACCCGATGCCTCCTTTTTCACAAACCATATATACTTCATATTTCTGAATCTGAGAGTACATGATAGCTCTTTTGACAATTCCATTACCGAGTGGCGCATGTTAGATTGGTCGCAGAAATTTTTGGGGATCCAAAGGTTGGACGCTTGGTCCCCGGTTGGACGTCATTTTCTAATTGTGGTACCCTACTCGTGTTATTTAACAGACTCGTTCATCTTAAGGTCAATCCATAAAAGCCAAAGTAGAGGGCGTGGTCCAAGAGAAAATTTTCTGGGGCTCCGCCCCAGACCCCATTCTTTTTCGCCCCTCCAATAAAAAATCCTGGCGGCGCCACTGATGCAGTAACGGTAACGGTGTATCCATATTTAGTAATGCCCGTCCCCGTTACAGTGTAAGATTTCAACCGATAACGCAAGATTTTCAACTTTTGACGACCTATATGAAAAATGTGTTTCTCGTGCAGTAACAGGAACGGTGTACACACATTTAGTCTAAACCACTCCAGTTATTATGTGAGTAAGATGTCGAACCAATAACGCAAAAATTGCAATTTTTGACGAGCTATAGGGAAAAAAGCTCATAACGCAGTAATGGGAACAGTGTACACACATTTAGTAAACACCACCGTTCCTTTTACCATGTCAGAAAGATTCATATTTTCTATAAATTTCAGTTTTCCACTCCTACTCATAATCTTGGAGTAACGGGAACGGTGTATACAAAATATGTATACAGCGTTCCCGTTGCTACAAGAGAGCCATATCTTCTATAATTTTCGGTTTCCAATCCAAATCATAGTCATACAGTAACAGGAACGGTCTATACAAAATGTGTTTACACCGTTCCTGTGCTAAATAAGAAGAATATTTTCTATAATTCTCTGTTTTCCACTCTACTTCATAGTCTTACAGTAACTGGAAAGATGTATATGAAATGTGTATACACCGCTCCCGATCCTACATGAGAATCATAATTCCTACAATTTTTGCTTTTTCACTACAAATCATAGTCATACAGTAACGGGAACGATGTATACAAAATGTGTCTACACCGTTCCCATTGCTACATCAGAACCATACTTTCTATGATTTTCGGTTTTCTACTCTAACTCAAAGTCTTAGAGTAACAGGAACGATTTATACAGAATATGTATACACTGTTCCTGTTGCTACAAGAGAACCAAATTTCTATAATTTTCAGTTTTCCACTCCAACTCATAATCTTAGAGTAACAGGAACGATGTGTACAAAGTCTGTGTACACCCTTCCCGTTGCTACATAAGAACCATATTTTCTATAATTTTCGGTTTTCTACTCTAACTCATAGTCTTAGAGTATCAGGAACGATGTACACAAACTGTGTATACACCGTTCCCGTTGCTACATGAGAACCATATTTTCTATAATTTTCGGTTTTCTACTCTAACTCATAGTCTTAGAGTAACAGAAGCGATGTATACAAATTGTGTATACACCGTTCCCGTTGCTACATGAGAACCATATTTTCTATAATTTTCGGTTTTCCACTGCAACTCATAGTCTTAGAGTAACAGGAACGATGTAGACAAATTGTGTATACACCGTTCCCGTCTCTACATGAGAACCACATTTTCTATAATTATCGGCTTTCCACTCCGACTCATAATCTTAGAGTAACAGGAACGATGTATACAAAATGTGTATACACCGTTCCTGTCGCTACATGAGAACCATATTTTCTTTAATTTTCGGTTTTCCACTCCAAATCATAGTCTTCGAAACAATAAAGCAAAATTTACAACCATTTATGATCTATAGGGAAAACATTCGTCTCATGTAGTTATGGGAACGGTCTACACACATTTAGTATACACCGCTCCCGTTACAGTGTAAGTAAGATTTTGAACCAAAAACGCAAAATTTGCAAGTTTTGACGAGCCATAGGGAAAACATGCCTATTATACATTAATGGGAACGGTGTATACACATTTACTGTAAACCGTTCCCGTTGGAGTGCGAGTTAGATTTCGAACCAATAAAGCAGAATTTGCAACTTTTGACGAGCTATAAGGAAAAAATGCTTCTCATGCAGTAATGGGAACGGTGTACACACATTTAGTATACACTGTTCCTGTTATATTGTGAGTAAGATTTCGAGACAAAAATGCACGATTTGCAACTTTTGACGAGCTACAGGGAAAATGTGCTTCTCCTGCGATAAAAGGAATAGTGCATACTTAATCCACACCATTCTCGTTACAAGGCGAGGAAAACTTCTAGAAAATCCTGGAAAACTTCTGCACTGCACGTAGCTTAGCTACGTGGCTAGGCCTATTGGGAACGTGAACAAAAAAGAGCAGCAAAGTACGTTAACATGTAATCACGTGACCTTTTGGTATGCGTGCCTTTAATGAGCCGAAGACATCAATTAGTTGACAAGATCAATGAATAGCTATACAGTGTGGGATGAAATCGATAATAGATTGAATGTCTTAAAGATAATCATAAAGATAATCTTTCGTTATTCATGGTTAGGTAAATAATTAGGGCATTCTGCCGGGGGAAGCGCTGCGAAAAGTCATAATAATGAATTCCAACATTTCTAGGGAATGAGTAAAATTAACGATTCGAGTTTGCGTGGCAGTTGCTCCCATGATATCGAGGCAAATATATTGACATGTAATTTATTCAATAGTGGACATGTTCAAATAAATTTCAAAATTTATCCGATTGAAACAGTTACCCCGCTCTAAAATTATGAGGCATTTCTCCAAAAAGCCCCGTCAAGAGCCTTCAACTCACCACCAAAAATCTGATTCCTAGAAATGACTTTTATATGCTTCAGCTCGTCTTTTTCTCTTTGGGATGGAACCATAACATTATGCCAGGCAATTCTATTCTACCAAGAGGCTAAAACGTGCTACAGTGTGTGAAAGTCGTTACTGTTGCGCAGAATATCAGGAAAAATTCTGTCGTGATTTTTGGCCTGTTTTGAAGGTTTCTGGAAGGAACTTTCGCGAGAAATCCTCTGGAAAGGGTACTTAGAATATTTATCCGAAGGGGATGTGCTGATTTTCAGTGTATTGTTTTCGCCTTTTTTCAGAACGGGGTATCAAGAGAAGGAAATTTTTCTGGAGCCGGTTGTCAAAACATATCAAAAAAGGAAATTTTATAAGATCAGTAGATCGAGTTGCTATTTGGTCAAACTTTGTGTTTTGGAGCATAGCTACCTTTGACCAATTTTTGCCAGAATCGACAATCATTTGAAGGGGGAAGTCTGGACCTAGATAAATATCCTTTTCGTGGGCATACCCTCGCAAAAATTTAGGTCAAGGCCCCTCCGGGGAAAATCCCAATAATTTCACGACGGAGTGGCCAGTTTCAGTTTGGTAAATTAAAAATGGATTTGAGTATGTCCTTGAATTAGATAATATGTTTGCCAATACATTCATCTTGATATCGCAGGAGGCGTGACTTTTAATACGGAGTTTTTACGTTATTCACCCACCAGGTGAATGAGTTATGTATAATGATGAGAAAGCAAGTGCTGTGTTTCATAGCAGACAATCTTTTGCTATTAATAGTTCGAAAAAGTACAACTTCTTGTAAGGGAAGCACTTCCCAAAAGCAATACCTGCAGACGGGAATTCATTCAATTCATACTTGCATTTCTAGCAAGGCGAGTAAACAATCTACGTGCGCATTCAATAGAAAAAAAACTTGCTCTATTCTGCTTCCTGAAAAAGATTAATATTTAAAATCTGCGAAGCTTATGGTCGAATTGGTAAATCGCTACTTCTTGGGCAAACTTCAAAGTTCATGATCAAAAGACCTCCTTGAAAATCATTTGCACCTTTCAACAGTCTTAAAAGAGACCCTGAATCGAACGATCATAAAGCATTTCATAGGATTTTCGACTGCGCACAGTAGTGAGCGAAGCTACAATACAACCCAATCGAGTATTTCGCATAAAAATATATAAAAAATTCACTCCAAATTTCATAATAAAATAACTCAGACTATTTTTAGACGGCAAAATAGTTTATCATGGATTTACCTAAACAGGTTCGTTCTTTCCTCTTCTACGTTCTATTCTTGTAGAAGGTCATTCAGACGAAGACGTTTTTAATGTCGGCAGTTTCAATGGAAGAATATTTCTAGATTCTCAATAGATGTCAATCGTCTTGAAAGCCATAATGCCTTTGTTTTGTCGTTCATTGCATGGAACAATCTTTAACCAAAATATCGCTAAAAACTGAAGGTCAGTGTGTGGCTGAAATGAATGTTCTTCGCCTTCGCAGCTATTCTCACATCCGTTTTTTTGTCCTGCCATATAATATGCTTGAAACATGAAAATTTGTAGGAAACTCTGGCTATCTAAAGCCTTTGTCATTTGTTTCGAGCTCTTTTTGAGTGTTCTAGGCGCAAAGGCGTGCGAAATTTTTTAAAACAATAGGACTTTTACAGACTTTTTACGGTGTTTTATTGAAAACAAAATGATTTTTTCCAATGTTACATGAGATTTTTACAGAGTAATACGCCTCTAGGATCTAAAAGGCAAACCTTCGAGCAATATGGCTCGTAGGTAACGAACAGATAAGGTACTTTTAACCGAACAATTTTACATATCTTTGCTAGCTTCGACGTTAAGTTTTCTTTAATAAAAGCAAATAAACAGCAAGTTCACAAAGCTGAAATCCTGAAAGCAATCATGCTTTACTGTATCACTTGAAATTAGCACTGCATGTGAAATTGATGCAAATTGAAAACGCTCGAGTTAATTCAACTTGCATAAATTCTGCTAAGAGTTGATTCTATTTATGTTAACTAAATTAGATTAAAAGACGTCAGTTTCCATGCTTTGATTAACTAGTAAAAATTAAGATTCTTCGAAGTTTTAACTTCACTACAAAGTAAGATTCTTTATCAAAGTTTAAACTTCGCTAGAACTTGTTTCTTTGTGCGTTCCAACACACGTTGCAATTTCAATCCAGTTTTGCTCTCCCTCAAGTTTTCGAAATTACGATATCTTAGTAGAATATAGAGCTCACCTTTTCAATGTGAATTTAAAATGTTCTTCTACATGAAAATGATTGATTTCAAACATTGATAACTGCGTGTTTGTCAGAAACAACGATCGCGAAAAAAAAGCTGAAAAGTGTTATAAATAGCCTTGCGAGAATTACTCACCTACTGGTTCTTGAGTCTTTCTCTGGTTTGAATTTGACAATTTTCAAGCAATCAGCATTTCAGTCTTCCGATCAAGAAAGGCTGCACTGAAGCTTGGAATAGACTTCTGGCGGAGTGTATCACCCTGAAAGACAGAACATCATAATTTTGAAGGTCATCGTTCTAATTTGATTCAAAATCACCAAAGGTTGTAAATTGTTTATACAAGCACCAGACATATGATTGAACTTCATCAAAAGTGACTAACAATAAATGCTAATTGATTAAATATGTATTAAGAACATTGTCAAACATGTTTTTAATAAATCAAATCGCAAAAGCGAGAAATTCGTGGTGCAGATAGTATTTAATAGATATTGTATTAAATTCCAAGAATAATTGTACAAATAAGATAAACAATTTCTTACCAATCATTAACGTACTGGAATATAAAATCAGGGAAGGCTTCCCGATAGACAGAGCAGAAACTGTGCATGCATGCGCCAAAACTCGTAACTATGATCAATCCAAACACCTCTTTATCTCAGATTGCTCTATGACGCAGTGGTGGCGCCAGGGGAGGGCTAGAGGGGGCTACAGCCCCCTTGTCGGAGGCATCTAGCCCCCCCGTCGGAGGAAATTTTGAGGTTTCGTCGGAGGAAATTTTGCAAAAAGTTGCACGAAAACTCAATTTTTCAGTCATTTTAGCCCCCCTGTCGGAAGCTCCAGCCCCCTGTCGGAAAATTTCTGGCGCCACCACTGCTAAGACGTCATTTTTACACAGTTTCTGCTCTGTCTGCTCGATGCAAATCCATAGTTTACCTACATTTTTGCCAGGGCCAATACCAGCCATGACGGCATAGGGGAGCGAAGAACCAAAATTTTCCGACAATAGAACCAGTATGGAACCATCAACAACAACAGCAACGATAGCAGTTGAAGGAACGTAACTTAAATACAAGCACCATATGTACGAGCTAACTTCTCACTAACTAAAAGCTATAATTCCTGTTGGAATTTATATCCTTTAACACTTAAAAATTCATGCTTTTATGCATTATTTCTCCTCAAAATCATCCAAAAGTAGACATTTAAATCACAAAAATTCGACAGGAAAGCAAAATATCCGAGAAACGGTCTCCTTGGAGTGGGGTGCTTCACCCCCAGCCCCCTATTGATTTTGGCCCTGATTTTTGGATTCGGTATTGAGTTGAACTATGAACATTTCAAACAGGAGCCCTCGATCAATTGGGATTCAAGTCAATAGATCAAATCTGCTACTGTTGTTTCAGATCGCATGATCATCCTTCCAAGGAGATGCTCTTGTAATACCAAGGGTGTTAGGACACGGATGTTTTGATTGATTATTTGTTTTCCTTGTTTTGATCCCAGTGTCTTGTTTTGTTGTCTTGTTTTCTGTTTTCTGTTCTATTTCGTCTTCAACTGAGCGTAGATAGGCCCAACCGCTCTCAAGTTGTTCGAATAGAGCTCTGTTGTATTTCTGTGTCTTAGTGCACCTTCACACAAGAAAGATTTTTGAAGCCGCAAAGCCAAAGGGCAGCTTTAAAAACCTTTCTTGTGCAAAGGTGCACTAAGACACAGAAATACAGCAGAGCTCTATTCGAACAACTTGAGAGTGGTTGGGCCTAAGTACGCTCAGTTGAAGACAAAACAGAACAGAAAACAGAAAACAAGACAACAAAACAAGACACAGGCATCAAAACAAGGTAAACAAATAATCAGTCAAAACATCCGTGTCCTAACACCCTTGGTAATACAAGATGAGAACATTTTACCATGAATAGCTTGACGCAGATAACTGGTAAGTGTATCAGCAGATGAAAATATGATTTCCCTCATGAGTATGTTCACTTCATCTGAGAAGGAATATACAATTCAACTGAATTTCTCTACTGGCAAGAAAAACTAAAAGCACTGGCAGTAAAGTTTTACTGTAAGAATTGGGACCAAACAGAATGAACCCTCTTCATTATCATCAATCACTACAAGTATTTTCTTTTATAAGAAACTGCTTGTTAGAAACTCAGCTCTCAGATCATCAAAAAATTAAGAAACTCCCTGTCCCTCCAATCCCAAAAGTCAGCAAAAATTGTCAAAGAAAAATGGCATAAAGTTAGTTGGGTATACCTTTAGATTTAAAAATTATTTCAAATGCCCTCCCACCCCCCCCCCCCCCCACTTCTTTCAGATTTTTCTGAGCTGGCGCTGCCACTGCAAGAAAGTTCCTGGCAACATAGCAATAACCCAAGATATTGGCTAACTTTCTACTGAAAACAAGCATGAAATATCCAGAAACAGTGCAAATTGAGGTCAGAATTGCTGCTAAACAACTCAGAACTAATAATTTGATTGTATCTGATGCTAAAAAATATCAGGGCCATACACACATTTTTAATAAGAAATTAAGAATTTGAGGTAGCACTGAAAGTTTGTTCAAATTATCAGATCTATTATGCTCTCTCCTTATATCACTTATGCACAAAGTACTACAAAGCCCCGCTTTGGTGCTAGGTGGGGGCAATGAAACAAGTGAAAATAAAGTAAAAATATGTTAAGGATTTCCCTAGTATGGAAAGCTGAGTTCTTGTGCGCCGGACACTGCACCGAAAAAACAAGAAACCAAGTGCTCTGTCCCCCGGACATGTCTGGCACAGAGCCCTTTCTTTGCATAGAGGGGACTTCTTTTATCAAAATTAACAGTTTCTGAAGTTGTATTTTCTCAACATTGGCATTTCTTAATTTTTTTGGTGATACAAGAGTTGATTTTCTTATACTCAGTTTCTTACATAAAGAATGTGTATCGTTCCATGATTTTAAATTTGGTCCTCATTAACAAGATTAGCTAAGCCACTAGTTGGGATAGACAACTTGACCCCTATTCCCTTGCATTGTTTCAAGTTGTCAGAGCTCTGGGTGCATTACGAGGCCCTCTCGCCGGAGAGCCATCTTTTGATTTCTCACACCAAGGTTTCTGGCAGCGAAGTTCCTTTCGTTGTGGTGTGGTGGGCAGTTGGTGTGGTGCATATGACCATAAATTCAGTAAATATGATAGAATGGAGGCAATAGATTTCTTCACTTTTTTTCTCTGCTCTGTTTTTGGACTTGTCACCCAACTGTTATCTCCCTGTGTTCTTTCTGTCACTCCCACAAACACCACCAAATTTGCTCTGGCAGCAAATCCTGGTTTGCCTACATCCCTAGTGGGAACATCCGGTGGAGAGAAACATTGAAATGCACTATCAGCGCATCAGCACCAAATTACAAAATGCTGGCAATGCTGGGCATTGCAAAATGCTGGTTTTACATTCTGAAAAGAAGCAGGATAGAAATTAGAAAGTAAAACTACCAGGAGACTGCTGTTGTTGAGCACTGATGGTATCGCATGTTTTGTTTGGCCATGGACAGATTGTTGAGCGGAGCCACATCATCTTGTTTGCCCCTTGCTTGCTTTGCTGCCCAACTCTCCAAAAAAGGCAACCATGCATGGCCCTCTTCCTTCTGTTGTGCTAACTATGTCGTGATTTTGACGATAAAGATTTACTCAATGCTGTGGCTGAGCATTCGACCCTGATCTGCTAATGACGACAAATGCCATCCTACCGCAAGCGAAAGGTTTCAGTTAACCGGTGCAGCACTTGGCGATTTCCCAGATGTAAGAGGAAAGATCTTCGTCACAGCCCATCCAAGAAGGACCTGGAAGTCCAACTAAACGCTTGTGCAGTTTCAACCCAATCCCAAAAGTCAGCATTTTGCATTTTCTTGAATGTTCGGAAGTTCCTGCAAACACATTGTGCAAGTTTCATCATTTTGTTTGGATCTGCTTCCTGTCTCGTGGTGCTGTCACTGAACCATATACAAGTTAGACGAATATTCGTCCAGACTCAGTTTCGTTTTCCAGACTCAGTTTCATATTCGAGACTCAGATTCAGAAAACACAAAAACCATCCCTTTTCTACAAACAAATGAACATTTTATTGAAAAATGAATGAATTTCAACACGAGAGCTCTATCAAGCACATCTAAATCCGAAAACACCTTGTCGATCGCACAAACAGTTTTTCTGGAAAAACGAGGTTTGTGTCTGACTCCCGCTTAGGCCCATTGCGAAGACCTTGGAAACTGTAACTTTTCTACAAGCAAATGAACATTTTATTGAAAAATGAATGAATTTCAACACGAGAACTCTATCAAACACATCTAAATCCGAAAACACCTTGTCGATCGCACAAACAGTTTTTCTGGAAAAACGAGGTTTGTGTCTGACTACTGCTTAGGCCCATTGCGAAGACCTTGGAAACTGTAACTTTTCTACAAACAAATTAACACTTTATTGAAAAATGAATGAATTTCAACACGAGATTTCTGTCAAACACATCTAAATCCGAAAACACCTTGTCGATCGCACAAACAGATTTTCTGGAAAAACGAGGTTTGTGTCTGACTCCTACTCTTTTCTAACTTGTGCTTTCACCACCATTCCCCAGTAACGTGCTATGAAAATTCCGTGACAAAACACCTACTTTGGTTTATACGTCAATGTAAGTGACAGAACGCATCATATGGAGATTATGAGTTCCTTCCTATCAATATGTTTTTCTTTCAGCAAAATAAATTTCAATCACTTTCCATTCATTCCGTGGCTATGCATCGTTTCAAATGGTTTCAGCATTTTATTGCATTATCGGCTGCTACTTTTGGTAGATGACTAGTTCTTTTTATCGCAGATGTCATCATGGGCTGAAGGAGACTACTGTGGTAGCCTAAAGATGCTTAAATTGCCTCGTTAAGAATTATATTTATTAATACTTACGATGCTGTTTGATAGAGTTCTCGTGTTGAAATTCATTCATTTTTCAATAAAATGTTCATTTTTTTGTAGAAAAGTTACAGTTTCCAAGGTCTTCGCAATGGGCCTAAGCAGGAGTCAGACACAAACCTCGTTTTTCCAGAAAATCTGTTTGTGGGATCGACAAGGTGTTTTCGGATTTAGATGTGTTTGATAGAGTTCTCGTGTTGAAATTCATTCATTTTTCAATAAAGTGTTAATTTGTTTGTCGAAAAGTTACAGTTTACACGGTCTTCGCAATGGGCCTAAGCAGGAGTCAGACACAAACCTCGTTTTTCCAGAAAAACTGTTTGTGGGATCGACAAGGTGTTTGCGGATTTAGATGTGTTTGATAGAGTTCTCGTGTTGAAATTCATTCATTTTTCAATAAAATGTTCATTTGTTTGTAGAAAAGTTACAGTTTCCAAGGTCTTCGCAATGGGCATAAGCAGGAGTCAGACACAAACCTCGTTTTTCCAGAAAATCTGTTTGTGGGATCGACAAGGTGTTTGCGGATTTAGATGTGTTTGATAGAGTTCTCGTGTTGAAATTCATTCATTTTTCAATAAAATGTTCATTTGTTTGTAGAAAAGTTACAGTTTCCAAGGTCTTCGCAATGGGCCTAAGCAGGAGTCAGACACAAACCTCGTTTTTCCAGAAAATCTGTTTGTGCGATCGACAAGGTGTTTTCGGATTTAGATGTGTTTGACAGAAATCTCGTGTTGAAATTCATTCATTTTTCAATAAAGTGTTAATTTGTTTGTAGAAAAGTTACAGTTTCCAAGGTCTTCGCAATGGGCCTAAGCAGTAGTCAGACACAAACCTCGTTTTTCCAGAAAAACTGTTTGTGCGATCGACAAGGTGTTTTCGGATTTAGATGTGTTTGATAGAGTTCTCGTGTTGAAATTCATTCATTTTTCAATAAAATGTTCATTTGTTTGTAGAAAAGTTACAGTTTCCAAGGTCTTCGCAATGGGCATAAGCAGGAGTCAGACACAAACCTCGTTTTTCCAGAAAATCTGTTTGTGGGATCGACAAGGTGTTTGCGGATTTAGATGTGTTTGATAGAGTTCTCGTGTTGAAATTCATTCATTTTTCAATAAAATGTTCATTTGTTTGTAGAAAAGTTACAGTTTCCAAGGTCTTCGCAATGGGCCTAAGCAGGAGTCAGACACAAACCTCGTTTTTCCAGAAAATCTGTTTGTGCGATCGACAAGGTGTTTTCGGATTTAGATGTGTTTGACAGAAATCTCGTGTTGAAATTCATTCATTTTTCAATAAAGTGTTAATTTGTTTGTAGAAAAGTTACAGTTTCCAAGGTCTTCGCAATGGGCCTAAGCGGGAGTCAGACACAAACCTCGTTTTTCCAGAAAAACTGTTTGTGCGATCGACAATGTGCGATTGAAATTCATTCATTTTTCAATAAAATGTTCATTTGTTTGTAGAAAAGGGATGGTTTTTGTGTTTTCTGAATCTGAGTCTCGAATATGAAACTGAGTCTGGAAAACGAAACTGAGTCTGGACGAATATTCGTCTAACTTGTATATGGTTGTCACTGATACCAAGGCCACAAATTGGAAATGTTGTTGCAGTTGCAACCAAAAGCGCGCCTTGTCCCCAGTCCTCCAATCTGCTCCAATCTGCTCCTCCGCGTCGAGCCCATTTGCGAAACGTTTGAACAAATCAGATGAGATGAAAATTCAGAATTAAACTGTTAATTTCTCTTAGTTTTGAAGTTGTCGCGTCATTAAATCGCTAAACCACAAACCATGAAAGCAACAGACTTGTACTGTTGTACTTGCCAAGGCAGCAGAGAGCAGCTGCTGATTATTGGGGGGTATTTGTTCTTAAAACAATAGAGAATAATACATCAAATTAATGCTGGTGACGTAGCACCATTGCTTTTAAAATTATTTGGGGGCTTGAGCCCTACCTGCCCCCCGCTTTTTACGGGCCTGGTACTTGCTAGCTTGCAACTATCTTAGACCTTAAAAAATATGAGCGTTTCTTGTGTTGGTAGCATCGACCTTCTTCAATAAGCTTAGAATTTATGGAGCTTGTAATGTTTGTAAAAGCTTCATTTGGCTACTCTCGTAAATCCTTTCAAAAAACTGCTGTAATTTCAAAAATAAAATTGATATTAAAAATCACCTTCCTTAACTTATGGCAATTTGCAAAGAGTTCCATTTCGGAATTCAGTTGTAAGAATGGGGCAATGTCATGTTAATCATTTGGTTTTAGGCCCCGTTTACAAGATACCGTTTTCCCTTCATATCGGATTGGTTTCACATCGGAAATTGGCCTTCTACCACGAGACCGGTTTCATTTCATATCGGATTGGCCTCCTGTTTTCATGAAAACGTACCAATCCAATACGTTTCACCAATCCAATCCGTTACGTTTTTGCGTTTTCAAATGAAAACGCTCTGAAAGTGGCATGAAACCAATCCCCTGTTGTGTAAACGGTTCGTAAACGATCCAGTCGGGTATAAATTCAATACGAAGCCTCCTTATTAATATTAGGAGCAAACTGCGCAGTTGCGCTTGCGCAGCAAAAGCATACAGTGAAACCATTGCAGTGCAAGGCGAAACGGTGCTGAAACTGGTCAGTACAAGCAGAGTCTATAGACTCTGGTACAACCTACCAATGTTTCCATAGATTGGATACAGGAACAAAAATGGTAATTCGCCGAGAAATTGCAACACCTCATTGCCTGTAAACGGCAACGCATGCCTGTTTAGGCTTATCACTATATTTTTATTTCTTTATGCGTTAACAAATTCTGTGGCCACGAAATTTCTATCTTAAACCAACAACTTAAACCAAAATTTGTCCTATTTACTGTAACGTTTGACCACGGGTTGTGGGGAAAGTAGAAGCTTTTATTGCAATAAAAACTTCTACTTTTCCCACAACCCATGGTTTGACCAACCTCCATTTTCAGTGCTCATAAAAACACGAGAAAAATCTCAAAAAAATATTTCAATCATCCAAAGCTCTTTGTCCTACGAATTTCGCAAGCGGGATGTTTATTCTGGCTCACTCATACCCTATTCACACTGCAAGTTAAACCAGTTTAAACCAGGTTTTCGAATAAGGCCTTCTGATTGGTCTATATAACAAATCCAGTCATTTGATTGGTTGAAATTTAAACTGGTTTAGATAAAGCTGGTTTAACTGTGTCAGTATGAATGCAGTTAAAATTATCATGGGTAGTTAGACACCGCAGTTGTGCTTCATTGACCCTTTGTTCATTTGCGGAGGATGAAATTATTTGCTACTACGGAAGAGTTAGCGTAAGAGACGGAGTAACTCCGATACCTCCTCCGCAGAAACATATAAATTTTTCTCCGCAGCAGCACATACACTGAAACATAACGGCGGTGTCTAACTACCCATGATATTGTGTTGAAACCAGTTGATGATTCCACTCGTCCCCAGAGTGAGTTCGTTGCGAGGCCATTCGGCGATTTGATTAGCTGTAACTTCGTTTTGGGCGGTAACTCCGTTTTGCGCAGGGTAAATGGCCGTGGCATGTCAAAATTTGACGGGAAACCACATTCTTTGCCCATTTCAACCATAACTTGCTACTTATCTCCGAAATTCGGAGAATAGCGAGCCATTTCATTTGCGAAGCTGCGGTGAAAGTTTCTTGAATTTGCAACTTAAGCCCATTTTCGCTCCAAACAAACCGAGCTTCTTTTCACATCAAACACACTTTTTAACCTCAGATTATTATTCAAATACCTTCAAAAATGTTGAAATTATATTCACAAAGTGTTTATATTTTGTTTCTCAATTTATCTTCAGCAGAATTAGCGCTAGGAGCGGCGGCCATTTGCCATCAATCAGCGTTGCCCAGCAAACCGTGAGATCCATAATGGCTGCTAATGCACCCAAATTCTGGATTCTGGGCGCATTTGATCGAAGTGTACCAGGGTATTTATTCGGCTTCGTAATCAGCGTATGACAGTAAGAACACCCTGGAAACGAGGTTGTGATGATTCCCAATAATATACTCTGGCAAACCCAGACCCTCCCCTCCTTCCTTCTCAGCCAATGTAAATTGAAAGAACAAAGGGTGACAAAGACGGCAAATGGTACATCCCATGTAATCCAGTAACGACTTTTAGTTCAGAACTTAAAACATGAATATAGATAGAATACGTGAACACATACAAGATATAAACAGATCAAAACATACTTGTAAATACAATATATAAGAACAAACTATGGGGGAGTCTGAAGAGGGGGGGGGTGGAAGGGAACCTGGCTATTTTTCAACACTAGATAGATGGTATTATGGTTGTGTCTTAAGCTCATATCCTGTTTGGAGTCCTAGGTAGCGATCCTAGGAGAACCGCCATTCACGGACAACATTTAGGAAATATTAAAAATTGAAACCCGGGAAACAGAGAAATTTCGGAGAAAAGCAGGATAATTCCTGTGAAGTTTTGTCGCAAATCTGACGATCACATTCGCAATACGCAGCTCTCTGTGCTCCATAAATAAATCAAGAAGCAAATTTTCCCACAATTGTTGACTTGGAAAAGGAATGTTCTGTGAAATTATCGGCTTAAACAATCCCTTCACATTTGGCTCATTTATATTTCATTCCAAATGAGCAAACTGGTCTTACAAACTAAATTTTCGTCGATTTAGAAAAGAAGCGGAGCATAGAAAACCGGAGACTCTGGGTGGAAGTTAAGAAGCAGTTCTCAGACTCGTTCGTCATAATATGTCCCAGTTTATATTGCTCTCGTATAACTTTGGATCCATGTCAAAACACTATTGTCCCTTTTATCTATAAAAGGATTTTGTCCTGGAGCAATGAATAGGCCCCGTTTTTGGATCCGCTACGAGAGTGCAACGGACCAGTCTCACGTTTACAATAGTGGTCAAGCTTTCTATAATACTTTTCTTCCTTCACTCTAGAGAAAATCTTATTCTGGAGCAGTGTAAACGGTCTTGAACCGAAACAACTTTGTAACTGATAAAAAATGCATGCAAAGTGCAGACGCAGTAATAGTTGCCCTGTGCTAAAGGACAAGTCCGGCGTTGATGAACTGCTATGAATGGTTTATCATACTTCTTGATGTCATTCTACTGAAAACGAAACAAGCCTGTCCTGTCGTTTTCCCACCTCTTAATCGTTGGAGGCCTCTTTATCGTGTGCTCATGCAGGAAAATGGCGACACAGCGAAAAGATTGGGCCTAAATTTTCACATTTTTCAAGGTAATGACGGCAGTTGAGAAGCTTCAAGTGTGAAATAAAAGTAAGAATTTGCGTCAGTAGTTGGTAGGTCTGCTTTTTAGAGTTTATAATCGTATAAACCCCGGACTTGCCCTTTAAAGATCATACGTTTTGGGGAGAAGGCTTCAAGGCATGGAGGTCCAAAGCCAAAATAAAAATTAGCTACAAAGTAAAATACTAGTACGATCTAGGAACCACGAAGAAAGTATCAATGTAATATCAATGTAAAATCAAACAAGGGCGATAAATAAACAAATGCCAAAGAAAGGGTATTACAAGCTCTAACTCAACGATGCAAATGTTCAATAGGCTTCTCTGTAAACAGAACAAAGAAAGCATTGAGACACAGCATTATTTTTGATTATCCTTTGCTCACGGGGCGTGTGTAACATCGACTTGGAACGGGATATTTCTAGATTGCTTTGATCTTTGCAGATGCAAGCCCTCAATCTGGCATAAATCCTTTGATTAAACAAATTCATTTGTCACGACTTGGATTTGGGACAAATTATTAGAAAGCATGAGCAACACAGCCAGCTCTTAATTCGACATATCGAATAGACATTCTAGCTATTCTGAAAAGAATCAGAATCGAACGATATTTTGCCACATTCTGTAGAATTTTCGAACGTGCACAATAGTGATAGAAGGCCCAACGCCACTCAATCGAACCATGGGTATAAAAATGTATAAAAATAACGGTCGATCCAGGCTCGTTTGCAGGATAGCTAAAAGGTCTATTAGGAGTTTTTCTGGTATGATATTTATCCCGAAATCATCGGTAGATCACAACTTAGGTAAATACTAAGTATGACAGGGTAAGAGAATCAAGACAGTCTCCAGGTCTTAGTCCGAAGGAAACTTTTTAGAAGACTGAGTGTCGAAGACGGTTTTATTAAAGAGAATACTGGCGAGGCACATTTCATCCAATAGGCAGCGAGAAGGGCTGTGATAAGACTTCTCCGGCTGAAAGAAAGATATTCTGCAAAGACTTCTGCAAAGTAAAAGTATTTTTTTAAATCCTGGGTACCATACCAGGGTTGAGGATAATTTTGAACAATTAAAGAAAATTTCATATCCCATCTTGAACATAGAAAGAGTTTGGGTACCCCACCATCTCTCAGCAAAATGGTTTATTACCCCATCCAGAAGTTTTTGTGCATAAAACATTGATACATGGACAGATACCAAGTTGTCTCCCAGGCGATTTTATACTATTCAAGTGTTCATTATTTCCAGGTGTCTGTTAACTTTTCTTTCAATTTTTCATTAATGACTTCATTCAAAATTGTTTTAAGCAAAATAGCTTTGTACCCCATAAAAATTGCTCTTAATATTTTCGTACCCCCAAAAATTCTGGAAAAAGTGTCAGACCACTGCTAAAAATCCCCCGCCCGGTTACCAAGGATTAAAAATGATGTCTCCCTGAATGGCGGGGGAAAGGGGCTGTTGTTGCTCTATGGAGAAACATTTCCCTTATGTTAAACAACGTATTCAGAATCATAAATCATCCGCATGCCACATACCCTCTACCACAATTACATCAAATTTCCACTGCTTCCCTTAGGATTAAAACCACACTCATCTAAATAATACCCAACTCTAAAAGATAATTTACGTGTTGAAATTGTTGGATAACTTCTAATACTGCTAGCTTCTATTCATACCAAAAGTTTACTCACAAAAGTCCGTCACACGACTCGGTGCTATTGCCTCGGGCTACCTGGCAGTCTGGGTTAACCGCACTACAGGCTCAGGGCTCTGGGCACCACTGATTTTAGCTTGAAAACGTCACAGCAACGGAGTTTCTGTCGTCATCTTCACGCAGATATCTGCAACTTGATCACACAGTTGTTTCAAATCGAATTGAATTGAATTGAATGACAAACCATACATCCACAAAGGTTATATATCATTAGACACGTGATCTCCGGCAGCCAGTAAGATGCAAGGATTATACATGCATCACTTGAATGAGTGCTCCGCCAGTGAAGCCGCGAAACGGAGGTCTGGAAGTGATTTATCATAGCCTTCTTTTCCATCGAGGAAGTATGTGATGATTGTCCCTTTACCCTGTAAATATGACATTAGACTTACAACGTGATTCCTTGTATTCGTTTAACATTTATAATCTAATGTTTTAGGGTGGGTTTGATTGGTAATTCCAAACCTATCAAATTCTGAAAGCGGTAGACTTCGCAGAAATGGAAACACAGTTCCCAATCAAACACAAAATTCTTCAAAACAACAGGTTTCAGATTTATCCTGGCAAAGAAGAGGTTTCCAGTTGAGAAATACGAAGACGAGTCTGGTGCTTAGCAATAAAGAGTAAATTTACCGATTACCATAGCAACGCAAGCAAAGTCGCCTCTCTTTCAGAGTTCTGCAAATGAAATCGAGGATCTCTCCAAAGTCTGCCAACCTTCTGCCTTCTGGAGCAGGAGGCTCAGCAGGCCTACCAAACCTTCCAAACCTGCCGTTTTCGGAATTGAGGAGTCAATCAAACACAAATTCTGAGTCTTCCAAGTCTACCGTTTTCAGAATTGGTACCAATCAAACACACCCTTAATTTCACCCATACAAAGGCCTCACGACCAAACGGATTCTAAACAGGGACTAAAATCTTACGAAAAATTCGAAGAAACTTAGAGCACCTTCCATCCTATGAACCTCGAAAGAAAAGTCGAACGTCCCTTCGAAGGTCATTTCGAGCGTCGCTTCGCTTCGAGAAGTCGAACTTTGAACTAATGAGCCAATCAAACGCCAACCTCGTTCCCAGGCCCCAAACGGTCTTCTCGCAATCTCAAGCGTCGACCGATTTGGTCGATAGCTCTAAACCATGAGAAATTGCATTTTCTTCATTGTTCTGTGCGAGGAATCCTTTAAGATTTCATCAATGTTTTAGGCCTTTTCTCGGTCATTTTGCAACCATGAAATTTCTTAAAAATTAAATTGACCTATATTTCTAGCGCTCGTAAGATAGCCAGAAAAATCACAAAAATACTTCGATCTTTTGGCTTTTCACTAGAATCTGAATCATTCAGATATGTGAAGTACATTTGATGCTATGAATTTACATAAGTGGAAACTTTTTCTGGCTCACCCGGTACAAATCTGATTGGGTCAAGCAATGAGGATTTAGGTTCAACCAATGGCCAAGTAGCATAGGTTCCAAATCTTTGGATCGGTGTAAAAGATGGATGTAAAATTCAATGACCTATTTCTCCTAACTGAATGGCTTAAAAGAAACTTTAGGTACCAATCCATAATTCTACCGTAGGGCTTTTCCAAAAATTTCGAATATTTATCTATATTAAAATATATTTTAGTTTTTCAGCTCATTTTAGGATGCGATGTCATCAAATTTCTCATTTTATGATGTGACATCATCAAATTTCTCATTCAACGATGTGATGTCATCAAATTTCAAACCTTTCATAAAACTGCAAAAACCTTCGTTTTGTTTACTGTTTGGCGGCAGAACCCATTTGATGTCCAGAATTTCTGGCTTCTTACGAATTATGAAATTAAATTTGACAATATACCTTCATCGTGACTGGACCTCTTTCCACCAGTTGATACCCACATAACTGATCAAGGAGCTTTTTACATTCTGGACTGACGTGTATTCTCAAAGCAAGGCCACTTGATTCCATACGCGAGGCATAATTGACAGTGTCACCAAAGAGACAATAACGAGGCATTTTGAGTCCAACGACGCCAGCAACGCAAGGGCCTAAAAGATAATCGAGAATACTTCATTTTATCGAAAACAAATAGACAAGCTTCACTTGAACTTCACAATTCAAGAGTCAGCGTCAACTCAAAAGTAACTATGATAGCAAGAGCACATGTTAGGCGGCTACATTTGTTGGGGCAACGCAACGAGATACAATGTTACGGCTACGCCTACTTTACTCAGGTTGTTTCAGCTCAACTTTCCACGTAGATTCAGAATATATATATTTTTTGAATTTACGTCATTTTGCTACGACATCATAATGATGTTTATAAAAATGCTTGGAAATTGTGTAGAAAATCTCGGGAAAAATGTGTTATTCAGCTAGATTTTCGATCAATCCATGCACAATTCATTTCCGTCGTTCCTTGTAAAATATACAAACTCCACGAAAAATACTGCTGCAGGGAAAAAAGGTAGTGGAGGGCCTTCAGTTCACAGCTGTGGCAATAACACCAACACTGAATTTTAGTTTAGTTTGGTTTGTTCTGATCCATCAACGAACCCGCAGCTGCAAAGAGATCAAAAAGTAGATTCCAATCGTTGAGCTAACCTGTGTGGATACCGACTCTCAATTGCAGTTTAACATCAGGAACATGTCGAATTCTAAACGATTTAATGCAATGAAGCAAATCTAACGACATTGTGGCGATCTCTCCTGCATGTTTTATTCCATTTCTTTGCGGTAGGCCTGATACAACCATGTATGCATCTCCAATTGTTTCCACCTATAAAACAACATATAAGTTTCGATCAGTACAGCACTTGTCTCACTGTCGTTAGGCCTTTTCCTACCAAAAATGAAATTATGCAGTTGTCTGTGATTTTTCTTTTTTGAATATCGCATGATGTTTAAGCCTCAAAAATACATTATAGTGTCTGTTAGCATAAACTTAATTACACAGGCATACAAATGAGATAACCCTTCTGCTGTATTTATAACGAAGTGGCTGGCAGATAGGTCCCGGGCATCTTGGAGTTTTGCCCGAAAATTGTTTTGATGCCTACGTCGCTACGTGACTCTGACTTCGATATAAAGTTTGCTTGTGGACAAATGTACAGTCAAAACAACTGTTTTCATGCATCATTTTTCAAAGTTGGCTGACCTAAGCAGGCCAGGCTTTTCATACGGCACGGTCAACATGATAAAACGTTTAAGCAAATCTTTTGAAATTGCCCTGGGAATCGAGCCTTACAATCCACTAAATCGTCGGTCAAATACAAAATGTTTTCATTTCGGTCATTGGTGTTTGCAGCCAATGATTTGATAAGATCCCGTGTGTTATAACATAAATTGTATTTAGGTAGTCATACCTAGTATGAAATTCAAATAACCATAATAAAAACACACTTACACTCTCTTTATCTTTCTCATAAAGAGAAAGAGAGTGTAAAGAGAGATAAAGAGAGTGTAAGTGTGTTTTTATTATGGTTATTTGAATTTCATAATAGGTATGAAACTACCTAAATACAAATACAAAATGATTTTACTGCTTTAACGATGGCACATAAAAGTCTGTCGCAAACATGAAAATATGGTAGACTGCTAACCTTGTAGACATCATGAACATCCAAAACACGATCGAAGCATGTGTACAAATCATTCAGCATATCAACAACCTAAAGAGTGGCAAAAAACATACTTGAAGAAAAATGTAATTTAACCTATTGGATACTTGTAATTTAGCCTATGTCTCGTTCAATTCCTGCCTTGACCGTCCCTCCACGACACCCCGAGGCATTTGCATATAAAAAATTACCGGTCCCCGGGCATTTGACCGTCAATTTTTGCCCGGCCTCCGGGACATTTGACAATAATAAATGCCTTTTCTTAATAAAGCTACTGGGTATGTGCCATTTTTCATAGCAGGTCCCAGGGCATTCGCCAAAAATTTCCCCGTCCCCCCGCCATTTGTGCATGGAATTTGGAAACTTTTGTTGACCCCCGGGGCTCCCTGGAGGGATGGGCAGGGTAGGACTTGAACGAGACACTATAAAGCTATTCTTGCTATTCAACAATACCTAATGTCATAAGGGGTTTTCAGCGCCGTGTACTCATTGACTACAAATGCAGATGACATACCCAGTTGCTTGAGGAGCTTGAGAACCATCACAGTGTAGAAAGAGTGATACAACGCAAGTCTTGCAGCCTTCTGGCGAGCAAATCGCAGGACACTTCTCTGTTAGAGGTGTCAAAAATGAGGTGTAGAAGCTACTTTAACGCACAAAAAGCTAAATTCTTATATCAGCTGGCATCTGTGCAATATCCTATTCTGACAACCTGGCGCTAGCCGCTGAAAACAATTTGAACTGAACATGGACGAGATATTCTACCGGGTGAGCCAGAAAAAGATTCTCGCTTTTGAAAATTCATAGCATCAAGAGTACTTCATAGACTTGAATGATTCAAATTCTAGTTAAAAGCCAAAAGATCGAAGTATTTTTGTGATTTTTCTCGCTGGCTCAGAAGCACTACAAATATAGGTAAATTCAATTTTACAAAAATTTCATGGTTGCAAAATGACTGACAAATGGCCTAAAACATTGATCAAATCATAATGGACTCCTCGTACGGATCAATGAAGAAAAAGCAATTGTTCATGGGTGAGAGATATCCACTGTACATTTATTGCCTTGCATCCATGGGAATGAAGATGTTTTAATATTTCCTTGATAACTGATGTCGTATAACTCTTGAGAGAGGTGAAACGCCCATTGCGTATTGTTCTGCGTAAGGAGAGTCCATGCAATTTGATCGATGTTTTAGGGCCTTTTTCCGTCATTTTGTACCCATTAAATTTTTATCAAGTTAAATTTACCGATATTTCTCGTGCTGGCAAACAGTGAGAAAAACCACAAAAATACTTGAATTCTTAGGCCTTAAACTAAAACTTGAATTATTCAAATCCGTGCAGTACTCATGGTGCTATGATATTTCAAAAGTGGGAACTTTTTTCATTCTCACCCAGAACTAAAATCAGTTAGTGAGATATACTAGGTGTTTGAAAGAAGTTAGCACACTTTGCGGCAGTGGAATAAAAACTATGCAACCAATATCAAAGAAATTTGAATAAATTTTCACATCTTAAGTTAGCTTCTGACTGATCGTTGAGAATTCCAAATTTGGATATCGGCCGCATACTTTCGTCCACAGCATGCAAAACGTGTTAACTTTCTCGACTCATCTGAAAGGATATTTCAGGAGGGGGTTGATTTCTAAATTACGACTTTAGATCGTACCTGCATTGGAGTACTTTGTGAAGCAAGAGCAGTAAAGCCAACGATATCACTGAAGAATATAGTAACAGAATCAAAACTTTCAGCAGTAACAGTGTGTCCTTGTTTCAACTCTTCGGCAATTGACCTATAGAGGGAAAAAATATTCATTTTAGTGGCATTTTTCATCAAATCATATTTTGCAATACAAAGGCGTTTCTTTAATGTGGGGGAGAAATCGTCCGCGTGCTTTGAACATAATATGCTTTAAACATGGCCTTCTCGATGCTATAATTCTGGTTGGAAAAACAAAGATAAAAAACCAGATTACGTCTTGGCAGCATGTAAAGCATTCTAAAACTTGATAAATTAAAAGGTTTTTAACAGTGCTTGGATTTCCAAGTTACCTATCGACTATAGACAATTATGATTAAGATGGCGGCGAGGAACTTATCACCAATCTCCACTGCGTTCTTTAATCGAATTACTATACAGAATCGTTAAGGATTTGCAACTCGAATACGCTGCATCTTGGTAAAAAGTTCTTCGCCGCCCTCTTTAGTGTAATTGTCTGTTCTGAAGATTTACTGTTAGAAAATTTTCGTTCATATCTCTGCAGCTTTAGAAGGCTTTGTCGAGTACTCATGCTGAGTAAAAGTAGTCTTTCATAGCTAAAAAAATTCACAAAAAAATTGGTAGGCTGCCTACCATTGTTAACCATTACTGAGCCTGAAGCGGTAGCTACGCCAGATATGCCGCCTCATTGCAAAATTTAACTGAACAAGGTTCTTGAATCAGGTCTAACTATAAAGCGCTGGAGAAAAACTTCCAATTAACTGACTGAACATAACTGAACATAACTGAACATAACTGGACATAACTGAACATAACTTACTTAGGTAACATCTTGTACAATAACTCATCAGTTTTTTGTTTCTCTGCAGCAAGTTGTTGTGTTCTCTCTTCAACCAAATCTTCCAAATTATTTGCATATTTTTCAAGCATACCAACCATATTGTCAACCAAGTTACCTTGTCTATTGTAAGAATAAATAGTCTACATCAGTAGCAGAATGACTTTACAATCATTTATCGATCAAATTTGGAGCGAAAATCATAAAACAGTATTTAAGACAAATGACTGAGATATAAAGCAACTTAAATCAGGGGCCCGGGCAATCTAAATATAGTCTTATATATTCCATTGTATTTGATGATTTCGAGAGATTATTCAATGAATTGGACAAATGAAGGCCGCAGCCATCTTCGTTCAATTTGAAACTAGACACTATATATCCGTCATTTGTCTTTAAATAGGGAAAAGTACGGTTAGGGTTTTAAAATGCATGCATTTGTAAATAACCTGACTTTGCTGAGCTTGTTGAATTTGGGATCTACAGATTCAAATTACAAAAGAAATTTGAATGATTTTACAGAATTTAACTTTGAAAACATCTGTCTTTCCGATATCTTTCATACATGGTGTCCCGATAAATAGTAGTCCTCTTCGAAAATCACCAAAATTTGATTACATGGCTGATCTTCGACCTCGTTCCCATGGGTCTCTGTTCTTATTAATAGGAGGCTACACCTCAAGAGATACCCTAGACTTATACTGAGTCGTAGTTTCGCCATTTGCCTGAACTGATATACCGCTGCCGAGCGGCTTATACGGTTTTCGTTAGGTGACTGAAGTTAGGCTCGGTCGAGTGAGGTTAAACTGCGAATGGGTGACGTCGGAGGCCTGGCCTCGCAGCTCACCTTGCCGTCTTTCGGAAAGGGTGTTAAACTGGGGGACCTATGCCTGGATGCGGCATGCATAGTGGGCCTAAATAAGCTTTAAAGTAGCTAGAAATCCTGGCAAGCTCACTAAAAACAAACCACTACTACTGCTTGCCAAATTTTGACAGAGTTTGATCGGATTGGTATACAGGGTGTCTCAAAAAAATTGTTCGACGTCTGATTAAATATTGAAAAATAAGGACAACAAGGACAGGCTCATGGAAAAATAACCCTGTTCCTAAGATTATGAAATAATTTTAGAGACTAAAATCGTGCAAATCGGTTGAAAATTCACTGAGTTACGAGCTCTCGAAGATCAAAAATATGCGATAGCTGAAACCAGAGACCCCCCCAGATTACTTGTATTGCAAAAAGCTCGAAGACGGTTGTAAGAGAAGCTTATCCAATGTCATACCTCTCGTTGATATCAGAGCGAAACAAATAGGACATCTAAAGTAAATTGTTTCTTGCGATCATTCTGAAATTTTCTTTTACATTGCTTAAGTCCCAAAACAGTGGTTCAAAACAAAATCGGCGATAGACTGAATCTGTTTCCGCAAAGCATCCATATGCTTGACAGTTAGATTATCGAAAACATGCTTGAATCCCACTTGATTCGCCCTGAAACAATTGAGAAATAACAGAAACGACGGCCTTTGGGACTTTTACCAAAAATGCCATTTTGAGGCCTCTGGTTTCAGCTTTCGCACAAACTTGAACTTCAGAAGCTTGTAACCCCATGAATTTGTAGCGGATTTGCAAGATTCTTGTGTCAAAAATTAATTTCAAATGTCAGAAAAAGGGTGGCTTGATCTAGGGTCCATTCAGCGTATCGTTATTTTTAGTATTTAATCAAACGTCGAACAATTTTTTTGAGACACCCTGTATATAATTTGTTTGGCAGACAACAGATCTTTTCGAATGCCATATTCGACATTAAGATTATATTCTACTGTTCAAACATTACTCATTGTAGCCAAAGCCATTTGAATGTTCTTATTTCTGATTAAACGTCAATCTTTGTAAGTGAGAAATACCTTTTGGGTCCAAAAGAGCCAATCACATTACAGAATAGCTTAACAAGATCCAGGATCAATGAGAGCGTTGCAGTTTACGGAAAACTTTCATTGTCACTGGGTACGAGGTTAATATATTAAAGTTTGATAATCAATTTTGAGTGTTTTTTTAAACAGGAATAACTTTTTGGACACCAGGTAGGAAAAGTCTAGAGAAGAGAGTGAATGTTTACCACATAACGGCAGAAAGCACGCTCTATGAACTCTAATCAGAATGCAGGGCCACTGTAGGAATCTAACTGGCTTTAGAGGCACTTTTGATCCTAAAAGGGGATATTTCATCGCCGCTGGAGACTCTAAAATCCCCATCCTTAATAAAATATACATTTATAACAAAATGCTCCTACCTTCCACCATGCATTTGTCGAATCTTTGCTTTAACAGCTTCAAACGTTGGCCGTTGTAACGGATTTTCATCCCAACATGCTTGCATCAATTTTATGTATCTTACATCGGTATCTGAATCGGGAATTCGTGGTCGAACGGCTGGGTCTCTACTTTCACTTACTGCTTGTACGATATCTATAGATTGAATGAATAACGGAGTCAGGAGAATCTGTAAGAATATGCAAAGTAACTGTGGATTGAAGGCTCTCCACCACTGCTTTCCCTGAAGCAATGTTCTTCGTGAAGGTTCGATATTTTGCAAACAAATCATAGAAACGAATAGTGTATAGATTGATGTGATATAGCATCAAAGCTGCAAACAAAAAATTTTTTCGCACATGTCTTTTGGTTCCTACTGATGGCCATGCTCTCTCTCTCTCTCTCATTTAGTATTTTCTATGAAACTGGTTCTTGAAGCAATTTTACAAGTTAAAGTTACCTTTTGGGTCCATTTGTCTTTCCGCATACGGATCTTCTCGCGACATAATCTCAGCTAGAATGATACCATAACTGTAAATATCTCCCGGTTTCGTTTTGCGGTCGGAACGATCCAGTAATTCCGGTGCAACCCAAAGCAGTTCTAGAAAAGAAAAGTGAATAGTTTTAATTAAAGAGTGTGTCATTTTCCAAAGGATCTTGAGATTGGAGAAGATGTCGCAAAAATGCCCATGAAGCGAGTTAGACTTACAGTGCACAGTAACATGCCTTAAGGTAAATACCAGAGATGGCGCCAGGGAAGAAATGCTGGGGGGACAAAAACTGACAGAGTGCCGACAGCGAGCGAAGCGAGCAAAATTTTTACGGGCCACACCTTTCAGATCGGCTTAAAATGCGACTACACTCTCAAAAAGCATAACAAGCAAGTTACGGGAGTGCCGACAGTGCACAGAAATTTTCAAAAATTCAAGTGCCGACGGGAGAGCTCAGTGAATTTTTGGGAGGCTCCTGCCCCCCCCCAAGCACCCCCGGTCGCGCCATCCCTGGTAAATACCCGCATATAAGAACCTACTTTTTTGAGAGCCAAACTGAATTAGTTTCCTATTTGAAAGGAAGTTATACTCATTTCAGCGTAAAAAGGTTCTTAAGGTCCTCGTTTAAAGGCTACTTTCAGCAAATTTTATGAAATGATTCATGAAAAGGATAAGAATGAT
Source organism: Aurelia sp. 3 sensu Dawson et al. (2005) (assembly GCA_964020215.1). NCBI lineage: Eukaryota > Metazoa > Cnidaria > Scyphozoa > Semaeostomeae > Ulmaridae > Aurelia > Aurelia sp. 3 sensu Dawson et al. (2005). The sequence continues at coordinate 2,629,980 of OZ026580.1, forward strand.
AGCTGCTTGTTCTTTTACCCCACACTTTGCAGAATCAACATACAATTTTGTAAGTAAAATACACTATTTCCACATAGTTTTAATCCAAAACCATATCAAAATTAACATACAAACTTGCTTAGCTAGATAAATCGAAAAACTTAGGTAATTTCTTGCATTGACACACGTGGAGGGGTTTAATAGAGAGTGACAGCATATTCAAAATCTTGGCTTGGAAGGGATGGGCTTATAGCGAGGGGGTTAAATAGGCTCTTACGGCAGTGCCACCCAGGTTTAATTAATTTTGGCCAAAGTGTAGCGATTCCAATTTTGAGGAAGATCTTCATCGTATCACAGAGAAAAATCATGCAATATAAGGATATAAAAACATCCCTAAAAATCAAGTTAAAGCCTCAACTAGCCAAAAAAGAGAGAATTTCATAATGAACATACTTCTATATTGTTGATATTCGGATATATCTTCTTTAGCATTAGCCTTGAATTTATCTAAACCATAATCCGTGATTTTGCACACCCATCTGTTGTCGATGACGCAATTGCTTGAAGATAAACGGCCGTGAGCACCAATAGGACTTCGATGTAACTCCAGCATACCCTTCAAGAAACATCAAAACGGAATGATTCTCTGCAGATTCGAAATAATAATGGTAAACAGAAAGACAGTAAGGCCCTACATTTAAGAAACCATCCGAAAGAAACTTTTAGGCTACTGACAAAATATTAGCCCCCTACCTAAAGAAACTCTCGATGCTCACACCCGAAATAAAGTTTCTTGTATTTTGAGTGGCACTAAGTACTGGTATGATGGTCTGAGAGAATGACATTTCATACAGGATTCAAAGACAAAACATGAACATACCATGCAAATAAACATGAACATACCATGCAAATATCCGATGCGAGAGACAATTTGAACATTGGATCCAATTTGATGTCTTCATTTTGTAAAATATCCTGCAAGTAAAAAAGAAGCAACATGATAAATTGAAGTATGGTAATTTTGTTTTAGTGACCATTGTTTTTACGACATGGGCAATTATTTAACTTCGAAACGAAACATTGTTACCTTAGATATTTCACTTCCTATCAGCAGCGATGGACAGCAAATTATTTAAAGTAACAATGTTCAGCTTCGAAGTTAAATAATTGCCCGTATCTTACAGAAAATGGTCACTGAGACAAAATTAGCAAATTAGAACTTATCGTACAAGGCACGGGATCAACTGAAAGATTTAGGAAACAAAATCTCACAACGTAACAGAAACATGATAATTGACAAAAAACGAATAGATCTTCAGATCTAGTAAAGATCTCAACTAAAGTCAGAGGATACAAAGCAGAGGTAGTAGAGATACCAAACACAGGATATCGAGGAAGATCAAACATTTCGAGACAAATTTTCAATCATGTAAATGGGCACTGATGAAATTAGAGAGAAATAATACATCGGGTGTCTGTAAGCTGCAACTCACAAAATCAAACTAAGATTTGATGAGGCTACTGATAATGCAAAATGTCTTTTTTGTCAAGGACCTGTGCAATTTGTCAAGGACCTGTTTCAGTTTTCAAGGATGGTTGCTTTTCAGTGTCTAACAGATACTTTAGGTGAAATTATGACCTGAAACAATTCATTCTGAGGAGCACATTCTTAGCTAAAAATATGTTTGCAATTCAAATTATTGTTCAAATCCTCCATTATACAAGGTGTTTCAGAAAAAATGTAACCCAACTATAATTTAAAATATCAAAAAATTGACAAAAGGGATTAGATGTAATGTATACCATCTGAGAGTACAATCTTTCTTCTTTCTAATGATATGCAGTTTGAATATATCTATCGACATTTTTATCATCAAATTGATATTTTCTTAAGTATGGCCAATTTCAAATGCAGCATGCTGCAAAGCAAAATTAACCCATTTTTTCCGGTAAAAATTTCTAAAAAAGATTTTGTCACAGTATTTCAGGTCTGAAAGCACTTGACGTGATGCATTGAGTAGGAAAAAAAGCAAGTTCATCCTCATGAGATGCATTTGAAGATAATGACAAAATATGATCTCCCAAAGGTGGGTTATCGTCTTTGTAAATGCCTTATCAGTTTCAGGCATGTAAAATAGGCCATACATGCGAAAACGTCAATTAAGCAATGAAAAATTCAATCAATGCACCTAACTTGGATATCATTGAAAAGAAGATAGATTGTACTTTCAGATGGAATGCGTCAAATTGATTCAAATCTTATTATTTCCTGAAGAATCTCGAATGGAAGTGGGTTGCATTTTTTCTGAAACACCCTGTATAAGAGCTTTATCAATGAGAAATAACAACAACATAAACCATTCACATACCTGTAAGCTGCTCTTCTGGCAATACTGGGTAAGGATGCAGATATTCGGGTACTGCACGCAAACACCAACAATGGGATTGATGTTAACACTTCTAAGATCTCTGACCTAAATAAAAGAAAAAAAAACAATGAAGAAAAAGAATCATTTCTTTATTACAAGTCTTGATATCATTTTTAGGATGTGTTTGATTGGTAATTCCAAACCTACCAAATTCTGGAAACGGTAGACTTCGCCGAGATGGAAACACAGTTCCCAATCAAACACAAAATTCTTCAAAACAGCAGGTTTCAGATTTATTACGAAGACGAGTCTGGTGCTTGGCAACAAAGAGTAAAGTTACCGATTACCGTAGCAGCATGAGCAAAGTTGCCTCATTTTCAGAGTTCTGCAAATGAAATCGAAAATCTCTCCAAAGTCTGCCAAACCTTCTGCCTGTTGGAGCAGAAGGTTCAGCAGGCCTGCCAAACCTGCCGTTTTCGAAATTGGGGAGTCAATCAAACACAAATTCCGACTCTTCCAAGTCTACCGTTTTCAGAATTGGTACCAATCAAACATACCCTTAAAGGACAAGTCCGGGATTGGCATGATTGAAGTTAAAATACAAGATACAGTAAAACGACGCAAACAAGAACATACTTTACAAAAAAACAGATTGACTAGGTTCATATGCACGAAATGTCACTACAAGAAATGTTTCAGCACTCAAGTTATTATTCCGGACAGGTATATAAATTATTCCCTATATCAATGTAAGCTATACCAAAACTAAGTCTTCAGTGCAAGACGAACTTCCATAACATTCCTCCCTTTACGCCCTGTTGTACAGGAATCTCACGCATTTCTACCCTTGCTACAATTCTGTTATTTAGTACATAAATCTACCAACGCAAAGAAGTTAGAAAAGGTATATGAAAGCATGCGTACCATTTTAAATTCGAGAAGCATTTCACGGTTTCGGTGAACCGTTGTCTTGTTAAGTCTTTTGATAACCACTTGATGACCCTTTGTAGGATGAAGAAAAATCAATTAAAACTGCAACATTTTAGCATCATCCCTATACTTCCTATCATGAAAGGAAAGAGATTCAGTATAATCTTGGAACTAAGGATCTGTGTAAATTGCTGATTACGACGCCTCCGAGGTCACCCATCCGGAGTTTGACCTCACTCGACCGAGCTTAACTTCAGTACCCTGACGAGAACTGTATAAGCCACTCGGCCACTCACCCCGTGAAGTCTCCTTCAAGTCTACAATAATAGTTTGCATTTCTTCTGACATTTATGACCAAATTAGAAGCTTAATATGCACAAAGAAATGAAGTTGGTAACCATCAGTGGTTTTTTGCAGTATGCTTCGAAACAAGGCAGCCCTAAAAATTCAAAGCCGGTCATAAGATCAAGTTGCAAGTGAAGGTGATGTGAAGGTGAAGTTGCGTTTTTAAGCGCCAAGCGCTGGAATTACAGAAATAGAGCAGACCTAATCGAGTCCGCGACTCCTCGTCATGACGCTCAAGTGGTGGGGTCCTACCGGGCATCGAACCCACTCCATCTGTCTGTTCTGGCTGCAAAGTCAGAGGATTATACCACTGCGCCACAACACCTTCAAATATACCTGGATCAGCTATACCTGGAAAATAATAACTTGGACTTTGATCTTTTTACCAAAAATAGAAATCTTAAGATCAGCCTTATAATAAACTGGTGACTTTGAAACTGGGGTATATTTTTGGGACTGCCGGTAGGTATGATCTATCTCGTGATGTTTTTTCGGGTCATCTAGTTTGCGGTTACTAAACCATTCATGGGTAAAAGGAAACGAATAACCTTTATTTGATAAAATGTAAACGCAAATCATACTTGTCTTTATCGTGGCTTCTTCCTGCATTCATGGCTTTCCTCTGCATCCATTCCTCAGCTCAAATCGTTGATTAAAGCTTGCAGTGGCCTAATTCAATTTTTCTGCAAAGCGAGGCTGTTCTCGTTTGCGGGAAGCCAAGGAAAACCATGAAAGACAGGAAGAACACACGATAAAGACACAGGTATGATAAGCGTGTACATTCTATCAAAATAAAGATTACTTCGTTTCGCTCCACCCATAAACCACCAAGGAAATGTGCAGGCATGAATGTTGTGGGAGTCCTGTTATATTTACCTGATATCTTGCAACAAACTGACTTTTCTCTAGCATGCTTTCTGTTTCACTTGGCACTGAGTATGTCTCATTGAACTGCAAGGAAACAAAACAAGTTAAATTTTTTCACTAGATTGTAATGTCTTTAGGCACGGTGGTCACGTCAGCCAAAAGAACGATTTACAATGGGCCGTGCAAATACATGCAGTGGCTACATCTAAAGGGAAAGCATACAAAATTAAAGAGCTGTATTTACAAAGTATCCGATAAGAAAGTAAAGTAATGCTAACCAAAGCAAGAAAGGGAGAATCATCCTTGTTTTTTGAATATTTCGTTAAGTTTTGGATGATTTGACTTCAACAGGAAGACTATTCCACAATCCAGCACTCTTATACGAGAAGCAGTTCTGGCTGAAAATCGATTTGCGACGAGGAACCGCCTAATCTGTTTTAGTATTACGAAGTTCTTTCTTGCATGAATCGGACAGCTCGATGAACATTTCTGTAAGTAGGTGCTCGGTCGTTTACCGAATTTTACATCATTTGCACGGTTTCCGATTTGATTCCAAATTTCTCTTTGCAAGTAACCCAGAATGTGTCTGTTTGGTCATTCCAAACCTGGCAAATTCTGAAAACAGTGACTTCGCACAGACGGAAATACATTTCCCAATCAACCACCAAATCGTGAGACGGTTGGTTTCGGACTCACGCCAAAGTTTGCTAGTGAACTTTTATGACACGTGAGAATACTTTATATTATGGCATACGATCTATTCAATATGCAAGCGTTACATGCTGGAACGATATTCCCTCCATTATCAAACAGTATCTTGTTCAATTCAGAAAGAAACTTTCTTTCTTAAGAAACATTGCATACCGATTCATAACTTTCCTGGAAAGAAATTCAGGAGTTTCAGGAGTGTCTTGGGGGAACCCTGACGGTTACAGCAATCACTAGTTGAAGGACCAAGACTTGATACTGCAAATTAACACCCTATCCATATTCACACAAAACTTGCCCTTTTCTATGGAAAATTTCAATAACGCCCATGTCTATAAATAACAAATACCCGGCAAACTTAAAGTATACATTGTAATGCTGGGCAATTTTTTTGTTGATTTTCCAAAAGGACTCACGACTCTTGGTTCTTTAAACGTGTTCATAGCCATAAGCAGACAACGCCACTGACCAGTACCTTAGTAGGCTTAATACTTGACACCCTCTTTTCTGTAGGAACTTTGATTTTAAGTATTTTATTTTGGTGAATTCATTTAAACAGGGATTACTGGAGGAGAACAGTAACTTTATTTAATAGTAGGTACGATAGAGAGCCAATTAGCACTAGTGCTGTGCTGTGAGTGCAAAAGTAATTAGTAAAACGAAAGTAAATTTGGCCTGAAAATGATTTTGCCTTTCTCATGACATAAAAGAGCAACCACTTGTAAGATTAATCCAGGCAAGGTCTGAAACTAATTCGAAGCCTATACTTCAGAACTGTGTAAACAATAGGACAATTAAAGCTACTGTCCTTCACAGCAGCCACCGAAACGTGGCACACCTTTTTTAAGACAACGTAGAACGGTCTTTAAAGCCCTTTGAGCATATACATAAAGTTGAAACGGAACGTGCATTTAGAAATAAACCACTCGAAGACTGAATTTATATGTTTACTTGCCGGTTTCGTTTCATCGTTTGCATTCGTAACTGTTTTATATGATTTGTCGCTTTGCTAGGGACAGAGAAAATAACCAACTTATAGGGGAATACTCTTTTTATGCTCACCTACTTCCCTTTAATTTTTCGCACCCTTTCTATTTTCGCTCTTACTTTGCGCCATGGATTTCGCACACTGAATTTTCACGCTCTAATCAGACTAAATATTAAATTGTAATAAAGTGCACCCCATACGTGCTGTTGATACTCTATACATTTATTTCATTTCATAAATCAATCTATTAAAGAGGGCGACCCTTCAGCCTTGTCGCTTAATTTCAAGAGGTCCTCCTTATTACCATCTTTTATGTTTCTAACTTCAGGTGCCAGGTTTACAATGATGAAGAGGCAAGTTGATTCTGCGGTGAATTATTTCCAAGAAATAACAAACGAAAATGGAAATAAAGCAACTTGTTACTTGCAATTTGACATCCATTAATTTTCGCGCACCTGGTCTTGCGTTGACTATTCCCTTTAACCTTCGCGCACCTCCCCTGCGCAAAAAATAAAAGGGGCGCGAAAATTAAAGGGAATAAGGAAAAAAGTGCAATTTACAGACATGAAAGATAGAAATTAAGAAAGAGGGTTTATGATTTACGGTTTATCCTAAAATTGCAAAACTAGCCACGAATTCCTTCGATTTTGCCATTAGATTGCGTTCACATTAAAGCCTTGTTTTTGCGTGCATGCTTTTGCTTTCGTGAACGCGCTTTGTTTGCGTTTTCCCGTTCAGATTGATATGTCCCTTGGATCCCATATAGCAGGTCATTTTTCTATTTCTGAAATGAAAAGCTCAAAATCCATCTTAGCAAGTAATCTGCTTGCTAACCAACAAGCTTTTTCGCATGAGCAAGCTTCTTTCCGCATGCAAGCCCGAACACTTTGAGGTATTCGTATGGAGGAAATCTGCACGAGCGTTTAAGCGCTTGCGAGAGATTGTGCAATGTGAACGCAGCCTTAAGGAGAAAAGCTCTATATATCTGAAAATGATCCAGATTAATAAAAGGGAAGATGCGATAAGTATTCGAACGATCCTTTTAAAGATTTCATGCATATTCTACCAAATGACCATTCCAGATATTTGGTTTAAATGAAACTTAACTGGGGGAAATTCTGATTTGTGTTTTGGAACGTTCTCTCGACGCCATTGGTGACAGGTACAGTACAAATTTTGCTTATTAAACTGGAAACTTTGTTGAAAAGCAAATACCAAACAACTCCATATATTTTCAATGTTGCGTGTATCTTCCTATAAGAAGATGAGATGTTGAGCCAGTGCTTGAAGTTGTAAAAGCATAGATTTTGAGTACTCGGGTTCTTCATGTGTACTACCTGTGCCCAGGCGAACATTTGAAATCAAGGCTTTTTGAAGTTTTGAAGTTTCCAATATTTAGACATCTCTAGAGTACCTCCGGAGTAATAAGATACCAGAGACAAGCGTACAGAAAGTAAAAATATGTCAAGGACTTCTTTTGTTAAAATAAACAGATTCTTAAGTTATACTTTCCCAGTACTGGAGTTTCCCAGTACTACGATCTGAGAATTAAAGACATTCTCACTCTTCCCAAGGCATCTACTGCGTCCTTCGGTACAAATTCGATAGCGTTCAGGGGCAGCATACTATGGAACAGTACACCAGATGTGATTAAAAACAGCAATACAGTCTCCGTTTTTGGCAAAAACATAAAAAATTGGACTGGGGAGGGTTGCAATTGTAATATTTGTAAATAGTGTTCCTGTAATTAGTTTAATTTAGTTGGTATTTATTAGTTTGTACGTTTTGCGCAAGCTACATTGTTATCCAACTGTAAATAAAGTGATTATTATTATTATTATTATTATTATTATTATTATTATTATTATTATTATTATTATTATTATTATTATTATTATTATTATTATCTTATGCTCCTGCTTTAAGCACTGGCAGTTCTAATAACCGAATTTACATCCCAAGGAAGTGGGTCAATACCCTTGACCAAGGGTCCCTTGGGGTCATTGTCCTTTAGTACTCAAGTACTTTTCTTAATATCCTGGCTGTTCCTAATAATGTCGTCTTCTGTAAGAGTGCTGTATTCACTGTGATATCCAGTTTTTCTAACCATTCATCCAGTTTCTTCGTTATACTTCCGAGTGCACCAATAATCACAGGTACAACTATCACATTTCTCATGTTCCAAATCCTCTTAATTTCTCTTTTCAAATCTTGATATTTCTCCACTTTCTCTTTTTCTTTGTCATTAGTCCTACTATCACCTGGCACCGCAATGTCAATGATGATGCATTTTCTCTCACCTTTAATCACAACAACTAGGTCCGGTCTTCTAGCTTCAATTAAATGATCACACTGAATATTCACATCCCAAAGTAGCTTTACCTCGGCATTTTCCACTACACCCTCAGGAGAATGCTCATACCATTTTTCCGTCCTTTCAATATTGTATTTCTTGCATAAATGCCAATGCACAATCCTCGCAACGTTGTCGTGCCTTCGTTTGTATTCTTTCTGTGCCATCTTCTTGCACTCACTGACAATGTGATGTACAGTTTCGCCCTTCTCTTCACACATCCTACAAAGTGGTGACTCTGCTGATTTGTCAATATGGTGTTTAACATAATTTGTTCGGATAGCCTGTTCTTGCGCTGCACACAAAAGTGACTCTGTATGTATCTTAAGATCAGCTTTTCTCAGCCATTCCCATGTCTTGTTTTCATCTGTTGATTGCGGCATCTCTCTAACAAACTGCCCGTACATTCTTTTTTCCTTCCATCTTTGTTCTTTTTCATTTATCCATCCCCTTTTGAACTCATCCTTACTTACAACATCATCAGTGTCCACCACTTTAGCAAACCTAACACCTCGAATCAATGATTCCACGGAATTCCGGACATACCATCCCAAATTGTTCTCCTCACTTCGAACACAACCCTCGCAGCTAATCAGTCCACGCCCTCCTTTCTCTCTGGTCACATATAACCTGTCTACATCGCTCTTAGGATGAAATGCACCGTGCATTGTCATAATCTTCCTCGATTTCCTATCCATGCTCTTTAGTTCATTTGTTGTCCATTTCAAGATCCCTGCCCCATATCTCAAAACTGATACAGCCCATGTGTTAATTGCTAATATCTTATTCTTACCATTCAATTTTGATTTCAACACCAACTTTAACCTTCGTTTGTATTCGCTTGCAAACTTGTCTTTCATTTCTGTTTCTTTGATCTTATCCATTTCTACAATGCCCAGGTATTTGTATCCGCTTTCATCGACTTCTTTCATCATTTGCCCATTCGGAAGCGTAATACCATTTTGCTTCACAATTTTTCCTCTCTTCAATACCAACACTCCACACTTGTTTAATCCGAACTGCATTCCAATGTCCTCGCTGAAGAGATGAACAGTTTGTACCAGTGAATCTATTTGGTCTTGATTCTTGGCAAATAATTTAAGATCGTCCATGAATAATAGATGATTAATTCTGAATTCCTTGTTACCCCATTCATAAGAAGCTGCTACTTTCCTCAAGGTCAACGTCAGTGGAATCATACATAACACAAACAGTAGTGGAGATAGACTGTCTCCCTGGAAAATCCCTCTCTGAATATCAACATCTCCCAAGCTTTCACCAGAAGATGTTAATTCTAGCTTCCATGATCGCATACTATCACTCATGAATTTTATAACATTCTCAGCTATCCCAAACAACTCTAGGCACTCAATAATCCAGCTATGAGGCACCATGTCGTACGCCTTTTTGTAATCAATCCACGCCATAGCTAGATTTGTCTTTCTCTTCTTACAATCTTTAAGCACTGTTTTGTCGATCAACAGTTGGTCCTTTGTTCCCCGACTCCCCCTCCGGCAACCCTTCTGTTCATCTGGTAATACTTTCTCCCTTTCCAAGAAGCCATACATCTCTTCTGCAATCATGCCTGTTAGTAACTTCCACATTAAGGGTAGGCAAGATATGGGTCGAAAATTATCAACTGCTCTGCCCTTAGCCGGATCCTTCTGACATAGCACAGTTCTCCCATATACCATCCACTCAGGCAACATGTTTGCACCACTTATAATTTCATTCAACTGATTTGCGATTCTCGCGTGCATTGACGACAGTTTCTTGATCCAATAGCCTTGGACACCGTCTCTTCCTGGAGCCTTCCAATTGGGGATCTTTCTACTCTGTTTTTTAACCATCTCTTCTGTGATCTCCATATCCTCCATATTTACGTTATTATTATCTTATGCTCCTGCTTTAAGCACTGGCAGTTCTAATAACCGAATTTACATCCCAAGGAAGCGGGTCAATACCCTTGACCAAGGGTCCCTTGGGGTCATTGTCCTTTAGTACTCAAGTACTTTTCTTAATATCCTGGCTGTTCCTAATATTGTCGTCTTCTGTAAGAGTGCTGTATTCACTGTGATATCCAGTTTTTCTAACCATTCATCCAGTTTCTTCGTTATACTTCCGAGTGCACCAATAATCACAGATACAACTATCACATTTCTCATGTTCCAAATCCTCTTAATTTCTTTTTTCAAATCTTGATATTTCTCCACTTTCTCTTTTTCTTTGTCATTAGTCCTACTATCACCTGGCACCGCAATGTCAATGATGATGCATTTTCTCTCACCTTTAATCACAACAACTAGGTCCGGTCTTCTAGCTTCAATTAAATGATCACACTGAATATTCACATCCCAAAGTAGCTTTACCTCGGCATTTTCCACTACACCCTCAGGAGAATGCTCATACCATTTTTCCGTCCTTTCAATATTGTATTTCTTGCATAAATGCCAATGCACAATCCTCGCAACGTTGTCGTGCCTTCGTTTGTATTCTTTCTGTGCCATCTTCTTGCACTCACTGACAATGTGATGTACAGTTTCGCCCTTCTCTTCACACATCCTACAAAGTGGTGACTCTGCTGATTTGTCAATATGGTGTTTAACATAATTTGTTCGGATAGCCTGTTCTTGCGCTGCACACAAAAGTGAGGATACGTTATTATTATTATTATTATTATTATTATTATTATTATTATTATTATTATTATTATTATTATTATTATTATTATTTTATATTTCTTAATCTTTGGCAATCTCAGTGTTGAATTTCTTACAAACAGTTTCTTATAAAGAAATACGTTCACAAGACAAAAGAAGTCCCCGAGTTTGTAGGTTTGCCCTAGCCTGTGTTCTAGACCATGTGTTTTCAAGTGGTCTGGAACACAGGCTAACTAGCCCAAGTCGTTACAAGTCCACCGAACAACCACTGTTTTCCAAACGAGAACCTAGATACCCGCAGGCAACGTCTATCAAGGTATGGAGGAAAAAACCAAAAATCTTACCTTAGAAGCAAACATTGAGCCCGACTTTGCATGATAAACAGAATGATTGATAATTTCATCGTAGTTAACGAAGAATCCATCACATAATAAGTCCCTTTCGAATTTACGTCTCCTGATTTTAAGAAATAAATAATGTTATGGAATAACTATGTACGCATGTAGAATTTTACAAAACATGGAAAAAATCAATTGAACGCCTGTGGCTCCTGCAATGTGAAACAGCTTACTTGAAAAGAGGAGGCATCAATAATGACGCATTGGGTAGCAGTAACTGGGTAAATCAAGCAGAAATATTACCTTCATTTGGAAGGCAATGAAAATTTGATTTCTAGATACTCAGCAACATGCAGAGCACGCCTTAGAATTGCTGAAGGAATGGGAACTAACAGGAAGTATCATTGCATCGCCTTGTCGTTAAAGTACATTTACGCTGACGTAAATGTTTCACTATCATAAAATTTGGAAAAGGAATCTAACTACAGGTGTACAATATAACGAAAAATCTAATTGTTTTAAAAATTGTAATTCAAAAATAACCCCCAGTTTAAAAATAGCAAAATAGTTTAAAATTAGTTTTCAATATCGGTCACATACTTTCTGCTCCATAGCCCGCCAAATGCGTTAACTATTTTTGGACTCAACCGTTATATATATATATATATATATAAATATTCAACAGCTAGCAAATAGCAAATATATATATAGCTAGCAAATAGCAAATATATATATATATATATATATGTCAACTTACTTGTACCACATGTAGAACAGTGATCCACCAAGCAAAAGTAAGACCCCAATCAAAATGCCTGCTAGCAGGTAGTCACTGTTCGATGTCGCTAGAATTCAAAAAGATCTACAGTTGAACCTTCATTAACGGACACCTCTATACAGCGGACACATTCGAACAACGGACAAATATTTTCGGTCCAAAATACAGTATATGACAAAAGACAGCACCTCCATACAGCGGACACCTCTCTACAACAGACAGTAAAATTGGTCCCACAGGTGTCCGTTGTATTGAGGTTGCACAGTTTAACTTATCAATGTACTTGCAATGACTTGATTTTAGAGTTGAATTGAAAGACTGCTAAAGAAAGCACTACATGTTTGTAAACGCGGTGATTCACAGAGGCAAATAATGGAATAAATGCCAAAAAACAAAGTTATCAAAATCAATTAAGCTTTAGCTCCTTGGAAAGAGCAATGATTGACCATCAAAATAAAAGACAATTATTAGAATCAAACATACGAGAGTCAAGAAAAAGAATTTTAAAGTTTCATGAAATTAGAAGTTTACAAATTTCAAACTGAGAGTACTCAACGGGTTCATCAACAAACTCTTTGCAAAACACGCTCCAGATGTGTTCTAGTTAATTGTTACCACTTAATGAGTTTACATGCGTTTGCCGTCTGCCATCTTCAGAGGTTTTCTGAGTCTAAATGCCTAGACAAATACGCCATGAAGAATATAAACATGAAAAGCGTCTTACATGGGCAACCATCAAATCCACAAGGAGGTGAATCTCTTGGAGGGCTTTTGACTCCATTGGGCCATTTGACAGTCAACGTCGGGCTGAAAGTAGAGTTATCTTTGAACGTATGAATGATCCGCGGTTCTCCATTGATAAAGTTTCTCAGCGTCAGTACCGGCACTCGATCACCTTTGTCGTCAAGCTGAACAAAGCCAGAGTAACCTGGAACGAAGTAAACCCTCATCGGAATCTGCTCAAATTACTCCAGCTCTTAGGTGGGGTTTAAAAATAAACCGGATTTCGCAAAAACTATATAAAAGTGTAATAGACAAAAAATTTGGAAAAACATCTATTAATACTCAGGGCTGCCGAGAGGATTTGGAGACCCTGGGACAAAACTGTGAAATGAGGCCCCCTGAGAGCAAAGAGGGCAGAAGACATGGGATTATCTTTCTTTATGAGGCTCCCTAGACCCAGAGGCTCTTGGGGGGATTGCCCCATCTGCTCCCATTCTCGGCGGCCCTGGTGCTACTCCAGTCAATCTGCGCTTTCCATGGACTGAAAGCTTAATGGATGAATTACTCTTTGTAAGTGCAAAAAGACTTTGTATCCGGTGGTAATTAAAAAATGTTAGTATGTTTGGAGGGCTGTGGAGCTAACAGCATGCAACCGATGTTTAAACTCTTTCTTTAGAGACTTTCTCTAGAGACTATATAAATCTCTGAATGCCCTCGCCCCAGATTACTTGCGAAACCTATTTCAAAAGGTATCTGAAGCTACTAACCGTCAGCTGAGGAACTCTAAAACTGACCTTAGATTACCACTATTGAGAACATCAACTGGTCAGAAATCGTTTGCTTACAGAGGGGCTAAGGTCTGGAGTGACCTAAATAGTGTTGTCAAAGCGTCCGCATCATTCAGCTCCTTTCGAAGAAATTATGAAACCAAACTATGACTCATCTCGTTTTCCTTTCCTTTTTCTTTGACTGAGATTATTGTAAATAGGGTTGAATATTTTAGTTATTATTAGGTTTTGTATTTGCATGGCTCCCTGTAAAACAGTGTATCTGAGTGGATTACCATGGATAAAAAAGTTAAAATGAAATGAAATGAGATGAAATGAAAACTGAAATATTCATCGGTCAAAGGCTAATTTGAATGTGAAAATTTTATTTGGTAATATCATTCACCTTTTAGACCCAGAAATCAGGAAAAGGCAGGTAAAGGCCCGGGGGGAAGGTAACTTCAATAGGCGGGTGACGGGGCTGTGCCATTTGACGTCTGAAATCGCACCCTAAAATTTATAAATTTTTGCGAAAACGATACCCCAAGATTTACAGGCCATTGAAAATGGATACCCTAAAAAAGTGACACCCACCCAAAATTTCAACCAAGTAAATGAAATTTGATCAAAATCAATACCCTAAAGAGTTATTTTCCTAAAATGACACCCCAAAATCTATGACTACTTGTGATTTTACCAAAAATTATACCCCAAAATTCATTTTCTGCTCGAAAAAAGACACCCCAAAAAATGGCAAATCCCGTACCTACAAATATGGTAGTTACCCCACGGGGGTCAAGGGTTTGTATGGGAACAAAAATTCATTGTATTTCAATGGCAAATAGATCATGGACCAGAATCGATTCCCGAAATTATCATTTCCATACAAACCCCTTACCAACATTTTTCTAATGTTTGGGTCTTACAGACGAGTGATTTGGATTGATGAATTAACCTATTCCTGTTGGGGGGGGGGGGGGAATTTTCCCCACCCTCAAAACTTTTAAAGTTTTGATATACAAGGCAATTTTTTATGGATAAATCCTCATAGATATGTGACTAAAATCTATCGGTCCTCATTATTATGGTTAGAAGAAAAAAATTTTTTGACACGTGACATAAATATGACGTCATCACTCATGTGACCCAATTTTTGGAAAAATAAATTTTTGTTTAATTCCGTTGTGTCGTATAGCATTCGAAAGCTAATAGAAAGAGGACTAAGATAAGCTAAAACTTTAGCCTCAGCAGCTGTTTTTACGGGAGTTAAGTCCATTCTTGTCACGTGTGACTGAATCATGACGTCATTGAAAACATGTGAAAAATGTGGTTAAAACTGAGATAAAGTCCACATAGTACTAATATTTCAACTACATGTGACGTATTTCATCAATAACTTTGCAATTATCCAAACATTTATTGAATTAGAGGCATTATTCACTGTGGGGAAAAAATTCCCCCTTACAGGAATGTGAGCTACCGTGTGACCCTACAGTAATAGGGTTAACACTTCAGTTTTGAATATCGGCCGCATGCTTTTTGGTTCCATAGTCCCCCAAAATTTGCTAAAATTTTTCAAGCCAATCGGTCAAATTAATGATCAACGTACCATTAAACGTGCTGCCAAACACATTTTGCATAAGCACAGATGTGTTCGAAGGATCTTTTCCTTGCTCTAAAGTCTTGTTGTATGCACGTGCATAGATGTAAATGGTATCGTACAAGTAAGCAGATGCGGGTTCAACCTGCAGAGAAATAAAAGATGTAAAAGTTTGGTCAAAAAATGTTTACACTTCTGGCAGGCTTAGGAATAACAACATGCTACCGTTTTTTTTTTACCATGTAAAATTTAAAAAAAAACTACAAAGCTGATTTTCAATTTTCTTATGGCTGCCATAGCTGGAAAGGACATGATGTCAGCGAGTCCCAACTACGACAGCCATTTACAATAATTTTAAAGCATATATACATAAAGGAAAAAATTAATGAGGAAAAGAAACTCGAACGGGCGTCTCAGAAAGAAGAGCTCCCCCACCTTACTGCAGGTGGTCAATGAAGCACCCAAACACTATCATTGTAGACTGTAGTATGCATTTCAGCTATCACGGTGCAAATGGGAATACTTCTTTACAAGACGCCCGTTACAATACTAAAAAATAAACGAAAATGCTGCTGCTGTTTTGTGCTTAAGTTCAATCTGAACTAAGCTATTTACTATTATGAACTAAGCTAAACTAATCTAAGCTACCGTTTTCTTGAAGACTGTATCAGTTTTCCCCATGTTGTTTAAAGGAGCTGGATAAGAAACTGTCAGGGAAATGTTTGATTTGCCTATTTTATGCTGAGCTAAGTCATTGCGACTGTTCAACGAAAATTCAAAATAAATTTTTCATCTTAGAGATTAGCTTTTGCACTTTCTTCTGACATAAATTAAACCTCCTTATGTTTTGAGATGGGTGCTATATAAATGGATTTCCAACAAGTATTTTCGTTGATCTTCCACACAAAGATCAGCCTGTACTTTGACAAGGATCTTCCCTTTTGAATTTAGCCAATTACAAAGGAATTTCTCCTTTCAAAATGCGATATTTGATGCACAAAACGAGATTTGTTTTTTATCTAGCTATTTTAAAACTTACGATGATTTTCATTTCTTCAGAGTTTTTGATGTACTTTTACAAAAATAATAAAAATGCCCCCATTCTGATTGTAACTAAGATATCATAAAATTGCCATGACAGATTTACAGCAAATTACCCAAAGTTCCTTTCAAGTCATTTGATTCATGGAAGAATTTGATACAATTTTACACAATTTTATACAATTTTACAACTTTTTATGATTTGAAAGATGTGAGTTTTATACTCTTCGTTATCATTGTTCATTGGTAGTTTTTAATATCTTAACTACCGGGTGAGCCAGAAAAAAGTTCCCACTTATGAAAATTCATAGCATCAAGAGTACTTCACAGATATGAATGATTCAAATTCCAGTTTAAAGCCAAAAGATCGAAGTATTTTTGCGACTTTTCTGGCTATCTTACGACCACTAGAAATATAGGTAAATTTAACTTTTAAAAAATTTCATGGTCACAAAATGACTGAGAAAGGGCCTAAAACATTGATCATATTATAAAGGACTCCTCGCGCTGAACAATGAAGAAAATGCCATTTCTCATGGTTGAGAGCCATCCTCGGTACATTTATTGCCATGGGATTGAAAATTCATAGCATTTGTTTGAAAACCTACATGTTGTAACTCTTGAGAGTGGTGAAAGTCCCATTGCCTATTGTTCTGTGTGAATGGAGTCCTTGCGATTTGATCGATGTTTTAGGCCCTTTTTCAGTCATTTTGAAACGATGAAATTTTTATAAACTTGAATTTATCCATTCTTCTAGTGCTCGTAAGATAGTACGAAAAATTACAAAAATACTTCGATCTTTCAGCTTTTAACTGAAATTTGAATCATTCAAGTCAGTGATGTACTCTTTGTGCTACGAATTTTTAAAAGTGGGAACTTTTTTCTGGCTTATCCGGTATTTTCAGAACTCTTGCATTTTTCTTTTATTGAAAGAATCCACTAATATCATTGACGAAAATCAAAATCGTTGAGAATCCTACACAAATGGACAAAGACTGTACATTGTCCGAGTGACAATAGTTTACGAAGGTTTTCCGTATGGCTGTAAGGAGAAATCTGTAGCATTTGTGGTTTACGATCTAGCAACTTGATGATGTCACAACCGGAAAACTGTTTAACATCAAGAAGATTCTGTAATTCTGAAAGTAATCCAGATATTAAAGATTGCCAATGAACAGTTAAGACTGAAATAAATGAAGTTCCTGTTAAACCATTACATCAAACGAAAGATGCATAAATTAAGTCTGGAATGCTCCTCAAAGATTTGAGTAGTATGCTCCTTTTTCAAACATGTAAAATTTCTTTGGACACAAGTTATTGATAAAATATGAGTTGCATACCTTCTCTGAAGCCGGCATGACGTAATTAAACGGTGGCTCCGCCAATCTTCTCCTCACTTCATCACTGAAATGCTTATGTTTCTTGACTAAATCGGGTTTTTCAGCACTTAAGTCCAAAAATGAGTCATATACTTGTCTCACTGTTCCACCATCATCCTTGAGCCATCCATCTTTGTCCCACGATGATTGTGTGACAAAATCAACGGTTATGAATACATATAAGCCATTGAACATTCCGTGTTTCTTTGCTGTGTAAAGCAGGCGCCGTACTTTGCTGTAGTACCCAAGAAACAGGAAAACTGGGAAATAAAGTGTTAGAATATTAGGCTATGGGTGTCGGAAATAATTCTACCCGTGCTTGCTTGGCTATACGGGCCAAAGCATTGCACACGATATTAGCAGTGTTTGACTTGGGTGTCTTGTCAAGGGGTACCTCCCATTTGTATCATGAAAAGCAGACTTGCCATATCATTTTGAAGTAATTCGGTGTTTGATCTATTTGGGAATATCTCGTTAAGGTCAATTATCTGCTGTAAAAAGGTCTTCTTTCTGAGGCACTCGATTAAGGTGTCCTCTCGTGAAATGTCATCAAGCCAACTTTCCACTTAGCGGAAAATTGTAGAAATCGGAGTATTGGCAGGAAATCGAAGCTTCACCAAAAAACGGATAGGAGTACAAAATCTTGCTCTGTTCGCAAGAGCGATTCCGCTCGAAAATTGAATGGGGTTAACCTTTGAGCGACGTCGCTTTTCCACAAACAAATCACATGGCTGGAAAAATTCGCTGCGAGCAGACTACTCTGTCTAGTGGAAATCAGGCTTAATTCTATCGTTTTATGTGGCTGTCGCTGTTGGAACTCGATGAAATAATGTCCTTTCCAGGTATGACAGTCACAGTAAATTGGCATATCTTATTCTACCATAATACTTGTCACACCATGGTAAACAAAGCCATACAAAGAATCTCTACCCCCCCCCCCCCTTCAGTCGTAAACTAGCTGTTAACAATAATAAGTAGATGCAGCTCAGAAGAGTATCATTTGATAGTTGTTCGCCAACCTGGTGAGGGAGGGGTACTCACTAAGGGCTGCAAATATAATGAGGATTTGACTACGAATACATACTTCATCAAATTTTGCATATTCCACCCCCCCCCCCCTACCTTAGCAAGGATAAATTTTATGAAACAAAGGATATATTTCTCTTTTAGCAAAGGGATTTGACAGCCTCAAGAATAGATTCCACTCCTTCAATGCAGCTGACCATAATGTTTTGCTTTCTCTGTTTATTTTGATTTCATTGAGTGCACTCAAGAGGTAAGAATATTGTTCTTCCGAAGGCGAATCGCTTTGTCTTTTCGGAAACATGAATCCTCTATTTCAAAAAAGTTGCCCTTGCCTACTCCTCTCATCAAAAAGTTGAGAAAATGATACCCTGTCGTTAACTGTGGGCCAAAAAATGATGGACTCCTCGGTAAGGGCGGCGCCATGGGGTGGACTGGGGTGGGCATGTCCATCCCATTTTCTTCAGGTCGGCATTCATTCCTAAGCAACAACGACATAAAAATCGTTAGGTATACCTCCGGCTATCAATTCTATCACCTTTCCACTCAAATCTTACAGGGCTGGCGCCGCCCCTGCTCCTTGGGCGGAAAATAGGTATGGGATAACAATAGGAGTGCCCCCACCCCACCAGGAGGGGGGAAAGTTAAAAAAGGAATAACAAGAATAGAAATACATACTTCTTCCTCTCACTTTAGCTGAATCCAACACAGTTTTCCGATAGTCTTCAGCATTCTTATTTTTGGCAGCGTTGGATGCATCATAATAATCTACATCATTGGGATTAAAACGAATTTCTCTTACTGTTAGTCCTTGCTTGTATCCGTCCCTCATGAACCTCGTTCCGATTTCTAACCAAGGGGAAGATAATTCGGTAATTATCGTGAACATTTTCCAGCCGAAATGCTTAATCATTTTTACAGCATTATCAAAAAGAACTATTTCATTCGTTCGGGCGTAAGCGAACGTTCTTGCAGTGGTCGGGTATTCTGATTTCTTGGACAGTTCCGAGGTTGAACAGCTGTAGGTAATCATCGGAACATTGTAGTAACCGGCAATAAGTCCGCTCGGTACGCAACCTTTGCTACAATACGGACCAATAATAACTGAGATGTTCTTCTTTACAAATTCCACTGTCCCACCAGCGGACATTACTTTGCTGCATCCGCAATCGGACCAAATGAATTGCAACTCATAGTCCCGTAAGAGAGTTGTATTGTTATTGATTTCATCAATGGCTATGGGTGCAGCGGACGCTAATCGTGTTCCGACCGGCCAGCTACCTGTCCATGGAACAAATAGGCCTACTGTTAGCTTCTTCTTTGCGACGGCTGAACACTCCCTTGCAGAAAGTGCAAGAAATAACAGGACAATAACATGCAATGGTTTCTTACAAATACGTAGCTCCATTTTCCATGCAAAAGTGTTCTTCAAGGGGGGACTCCGTGCTTCATAATTTCTGAGAAAACGTGACTGAATTGGTACATAAACTCTTCAGAAATATTCTTGGCGAGACCAATATGAAATTACCAATCCATTCCAAGAAACATGAACGCACAACGTCCCGTGGGTAGGATCTTTGCAGTCTGCTGCAAATTCAATTTCTCCAAACAGATATTTCTCCAATGGTATCAGGGTTTAAATTGTATCCTCAAGATTCTTTTGTTTTAATGTTCTTTCTAACAATAGTTCTTTTATTCTGTGACACAATGGCTAATCGTTGTCTTCGTTCCAGGCGTTCTATTGCTTTGTTGTAAAATGATTTCAATCAATTTTCGCCTTGTCAAAATGAATTCTGAAAATAAAATAAAGCATCATGATATAACAGTTTTTGTTTATTTCTTTAAATAAGAAGTTTAAGGAGAAAACAATTATACCGGGTGAATCAAAAAAAGAAGTTTAAGCGTTAGGCGGGCTATGGAATCAAACTAATGTCACCGATATTCAAAACTTTGATGTCAACCTATCAGCCAGAGGCTAATTTTAATGAAGAATTTCGTTTGGTAAAATCACTCATCTTTAAGACACCTAAAATTAGCCAAATGTCTATAAAGGATTTGTATGTGAATCCAGAATTTCACGTTCCATTCTGAACCATGATTTGTGAGGCAATGAAGTTTACATTGTGGGTTTCAGAAATAGAACTTTAATTTCGATAGCAAGCAAATCATGGACCAGAATGGAATGTGGAATCCTCGTTCCCAAACTTGCCGTTTACCAGCATTTTCCAAATTTCTAGGTCTAAATGATGAGCGATTTTACCAAACAAAATTTTCTCATCTAAGACTGCCTTCACACGATGCCGGCACATTTTGAAAACGGTGAAAAATGTGACGGCTGCAAAATTTGAGCTAGAGTTCACACGATACCGGAACAATTTGAAAACGGTAGGAACTTAGACGGCAAAAACTCGTTGCAACACTTTGATGCCAAAGAAGCTTACCTATACCCTAAGAGTCGATCAGTTTCGTTCCAAAAGAGTCTAAAAATGTTCTGTTTTCATCATTTTCATGTGTTTACACGAGCCGTTTCCAAGATGTGTCGGTTAGAGTTCCGTTTTCAAAATCTACCGTTTTCAAAATGTGCCAGCAAAAAATGTGTCGTTCTCGTGTGAACAGGAGGCCTATCCGTCGAATTTTTCACCGTTTTCAAAATGTGCCGGCATCATATGAACGCAGTCTAAGTTAGCCTTTGACTGATAGATTAACATTTCAGTTCTGAATATCAGCCTCATACTTTTTATTTCACAGCACGCCAAATGCTTAAACTTTTTTTTAGGATAAAAGCATGGGGGGGGGGGGTTCTCGGCTAAATTTAGGGTAGGGGTGTGCCACCAACGGTTTCAATATGGCACCGTTGGCTAGACCAATTTTTGTGAAAATGATACCCTTGGCTAGACAAATTTCTACATCAAAGTGCCATGAGTTGCTATTTTCTAGACAAAACTTGCCAAATATTTGCATTCGCTGGACCAAAATTTGAAAAATTTGGGTTTCTGTACAGGAATCAGGACAGTCGAGAGCGGAGGGTAGCCAGGGTAGTTACCAGGGGGCCCGAGGCCATTAGGGGCCCGGCAAAACGTACATTATGTAGTTTTCTTTGCCTTCAATTTTCCTCAGGAACGTTTCTTGGCCCGCGGGGCATTCTCAGCTCATTCCATCTAAAAATCTTTTTAATAATTTATAGGAGGGCGTTTCCACCTAAAAGCATCCTCTTACCAGTGCATAGGAGGGCATGATCCGAGAAAAAAAAGGCGTGGTCCAAAAAATTTTCCGGAGCTCTTGGCGCCGGGGGCCCAATCCGCACCCACCCCTTGGGCCCGTGCCGTCTCTCGACGGCCCTGACAGGAATTACCGAAGTTTGACATTTCTTTGACCGAAATTGCCAAAAAGCATACTCCTACCCAGACTAAAATCGACAAAAATTGCCAAAAAGCATACCCTTGCTCATATTAAATGGACTAAAATTGGCAAAAACTATAGCATCTCTGGACACTCAAAGTATCTGACAAATTTAAGAAACTTTCACTGCGGGCTCAAATTCTTGGTTTCTTATCAAAGAATACGTGTATTATGACTCACATAAAAATATGAAAACAATCGAAAATATATTCATTTGGATGTGGCCTAACTGAACCTTTAAATAATAATGAATGATTTCCCGCCAATGTTTATATGTTTCCTAGGAACCCTGAACAAACATAAAACATTTTAAGTTAAACGTACTTAATTGGTCAATCGGCGAATTTACCGTATGGTGGAAATTTGATCTCAGAGATCCTTAACTAAAATGCATTACTTTTCAAAGCAATTTTAGCAAATAAAGCATTTTATCTCTAGGATTAATAGTTTTACCGGCTGTTCTATCTTATCAGCGTAACAAACCTAAGTTCATCTATTTGACATAAATGAAAGCAATTTTCGGTAAATTTCGATTAACTTTGAATTTATCAAAAACCTGGTTGACAGATGGCAAAATCAGAAAATTAGAAGAAAATTTAAATGAATTGATTTCTCAAGAAGAAAAATGGATTGAAATCTGAAAGGGTGTGGCTTGCAAAGACAAGCAGGGTGATCCAAAATAAGTTAGAAACAAACACAACCCAACCATATTTCAAACTTTAGAGAAAATGATCAAATTTGAGCAGATGTGATGTATACCGTCTGAAAGTCCAATCTTTCTTTGTTTTAATGCTATGCAGTTTGGATAAATCGATGGCAATATCAATCATTTAATAGATGTTCTAGAACGTACGCCTAACAAGGAAAAATTTTCTTATACAATGAAAACAGTCATGTTTGATTGTGCCGTTATAGCCTATAAGATCATGAACAGACTCTGCCCAGAAAATCTCTGGAACAAATTCCAACGAAGATCTCAGTACTCCAGCTATAACACGCGATTCTGCAGAGATCTTCAGATTCCGAGGTATAATCTGGAGTATGCCAAAAAAGGATTTTCCTATTCAGCTCTTAAGGCCTGGAATGAAATCCCAATAAGTATCAGGGAGCTTCCTACCTTGTGCCAATTAAAAAGACAACTAAAAACATATTTGAAGAGCTGAATGCCAATTAAACACGACTCCCTGGAAGATCAGCAATGCCATTAGCCCTCAGCATTTTTGTTTTTATATGTGATATTAATTAATAAAACTTTCCTTTTGCATTGTTTAACTAGCTGAAGGGATTTCGTGTATAAACAATTTAAAATGAAATGAAAAAATGAAAATGTTGCTTTAATTGACACCCCAATTCAGAGCGATTAGCGGCTGCAGACAAAGGATATTCTCAAAACTAGTAATTAAAACGAACAAGGCTGCAAAAGTTGCCCCGAAGCCAGTAGGGAAAACTCTCGCTTTGTGCGAGTGAACTGTGGTTTTAAGAGAAGTTATGTGCTTATAACGAAGAGGATCGGTAAATCTAAAATTCTGTATTGCTGATTTTGTTTATTTGCTTCAGGAGCTGTGTGGTAAATTGTTTCATTTAAGCTCTGAATACCAGCGAGCTATAATACCGTCTGCTCGACTCCTGAATCAAAAAAACAAAATCCGCATGACAAAACTTAAGATTTACCCTTCCTCTATAAGAACATAACTTCTCTAAAAACCACCTTACGCTTGCACGAGGCGAGAGTTTGACCTACTGCTTTCGGTGCAACTTTAGCGGCCGTGTTTGTTTTGATTTACCGGTTGACAGAACTTCCTGTGTCTGCAGTCACTTATCACTTTGAAATGAGTTGTCAGTCAAAAGCAACTGATGCTATTGTATTACAAAATCTGTCGTTGTTCGTATGGTTAGTCTCAAGTGCATCATAGCTATGCAGTAAGAGAACAGTATGGATTTCGTCAAAAAAATTTTAAGCCAAGAAAGACTTGAGGTTTTGTCCTAATGTATAAAAGAGACATATATATTCTGATTAGATCCATTTATTAGGGATGATAATATAAGCTCTCCCAATCCATTTAAAAGTCGTACACCCATCACACGCGGGGTGAGTGGCTGAATGGCTTATACGGTCTTCGTCAGGTAACTGAAGTTAAGCTCGGTCGAGTGAGGTCAAACTCCGGATGGCTGACCTCGGAGGCCTGACCTCACAACTCACCTCGTCGTCCTTCGGGAGGGACATTAAACTAGGGGTACAATGCCTGGATGCGGCATGCACAGTGGGCCTAAATTAACTTCCAGTAGCTAGAAATCCTGACAAGCCTACTCAAAACAAATTGAAAACAAACAAACAAACAAACACATCTCTGAATACGTCTGAATAGATGTTTTTTGGTGCTGCAAATTGTGTGTCTATCACCAACATCTATCGAATACACGTTTTTTTATAAGAAACTGGTCTATAAGAAACTAGTACTAAGATGGCCAAAATTTTAAGAAACTCTAGTACTATGTCTGAGAAGTGCTAAGAAACTTTTCAAAGTTAAAAGCATGAATTTTATAGCAAATAGATCGTTGAACCTTTATTATTGGGCGATATTATTGGACAAGAAACTTTTAGTACTAAAATGGACAAAATTTCTTGTTGAATTAAGAAAACTTTTAGTACTATGGCCTGATCTTAGTTTCTTACAAAAAAAAACCTTTAGATGTTCTTCAGTGTTGCAAATCATGAATGTGCTCCATTTTGCAATCTTAGACTGGGGTACTAGGTTACATGGGGCATTTCAGCTTGTGTCTAGCCTGCGTGCATTTGCTTGGATATATAAGTCTGCAAGCAGGCTAGCTCGTGTCCACATGTCATCTTTTTCAGAGTATCAAATGGCCCATCTCTATCAGTTAAAAGATACACAGGAAGCATCCACACACTGAACTTTTCACAGGCCATCAGAATGCTTACTTGCTTCAGAAAAAGATGCTTTATGCCTAATTAGAGTGATTTCCGCTCTCCATTTTTAAAAGAGAGGTCAACCTAATCCTCAAGATCGAAACATAAAATCAGGTTAACAGATACACCTCTTGGAAGCATCCACACACTGAAGTTATCACAGGCCATCAGAATGCTTACCTGCGTCTGAAAAAGATGCTTCATGTCTAATTAGAGTGATCTCCGCTCTTCATTTTTAAAAGAGAGGTCAACCTAATCCTCAAGATCGAAACATAAAATCAGGTTAACAGATGTACCTCTTAAAAGCATCCAAGCACTAAACTTTTCACAGGCCATCAGAAATGTTTACTTGCTTCAGAAAATCACGCTTCACGCCTTTCCAGAGTAATCTCCGCTCTTGAATCTAACGATCATGAATGATTCGTAAAATCATACAGCTAATGTGTTTGAAGCCAATTAAGAAAACAAAGAAATCAAACGACAACTCGTGTATTATTCAAAGAAGCAGTTAAAAAGTTCAAATGAGGGTTCGGTGTATTGAAGACTGTCAATGCACCTGCAAAGCAGTCAAAGTGCACTGTAGACAGGCTGTTACAATAATTAAATTTGGCAACTTAACCCTGATCTTGTGAAGAAACATATGGTTGATATAAAGGAATGAGGGTGTTTTTAAACAAGGTATCAAAACATAGCATAAATTGTTAGGAACAAGAAAGGCCTAAACACAGAGTCAACAGACTGGGCTAAAGGCCAGTTTCGAGTCAGTGGAATTTCCGAGCGGTGGAACTTCCACATTGTTTACCATCTATTGTCGCCTTCCAATTACACGCTAGCGAACCTATACGCACTACCGTGGTGGATACGCCATACAGAGGCGGGGTATTATGCTTGATGTGGTGGATACGCCATACAGAGGCGGGGCATTATGCTTGATGTGGTGGATACGCCATACAGAGGCGGGGTATTATGCTTACATGGTGGGGCATTATGCTCCGCCTCTGTATGGCGTATCCACCACATCAAGCATAATACCCCACCACGTTAGCATAATACCCCGCCTCTGTATGGCGTATCCACCACATCAAGCATAATGCCCCGCCTCTGTATGGCGTATCCACCACAGTAGTGCGTATAGGTTCGCTAGCGTGAATTAGCATGGATGAATTTCGTTAAACAAAAGAATCAAGTCTCCAACAAGACAAGATCGGAACCTTCCAAATCCATTGAAACTTCACAAAGATAAAATAAATACCCGCTTATGAGAAACCTATAAGAAACGGCAGGATGAAATTTTTAAATTCATGTCTCAATGTATAATGTATATGAATTATTTGGAACAATATATATGAAGCCTATATGTGGGGTTTTACTGTAAACGAAAAACAAAGAAACGATGGCCACAGATGCTTTCTGGACTTATGACGATGAGTGCCTTGTATCCGTGCGATAAACCTTGCTCAAGAGGGACTCGGCATAGGGTTCGAACCTTTGCAAAACTTCAAAATTGAATGTGTAAAATGTTATTACTTTATCCTTTCAACTAAGTAGCTGGAAGGGAACTTGAGGACGTTTGCCATGATTCCGGAAAGAGCATTTTTCATATTAGCTATCATAATTTTCAAAGTTACAGCATTTTAAACATTTCTGCTGGTTTTGAGGTCGTGACGTCATCAAAATGCTAAATCGTAAACGATCAAAGCTACAGACTTTTCCTTGCTACCATCTTGTTGATCGTCAAAAACTGTGTCTGTCTCGTATTGGTCATTTTGACTTTCCTCATTCAGTTGACAACTTACGGTGCTTTTAATCTTTTTCAAAGTTTCTGATACCTCTGATGATATTGCAAATGCTCTATCTCGAATTATGGCAAACAACCTGAAGTATCATTCGTTCTATTCTGTTGAAAGAATTAGGAGACAAAATTTTACATACTCAATCAAAAAATGTTGCAAAGATTCGAGCCCTATGTCGAGGGACTCATAATGAAACAGTGAAAAACCTGGCCCTATTTTCTTCAATCACCAATGGAATTATTATGGAATCGCGGCTTCGAATCTCGATACCGTGGGAGTGTTTTCAATTCTTCAATCAAATCGAAAATTCTATCACACTTACACCGTAAAAATAGTAATTTACAAATCTCGCAATCTGATTGGTACTGTAGGAATCGCGAAGTTTGGGCCTAAATAGGGCCAGGTTTTTCAGAGTAATATCATGAGTCTCTGTTGACTGAAGCGCCATCAACAAGTCAAAGAGCACAGGAAAACAAGAGACTCATCGTCATAAGTCTAGATGCTTTCAAGAGTACTACGGTTTCAGCTTTTGCACAACCTTGAACTTCCAAAGCATGTAACTGCGTGAATTTTCCACTAATTTGGACGGTTCTGGTGTCTATGATTAATTTAAGAATAAGTTATTGGAACATCCTGTATTTTAAATATGTGATCCATTACTGCCGTCGACTGCCGTCTCTGCTTGCAGTGCCCTTTGAAGAGCCGCATCGTTGAGATTTTATGAAAAGACCTCATTGTTGTTCGCTGCTATAATCTGGTAAAATGAAACCGAAGCCAGGCAAAAGTATTGCTATCCATCTGCTTTACCCACGTACTCGGTAATGAAAATGCAGAGACGTGAACGTGTGTCAAATATTTGATTTTTGATTAGAACGTTGGCAAAGGTGGAACTTAAAATGTTCGGTGTGAGTTCAGTCAAGAAGAAAGCACGGGCTGTGAGAAACGCTGAATTTAGCAGAAAGAATTGCGTATTATGAATCGAGCTGTTGGGCATATAAATAAGGCCTATCCTAATTTATCATTTTGTGCGCGATATGTCGACTTGTTTTCCTTCTGTTTGTACTTCTCTTGCGAAGGCGCCATTTTCATTCCCGCACGTGGCGGCAGATTGACATGACCTCAAGTGCCCTGGAGAAATTATGCCACTCAAGTATGGTTAAATGAAACAGAAACCTCTCTTCGAGGAGGTTCCGTTCGAGTGGCATAATTTGCCGTCATGCGAGGGGATCAAAATGACACCTTCACAGGAGAAGTACAAACAGAAGGAAAACAAGTCGACCTATTGCGCACGAAGTGATAAAATAGGATACGAATAACTCGATCTATTGAATGTAAATCTTGTTCTAAATTCAGCGTTTCCTACAGCCCGTGAAGAAAGCTCAAAATCATCACGCCCTGATGTTCCGCTACGTCCTGCTGCCCCAGGGGGGACTCCCTATTAGTAAGTGGCGGGGGGGTGTCAGACATTCTTTGGGTTTGTGAAACGTTGTCTAGAATACCTTTGGGTACGCTATTTGGTGCATAATCGGTATATTTTTGGGGTTGTTGCGGAGAAAATTTTACAAGGTGAGTGCTAGGCTGAGTTTTTCACCAAAATATTGCAGGGCAGTCGCCGAAAATTCTATAAAACCTTTAATGTTCATGTACCATGAAGCTATGAGTATATTTTTGGGATCTAAAATGTCTTAAATTTAGTATGTTTTCGGGTTTTTAGAAATATACTGTGTCTGATCCCCCCGTCACATACCAATAGAAGTCTCCCCCCCCCCTCCAGGGCCTCCTTCTTAAAAATCAAGCAAATTCTAGTCTGCGTACAGTTTGAGGCTGCATGCAGGCTAAGCTTGCTCCAAATCTATTTCTTTTCTTCATCAGTACCTTACAGAGGAAAGAATTTCATTGGATGAAATGCGAATTTGCAAATTCTTTCATTTATTACTTTAAACATGCTTTGAGACCTTGATCCTAAATTTGCAGTTTCAAAAATGTATTTGCACAACAGTAACCCAAATTGTAAATTGACTTTCATTTGATTAAATATGATCTCCAATTCGTGTTATTGCGTCCAGGCGGCTGTCTCTCCGCAAAGCGGTGAAGTCCCGGTGGTTATAGAAAGACAAATACGTTTCAACTAATTAACTATTTTACCATGATTTTACGATCAAAGTGAAGCGCCTTTAAAGCTTATTTTCTTATTTTGAGATCTCAAATATTCTGTCTTGTATAAACGCGCGAAGATTTCTTATTGCGAAGCAACATGACAGTTGAAGTTATATACAAAATGTTCCACAAAAATTATTCGACGTTTAATTAAGACTACGTTTACACGAAGCCGGCACATTTTGAAAGCGATGAAAAGTGTGACGGTAGCAAAATTTGAGCTAGTGTTCACACGATGCCGGAACAATTCGAAAACGGTAGGAAATTTGACGATAAAAATTCGTTGCAAGACTTTGACGCCAAAAACTGTACCTACACCCTTAGAATTGATCAGTCTGATTCAAAAAGCGTCGAAAAATGATCTGTTTTTCATCATTCTCGAGTGTTCACATGTACCCAGGGTAGTTCACATGATGCTGTTTTCAAAATGTGCCGGTCAGAGTTCCACTTTCAAAATTTACAGTTTTCGAAATCTGCCGGCAAAAATGTGCCGTTTTCGTGTGAACGGTAGGCCAATCTGTCACATTTTTCACCGTTTTCAAAGCATAGAGCTCAAATCTTTCAAATCTTAAAAAAGGTGGGTGTGAAATTGTATCAAATTTTTCCATGAATTGAATGACTTCAAAGAAACTTTGGGTAATTTGCCGTAAATCTGCCGTGGCAATTCTTTAATATCTTGATTATTTTCAAAATGGCGGCATTTTGATTATTTTTGTAAACATCCATCAAGCGTTTTGAGAAAATCTAAATCATCGTAACTCCTAAATTACTTGAGGAAAATTGACGCAGTCTTCAAGAAAACCATAGTTTACGAAGGTCTACAACATGATTGCAAGCAGAAATTTGTAGCTCTTCTGGTTAGGGATTTAGAAATTTGATGACGTCACAACCTCAAAATCAATAAATGCCGCCATTTTAAAGCTAATCACGATATCAAAAAATTGCCATGGCAGATTTACAGCAAATTGCCCAAAGTTCCTTTCAAGCATTTTGATTCAAAGAAAAATAAAGAAGAATTTTACACCCGTCTTTTTAAAGATTTGAGCTCTATGCTCGTTTTCAACATGTACCGGCATCGTGTGAACGCAGTATAAATATTGAAAAATAACGAGATAACGAACGGACTCCATGATGAGACTGCCCGGAAATTTTTCATTAGACATCAGAATCTCCCAAATCCGCAGAGTATTCACGGAGATACTGGCTTTTGAGGTTCAAGATTGTGCGAAAGCTGAAACCAGAGGTCTCTAAATGGCATTTGTGGTAAAAGCAGTATAAACTATCATTTCTTTGCTTCTCGCTGATTTCAGAGCAAATCAAATGAAATTTGTCAAGAATATTAGAAGAGCCTAACCAGTGCCAGAAACAGAAGCGGACTGGCCCACCGGGACACCGGGAAATTTCCCGGTGCGCCCTTTGCCTCAAGTTTGTTTTCCAAAAACTTGTTATATTATCGAATCGAATTATCGAATTGAACTAAAAATGATAACAGCCATCGATTGACCTACATATGAGAAAGAACTAGATATTTTTGTGTTTTTTTCAAAATATTCCCTTTTCAGAGGTCTAAAGCCCCTGAGAAGTTGATCAGGATGACACCCCAGGTTGTTCAGAGGTTTCGTGAGATGTTTTCAGACATGTTATTGACCATATAACAATGAGTATCACGGAGCGCTTTTCTTCAAATTCTGAGTTGATCAAGGACACAGCTTGTTTTGACACCAATCGTTTTGAAGAGCTCTCTAAAACCGGTCCATCACTTAAGGGCCTGGAAAAGGTTGCATAATGGGGCGTTTTCCGACTTCTATGCTCAGTGATCCAGCTGAAGGAAAAAAATACAAAATATCGGAAAAATTAAATTTGGTCAAAACATTTATCGTGATATATGGTCTTAAAGAGGATATCTTGAGGATCAAAATAAAGCAAAATGTAGACTTTTGTGACTTCTGATTCAGGAGATATTTGTTTGCAAAAGTGGATGAAATTGACATTTTTACTTTTCGTGTAACTTTTGGTAGATTTCTACAGAATGCTCATCTCAACAACAAATTCATTTGCTAATATCTCTGCCCAGGGTTATCCGATTCTAGCGCTGTTTGTTTTAATTGATAGAACTACATGTCAGCTTACAAAAAAATTGGTCATTGCCTTTTCTGATACGCATTTTTTTGTTTTCTTGTTATTTTTCTTAAATGCACTTATTTTCGTGAAACTTACACCAAAAATGCGTAATTTGAAATTAAAAGTGCAAAATGAAAAAATTAAGGAAGAATATGTCTGCCAAACCTAGATTTTATTAAAGTAGCACATTTCAGCAGGTAGTCTGCCAAAGCAATCATTCAGGATCGTACAGGGAACAAAATTATGTTATTTTGAATTTGCCCACTACCACTTTTTTGCCACTTTGGATCCCCCAATATTTTGATGTTCACCTTCAGACAAACGCAAATCCTGCAATCCAGACTTAAGATAAACAATCCTGAATGGTTTTATCCTCTTTAACAACTTTTTTGACATAAGTGAGAGAAAATTCGAATTGACTGCCTCCTCCGCAGAGGCCTTTTGTGGCTTTTTTAGTGGAACTGTCTTAAGCCCTGGGAAAGAATGGTCTGAAAATGCAATTTTAGCCTTGAAAATGTACATCAGGAACATTTTGTAGGCAACCAGCTTCAAGACAAGGCAATAATATGTGGAAAATGTTATTTCTGATGTTATTTTGTGCAAGCTGATCATCATACTTCAGTAATTGCCATAAAATGAGTTGTTTTGGTGTCAAAGTGATGAAACTTTGCAGTTCCAACTCTACCATTTTTGAGGAGCCATTGCTGATGACATCTACAACTTTGTACAGATCATTTCTATTAATAAGAGTCGATAAAACAAAAAAATATCATTTTTACAATGCTTTTTCAATTGCATGCAGATAGTAGTCTCAGTGCTGAAGAAAGCCCAACAAAAAAAATTACAAAAGACCTCTGCGGAGGAGGCAGTGAATTCAAATTTTCTCTCACTTATGTCAGAACACTTGTTAAGGAGGACAAAACCATTCAGGATTGTATATCTCAAGTCTGGACTGCAGAATTTGCGTTTGTCTGAAGGTGAACATCAAAATATTGGAGGGTCCAAAGGAGCAAAAAAATGGTAGTGGACACATCCAAAATTACATAATTTTGTTCCCTGTACGATCCTGAATGATTGCTTTGGCAAACTACCTGCTGAAATGTGCTACTTTAATAAAATCTAGGTTTGGCAGACATATTCTTCCTTAATTTTTTTATTTTGCACCTTGAATTTCAAATTACGCATTTTTGGTGTCAATTTCACGAAAATAAGCACAGTTAAGAAAAATAACAAGAAAACAAAAAAATGGTTGCTAGAAGAGACAAAGACCGACTCTTTTGTAAGCTGACATGTAGTTCTATCAATTAAAACAAACAGAGCTAAAATCGGATAACTGTGGGCAGAGATATTAGCAAATGAATTTGTTGTTGAAATAAGCATTCTGTAGAATTCTACCAAAAATTACACGAAAAGTAAATGATGTCAATTTCATCCAACTTTGCAAGCAAATATCTCCGGACTCAGAAGTCACAAAAGTCTACTTTTTGCTTTATTTTGATCCTCAAGATATCCTCTTTAAGACCATATATCATGATAAATGTTTTGACCAAATTTGATTTTTCCGATATTTTGTATTTTCTTCCTTTATTTTCGCATTCTGGATGTGCTGTACTTCCAAAAATTTCCGGGGGCAAGCCCCTGGACCCCCATTTTCCTCGCTTCGCTCGAGACTTAGCCCCCCCATTGGTAGACCTTTCTGCAGTCCATGGTGACGGTTTCGAAAAGATTTAAGATTGTTGTGAAAAAAACTGCTTCTCCGCCACACAGCTTTCGAGATTGTGTCACTAACCCCAAAGTTGAGCAGCTGGACCACCTACTGTAGCGCCCTTTGGTTGCTTTTCCCGGCGGGTAGAATGGTTGCCAGTCCGCCACTGGCCAGAAATAAAATTCAAATGGCTCTTGCGCGTCTGAACTGTTGGCTCCTACACAGCGTTCATCCTCATTTCAAACTGCCTCCATGTAACAGAGGAAGTTTGAAACGAGAATGGACGCTGTGTAGGAACTAACTGTTCAGGTATGCAGGAGCAATTTGAATTTGATTCCTAGCACTGGTTAGGCTTCAGCCGAAGAGAAAGCAACAAAGTAAAATAGTAATATCGAGGTAATAAACTTTAATTTCTTAGCTACACATAAGGTGTATTATTGCCCATGGAAATACATACATCAAGTAACGTATGCAAAATATGAAACTACTTCAGCAAAAGAGATTTTAACTCCATAGAAAAAAGATCTAAAGCTCTGCTATAATTAGCATAGGAAGCTAGAAGTTTCATATCGAGGTAATAAACTTTAATTTCTTAGCTACAAACATAGACTTGCTCCAAGTCTATTAATTTTACCAAAGGAAATGCGAGGGAGGAAAAATTGAAACCGAGGCGAGGCGGGGGGAAGGGAAGAAAGGAAGGAGGAGGAGAAAATTTTCGAAATCATTGTCACATTACGATCTCCTTTAACCACACCTAAATGCTAAGATAACCCCAAACATGGTCTTTGAGTCTCAGTTAGACTTTTATTGATAGATGGAATCAAGCATCTTTGAGATTGCTCTTTGGGGTTAGTTTATACAATTTTTCAGGGGCGGATCCAGCTCAAAGTTGAAGGAGGGGCAGCCTGAAAAGAAGGCGCCCAAAGGACGATAGAGAGAAAGCGCGCCGAAGGTGCAAGAAAATTTTTGGAGTCCTGATTGAGGAAATTCATTGATTTTTGTACTAAATAATGTCTTGACTTCTACATTTACCCTACATTTTGATCACAAAGTTTAAATAGGAGTGCCATAGGATAACGACGAGGGGCGCATTTCTCGGTAAAGAGGGGGCGTAAAGCTAAGTTTTCATCGTGAAGGGGGGGCAGTTGCCCCCAACTGCACCCCCCTAAATCCGCCACTGCAATTTTTCAATGAGGTGTAAGCCCTTTGCTTGCCTGATGCGTTTTAATATTTCATACATGCTAATGGCCTGCCAATGAAACAATCTCAAATCTTATCATATACCAGACAATGTTACCTTGAATACCCTTGACAACGCCTTCGGAATCCGGGAAATCAACTGACATTAAGAATCCGCTACTGTCTAAATTCTTAAAAGGAAAAGCCACACTAGAATCAATAGTTAATGATAAGAGACAGTTCGCAAATGTCATCAAGTATATTTTCAAAATTGAAGATAACAAAGCGTTCATGATAAATTAGCCTGCGTGCGGATTTCAGAAATAAAATAGCGAAGTCCAACATAAAGGGTGGTTCCAGTGAATATCCGTACCCCTCCCCTAGACTTATTAAGTTGAGTCCTAGTAATCGCTACCACCCACCCACCTCCCGCTCATACTCATGAGCGAGGGGTGGGTGGGTGGTAGCGATTACTAGGACTCAACGTAATAAGTCTACCCCTCCCCCCGTATGAAAGAGAAAATCCTGTTGATATGCAAAAATCCCCGAAAATCCAAGGACATGCAAATACTGAGATGCAAAAATCCTGGGGTAGCGACAAAAAATTAGGAAGAATCCAGACCTTCAAGTCGCTGGCTAACTCATCCATAGGGGCTACATAGGAGTAATTTGACTGTGAAATTGAAAAGTCAGGATATTCCTCTACTGTCTCTACTATTAGAAGCAAAATCCGGATCTTTCTAACACATTTTATCATGAAAAATCCGGGGCCTTCGATTTGATGAGTTGTTCTTCCATGGAGGGGGGGGGGGGGGGGTACGGATATTAACTGGAACCACTCAAAACAATAACCCTGAGAACTTTTATAGTCTCCAAAAACTTAGTTTCTACATTATCCCTCCACTCAACTGAATAACCTCCACAGTCCTAGAGAAAAGTGTGTTAAATTGTTTTTGTTCTACCAGGCAATATTATCGTGAATACCTTTGAAAACACCTTGCAAGTTCGGGAAATCAATTAAGTTAAACATCTGCTACTGTCTAAATCTTTAAAACGAAAAGCCACACTAGAATCAATAGTCAATGATAAGAAACAATTTCAAAAAGTTTTCATAGATATCTCCAAAATTCAAGATATCTTTGATAAGAGGTAATAACACAGCATCCATTAGAAAAATCAAAATGAAATCTCACCTCGAAGAACAAGCCTGAGAATTTTCAGTGCAGAGCACGTTTTTGGCTTCAAAATTATTGCTTACACCATGAGCGATAGGACACCCAGTGTGCAGCAGTTTAAATTTATATCAGTAACGAGCCACCTTAACTTACTGTTTTTTAATGTCTTGAACTTGTTTTGATTTCGTACACAACCACCTTTCAATGTTTCGTAATTTTGAAATTTTCAGTAGTGAGCCACCTTACATGAAGATCCACCTTAACTAGTACAGCTAGCTTGTGCAGAAACCTCCTCTCTGATAATCCCTCCTCTCTATCAAGCCCCCCTGGAGTGTCTGAATTTAAATCAGCCCCCGGGGGGCTTAGTAGAGCTTTTACGGTTTCAGAATAATTTGGAATCTTGGCAAAACATGTATTTTAACTATAAGAAACTAAGATATTGGGAAGTACTGGAAATTTCTTAAAAGCGTCAGATTTTGAGTGCTCAGAGTTTCTTACGAGTTTCTTAAAGTTTCCATAACAATTTTCATGTCCTTTACCTGGTACACGTTTTTTTATAAGAAACTAGGATCAGGCCATAGTACTAAAAGTTTCTTAATTTAACATGAAATTTTGTCCATTTTAGTACTAAAAGTTTCTTAATTGGTTTCTTATTTTTTGAATGCATGAATTGTCAATGTGGTCGCTAACACTGCTGCAGACATGTTTCTTGATATTCATACAGGAATAAACAGTGTTCTGTTATGTTGAAAACATAAATGGTTAGATAATCATGCCCAATGATAAAGGTTCAACGATCTATTTGCTATAAAATTCATACTTTTAACTTTGAAAAGTTTCTTATTACTTCTCAGACATAGTACTAGAGTTTCTTAAAATTTTGGCCATCTTAGTACTAGTTTCTTATAAACCAGTTTCTTATAAAAAAAAAACGTGTACATCAAGAACTTTTCAAAACAAGATTTTTTAAAGCCTTTCTAATGTTTATCCTTTACTCAATTAGCTTGCAAGTAATATGATACAAGAAACAAGTGAAATAAAGTAAAAATATGCTGAGGATTCATTTACAAAAATAAGTAGTTTCTTAAGTTACATTTCCCAGTCCTGGAGTATCTTTATTTTTTGGCGATCTGAGACTTGAGTTTCTCATATGCAGTTTCTTATAAGAAAATATGTGTATTTACGATTTCTGCGAAGATTAACACTGTGAACATCTGCTGAAAACGCAGGAAAGAAAAATTTCCACGAAACTGGCTGAGTCAATATCTCTAGGATAAAGGAAGGAAATATCTCTCTGGTAGCCTGTCATGACCTTTCTGAGAATCTAACCGCACAAGGCCAATTATTCTTGAGTTTTCAAGATTCCCTCGATCGAGTTGATGATCTCACTTGAGAAAAGAAAATTGTAAAACTGAACAAGGACGGGTGGGCATAGCCGAGATCAAGGGTAAGGAGTTCGGCGAAGCTATTTGAAGCAGCATTGACTGTACACACTGATATGAAATTATTCTATTTTCGACCTGACGGATAACATCTGAAACAAGTCACATAAATATATCAAAAAACCTAACAACAGGGAGCTGAATCAACGAGGGATCAACGATTACTCTCCGAGAGAACAGCACGCATTTAAAGGGAAGGTGATCGGCTACCTTCTTCGATCTTGCATCGATTGAAACGATATAACTGATTTATATGGAATCACTTTATGACTCCTTTCTACTGCTCATCTGGCACTAGCCACATAAAAACACCATACAATCCCACAATAGTGAAATTAGTAAACGATTTCACTCAAAACCAAACAATATTGAACACAAACATTAGCAATGCGAGGCGTTTCAGAAGCCCTTTTGGAATCTACTAAAATGTGAAAACAAAATACTGCTGAGAAATCATTTGATTTTCGACTTAACGGTTTATTAGCCTATCTGTTCAATCATATAAAATCATGACAAAATCCTACAACGATTAACGATTTTACTTCAGAACAGAAAAGTAAGCATGTTAAAGATAACAGGTAAAATTGTGCAGAGAAGCCCTTCTAGATAACAGCCTCCAGATACCGATATGAAGTCATTTGGATTTCTTTCTAAAGGCTTTTAAGTCTATCAGAAATAGAAATCAAATAAAGATATCATGAAATGCTATAACAGTAAACTATCAACGATTTTACTTGAGAAAGGAAAAGTGAGCAAGTAAAAGATCATAAGCGAGCCAAGCCCTTCGAAATAACCTCCACAGAAAGTAAAAATACCGAATTAACATCACAAAGATTTCAATCTCCTTCATCTTATCAGTCTATCAGAAATAGAAGTTCGCACTACAACATCCCACAGAGATGATAACATATAGAACAAACCTTGCAGAATTTCAATGAGCCATCAAACTCTTGATAAAATCGTGAAAAACCAACTTGCAAGTACGTAGCATAAGTAAATAAACTCGAAGCTGTGATTTTCGATCGTTGAAATATCATCGAAATCAGAATCGCGAGCGAAAACACGATGTGATTTCACGCTATGTCGATAATCATGTTTCCATAACTGGTGAGTATATTCAAATGAAATAAAAATACTAAGCTTTTCAACCATCTGGACTTCAGTCTTTATATCAGCAAGCGGCGAACATAAAGTTAAGATCAAGAGACTCCTGTCGTGTTTTCAAATACGAATGCAAATATCTTATGAATCCAATTCAACTCAGTACAAACACGGTTCTTATGCCAGCAAAATTATTTCGACTGGGCTTTTGTGAGTAGATAACCCTTCGCCCTACAACCTCTGCAAATTACGTCAAGAACTAAGGATGTTGCAAAACAAAGGAATTTGTTTTGAGAAACTGCGCTGACCCATAAAGCACCGTTAATAATATCGAGTTTGCTGAAGCTATGAACGCATCGAAAGTCCTGTTAAACTGAGAAGTGTTTGCTAAAACGTCTTTGTTACCAAAACAACACAAATTCAACTGTTCTCCGTGAAATAAAGGACATCATCCCGAGAGGAGGGCTGCCTGATTCAGTTGCCAATGGAGATATGCCACCCAAGGAATGACACAGCTACCCCTTTTACCAAAAAATTTCCACAAATGTGTACCCTTACTTATGAAATTCCTGAACAAATATACTGATGCTCAACCAAAATCTTGAAAAGGGCTACACGTTTTTTTTATAAGAAACTAGGATCAGGCCATAGTATTAAAAGTTTCTTAATCCAACATGAAATTTTGTCCATTTTAGTACTAAAAGTTTCTTAATTGGTTTCTTATTTTTTGAATGCAAAATTATAAATGTGGTCGCTAACACTGCGGCAGATATGTTTCTTGACATTGAAAACATCATACAGTAAAAACCCGCGTATAAGAACCTGGTGATTAAGAACCTACAGGCTGAAAATTCTGAAATTAGACCCCCAATATATAAGAACCCACTTAGCCTGAAATTTGAAATAGGTTCTTATTCGTAGAGATCATCAAACTAAATCAACACCCTAGTTGCTTTGCCATTGAGCCTATATGTATATACTGACTCTGCCATATGTGCAATTTGCAACGAGCTCTAAAGATGCTTCAAAAGCTTTTCATTGTATTCTTTAAAATTTCTCATTGTTCCATGAACTGATGTTTTGTATGAGACCTCATGAACTCTGAGATGACAGGAAATAATGGGCCTGAAGTTTCAATCTGAACCAAATAAATACCTGGAAGCCCTGAATGAAATAAGAACCAATTTAAGAACCTGAACAGCCTCATTTCCTACTAAATACTCAATATATAAGAACCTAATCAGGCTGACTTGCAAAATTGTAGGTTCTTATACGCGGGTTTTTACTGTATAGGAATAGCAAAACACAAATGGTTAGTTAATATTGTTCAAGAACAAAGGTTCAACGATCTGTTTTCCTATAAAATCCATGCTTTCAACTTTAAAAAGTTTCTTAGCACTTCTCAGACATAATACTAGAGTTTCTTAAAATTTTGGCAATCTTAGTACTAGTTTCTTATAAACCAGTTTCTTATAAAAAAACGCTTAATCTTTAGGGCCTACCCTCTCCTGTGTTGTAAGCAACTCTTTGAGAGACATATTCAACTCTCAGATCGCTTAAAAAATAAGAAACTTAGGACTGGGGAAAAGCGTTGAAACTAT
This sequence comes from Aurelia sp. 3 sensu Dawson et al. (2005), assembly GCA_964020215.1. Classification (NCBI taxonomy): domain Eukaryota; kingdom Metazoa; phylum Cnidaria; class Scyphozoa; order Semaeostomeae; family Ulmaridae; genus Aurelia; species Aurelia sp. 3 sensu Dawson et al. (2005). The sequence continues at coordinate 2,669,430 of OZ026580.1, forward strand.
TTAAGAAAATATTCACTTCAGTCAAGGAATGCTCAGCATATATTTCCTACACTTCCACTTGTTTCCTGCAACATATTCATCAATAAAAGAGTTGTCTCACAAAAAAGCATTCCAGTTTAAACTCAAATATCTCACGACCTGCTCATCCTAACAAAAAACAAGGAAACCTTTTTCTGAAAGCATACAAATGCAGTTACTAAGATTGCGTTCACACGATGCCGGAACATTTTGAGAACGATGAAAAATGTGACGGATAGGCCTCCCATTCACACGAAAACGGCACATTTTTTACCGGCAAATTTTGAAAACGGTAGGTTTTGAAAACGGAGCTCTAACCGACACATTTTGGAAAAGGCATCGTGTAAACGCCTGAAAATTATGAAAACAGACAATTTCTAAACATTATTGGAACGGGACTGATCGACTCTTAGGGTGTAGGTAAGATTCTTTGGCATCAAAGTGTTGCAACGAATTTTTGCCCTCTAAGTTCCTACCGTTTTGAAATTGTTCCGGTATCGTGTGAACGCTAGCTCAAATTTTGCAGCCGTCACATATTTCACCGTTTTCAAAATGTGCCAGCATCGTGTGAACGCAGTCTAAATGAGCACTAGTTTGATAAAAGTGAGCAACTGCACCGAAAACGGGGGGTCGCCAAATCTTATTTTTTGGCGATCTGAGAGGCTGAGTTTTTACCAGCGCTTTCTTATGAAAAGATTTGTGTTTATGGGTCTTTCCCTTTTGAGCAAGTTTTATCGCAACGATAGAAGAAACTCAAGGAATCAGTCTGCCCTGTAGCCTCATGGGTGGTAAGACATAGCAGTTGTGCTTCATTGCCGCTGTTTGTTCTTTTGCAGAGGAAAAATTATCTACTTCTACGGAGGAGCTTGCAGGGTAACTGCGATAGCTCCTCCGCAGAAAGATATACAATTTCCTCCACAGTAGCACATATAGTGAAAAATAACGGCGGTGTCTAACTACAGCACTGATCAGTGAACTACAGTAGGAACCCTATAAAAGAACCTAGGCTTTTCTTGGGCAACCTGAATAGGTTCTTAATTAAATGGCTGTTATTCTAAGCTCCAGCCTGCAAGGTTCTTAAAAAGGTACTTATATACAGCGCACACCTTGCAAATTTTAATGTTGTTTTCAGCACAAGAATTCTGAAGAATTCTTTAGAAATCATGAGAACAGTCTTAGGTTAGAATCCTTGCTTAAAAATCATTCAGTCTTTTGTGCCACCGAAGCATTCTGATCAGAATGGAAGAGCTCTTGAAAATTCTGAGGAATTCTGAACACAAGAAACCTGTAAAAAAACCTTGCCCCATTTTTTTCACCTCTGGAGGGTTCTTATTCAGGAAATTGAAAAAATTAAATTTCAGCCTCAAGGTTCTTATAAAAATAGGCTCTTTTATGCGGGTTTCTAATGTACCCATAGTAGCCTCAGTGCAAATATCACAAATAAGCTGGCTTTTAGGGTCTGAGCCCTTCAGATTTGATCTTAAATCGTTGCACCGCAAACCACACATGCGAATCAAGACTCTTAACTTCGCTTAGGCCCATACATTGGCAAGCTTATGGTCAAGCGAACCGTATGGATTGCCTGGACTAATCCGCGAGTAATTTACTGATGACTTTAATTATAGTTGATAGTAGTCTGCTCATGCAGTCTTGATAAACAAGCTCGATAACACACCACAAGGATCAACTTCCAAACTGAATTTCGCTGAAGCAAAACCATGCAACAGGTACCGTCAAAGCTCTATTCAGCCCCAAGGAGGTCTATTTAACTTCGGACACTCTAAAGGGGGGTTTTCAGAAGGGGGGGGGGGCTTATTTACAAAATCAAATGACAAGGATAGCTTTTCGGTTCTTCCCCCAATACTTTGCGGATTCAATACACAGTTTTACTTGCCAGACACAAATTCGACACAGTTTTATCCCAAACCACATTAAACTTAACATGCAAACTTGCTTTGCTAAATAAATGGAAACCCCCTCTGGAATCTGATGTAAGTAATGGGAGCTTGATAGCTTATCTAAAATTCTGGCTCAGAGGGGAGGGACTTATTAGAACGGGGGCTTGATAGAGAGGGGGGCTAAATAGATTTTTGACGGTATCCACTGTGCACCAGGATGAGGACATAGGCAAAATATGGGAACTTATCCATGCCAACCAAAAGTATCTGCGCGGTGTGTTGAGGGGTGGGGGCCTGGAGGAGGATCAGTGGCGATAGCAATTGCTATTGCTGTTGTTCTCTCTTTCGGGGATCCTGTTGTTCAGCACATTCTCCTATGCTGGCCTGACATCCAATGTGAAACGGATTCGAGTAATTAATCGTATATTTAGCGTTTTGTCGGTATTTATTTAGTTATTATTTGCGTGTCTTTATGTTAATGGCCACAGGGTAGTCATTGTCCTTTGCTCCTTGTGGTCCTGTCCCTGTAGTGTTTGTATAGTTTGTATAGTAATTAGAAAGTATAGTAGGATGTAGATGTAAAATGTATTGTAAAATTTTAGATGAATATAGAAAAAAAAAAGGACATAGGCAATAGAACACCAGGTGTGTATATATGTGGATTGTTTATCAGAAGTGAGTAACCTCAACCTATTGCTTATGCGTTATGAATATATTTTTACTTGCAGTCATGCATTCTTCTAACTCTATTATTGTAAATAATTACTTATTTAAAGTATATTGTTACAAATTATATATTTTTTGTATATTAAATCTATTTTTTTATAAGAAACTAAGAATTTGGGCCAGTACTGGAAGTTCTTTAAAATTATTGGATTTTGAGTACTCAGAGTTTCTTACGAGTTTCTTAAAGGTTCCAGATCAATCTTCATGTCCACTAACCTGGTACATCAAGAACTTTTCAAAACGAGGTTTTTTGAAGCCTTTCCAACGTTTAGACTATACTCAAGTACCTTACAAATAATATGATACAAGACACAAGTGGAAATCAAGTGAGAATATGTTACGGATTCCTTTATAAAAATAAGTAGTTTCTTAAGTTATACTTTCCCAGTACTGGAGTTTCTTAATTTTTTAGCGATCTGAGAGTTGAGTTTCCTGTAAACAGTTCTCATAAGAAAAAAACACGTGTAGGCTCACAGGTGCCTGGTAGATAGCAGCAAATTCATTTGCCGAACGAGTTTACCTGTACAAAAACATCGTTTTATTATAATCATTGTTGTCAAAATGGGCTTCATAGGGCACTTTAGTACAGCGTTCTATCCGGATAAAACTACGACCACTGCAAACGAAGGTTGAGGTAAATTATTGAATCTGGCTGAAATCCGAAACACTGAACTAAATCAAATATCGAACGCTGCTGAACAACATCAAACATCACAAAACAACAGTTTGCAAATTGCAGAACAAAGCTCCACTGATAGACCGATTGATAAGTAAAATGTTGCGGCAAATTTTTAGTTGGCATAAACGCGATATTTGCAAAAACACATCTTGATTACTCGACACTGCACGACACTGAAAATCGCTTGGGATATTCATTGTCTTAGACTGCGTTCACACGATGCCGGCAAATTTTGAAAACGGTGAAAAATTCGACGGATAGGCCTCCTGTTCACACGAAAACGGCACATTTTTTGCCGGCAGATTTTGAAAACGGTAGATTTTGAAAACGGAACTCTAATCGGCACATTTTGGAAACGGCATCGTTTCAACACTCAACAAAGATGAAAACGGAACATTTTTCGACACTTTTGGATCGAGACAGGTCTATTCTTAGGGTGTAGGTACTATTCTTTGGCATCAAATCCTGCAACGAGTTTTTATCGTCAAATTTCCTACCGTTTTCAAATTGTGCCGGCATCGTGTGAACGCTAGCTCAAATTTCGCTACCGTCACATTTTTCACCGTTTTCAAAATGTGCCGGTATCGTGTGAACGCAGTCTTAAACTTGAAAGGGCCGTCAAGTACTTACGACACTGAAAATCGTACTCTTAACCGTGCCATAAATTCCCCGGGGGGGGGGGGGGGGTAACTTCAATAGGCGGGTGACGGGGGTGTGCCATTTGACGTCTGAAATCGCACCCTAAAATTTATAAATTTTCGCGAAAACGATACCCCAAAACTTACCGGCCATTGAGAATGTGTACCCTAAAATTAGTGAAATTTGATGAAAATCAATACCCTAAAGAGTTATTTTCTAAGATGAAACCCCAAAATTTATGACTACCTGTGATTTTAGCAAAAACGATACCCCAAAATTTATTTTTTTGCTCGAAAAAAGGCACCCCAAAAAATGGCACATCCCGTACCTGCATATATGGTAGTTACCCCCCCCCCCGGGATAAATTCACTGGATACTTGACGACAATAAGCTACACTAAAAATCAATAGACATCGCTAAACATCATTGAACATCACTAAACATGATGCACCAGCATACATGCCTTGCCTGTCGCTTCCATAGAAAATTTAAGAGTAACAATTCAATATGTATAGCCTTAAATAGTGCCATACACCCATTTGTAGCTTGACACAAGCCAACAGTTTACAACAAGAAACACGACTAAACGTCACTAAACATATCCGAATGACACACTACGAGCTTGGTGTTAACATCAGGCTCCAGCTTAACGTGACTCCATTTGATAATCCACGAGCAACAATCAAGTTTCTATCGTCCTGACAGTGACATACACACACTTGAGAATAGAAAACAAACAACAGCAAACACAGCTAAATTCACCAAACATCTTTCGTCAAGCTAGGTGCTAGCGCTATGCTTCAGCCTACCGTGACTCAAACTGAAATAGCCTAATATAATTTGCAAGCAACGATCAAGTTTTAATCGCCCTAACCGTGCAATTGACAAACTTCTAAGCAAACAGAGGACAACAGCAAACACTACTAAACATTGCTGAACATGTCTCCTTGACGTACATGCTGTCACGATACTTCAGCCTAGCGTGACTCCTTTTGAACTGGCCAGCAATTCCACAGATAATCTTCAAGCAACAATCAAGTTTTCATCGGCCTAACAGTGCAATACACACATTTGAAACTCGATAACAAACAACAGCAAACACCACTGAACTTCAGCCTGGCGTGACACCTTTTGAAATTACGCAGCAATTCCACAGATAATCTACAAGCAACAATCAAGTTTTTATCGGCCTAGCAGTGCAATACACACATTTGAAACTCGATAACGAACAACAGCAAACACCACTGAACTTAAGCCTGGCGTGACACCTTTTGAAATTACCCAGCAATTCCACAGATAATCTACAAGTAACAACCAAGTTTTTATCGGCCTACCAGTGCAATACACACATTTGAAACTCGATAACAAACAACAATGGACACCATTGAACATGGCTGAGGGATGCTTCAGCCTAGCGTGACTCCTTTTGAGTAATTCCATAGATAATCTACAAGCAACAATCGAGTTTTTATCGGCCTAACACTGCAATTCACACACTTGAAGCTCGAAGCTATGTCGCGAACTAAGGTTGTGCAAACATTTATTCTTTCACCCGCCGCTAAGATAAATTATTGATAAAGAAAGGAGAAAATTCTCCGCGAGACATCTGCCAAATGCTGCTAAAATAATTTCATGAAACGAAGAACCTAAACAGTGTCTGAAATATGTATTTGCGCTTGGATTTAACTGCTCAAACAATATGATAGGAACGAGGAATTAAAAGTTAATATAGCTAATAATTTTCTTCTACTCTTTGATCCAACAGGGTGGGGTCAGCATACAGGGCATGAGGATCATGACTGTATCATATTTAGGACTTAGTTATGCAATTAGTTGAATCGAAGGTTCTGGTTGGAAGGGAAGTGGAGATCCTTTGTGACAGTTGCTTGTCCAAGGGACCCTTCCTCATCTCTCCTAACCATTTTTTGCCCCACAAACCGTGTTTTGTACTGATAACAAATACAGTACTTTCCTCTTTTCTTTTTTTCATCTTTTTCTGTTATACCAACACCTCTAATGGGACCATCATGGAAATAAGGTCAGCTTGACCCTTTAATGCTATCCCTACCACAGTAATAATGGGGGATGTTTTCCTTTAACGCTTTTAACCTTAAAATATTGTATTGTATCTATTTTTTATATCTATAATAATAACTTGTAAATATTTCTTTATGCGGCAAATGATACATACATACATTCATAGCTCTTAAGTGGTGGGTAACGGGGAGAGGGGTGAGAAGTGTTTCGGATTTGGGAGATTTCATCCGGTATACCTTTGGGTACACAGTCGTGTTGCTGCGAGACAGCATAATATTTGTCTGTCTGTCTGCCGGTCTGTCTCTTTGCAACTATTCTGCAGGTTTTATCGTGGCCGGCAAAATATGTCGTTGCGGCTTACTCCAGAAATCACCGCATGCGTGATAACCTAAATCATGGGAGTTGTGGACACAATTTGAGTGTTGATCGGGTCCACAATACCCGGCCTAAATGATGATTAATAAATGTATTTCTTTACCTTGCTTGTCTTCAATTCATTGTTTATCTTCTCGTTTTTGCTTGGGAGTAGATCAGCATGCTATCAACCGTTCAGCTTGGCCTAATGTTTTCAACTGCGCCGCGCTTGCGCTGTGATTTGAACTGCGAACTAGTTCCCAGATCGACGCGGCCATCTAACGACTCATCCAGTAAATGAAAATTACTGTATTTTCATTTATTGGATGAGTCGTTAGATGGCCGCGTCGATCTGAGAACTAGTTCGCAGTTCAAATCACAGCGCAAGCGCGGCGCAGTTGAAAACATTAGGCCAAGCTGAACGGTTGATAGCATGCTGATCTACTCCCAGGCAAGAACGAGAAGATAAACAATGAATTGAAGACAAGCAAGGTAAAGAAATACATTTATTAATCATCATTTAGGCCGGGTATTGTGGACCCGATCAACACTCAAATTGTGTCCACAACTCCCATGCCTAAATATAATAATGATATCCTATTTCTGCATTTGTTGGGGATATGAACAGGTTAAGTTGTTTGCTTCAAGGAAGCATCCGAAAAGGGCTCCTGATAACGAACGATTTACTGCAATGATATAATATGGAAATTAGCACAGACCATTAAGAACAAGAAAAGAAACAATAAAACGTTGCGCATGATATCGTGAGCCCCGACATTATTGGTTCGCTCTCAACAAAGCTGAAACACAAAGTGTCCTAACAATAGTGTCAGCACTTCATCTCCCGAACAAGCATAGCAGAAACTGCAATATTCGCAAGATCACTCAACTTTATCTGAAGGCAGCATCCGAACTAATTTGTCACGCAACTGTAACTATTTTTGTTGGCAGTTACTATTCTGGTTTTGTTTCTATCCAATTTGCGATTTTTTGCTGTGTTTATTTCTTGGTTTGTTTTTCGTTGTGAAAGGAATGGGAAATCCTTCAGGATCTACACTATTCTCTGCTACTCTCCAATACCGAATAAACGCGGGGAGTGAGAATAATCGGGGGGGGGGGTTGGAAATGGTTCCACATAACAATAATCGGGGGTTGGAACTATGAAGGGGTGCTTGGAGAAATAAAAAATGTTTTCTTAGCTAAACACGTAACTGTTATATATTTAAAGGCAGTCTGTCACGCATTTGATTGGGTGATTTGGACAATGCAAAGAATAGGAAATTTCAATGTCTGCTAATCCTTACGATTTAATGAAAACCAGGCTTTATGTGAACAGTGATGTTACTGATGCACTTACTTTTGAGCTCTGGTTCTGTTGAATGCACTTCTTGAGACTTTTTCTTGCGTTTATTCAGAAATTATGTTTACTTTCATTACATTTTTCCAACAATTAATAAAAGGGGGGATTTGGAATAAAGGCGGGGGGTTGGAAAAATTTTCAAAAATTTATAAGCGGGGGGACGATTATTCGGTACTCGAGAGTATGTATCGTATTACAACCGTTTAAGCTCCGATGCATACTGAAGTCCCACGGGGGAGGTACTCCCATACTTGATTTGACGGGGATGTGCAGCTCAACAGAGTGTCCTTTTAGGGTAGAAATTATGCAACAGGGTGTCCTTTCTTATTGAAATTATTCGACAGAGTATTACAATTGATAAGAAAATCACGCAACAAGGTATCATGTGGAAGGATAGTTTTGAGAGTTCTCTTGAAACAATGGATCATGTATACTTTTCGTAAAATTTTTATGCGACAGGGTATACTTTTGGGACATTTTCTATGCAACAGGGTAATCTTCCACACATGCCCCTTCACTTTCCTGGTCAAGTATCCCCGGGGCTTAAGCGCCCTTCTTCCCTTTTATGAAAGAACGCCCTTAAACTGTCGTACCCCTCCAAGTTTAAGATAGTTCCCAAGGCCTTCGAGAGCCTACGAAGATTTTTTGAAATAACATTGATAAAGCGACAAAGCGACAACCCTACTGTGTTTTGAAAACGTTCTACTGTATAAGAACCCTACTTTGGAATGAGGTGTCCTACAGGGGCGGATCCAGCCCGAAGTTGAAGGAGGAGCTGCATGCCCGAGAGGGCGCCTAAAGTATAACAGAAACTAAGCGCACCGTAGGCGTGCAAAAATTGTTATCCTCCTAATTGAGAAAACGTATGGCTTTCTACTAAATAACGTCTTGATTTCAACGTTTGCCCACATTTTGATCGAAAAATTTAAAAAGGGGGTCTTCAAGTCATGACGAGAGGCGCAAGAAGGGGGCGCCATGGAGAGTTGTCATCATTAAGGGGGCAGTTGCCCCCATTTGCTTTCCCTTGAATCCAGCACTGATGTCCTCTATCCTATGTTTTGTAGCCTGTGAAAAAATTAAACGTTTCACACTCTACCTTCACCAATACTGCACAGGCACATGCTTCAAGTCTGTAAAAAGCTCGATGCAAAATTCTGACCTATTTCTTTGAATTGAATAATTCTATCAAACCTTAGCTATTTTGTTACAATGCAACCGTTCGACTTTTTTTCTAAAATCGTCAATACTTTCGTATGATAATTACGGTGCTTTTTCTCCAGTTTTTCCTCTTCCGACTTTTTTCTTTATCAATTATCAACAAAATTTTCAGAATCAGAGACAGATCATAAACAACGACATTTTCCTCGTCAACATTTGCAGAATCTTCCTGAGTGTTGTTCTTCGTTCATAATAATGCAAAAAAAATTTGAAAACGCTTGAAACCATTTTACTGTATCAAATTTTCGCGAAATTACAAAATAATTTTCCAGAGAGATTATGAATGTCTAGAATATAGTATCAACCAAAATTCTTTCACTCTTCTAGTTTGCGATTTAGAAGTTTGATGACGTCACATTCTCAAACAAGTTTAAATGTAAAATACTTTGTAACTTCGAAAATTAGTCAAAAGTTCTAAAGTCCAACGGCTTAATCATGGCGAAGTAGCCTAAAGCTCTCTTCAAGAAATTCGCTTACAGAAATAGGCCATACAATTACACATCCATCTGTTTACTTAAAGATTTTGAACATCCTTACTACACAAAAAGCTCTTACCCAAGCACAGAAATTTATCTCATCACCAGGCTGCAACGCATATTACAAAACCCAGCGTTTATTTCTTTCCACCAATCGCTGGACGCTCACACCTCCTCGCGGTTTCAAAACATCTACAGCAACATTTCAGTGCGAAAATCAACAACTCTTTGTTCGCATCTGACTTTAAGAAGTGTGTGTGTGCAGTTACATGAAACAGATTCAAGCCAGCTTGGCCAGTGAGGATCAAATGTGTAGGTGTTGTTTTTCAGTGAGACAAAATAGATCGAGCCTCATTTGCATGGTCTTAATCTCCTTCGTAAGCTGAGAGCTGATCTCCTTATTTTATGTTCGAACCGAGCCGTCTCCCCTGGCCAGATCGTTAATTTCCCATGACTCTTTTATCGGACGGGGATAACATATTCTTAGTCGATGAATAATAGCGGATTTGACAAAGTATCGCCCTGTATTGCTGTTCGAATGATCTGAAGAAGTGCTCTCATCGTCTATACAGTTTACTTGTAATGATAAAAAACGTGGAGGATTCTGCTGAAATATTTTTTGATGAAAGCATTATTATTGAAGCACCCTTCTTGGAATTGCCTTGCCCTTATACCATATAGAACAGCAAAAGCGATGAGTATTGACTGGGTGAAGAGGCCGAAACAATTCAACCAAAATAGGGTTAAAAAACAAATTGTTACAACTTGACTTACCACGATTGTTTACGTTTTTCGCTCGGGCTTTGGTTGGTTCTTTCGCAATGTCAAGTTTTCCTGAAGCCACTGACCTACAAAGATAGAGCAACAATACAATAATCAGTCATGCACACAGCCCTTTGCTAGTATCTGTTCATGTGGGCATGAGCCAGCGCGCATACCACTTTGCAAAGATCTCACATTATCGATAATTCCAATGCAAAACTTGCTGACTATTCATTAAAGCAGGCGGGCTGGCTCGCTTCCGGGGGTTACTTGACTAGGGAAGTGACAAGGATCCACGTGGAAAACCTGCGAATTCTCCTGCGAAGGTCTTATTTTAATCTCTGCGTTTCCTGAAGAAATTATGAAACTCAACTGAAGAAATTATGCCACTCAAGTTTTACATTTGGGTGGCACAATTTCTCCACGGCCCTTTAGGTCATGTCAATCTGCCGCCACGTGTGGGGATTAAAATAGCGCCTTCGCAGGAGAAGTACAAACGGAAGGAAAACAAGTCGATATATCACGTGATCACGAAGTGATGAATTATGACAGGAATAACTCGATGTATCACGCATAAATTTTTTTCAAAATTCTGCGTTTCCTAAAGACCATACGAACAGGCGACGTTGCAACCTTCAATTGATACTACAGCTAGGTTCCATTTCTTTAACTGCTCCCTCGCAGCGTCTTGTTCATAGCTGGCGCCAAACCGCAGAGATTATGATGTTCTTTCTTTCAGCGCCGATCGACCACGGAATAGACTATACAACATCTGGAGTGTGAGAAGGTTGCACTTGCAATAACACATTATCGAACATAATTACTCGAATGAGATAATTTAAACATCAAATAATGCTTTCTTTTTTATCATGATTGTGTGTAAAATCCTCCCGTGTGTTGGTTTTTTCGATTTTGACAAAATTTAGTCAAGCACGTGAATGTAACCCTGTGGTTGTTTGAGAAGTGAATAGAGTTTGGAAACCAAAAGGCTTCCCGAACATACCAATTACCGTACAGCCAGGTGGTTCGACGCCACAGTTGTTAATTGTTAATTTGGACCCAAGTTAATTCCATTTAGATACATGAAAATCGAATTTGGTAAAAGCAATCATCTTTCAGATCCAGAAATTAGAGTTGGCACAAAAGCCAAATTTTCATAAATTTACAGCCGTTTGAATTATGATGGCTCGCCCGTAGGAGGGGGTGGGGTACTTCATTATCTAGTCACACGGGGATGTGCGCCAGTTTTGGGTGGCTCTTGGCACGAAAATCCTGGGATTGGGATGTACTTTTTCAACGATATGTTCTGGGATTGGGGTCTAATTTTCGCTAGGAATTCCGAAAATGCCAAGGTTTGGAATAGTTAACAATTGTCCTATTATTTTGTACTCCAGACAATGGCCAGAAACCACTTCCATATTCTGGTTTTGGGTCCCAAAATCCCGCCAAAAATTTTAGGATTCAGACAGTCATAAAAGAAATTCTTAGAGCGCACACCCCCAACGGTGAAGGGCCCTCAGGGACCCGCCCTAAATCTACTGGGCTGTTTTAGCAAGAAGACGCAAGCCAAAACGACGCCAGCATAATTCTTTAGTTCGAGGATGTACATTATAAAGAGAAATCAACTTCAAAACTTTTGCACAGCTCGAGGGACTTATTGTATGTTCTATTGTGAAACTGACAACCTGAAAAGTAAACTTTTGAAGGCTGCACTGCAAAAATAATACGTCGCGATGAAGGGAAGCAAAATGGAATATGGAGCACATTCATAAATGATGGAAATGCGAAAATGCAAACTGTTTTTAGGGACTGTCTGTCTGTGAGTAGGTTTTAAGGAGGGACAAGGCTGGAAAATTAGAATGCTCTAAAAACATAGAAAAGCAAGCGACGTTTTCAAAGACGTCCGCGTCTTGCCGCTACTAGGCTGTTTTAGCAAGAAGACGCGAATCAAGAAGACGCCAGCATAATTCTTTTGTTCGACGATGTAAATTACAAAGTGAAATCAACTTCGAAACTTTTTGCGAGTCTCGAGAGACGAATTGTACGTTCTGTTCTGAAACTGACAACCTGAAAAGTATACTTTTGAAGGCCGCACTGCAAAAATAGGACGTCGAGAAGGGAAGCAAATGCAATCTGAGCACATTCACAAATGATGGAAATGCAAGAATGCAAACTGTTCTTTGCCTGTCTGTGAGCAGCTTTCTGGTAGGGAAAAGCCTGGAAAATTAAAATGCTCTGAGGGCATAAAAAAAAGTAGCTGCGTTTTCAAAGACGTCCGCGTCTTGCTGCTAAAACAGCCTACCAGACAAACAAATTCCCAAAGAACTGCTTGCATTCTCGCATTTCCATCATTTGTGAATGTGTTCATATAGCATTTCGCTTCCCTTCTCGACGTCCTATTTTGTCAGTGAGGCCTTCAAAAGTACAGTTTTCAGGTTGTCAGTTTCATAATAGAACATACGATGAGTCTCTCGAGACTTGCAAAAGTTTTGAAGTTGATTTCTCTTTGTAATTCATAGCCTCGAACAAAAGAATTATGCCGTCGTCTTCTTGACTCGCGTCTTCTTGACTCGCGTCTTCTTGACTCGCGTCTTCTTGCTAAAACAACCTAATAGGCTGTTTTAACAGCAAGACGCCAACGTCTATGAAAACGCAGCTACTTTTTTATGTTTTTAGAGCATTCTCATTTTCCAGGCGTTTCCCTCCCAGAAAGCTGCTCACAGACAGACGAATTCCCAAAGAACAGTTTGCATTCTCGCATTTCCATCATTTGTGAATGTGCTCATATTGCATTTTACTTCCCTTCTCGACGTCCTATTTTTGCAGTGCAGCCTTCAAAAGTATATTTTTCAGGTTGTCAGTTTCAGAATAGAACGTACAATAAGTCTCTCGAGACTCGCAAAAGTAGATTTTACTTTGTAATTTACATCCTCAAACAAAGAATTATGCTGGTATCTTCAACAAGGACAGATTTTGCAATATAATAGCATCAGTCGCTTTGGTTCACACCTCAATTCAAAGCAATTAGCGAATGCAGACAAAAGAAATTCCCTCAAGCAGAAATTGAAAACAAACGGAGCCGCAAAGTTGCCCTGAAACCAGTAAGGCAATCTCTCGTTTGGTGCGGGCGAAGGGAGGCTTTTAAGAGAAGGTATGAAAAGAAGAAGGGTAAATCTAAAGTTCTGTCTCGCGGATTTTGTTTATTTGATTCCGGAGCTGAGGAGTGACTGCGTACGTCTGAGCAATAAATATGCAAAAATTGTAATGCCCTCTGCTCGGTTTCTGAATCATACAAACAAAATCCGCCAGACAGAACTTTAGATTTACCCTTCTTCCTTTGTTATAAGCACATACCTTCTCTTAAAAACCTCCCTTCGCCCGTACCAAACGAGAGTTCGCCGTACTGGTTTCAGGGCAACTTTGCGGCTTCGTTTGTTTTCAATTTCTGCTTGAGAGAAATTCTTTTGTCTGCATTGGTTAATCGCTTTGAATTGAGGTGTGAAGCAAAGCGAATGATGTTATTGTATTACGAAATCTGCCCTTGTTGGTATCTTCTTGACTCGCGTCTTCTTGCTAAAACAGTCCAATAGAGCCTGCAATGACATGAAACAATCAGATTCCCTCTCCACCTTTAAAGGGAGAATAAAAACCTGGAAAGGAGAGGGATGCAACTGAAGACTGTGTGGACCTTTTGTGGCTCAGGTTGGGTTGTTAAAAGGATAAATGCGTTGCATTGTAAATACTAAAAATTTCTGTAAAAACATTGTAAAATCTGTATATATGTGTTAGATATATATGTAGCTATTTTTTCTTTTATTTTGAAACAATTTTTACTTTGTAGTAGGCTTGAATTAGCTTTTATTTCATGCTATCTATTATACGCCTACTTTAAATAAATAGATAATGATAATAATAATAATAATAATAATAATAATAATGCTACCTGTTTGAAGACAACTCGTAAGGATATATGAAGCTGATCATGTCGATCGCTACATTGAAAAGTTCCTCTTTATCAATGTTAATTCATACAATGCAATTATTCAATACAAGGTGTAGCTTTCATGACACCGCAAATAGATATCTATATAAGAACCACAAAACAGGATTTTAAACAAATTATTCACTGTTAGAGTAAACAGTTATAAACTGCAAGAAATAATATTTGCAGAAAAGTTGCCGAGCTCCGAATCCTTTGCAAGTTTGTTGTGATTCCGCACGGTTGATGAAGCTGCTTCAAAGGCAGCGCAAATGAATTATCTACCGTGCAAGCAAAAAAACAGAAAACAATTTAAGTTTCAAAGGTTACTATTTCCTGGATACCATAACTGTAATAATGGCAAATGCATTTATCTCTTTATAAGAAACTGCTTATAAGATCGCTAAAAAATCAAGAAACTTCAGTACTAGGAAAATATAACTTAAGAAACTATTTAAATTTATAAAATAAAACCTAAATATATTTATACTTTATTTCCATTTGTCTTTTGTATAATAGCACTTGTTAGACTGACGACGTGATTCCTTGTATTCGTTCAACATTTATAATCTGATGTTTTAATTTCACTCATACAAAGGACTCACGACCAAACTGATTCTAAACAGGGACTAAAATCTTACGAAAAATCAGAAGAAACTTAGAACATCTTCCATCCTTCGAACGTCGAAAGAAAAGTCGAACGTCCCTTCGAACGTCATTTCGAGCGTCGCTTCGCTTCGAGAAGTCGAACTTTGAACTAATGAGCCAATCAAACACTAACAACAGGCACGTGGGTTGACCATATTAAGAAAGTAGTGATCTGATTGGTCGCGCCGTGAACGCGGCGGACTTGGCCTAATTAGTCCCTATTCTGAAGCGTAAGGACATAAGTCCCTCAACTGAAGCGATAACAACAACAACAACGAGCGTAAGTTAGAGGGACTTATGTAATGTAGTCTAAGCACTTGTAAGGTATTTGAATGATGTGTAAACATTAGACAGGCTTCAAAAACAATGTTTTGAAATTTTCTCGAGAGAGCATGTAATGAAGATGAGGATTGTTATGGAAACTTTAAGAAACTCGTAAGAAACTCTGAATAATCAAAATCTGATAACTTTAAGAAACTTTAAGTACTGGCCACAATTCTTTATTTCTTATAAAAAATGCGTGTATATCATCTTGTGGTGAACGTATTGAAATTCATTTTACAATTTACTTTACTAAAATTTGCCACTCCAATCTCAAAATATGTGGGCTTCCTACCTCGTGAAAGCTTCTCACAGAAACCTTTAAAACATGCCAAAAAATCACGACCAAATCTCACTTCCACTCGTTTTAACACGTGCTATTCTTTTGAAAGGATGAAAATCTTATCCCTGGTAGCATAACAAATTTTTTCAACAAAAGAATTATCAACAATAAATATTTTGTCGAGATGAAAACTGGGTTGGAAGATTAAAATAGGTGCTAATTTTTTCCTTCTGTTGAAGGGGCGTCCGTATCAACAAAAATAAAAATTTTGCAAGAACGATGTTAGCAATATGGAAGATCAATGTTTTGTCTTACCTCCAGAGCTTGTTTTTAATCTGCAACTACGCTTAGCAAAGCGTTATTTCTTCGTTGCGAATAGCTTGCACGATCCACAGATTACACGATCGATTCCACGATAGAATACACGATACCCGCACGATATCATCACATTTAATCCGGCACGAATTCCTGCAGAAAACCAGAGACACGGTTAGCAACTTTCACGTAAATCCTAAGAGCAACTAAATAGTGAGCTATTTATCTGAATCCTGTTGAGTGCGATTGAAGAGACGTATTTTGAGAATAATTGACCGCAACTTTTACGGTATAAAACGTATCCAGATGCCACATACATAATTAATTGGTGAGGCAAAAGACTGAGGAGAATTTGACTGAAAACCACAATCGATTCAAGGGGAAGCTGTGAAGTGAAACGACGAAACTGTCACAGTTTTTGTGCAGAGATTGTGTACTGCTGGCTCCACAAACATAAAGTGCAGAATCAAACATCGTTAAAAGCCGCGCTTTTATTGCATTTAACCTGAGAAACAAAATTATTCATGCAAGAGGGGGTGTTTGGGTTTTGTGGCTACACAGTTTCGCCTATATTTTGGCTCATATTTGTTGCATTATTTTCAGTTCTACCTCACTACATGTAGGCCAACGATTTAAAATTTTGAGCAGTTTTACGGTTTCCTGACATCCAGAAAATCTCTGAACGAAGTTGCAAATGAATTCGAATGCAACGTGACTCGAAAAAACCTTGCCAAAGCAAAACAGTAAAAACTTTATTCCAATTTTGTTCATTTTTGAGAGGGGTGAAAAATCATATCAAAAACTTAAAGGGGCCTGTGCAACGTCAGTGCTTTGCGGGCGCGCAGTGCTTCCTGAACAAAAACTTGCCACAGAACGACTGTGCACATCACCATCCAGACTGTTTTCCTTGATGCCATCGGCGTGATCGTTAATGTTTTCACTGTTTATCTTCGCACATCGAGTACACGAATCCGTGAAGCGAGTCTCGTTGCTCTGCAACAGCCACAGAGCAATTTCGTTGCTCGAAAGCGACTTCTCGCCACTACTTCGAGAAACTTTCGACTTCGGTCTTGTCCAAACTTCATATGTAGGCTTGTTGAAGTAAAATACATGTCGAGGTTCACTGCGACTTAGTCTTCCAACTTTATTCTCGGACATAGTTCAGGAGATTCCTGCCTCGAGGAAACCATCTTATTTTCTGATTATCAGAAATTATCAATCACAGGGTAACAAGGCATATTTGTAGTCGCAAAGCAGTGACGTTGCAGTGACGTTGCCCTTTAATGAAATGTGTAAACTTTCGTCTCGGCGCTCAGGGTCCAAGGCATCTTCAATTTAGCATTTCAGGAGCCATGAATTCCGACGGAAAAAACTAGCACCTGTTTAATTACAAATAAGTAATTTCAGAGATGGGTTCTCTTTGTTTTTCGTGTTGTTACGAAAACTCCTTGCCTGAAATTGAATTTATAGCTGAAAACCGCGGATTCTGGAACTAATGAATGAGGTGGGTCAGACGGACCTGACGAAACAAACTTGCTGTAATCTTCTTGAAGCTGAATTTGAAGATTTAAACTTAAACATATTCTTGAACGATTTGTGACGAGTCCAACTATGAGTGATAGGGCACCCAATGCAGTGGTGGCGCCACGGGGGGGGGACTGGGGGGATTCGTCCCCCAATTCTCACAAGTCGGCAAAAGTTGTCAATGAAAAATGGCATAAAATTAGTTGGGTATACCTTTAGATTGAAAAATTACATCAAATTCCTCCCCCCCCCATTTATCTAAGATTTTTCAGAGCTGGCGCCGCCACTGACCCAATGTGTAGCAGTTTGAAATTTATATACGTAGCGAGTCACCTCAACTTAATGCTTTTTTGGGTTTTGAACTTATTTCTACTTGGAATACAGCCACGTTTCACTGTTTCGTAATTTTGAAATTTTCGGTCGTGAGCCACCTTAAGTACAGATCCTTAAAGGCACACTGTCGTAGTTGTGATTGGCTAGTTGTGATGTTGAAATCAAAAACAAAGCTCTGGCCTTTGAGTAATTACCCACCCTTTTTGTTCTTGGATCATCCTTTGTTTCGAGAATAGAGGGAATCGGATCATTATCATCTTCGTGAGTTTCACTGTACAGCGAAATTGCTGCACCTTGTCTAATTCTTTTCTCCTTGATTGTCTTGTTTATCCAATCAGCGCAACGACAGTGTGCCTTTAAGGTGGCTCACAACCGAAAATTTCAAAATTACGAAACAGTGTAAGGAACAGCGATTTCAAACTGCTTCACACTGGGTGTCCTATAGCTCACGGTCCAACGAACGGTGGATCAAATCTTAAAAAACATGGGTGTAAAATTCTATTACATTTTTCTTTGAATTAAGATGCTTGGAAGGAACTTTGCATGATTTGCTATAAATTTGCCGTGGCAACTTTCTGGTACCTTGATTACTCTCAAAATGGCGGCATTTATTAATTTTGAGGCTGTGACGTCATCAGCTGTCTAAATCCTTAACCAGAAGAGCTATAGATTTCTGGTTGCAACCATACTGTAGACCTTTATAAACTACGATTTTCTTGAAGATGGAGCTTCATTTTAAATGTAATCAACTGCAATATCGACCATATGGCTTAGTCTTGCGGTCAGAGTAAATGACGATGTGGAATACGGGGGCGTGAACGAGGCTACAAAAACAGAGCTCCAGCTGAGATGTTCGTTCGAAATAAAGAAACACATGACGAAAAGTTTGCTAAAATATCGCGAAATATATGACCTGAAAGGCAAGCGATTTTGAAGTTTCTCACCACATGCTATGAGAAAATGAAAACAAAGTGAGTTTTGACACTGCAGATCACTGGAACTGTGCTTTGCTAACAATAAAGTTTCGGGCCTAATTGCGACCACGTCTTAACTGAATAACAACGGATGCAAAACACATGTAATAAGACTAGTAAAACACACCTATGTTTTCTTAAAAAAACAGCGAGCTGGATGGGGGCCAGCTGAACTAATTATTCCCTTTAGCTTTATCATATCAAGACTGCCGCCATTGTTTGCAAGAGTTTTTTAACGTAAACCATGCTCAACTGTGAGGTAGCTGCATTGAATTTATTCCTTGACTTCGCTACAAAGCTTTCGAATACTTTCTTAGGGGGGGGGGGTCAATGTTCCCTTTCATATTCCCGTATTTTCTGGTCGTGCTCCGTTGATCCTTGCCCTATATAAATCATTTTTTTCATTTTAACTTTTTTATCCATGGTAATCCACTCAGATACACTGTTTTACAGGGAGCCATGCAAATACAAAACCTAATAATAACTAAAATATTCAACCCTATTTACAATAATCTCAGTCAATAAAAAAAGGAAAGGAAAACGAGATGAGTCATAGTTTGGTTTCATAATTTCTTCGAAAGGAGCTGAATGATGCGGACGCTTTGACAACACTATCTAGGTCACTCCAGACCTTAGCCCCTCTGTAAGCAAACGATTTCTGACCAGTTGATGTTCTCAATAGTGGTAATCTAAGGTCAGTTTTAGAGTTCCTCAGCTGACGGTTAGTAGCTTCAGATACCTTTTGAAATAGGTTTCGCAAGTAATCTGGGGCGAGGGCATTCAGAGATTTATAGACCATCTTGCTCGTCTCAAAGTCGATCAATTCTCTAATGGTCAGCCAGCCAAGACTCCCTATCAAATCATATATAAATCATTCCTATATAAATCATTCCAACTACTATTACCATAAAAGCTCTATTTAGCCCTTCTCTGCAATAACCCCTCCCCTCTAAGCCAAAAATTTTGAATAAGCATCGCTCTCTATTACCCCCCCCCCACAATATAAAGTACCAGAAGTTACCAAAGCTTTTCTATCTATTTAGTTGTTTATCCGTGTAAAGCTTTGTTTATCCGTGTACAACTGCACAACACGTAACCAGAAGAATTTTTTGATGATTTTGATATGGTTCGGGATAAAAACTTAGTCAAATTTGTTTATTTGACTCGCAAAATTATATGTTGTCTATGTTGGTCTATGTTGATTTCGCAAAAAAATATGGAGTAACAGCTTAAAAGCTGTCATCTAACATCCTTGTCACATGACTTTGTCCACTTGCTACAAGTCTATTCCGTGGTATATCAGCACTGAGTAGAATAATTACCTCTGCGGGGGCGTAAGCTACGAAGAGGATGCTGCGAAGGAGAAACGAAGGTCTAATGACTTTGTGAATAAGCCTCCTCTCTAATAAGCCCCCTTTCTAGCAAGCCCCTCTGGAGTCTCCAAAATCAAATAAGCCCCCAGAGCAATTCATTGCAAGGGTGTTAGGACACATCATCATTTGCACACATAAGTTGGAAGGCGAAACTGAGCACAAAACAAGACAAGAAAACACGGTACAAGGATCAAAACAAGGTAAACAAACAATCAATCAAACATCCGAAAAAATCCGTGTCCTAACACCCTTGTTTACAGTAAACGATCAAATCATAAATCTTTTAAACTCGGACAACTTGGATGTATGATTCATCATTCCCTCTCTAAACTGGATACCTTTCAGGGCCTGTTCATATGGAGGCGAGCCAGCCCGCTTTCCAGGCTGGCAAGGCGTAGCCTGCGTGCAGACTCTACTGAAGAAGTCAGTAGAGTCTGCACGCAGGCTAGCCCGGCGAGACAGTTTTCATCTCGCATCCATTATGAAGAAATTCAAGCCCGCTTGCCGAGACAGAAATTGGACACGTGTCAAAACTGAGACACGTGCCCATTGTTTAGATAAGTAGCACATGAGCATTACCGACATTTTCGTCTCGGTAGCCGGGATAGAGAGTTCATATAGGAAAACTTTCATCCCGCATACCGAGATCTCGCCAGTGAGATCACTTTAGTGATATCTCGCTAAGCGGGCCAGTCTGCCAGCTCATATGAACAGAAATTGAATTTTGTATTGGAATTAGGGATGATGTGAGGTCTCGGCAAAGAGCTCCAGCCCGGTAAGCGGGCCGGCTCGCCTCCATATGAACAGGTTCTTAATGAACTCGATTTTTCAGTGTTTAATCAATCTAGGTAATCTCTCGCCAGGACGAGAAAGAACTTGCAGTCAGTGAAACCACAAAGAAGAATGGTGCCTTGGAATGTTCTAATAAAATGAAACGATCCGCGTCAGAATGACTTAACGCCGACGATTACAAGGATCATCTTGGATACTTTCTTGAAAATGCTAATATTAATGGTACAAAATCCTGGATTATCCAGTTTGATCAGATAAATCTTCATCTTCTCTCAGGACCCACAGTCTCAGATCAAAATAAGCAGACTTTTTGGTCAAACCGTTAAAACTTTAACTCACTTTCATGGGTAGTAAGATACTGCAGCTATGTTTCAGCATATATGCAGCTGAGGAGGAAAATCTACTTATTTCTGCGGAGGAGGTATCGAAGTAGTTGAAACGAAGAAAGAATTTGCCTCTTTCTTCAATCTCTTCACCACAGGTGGCGTGAGAATGGTTCAGTAATGCTTGCACGATTCAGTACTACATACAAACAAATCATACCAGCTAGTTAACTGCGTTAAATTTCTCTTGAATCCTATTTCCATATCTCTGTGTTATCATTTAGTTAGGCCACAAATTCTGTTGTGTTGAAATTCTGTTGTGTTGTCGCAGTTGTATTGAATACACAGTACAATACACAGTTCAATACAACTGCAACAACACAACAGAATTTGTGGCCTTACTAAAGGATAACACAGAGATATGGAGATAGGATTCAAGAGAAGTTTAACACAGTTAACTAGCAGGTATGATTAAATCTTAGTACATTTGTATATATTACTGAATCAAACAGGCGTTACTGAACCATTCTCCGCCACCTGTGTCTTCACTAGCTCTTCTGTGGTAGTAAAAAGTGTTCCCTGCGCAACGGAGGCGTCTTACCACTCATGGTAGTTTCAAAGAACAACTGGAGTTTTATTGGTCAAAAGATCTAAATTTTTAGAGGGTCTGTTCAACCTATTTTAAAGCTCTAAACCTGTTACCTAATAACTACAGCTCTGCCCACACAAAAAGTTCGTCACCCCAGCCCACGTCTCACACAATTAACTTCTCAAATTCAGTTGTCAATCAGGCACGTCTAAACGAGAGTTAAACGAAAGTCATATTTTCAATTATTTTCATTTTAAATTTTTTAATCACGGTGGCCCCATCAAGCAAGAGTGGCTGCTTTTCAGGGGGCCGTGGAAAAACCTAATTACAATGCTACTGAAATAGATACAAAAAGAATATTTACAATGTTAAATTAGAATAAATGAAAAATTGCTATTTACATTTCCGTCTACATTTAAAAGTAGACAGAGAGAGGGCTAGCTTGACCTCATGTTCTAATTCATTCCAAACCTTTATCCACGGAACGAATAAGCTTTTTGGTCATTACTTGTTTTCATTCGTGGAGCAAGTAGGTCAGTCTCAGAATTTCTTAAATTTACAGAGTTTCTCGCGAATAGAGGAGAGTAGAATATTGGGGTAAGGGATGAGCTTACGTGCGCAGACCGGGCACAAACGGGTGTCAAGGGGTGGACTGATTACGTATTCGTAGTTAAGGAGAGTGCAAAATTTATTATATGACATGGCCGGTGGAGAAGAAAACTTTTTTGGAAAAGATCTGCTCGCCCCGTATGAAATTATGGCAGAAAAACTAACTGCCCTGTCGCCCTTTCCTTCAAGTCCTTAAAAATGTATTTGCCCTGTATTCATGAACAACAGATGTTTTACAGTACGTATCACCGACGAAGTAGCCAAAGACCGTTATAAAGTCAATTCTTTAAGAGATATGACTAATGCATCGTTCTTGCAAGCAACTGACAAGGAAATTTTGCATCATCTAAAGTGCATCCTTCCAAGCATTTCTCTGCTTGCATGATTCACAACTTTGCCCTCAAAATGAGACATTTTACAATTCAAATTTCATCTTGAACTCATAATAAGCTACTGCCCCGTTGATATTTGCTTCAAAAAGGTGTTGACCCACCTCTGATAACCTAAATAAAAGTAGTTGCCCCGTTACGTTTGGCACCGGCCATGTTTTTAAGTAAACTTTGCTCTGTCCCTTATCGCTATGGAACGACTGATGGACGCTCAATTCAGATAAAAATTATTAAATGTTGTTGTCATTGTTGTTGTTGTTGTTATTGCTGTGATAACTTAAACTATCTCGTTGGTCCAGTCCAGGGCTTGTCCTGGAAAAGTTTGTAACCATCCCCTCTAGATCGTTGGAAAATGCAAGGGTGTTAGGACACGGGCATAGGTTTGTGGTTTGAAACATTTCTTGTGCGAAGGCGCATTAAGACAAAAGAAATACAAGGGAGCTCTTATTCAAACAACTTGAGAGCGGTTGGGCCTACCCACGCTGAGTCGTGCACATCAGTTGAGGACGAAATGGAACAGAAAACAAGACAACAAAACAAGACACAAGGATCAAAACAAGGCAAATAAATAATCAAACAAAACAATCGTGTCCTAACACCCTGGGAAAATGCAACTGTCGTGAAGATTTCGCCATTTAGAGAAGCAAGGGACTCCTCTGCTCCAACGGGCCAATGGCAGAAGGCAAGGGCCAATGACAGAAGGTTTTCCACGTAACTTTTGAAAATAGGATTTCAAAATCAGTTACAAACAGACTATTTTCAACAGCATGAAAATATAACGGTCCTGGCTTATATTTTTCCTTCTTTTCAATTTGCTTCCTGTATCATATTAAAGGCTTCAAAAAATTTCCTGTGAAATGTTCATGCGGGCGAAGGTAAGGTGGTTATTGAATCTTAAATAGACCTTTTAGCTATTCTGAAAAAGAATGTGGATCGAACGATATTTCATCACAATTTGTAGAATTTTCGAATATGCACAATGGTGATTGAAGCAAAGGTCTATTGCTCAAAGTCTTTAAAAAAATACGTGTACTGTACAGAATCAAAACGTCTTGAATGACTAGGGAAAATTAAAGCTGAAAATCATGTTTCTGACAATTACGTTGCATTATGGCCCAGGTACAAAAGTATCAAGGTTCTTGAAATGGACAAAGTTTTCTTATTAGCGGTCTTTTATGAAACAATGTACACACAATCTGTTCAGTCAATTCATGGAAAAGCTAGAAAAGTGGTTCACTGTGAACTGAGAATTGTCCCAGAGTAAACTTAACAAACAGTAACTCAACAGGTTTTCTAACGCATAAAGGCAGAGCTAGTACAGCAGAGTGGGATGAGTTCCTTCTTAAGCTTGCTATAAACGAAACTGAACATTAAACCAGTCATCAAAACAAAATCACCTAAGTCTTAGTCAGCATTTCTTTCTTTACAACATGCCTTTCAAGCAAAATGAATATATATTGGTTGACAAATCAAGACACTTTGAAATATTTACCTAGCTTTGAACTTCTCTCAACACAGACAGCAGTTTCGCATTCACTACTTGTTGCTTCGATCAAGGAATGATAAAATGTAATGCTTGCATCCGACAGTGTCCAAGCGGTTAAACTTTTCAAGACTTTCGCCGAAGTCCAAGCAAGTGTTGATGCCCTAAAAATAAGAAACAAAGATCTTTTTTTATACCTTATTATCAAAGACAAACAACGTTTCAAATAACATAGCGATAACAGAGAATTCGCCGCGTCGCCTAACAACGAAGCTACAGGGATCACAAAAAAGGATTTGCCGCGAACACGGGTATTATTTTCTTGCTGTTGTCTTTCGCCTTTGTAAGTCATATGTCTGTGTAAATATAAGCCAGATCTATTATAGGCCAGTTTCCTCAACTTGGTAATATGTTATTACTGCTGAAGAAAGCGGTGTGCAGGGGAATTTGACAGGGTTTAAGACTCCAGTATGTTAGAAATGTATAACAAGACATCGATTGAGAGGTGAACATCTCCAGTCTACAGCGTCTACGTGAAAGTAAACAGATTTCCATGGATTTTACGTAAAAATGAATAGATATTTACAGACTTTGAATCAAAATAAACAGACAATCGCTGAAAGTGCATGAGATTTCTAAGGAGTTGGAAGGGGAACTCTTCGAAGGCCATTTTGCGAAATCTTTGCAATTCTCAATATTTCTTCCTTTCATATTTATCGATTGAACAGCAACCATTGCATCTCTCATGCAAGTACCCATTTCATTTTGTTGGTCTTCCAACACATCTTCTGCATCGTTTGTATTGGGCATTTCCAACCATTACGAAGGTGACTATAAACGAGGGGCATTTCACTCAAAAAAATCATTTTGTTTTCAAGAAAACTCCATCAAAAATCCGTATGAATCCTTTTGTTCTGAAAAATCTCTTGACTATAAAGTTGCGGTATTTGGTGAAGCCCTACGACATACAAAACTTCAAATAAGAATGCTTCTTTCTGACTTAATTCTGAAGAAAATAGCATTCAAATCTGGATATCTATCACAGAAATTCGAAACTCTCTATACTGCTATTTGCAGACTTGCCCTTCGTCTGCACTTCGCGAAATCCGTTTGACCAATCCCTTCTCCTGCAGTCTCTTAGCTACTGAAACAGGATTATCTGATTTTCATTTAATGGTATCAACGGTTCTAAAGAGTGGATTTGTAAAGAGGGGCCCCAAAATAATAAATTACCGTGACTATAGCAAATTTGATCCTGTAAAATTTAGGAGTGACTTACGTGAAGAATTAAGTAAATGTTACAGAGATGGAGCCACCTACGATCATTTCAATGCTACCGTTGAAAAGGTTCTTAATAAGCACGCTCCCCTTAAGAAGAAATCTGTTCGGGCAAATGATGGTCCTTTTATGACCAAGGCCTTGAGGAAGGCAATTATGCTCAGAACAAGATTACGTAACATGTACAATAAATGTAAAACACAAGAGAAATGGAATGCTTTCAAAAAGCAGCGTAACAAATGTGTAAAGATATTGCGAAAAGCGAAGGTTGACTACTACGGAAATCTCGACTTGAAAGATATTTCAGATAATAGAAAGTTTTGGAAAATGGTAAAGCCTCTTTTTTCGGATAAAATTCAAACCCCTGGAAGCATTACCTTACTAGAGGGTGATGAACTGGTCTCCGATGATACCAAAGTTGCCGAAATCCTAAACGATTACTTCGTCAATATCACTTCTAGCCTAGAAATTTCAGAGGTAGAGGAGAATTTGATAAAAACAAACGAATTACGTGACCCTGTGGATATTGCCGTAAATATGTACAAGCGCCACCCAAGTATACAACTGATAAAGCAAAGGGTAACTGTAAGTGAAAAATTTTCTTTCCAGCAAGTTTCTTTGGAGGAGATATTGAGTCAGATAAGGAACTTAGATCCGACTAAAGCTTCTCCTTTTGGCAGCATACCTGTGAAAATATTAACTGAGCATTCTGATTTGTTTGCTCCATTGGTACAACTCTTCATTAATGAGACAATAGATACAAGCAAATTTCCAAAAGAATTAAAGAAAGGAGACATTACATCCCTCTTTAAGAGTAGTGATGCCTTTGCAAAAAAGAATTACAGGCCAATAACAGTCTTGCCGGCTATATCCAAAATCTACGAAAGAACATTTTCGGGTCAAATTGCTCATTACATGGAAAATATCTTGTCTCCTTATCTTTGTGCGTATCGTAAAGGCTATAACACCCAACATGCACTCCTTAGATTGATTGAAAAATGCAGATCTTTCCTAGATAGGAAAGGGCTCGCAGGTGCAATATTAATGGACCTTTCGAAGGCGTTTGATTGTCTGAACCACGAACTACTCATTGCAAAGCTTGAAGCTTATGGTTTCAGTAGATCTGCCCTAAAACTGGTTTATGACTATCTTTCGAATAGGAAACAGCGAGTTAAGATCAATGGGTCATTCAGTTCCTGGCAGGAATCAATTAAGGGTGTACCGCAAGGCTCTGTTTTGGGGCCCCTTTTATTTAATGTATTCATAAACGACCTTTTCTTTTTGGTGGAAGAGACTGAGATTTGCAATTATGCTGATGATACGACTATCTATGTGTGCGGTCATGAACTAGAACATATTGTATCTAGCCTTGAAACAGATGCTCAGAAGCTCTCTAAGTGGTTTCTTGATAACAGTATGAAACTGAATCCTGAAAAATGTCATCTTTTGATTTTTGGGGAGAAAAATACTGACGTATCAGTGCAGATTGGTGCAACTACAATAACAGAATCTGTTGAAGAAAAACTTCTTGGTGTAACGCTGGATAAGAAGCTAGATTTCAAGAACCACGTAAACACACTTTGTAAAAAAGCTGGACAGAAGCTGCATGCACTTGCACGTATTTCAGACTATGTGGATGTTGAGAAACTGAGGGTTATGATGAACGCTTTCGTTATTTCTCAGTTTAGCTACTGTCCACTTGTCTGGATGTTTCATGATAGGTCGGTTAATAAGAAAATAAACAAAATCCACGAGAGAGCTTTGAGAATCGCATACAAGGATAGTTGTTCAAATTTCGAGGAATTATTGACGAAAGCAAATACAGTGTCCATTCACCACAAAAATTTACAGTTGCTTGCTACTGAAATTTTTAAAACTCAAAGGAATCTTAATCCAAGATTCATGAATCAAATTTTTGTAGAGAAAGATACTCCATATACCCTTCGTGGTGGCAGAAATATTTTGGCACCAAAACCAAACACGACAGGGTATGGTCTTGAAAATGCACGTTTTCTTGGAGCGAAGATATGGCATACAATGCCATCTTCCTTAAAAGAGTCCCAGACACTGAACAGCTTCAAAAAAGGCATTAAAAACCATCAGTTTGATTGCAACTGTAGATTATGCAAACGATTTGTTGTGAATTTAGGGTTTTTATGATGTAACTGATATCCTCTTTGTAGATAGATTTATCAACAACGTGTATTTAAGTTTGGTTGGCATTAATTAGCTATGTAATTAGCTAGACGAGAAGCCAACGTTAAATAAAGCAATTATTATTATTAAAATTATTATTATTTAGTCCCCGGATCCGCAGTCCCCTATTCCAAACTGCAGAGAAGAACTGGAAATTACGGAATCGGATCGGTCCGACGGACCTGACGAAATGGATATGGGACCAGTCATTTCCATTTGGGACCCTAGCGACCAAAATGTGGGTGACCACGCCAGCATAGAGCTCAAATCTTTAAAAAGGTGGGTGTAAAACTCCATTACATTTTTCTTTGAATCAAAGTGCTTGGACGGAACTTTGGATAATTTGCTGTAAATCTGCCGTGGCAATTTCCTGATATCTTGATTAGTTTCAAAATGGCGGCATTTTTATTATTTTTGCAAAAATTCATCAAAACTTTTGAAGAAACTAAAATCATCATAAATTCTAAATCATTCGAGGGAACTGATAAAATCTTCGAGTTTTACACCCACCTATGTAAAGATTTGAAAGATTTGAGCCCTATGCTGACCACGCCCTTTAGACTCCCAGAAAATGAAGGAAACGCTCTTTAAGACTGACTATCTTAAATGATTGCTGGAACATTCCGTGTCAAAGTTATGCGAAAAATGGTATTTATGAATCAAGGGCATTGCCGGGCATTGCTTCATGTTAGGAAAACCTGGCTCACACCAGATCGTTGCGCAGTCCCTGGAGTCGCCAGAGTCGTTGCAAACTAACGACTCGAAGGGCCGAAAAGATTTTATCTGAACGGTAATTCAACGACCTTATGGCAGCAACGACTGACTTTTAGAGAAAGAACCAGTTTTATAAAATAGAAATATCAATATGACGGTTTGTAATATGTAAATTGTCATCAAAGTCGATGTTTCTTGCAAATACTCTTTCAATGCAGATAAATTACCATAAAAATGCAATCCAGATATTTCTAGCAGTGATAACTATTATGGCACAAAATCTTTACGTGGCCCGGACCTTTCACCCCCTCTACTCCCCTTCTCGACGGTCCTGCTAGCGGCCGCGGGAAGGCGGCTACAGCTATCCAAAAGCAAAATATGCTGGATTAATTAAAGAATAAAGAAGCAATCCTGCATTTACGAATCGTTTGATGACTCAGGTTTTCGAAAAGGATATTTACACTTGGATGTTCGGATATCCAGCGAATCTTTGATACACAAATATTGAAGGCAAATAATCTGAGATGTATGGTTAGGATTTTCTTGATAAATAGTCGGCTGGCAGAATGTGATTTCCTTGTTTTTCTCACAGATCTTTTCTCGCATTTGCGATGGAGCAAAGCCTTTTTTAACAAGCAGTTACCATGGATAAAATCACATGACGTACCACGTGTGTTCTGTCATGATTAAGAGGTCAAAGCTTGCTTATGCGAACGAGGCTAACGAATGAAATGCGACACCTAAAACATACTTGCACAACAAGGGAAACCGATCCGTTTCATTTCAGTTCATTTTGATTCATTGTTGCCCTTCAACAAGTTGATTTTCAAAGGGCCCTCCTAGACTTATGCCTTTTCGTCCCTTGTTTCCCTGCGTTCTTTGATTTGCTGATATCACTTGGTCAATAGGGACTCATAATATTACGCTTATATAATGGGCCCACTTTTTCAAAATGGCCTAAACAGGTGGGAGTTCTCGTACACTCAACAAAATCGCTTCAAAATCTGGTTTAAAGAGCTCGAACATTGAAAAGGAAACTTTTAGTACAAGGAATGATGTTGTCTTGACGTATAAAACGCAAAATGCCTACCTTTCAGACAGTAATCTTCCTCTGTAGAAGCAAAATAGATCCATCGAAGCTGCGAGAACTCCAGGCTTCTTCAACCGTTCTTTAAGAGCAACAACAACAACATTCTGAATAGCAGCCCCTGATTGGTTAAAAACTGAATTCTAGCGATTTGATTGGTGAATACGGAACCACCCTACGCGGGCCTAAAGTGGGCCCACTTTTTAAGAGTAATGTTATTAGTCCCTCTTGACCAAGGAACGCAGGGAAACAAGGGACGAAAAGGCATCAGTCTAGGGCCCTCCGATAAAAACACTTAAAATTTAGGAACCAAAGTAAAAAGCTATTAATTAAATCAAAACTATAAAACCACCATACTTAAAATATTCAAAACTTATTTACAATGAATTCAAACCTAATATCAAAATGAAAGGAAACAGTTTTTAAATAGTTTTCTTGAAACTATGTATACAAGGAGGTTGCCTGCTTTTGACTTGGCTGAAAATCCATTCCATAATTTAGCACCTCTATATGAGAAGCATCTCTGGCCATTTTATGACCTTTTCTTCGGCAACCTCAAAGTTACAGCGAAGGTTTAGCGCTAACAATGGGCAATTGAGTTTATTCAGTCAACCTTATTGAAACCACCCCAAGCATGGGTGGTTAGACACCGCAGTTCTGCAACATTGCCATCACTTTGTTCTTTTGCGGAGGATGAAACGTTTCGCTACTACGGAGAAGCTACTGTAAGACGAAAGGTCCTCCGCAGAAATGTATAATTATTCCTCCGTGGATGCAAATACACTGAAACAAAACTGCGGTGTCTAACAACCCATGCTTCAAGTCATGTGACCAAGGGCAGTAGGAAACATACATGTACAGTTCGATATTGATCTAAGCTTGATTGACAAGAATGTATAGATTCTTAGGCCCAACAGCTAGCGCGTATCTTTGTTTGTTTGCTACGAGTGACTGTTCATACCTTCCTGCCGGTATCTTCGAAGTTTCCACGACATTCGTTATCTTCGTTATCATCTTTTCTCTAACAGTGGCCTAAAGTTTGCCTCTGCAGACTGTTTAACTGAATTTGTCCTCTTTCCTTTCGGACAACTTAAAGTTGAGTGGTTTCACCCTGTAAAACGCCTATGCAGTAGGATATATGCTACCTCTCCATTGCAATGTTTGTTGTCCCTCCGGATGACTGAATAGCTTCCGCCTTACTGCATGTTATCTATGAAGCGGTAATCGTGACAAAAATGTGTTGCAGTTGTGACTACGTGTTGTCGTCGTGACTCTGTGATGTCGTCGTTATTCTGCGGAGTCGTCGTGATTCTGCGACGTCGTCGTGACTCTGTGATGTCGTCGTGACTCTGTGATGTCGTCGTTATTCTGTGATGTCGTCGTGACTCTGTGATGTCGTCGTGTGCGCGTGGAGAATGCGCAGTGAGTATATGAAATGTCCTGACAAGTTATGTTTTTTGAAGAAGATTGAAGAAGACGAAAAGCATGAATACCTAAATTGGCAATTTAAATTGGATTGGCGATGTCGGTGAGTGCGAAAAACTCTGCCTCATTTTATCTTTAGAATGTATCCCTGAGTTTCCTTATCAGAATTCTGGAATTAGCCCAGAGCCTAACTCTTGGCTGCTGATACCTACTTTTGGCGGGCTTGCTTGCCTAGGCCTATCATAGCCTATGGCCTAACTTAGAATTTACAAGACACTTTAATCACCAAGGCATGTCTTTTTGAGTACTGGGAATGTGTTATGAAGCAAAACAAAGCAAGCGGAAGTACCCCTCAGATTCCTAGACAAAATAAACAAGTTTTCCAATAATTGAACATATCTTAAACCTGGTTTCCATGTAGCAGCCGCCGGTGTCGGTGCCTGCGGAACAATTATGCTGCAGGCAAGGTGTTTCCATACTGCTCCATCGGTAACCATGCCGGTAGCCAAGAATCCCAAATTTTGAGATTTAGGCACGTAAACTTTAAGTGGCCGCTGCATTGACTAGAAGGTTATTACTGCCATGCCATCTTGCTTCTTTGGATGCAATCTTGAATAATGACAATTGCACTAATTACGTGGATGTTAGTCAGACAGGGAAAAAGTAGAACATGGATCTATGGATCTATCTTTCGATGCTGCAGGCAGCCACAGGCAGCTTCATCAGGAAAAGTGTTTCCATTAAAGAAAAATTATTGGCGGCATGCCGCAGGCAGGTGTGCCCGTGGCTACCACCGGCAGTTACGGCTATATAGAAACCAGGTTATGAAAAATGAACGTATTTGTAATGGTTATTTCACTATTTCGTTATTTTGTCAATTACAGTTTGCCACTGACCAGGATACTGATTATTTTTATTTGGTTTTACAGTGTTTGACCAAGCCGGAGGAGAATATTTGGAAACGAATCAAAGAAATAATTTTCACGATCATAAAACGTCTTCAGCAACCCAACCTTAGTAATGATGATATAGACTCAGTTCATTTTCAAGTTGACAATGTTTATCACCTGGTACTCAAATGTGATGAAATTTACAGTGTTGAGCAAGATATAATTGACATGTTGAGACAAGCAAAAACAATTATTGAAGGTGCAGTAACAGAGGATAATGGTGGTTTCAAGTCACCATTGGTATCAAATGGCCTGAAGGGACGTCCCTCATATAATATACCCAAGAGTCAACTGGAATTTTATTTCACCCATGGGTTTTCTATAGAGCAAATTAGTAAAATGATAGGTGTGTCATCAAGAACCATCAAGAGAAGAATGAAAGATTCAGAGCTGTCAGTCAGTGAGCTCTACACAACCATTACAGATGAATGCCTTGATGAACTGATCAAAAATAAGCTCAAAGACTTTCCCAACAGTGGCTACAGAAGAATGAATGGGCTTCTTATTAGCTGCGGAATACGAATCCAAGAAGCAAGGCTCAGGAAAGCAATGCAACGAACAGACCCTGAAGGAGTGCTATTAAGAACCATCCAGCTGCAGCATGTTCACAGAAGAAAGTATGCTGTTCAAGGTCCATTGTCTCTGTGGCATATTGATGGTCATCATAAACTTATCAGGTGACTTTTCTCAGATTCTGTATAAAAGAAGTGTACCCAACAGGCCATATACTCTCTTGTCTCTAATAGACAGGGGCTTGGAATAGTATATACACATTTTTTTATAAGAAAATAGGATCAGGCCGTAGTACTAAAAGTTTCTTAATTTCACATGAAAATTTGTCCATTTTAGTACTAAAAGTTTCTTAATTGGTTTCTTATTTTTCCAATGCAGAATTATCAATGTGGTCGCTAACACTGCTGCAGATATGTTTCTTGACATTTAAATCATCATATAGGAATAAACGGTATTCTGTTATGTTGAAAACACAAATGGTTAGTTAAAATTGCTCAAGAATAAAGGTTGAATGATATATTTGTTATGATATCCATGCTTTTAACTTTTGAAAGTTTCTTAGCATTTCTCAGACATAGTATTAGAGTTTCTTAAAATTTTGGCCATCGTAGTACTAGTTTCTTATAAACCAGTTTCTTAGAAAAAAATGTGTAGGGGAGTTGGAAAAATTATTTTTCTTAAACTTTTGCTTTGCAATGGAAACTTTATTATATGTATATGGATAATAACAATGCAATGAGTTCACAGATTTTGCTAAAAAGCGTCAATCTTAGAATCTTAGCTGGGTTCATAGAATGTTGTGCAGCTCTTGTCTTGCTTGGAACTTGTTGCCAGAATCAATAAGCGGGGGGGGGGGGGGAGATGGAATAAGAATGTCATTGGTGGAAAATTTTCTAAAAATTAACAAGGGGGGGGTGTCTATTAGAGACCGGAGAGTAATGTTACAACAGGATCCACTTCCTTTCATTGATACCTGGGTACAAAACGATTTGTGAGCCATAGGGAATTCCATGCCTTTGTGCCTGTTTGGTTAAGTCATGAATAAAAAAAAACAGCAAGCCCGCAAATGCTTCACTGAAACCCAGGTAGCAAGCTTGCTCGTTTTGCATCCCATGAATGGTTTTTAACAGGGAGCATATAGGTCAAAAGGATACTGTAAGACATCTGCCTTTGGCATTTTATTTGTTTTGTTCACAAAACTGAAATTACACCAAAATATAGGAAAATTAGAATGCTACTTATTTGAACTCTGACCCAAACAAATAAAGTGCTCTTGTTTGCTAGGTTTTTGGGCACTTTTACACCTTGCTTTGTTTTGTTTAAAACTTGACCAACTAGGCATGGAATTCCCTTCATCTGCAATTGCTGAATTGCTTTGCACTTGGGTGTCAATCAACTACAGATCATACATCTGCCCTTGTTGGTATATGCTTTTACTGTAAGAGGATACCACTGTCATCCATCCAACATGACTGATCACGTCTCAAACATAAAATTTTTTTTGAGTCTTAAAGGGAATTGACTCGTTGCAAGCTGGCCTGGACCTGGATGAAAAATGTTATCTATTGTATTGTATTTGATAACTTTTACATTTCCAAATAGGCCTTTACACAAAGTATAAACTTCAATTCGAGGTGAAACCTGTATTCCCAAAAGGAAGTAAGTTTCATTGCTGCAAACAAGGCACTCTGTTTCCAAAACTAAACATTGCTAACAAATTTTGTGGGTTGCCGTTAGAGACGCACGCCGTTGGGTGACTCCAAAGTGAGGCGAAACCGGCAAGTCACTATTTCAATAGATTGTTGCGACTTTGTGTAAAGGCCTATTCATTTTGGATAGACAGGGAATTTCCTCTAACTATCGAGCAACCTGCCTAACCGTTGATTTTATGCTTGATTTGTACTAAATCTGCCATGGAGATTCAAATTAGACTTGGATACATTTTGAATTTTGACCGTAAGTGCAATTTTTGATGACATCAATAAATGTCATTTTTAGAAATAATGTTGCTATAACTCTTTCGATGTACGTTCAGCCAGAATTCATGGTTTAACTTTCCAAACTATATTTTATTTTGTAGGTGGCGATTTGTCATTCATGGAGGTATTGATGGCTACTCCCGAAAGATCGTGTTTCTGAAATGCAATGTTGATAATAAATCAACTTCAGTTCTGAACGCATTTTTAGACGCAGTGGAGAGATTTGGCCTCCCCTCTAGGGTCAGGGCGGACCATGGCGGAGAGAATGTTGATGTTGCTCGTTACATGCTGTTAACAAGGGGCCCTGACAGAGGAAGCTTCATAACAGGCAAAAGTACGCACAATCAAAGAATAGAAAGATTGTGGGTAGATGTGTACCTAGGAGTGGTTTACATTTACTACTGTGTTTTCAGTTTTCTTGAGTGTGAGAACTTTTTAGATGTTGACAATGAGCTGCATATGTTCTGCCTCCATTTCGTATTCAAAGATAGGATTGATAGACATTTGCAGCTGTTTGCAGAAGGATGGGATTGTCATAAGATGAGTAGCTGTCGACAAATGACACCCAACCAACTATGGATCTCTGGATTGCATCACATTGCAAACTCTTCAAATTCAACAATTGCCAAAGAAATATGGGAACCGTCAAATGATGTAAGTTATTTTTTGCCTCACCACACAAACCTTTTTTGGCGAGTGTCCAATCAACTTAAAACAATTTGCTGAGAATCTTTCCTGGTTTGAGAACAATATCCATGTTCAAATAGCAGGACTATTGCAGAGGAAATGTGAATAATCCACAAGTTTTGATTTTCTAACGTATTTTGTGTTTTTTCTTTCAGCCGTTATAAATATATCAAAGTCAAGTGGGGACCAACCTTATGTAATTTCCCGGCCGCTAATTTTTGACCGTCTCATTTGTTTTTGCAGGCAGAAGCAGCAGCTTATGGGATTGACTATGATGGGCCAACGGTGGAATACACAGACAACAGTGTTACAGTCCCTGAGACAAACTTTCCACTAAATACTGAACAGTTGCAAATACTTTCTCAAGCAATTAACCCACTTAGGGAAAGTGACAATTTTGGAATCGACTTATTTCTAGAGACAAAAGAAATGGTTTTGCAAATGTTGGAATGACCCTGAACGATCATCACATCGCGAGAACATTTGAATGAAATCTTTTGTCCAATTGGACGATGGTAAAACCAGCTTCAAGCCCAATTAAAAAATGGTGCTGCAATACGGGAACTTGTGACAAGAAACTCTATTCGGAATATACAGGGTGTCCCAAAAAAAATGTGCCCCGTTTGTGTGACTGTTGTGGAGGAGCTATAGATACAATCATCTCGGTATTTATACAGTTGCATCGGTCAGGCTTTAACTTAGAGTTTGAGACCTTGCGTGAGTCAATCTGACAAGTGGTTGTGGATTTATGGCAGAGGAAGGGCAAAATAAGTGGTTGCTTCAAAAACAGCACTTCTATTGTTCTCCAGAAATGTAGAACAAAAGGTAACTTTTCAACGAAAGGGTTCTAGCATCGTATTAACATTTTTCCTAAGTCTTTTAAAGGGTTAGCAGTGTTGTCTATTCATAAGAGAGTACTTTCCACCTGTCGAAAAATTTAGTGAAAATTTTTATAGGACGCTAGAACCCTTTCTTTGAAAACTTACTTTATTTTGACATTGCTGTAGAACAATAAAAGTGCTGTTTTTGAAGCAACCACTTATTTTGCCTTTTCTCTGCCATAAATCAACAACCACGTGTCAGATTGAGTCAAACAAGGTCTCAAGCTCTAAGTTAAAGCCTGACCAAACCAACTATGTAAAAAGTGAGATAATTGAATTTACAACTCCTCCACAGTTGCCATGCAAACGGGGCACAATTATTCTGGAACACCCTGTACAGTTGCAGATTTCGCAACACAATAACATCAATTATTTATCGTTTTTAGTTCAAGACTCGTGACTGCTCTTAAAATCACCTTTTGCGTGCACATGGCGACAGTTTCCCACACTAGTGTCAGAGCAAATTTTGCATCTTTGTTTTGAATTACTGGTGGAGGGAACTGTTTTTGTCTGTAATCGCTAATCGCTTTGAATTCCAGTGTGTCACTCAAAAGCAGCTCTGAGATAATCAGAATTCAGACAAACTTACAACAAACTTTTTTCCAAAAAAGGTTTTCAATTTTAACCTACATGCGTGCATTGAGTTACTTAAGTCCTTATAGAGTGATGTGAAGTAGAATACGGAATCTTGCTGAATTTAAAATAACAGTTCAGCATGACAGTAGTTATAAATTAGTTTTAGACCTCGTTTACACTGCACTGCTTCGACTTCGGATCTGTTACAAAGGTGCATCAGATCAGCCTCCCATTTACACTGCTCCTGCTAATCCGTAACCCCGGGGGGGGGGGGGTACTTGACTAGGGAAGCGACGGGGATGTGCGGAAATCTCTTTACACCCTGAACCCTGTGGCATAGAAAATACCCAAAAGTATACCCTGTTGCATAAAAAAGAATACATAATCCATTGTTTTAAGAGAACTCTGAAAAATTTCCTTCCACACGATACCCTGTCGCATAATTTCTTATCAATTGTAATACCCTGTCGCATAATTTTTGTTAGACAAGGACACCCTGTCGCATAATTTTTACTGCAAAAGGACAACCTGTTGAGTGGCACATCCCGTCAAGCAAGTATGTAAGTACGTTTGCTCCTGTCTTTAGGAGAATTTGGCTATCGAGCAGTGTAAACGCCCTTGAAACTTGACAACCTTGTAAGGGATCAGAACTGTACCAGTACAGTGTAAACGTGGTATTAGTTTTAAACCCGTAGTTTTACATATTATTAGCATTTGTCTTCTATTTGAGTGATCTGCGATGTTATAAAGTTAGTACACACATACACACACATACACACACACACACACACGCAGTGGCGTAGCACACGATGGTTTGGATCAAAGCGTTCCTAAATCAAAACTTAACAAACATTCTTAGCTATCTTCCAGAGAAAAACGTTTAAAGAAGACTATTAGACAAAAATCGATTACAGTAAGCTCAAGAATTTAACAAATTTCCCTGAGAAACCTTTCGTTCATCACACTCATTTCATCCATCCAATTGTTATAGATTTGTTGACTATCTAAAGAGCGTGGTGCCAAAATTCCTTAAGAGATGGACTAGACACCATTGACTGCCTTTGCTCAAAGTGGACTTCAGCCACCCTTCAATAGACTCATTTTTATGAGAAAATAAGATCTGAGGCTGGTAGGACACTTAAAAGTTTCCTTTGTGTGCAAAAGTCTGGAGTTAATTAATTCTTGTGAAAAAGGGCAACCAAATTACAGTATATGGTAAGATCTCAAGACAAGTAATACCATTATTCACACTCAAAATGAATTTCAAACTGTTGCCATTCCAGTACAGTGTCACAACATTTCAGGGTGCAAATTACAAAAGTCTATTAGCTTTTTTAAACTATACTCAGATAGGGTAGCTGGGGATAGCTTCATATGCACTGAAAAGTGTGCCTACTGTTTCTTAAAAGTAATTTCTTATAAAATGGGTATATCTCTATTGCCACAGGCCTCCGTTTCACACAAAGCCTTTCATAAACGCCTGTTTCAAAAATTTTGCTGTGGGCTTGTCTTTGAAGCGATTTGCCCGTAACAGCATCATCTTCCATTTTGGAAGTCTGCAAATTTTTATTGATCAATTTACCATCAGAGGGGGGCCCTGGATTGCCAAATTACTGTAGGCTGTTTAGCTGCTTGCTACACCACTGCTTAAACCCATTTGTTGCTTTAGATTTTTAAATTTATGAAACATAACATCTGAAATTGTTCACTTATGTTCACTTAAGTTGAGTCTCTCTGCGTAACGAAAATGTTTCACACTTGTCCAAAGTCTGGAGAATTAAGAATGTCATCTCTTAGGTTTTCCTTGAAGGTGCTGTAGGCTCCAGAGTACAGGTCATTTACTGGAACAGTAACTTGCATTGCACATGTGTTAGCGGTTATATGCCTCAGGACCCCATGATTCTCTCTTTCATGTGAGAAAATAATTTGACCTTTGGCTCCTGAAGATGGCATGTGTGTACTCCCAGTACAGAATTTCATGATGTCCTGCAAACGTAATGTCACATCCTTGCTTGCAGTCATTGCCCCTTCTGATACACTGTCCAATGTTACAACACTGGCTTTGATTCTTTCTCTTCCGCAATCTTTCAAAAATCGAACCCAAAAGAGATATATTTCATCTTCCTTTGCCTTTTCATTTGATCCACTTTCTGCAAATACAGGTAGAAAAAAACTTTCAAAATCAGCCACCTTCAGCTTAGGAAGTTGGAAAAGCTGGCTTGATTGAGCAGGATCTTTCCTCAATATATCTAGCACACCATACAATCCCATCCCTTTCATCAAGGATTGAATTTCTTCAAGGCATTGGCTCACCTGATAATGCCTTGATACAGCATTTATCAGTGGCAACTTATCACTCAGAGAAAGGCACATCTTGTTGAACCCAATGTCAAACCTTTCTGGCAACTCAGAAACTGTTACCAAGCTTTGGAAGGTGGCTTCGTCTTGGCTGTCATTTATCTTTACCAGCTTGGTTTTCAGCTCATCTAGATGGACTGGCAATTCCCTTATCAAAATCTTGGGATCAATTTGTTGATCCCAGCCTAATATATGATTCACCACTGATGAGGACAAAAACTGGGGTGCTTGATGCCCATTGAGAAGTGCCAAGCTAATGAGTTTCCCAAAATTTTCAAACTTCCCTGAAGTAAGTGCTACTTGGTCATGGGAAAATGACATATGCGGTGAACTACCACTCATGTAACTTGAATTGCTTATTGCCTCATAGAAGAGGGAAAAGAATTCACGTGATAAGCCACCAGTGTCTACACCACTCTCCCCAATAAAGGTTACTTTCATAGTAGGCCTCCACTCGTCCTCTGGGATATCTTCAACTTCAGAATACGTATCATGAAGGATCTTTGCCCTTCGGATGTGTATTGGCATAGACATTTCATATTCATCATCATCTGGATGTTTCTTTCTGCAGTCCTTCTCTTTTTGCATTCTTTGGTTTTCAAGAGCCATCAGCACTGTGTCTTCCTGTTGCTCTGTAGAAATGTCAGTGACATTTTCATTATTTTCTCTTACATTTAGTGCGACATCTTCCCTTAATGGCTGGCTGCTTGTTATGGTATCCGTAACAACATTTTGATCCTCTGCTTGATTGAGGGTTGGTTGATCCTCTGCCCTTGATGCATGGCTGGGTGATGCAGTGTCGTTTATGCCAGTGATGTTGATGTTGGCATTCACTGCTTCTACATCCATGAATGGAACCCCACAACTTGGGCAAGCAATGGATTCTGTTGGGGAGGCCATGTTTTTCCATTCTTGCAAGCAAATACAATGGAATAAGCAACTGCAACCACCTGGAGTTGCATGTGAACCTCCATCATTCAAGGGCATCTTGCAAATAGCACAATCATCGAGTGTACGAAGATCCATTTTATCCAAACTCTCATCACCTGAAACAAGAGTTCAAAAACAATCAAAACAGAGAAAGTATAATTTACTGTGGGGAGCAAGAGGCCAGTCATTTTTTCTAGCTGGTGTCTATCTGATTTCTGTGAAAATTTTCATCTTTTGTTTTCAGGGTGTTTCAGAAAAATGCGACCCAACAATAATGGGAAAGGGGAAAGGGATTGGGGAGAGCGCTGACAGCCTTGGCAACAGTAGGAATAGGGGGAATCCCCTCCGCTTCGATGATAAACGTTTGGCTTGCGTATCGGTCGCATTTCGCTGCAAACTTGATTTATTTTCGATTTATTTGCACTTTTCAAGAGTTGCATAATACTTACTTGGTATGGTAAATGCTCTCTCTGGATTATTTAGGCGTTTTGCCAACCTTACGTCCACTTGTGATTGTATTTTTAGCCACTTTATTACATGTGTACGCTCAAGTTTGAAGTTAGGCCAGTTGATTGGCTAGGCCTAAACTGAGCCGCTTCAAAGCCGAGGTCGAATACCTGCAATAAAATGGCTCAAAATACACTCAACAACCGGTGAAAGGATGACCAGATGGCTAAATAATCCAGAGAAAACACTTACCAGTAGAAACAACTATCGTGCTACTCTTGAAAGGTGCGAATAAATCGAAAAAGAACTCAAGTTTGGAGACAAGCAACCGAGCCGCAAGGAAGTGACTCCCCTTGCTTCCACCTGTTGCCAAGGCTGTCAGAATGGGCCACGCTCTCCCTAGTCCCTTTCTCCAAATTGCGAAAAGGTCCATGGTAATCAATTAAGCATGTGATTTGTTGCTAGGCAACCAAAAAACCAAAGGAAAACTGGCCAATTTACAGCTTCTTCACAAGAAAAATTCTATTTAATTGACTACTCAATTGATTTTAATGAGAATAGTCTTAAATGATAGAAAATACTTTGTACAATCAAAATTTGTACTTCAAAGCATTTTAAAGTATCTACTTATAGACCAATTATAGACAGGGAATATTGTCTAACGATCTGTGGCAATCTTGCTAACCTGTTCCTACCAAATCGACCATGGAGATCGAGAATTCATCCGATACCTTTTTATTTTTGACTGGAAGTGTCATTTTGGTGATGTCAATTGCTGACATTTTTTTAGAACAAATATGACCATAGCTTTTCACAGGTATCTTTAATCAACTTATCAATGACACAGCTGAATTCAGCTTGATTAGAGCTTTTGATTGATATAAAATTTTTTGAACTTTGACAAAGTTCTAAAAATATTTATGACATCATCAGTCCTATGATGTCATAATTGACATTTTCTTACGATTGTGTTAACTGAAATTTTTTCGTTGAATCTTACTAAATCGATCATACTGATTCCAAATCTGCAGTTGCCGAACCGTTATTTCATAAGGAAATGCCTTTTTGACACATGTCATTTTCCAAATGTCGAAAAAAAGTGGAGGAAGAAATTATGGATGTTCAAAGCTGTTTTTGTCAACCACTCTCCAAATATGGTGCTATTGTGGTCACATGATCCTAGAACAATGAGTTATTAACATGCTGATTGCCAATTAAATTTGAACAAAAGTCACAAAGGTTTGGTCATCATATCTTGTGTCGTTTTGGCGCAGTGTAGCAAAGTTTGGTTGGGGGGGGGGGGCGAAAAACGCCCCCATGTGAAATACAGTAGGGTTACATACAGCATTGTACCTTCATAAAATAAATGACTTACTGTCTTCAAAGAACATTCCATCTAAAACATCATCAGGGAATTTTCTTTTGCGTGTTCCTTTTGTTGTTGTTGTTGTTGTATCATTCCTGCACAAAGAAAAGAAAAAAATATTTGTAGCCTGATTCTCAACATAAGCTCGCAAATATCCAAATGACAAGAATTCTCAAAAGTTCTGAAGAATTCTTCGCATTCTGATAAGAAATCTGTATAAAAATTGTATAAAAAATGAAAAAAATTTACATATAATGGAACCCTTACAGTCAAAGCAAGAGTAGTGTGACCGATTGAAATGGATTATGCAAATATCAATCGTATAATAATCGAATGTTGGTTCTGAAGAATCAAAAAATAATAATATTTTGATTCTATTGACCGCCCTTGCGCTGTTGCAATTTGACAATAGTTAAGCGGATGTGTGTGCTTGAGCGAAACAAAACATTACACTCAATCACTTTAATAGTGAAGGCGCCTTACAGCACTTGTCATATCATTATTCGAATTGTTATTCGAATAATATTGCAAGGATGATTTGGAAGAATCAAATATTTTAGGATTATGCTGGTCATTAACTTCTCTTGCTTCGACTGTAAGAGCTCAAAAATTTTCTCAATAATTTTTGAAAGTTCTTTCAGCAGGAAAACATTATGGCCAGTAGCGCACAGAATGTTTAAAGATAAAACATATGTATAATTAACATGTAACTTTTAGACATAACATATTAACTATTTTGACCACGTATTCATTTACCACGGTTTTTAAATCGATGGGCAAAGGGCACATACTGTATGAGAATTCCCATACAGCAGGTGAAGATCATTGTACTGTTATCAAAAGGCATGAATGCCCAATATCAATATCATTTTGTTGGGAATTCTCAGATGGCCAAAAAATAAGAAACTCCAGGAAGTTCTTTATTTTATGCTCACATGTTTCCTGATCTTATTTCTGGGAAAGTACTTGCCAATTTGAACACTGGAAAGACTTGAAAACAAATAATCCTTGGGGTACAGATCTGATGATTTTTTAACAGTATTGGCCAGAATTCCCAGTTTCTTGTAAGAAATATGCGTAGAAGGCAAAAAGTACTTTTTACCTAATCTAAGTGCAATCAAAGCTTTAAATGTTCCAAAAATATGAAACAAGGGGCAACTTTTCCACACATTACTGAATCAAAGATCATTTTTCTGATCACCAACTGTTTTCCTTCAAACATGGGTTTACTTAGCATTGAAGGAGGTGCTTTTTCAGATCCTGACTATATTGCTCTTCTGGAGAATCTGTAGTGCAAATAGCCCCTCTGCCCGTGACATAATTTAGCCCTGATTTTTCATCTTAATGTACAGCAATCAGTTGCTTACGTGTGGTTGTTCACCAACACAT
Source organism: Aurelia sp. 3 sensu Dawson et al. (2005) (assembly GCA_964020215.1). Taxonomy (NCBI): domain Eukaryota; kingdom Metazoa; phylum Cnidaria; class Scyphozoa; order Semaeostomeae; family Ulmaridae; genus Aurelia; species Aurelia sp. 3 sensu Dawson et al. (2005). The sequence continues at coordinate 2,712,308 of OZ026580.1, forward strand.
GACAGTTGTCAATGTGGTCTTTTAACAGTCCAATTGCAATTTTTTTGTTGCACTGCAGGCATGGAACTTCAGGTCCTGCATCTGGATCAACCTGAAAATGACATCAAATAGGAATTAGAAGCAGGGTCGTCTGAACTGAATAAAGGAACCAAATCTATAATTAGATTGTCTGTGCAAACCCAAGTTCAGTGGCAAAAACAGACTTTTACTTCCATTCAGTAAATATAATACTTTTTGAGATGAAACCAAAAATCCTTTGCACTTCCAAAGTATTCACTAAGGATACACAAATAAATGATCTAAAAACATGGCATTTCTTGAGTTATGGTGGGGGTAAATGGGTTATCCAAACGAATACTGATGATATATTTGAATGCAAGGCTTTTTTGCAAAATCATTGTTAAATCTGTATGCCAGCCTCAAGTTAAGTTTAGCATGAGTATCACATATAGACAAAAATGAAACAACTATCTCAAAAGCTGCTAAAATGCTTTACATGTATTTTTTTATAAGAAACTGCTCATAAGAAACTCAACTCTCAGATCACCAAAAATTAAGGAACTCCAGTACTGGGAAAATTTAACTTAAGAAACTACTTATAAAGGAATCCGTAACGTATTTCTACTCATTTCTAGCATCATATTAGTTGTAAGGTACGGACGTAAAGCCTTGTTTTGAAATGTTCTTGAGGGACCAGGATGGAACCTTTAAGAAACTCGTAAGAAACTCTGAATACTCAAAATCCAATAGTTTTAAGAAACTTTCAGTACTGGCCTAAATTCTTAGTTTGTTATAAAACAAATATATACGTGTAACAGACAAATTCACTTACAGGCAGTTTCTCTGCAACATCCAGTGCTCTCTGGATTGGCCTGATGTATACGCATGATGTACGTTGGACACAGTTTCGAAGGTCTCTGATGTTGTACCAATTAAGTGGCAACTTCTCCAGAGGACGGCTGGTACCACCACCTTTACTTTTAAATAAATTATAGCCGCCACATTCACGCAGTTGCGGAAATTCCTGTTCCAGCTTCCCACACACTTGTTCGTGGTTTGCTAGTTTGCTTGCGAAGCAAATTTTCTTTTTGGCCAGTCCAGCTTTTTTCAGTAAATCCAACTGAGCAAGAGATGGAGTGCATTGTGACCAAGGATACGCAACACAACAGAACTCTTGAGTCCAAGTTTCCTTGATGAGATGGGGAGGAGGAGCTTTCTTTTGAGGTTTTTGACTCTGTTTTGGAATCATTTCCCGCATCTGCTGGTGGTTTATTCCACGTGATGATAGGGCAGGGAAGCAAGATCTGTAGGAGATATTATTTTTTCATTTAAAAAACAAAGAAGCTTTGGAACTGATGAAGATTTTAATATTGAAAATATTTCTCTAAACAGTTTTGTTTTTATATCTTATTTTCTGTTTATGTTTGATGGTGGTGACTTAGTTTATATATTCTCGAGTACCGAATAATCGTCCCCTCCCCCGCTTATTAATTTTTGAAAAATTTTCCAACCCCCGCTTTTATTCCAACCCCCCCCCTTTTATTAATTCTTGGAAAATTTAAATGACAGTGAAAATTATTTTTGAATAATTCCTGCTAGTAAGCAAATGTACCCACGTAAAGTTATTAAGTTCATTCTTATATGTTTGCTTAACCCGTGCACGAGAAAGGACGCATTTTCAATTTGTCCAGCCTCTTCCACCCGATTGTTCCAACCCACGACTTTTATTAAATCGAACCATTTCCAACCCCCCCTGATTGTTCCAACCCCCCGATTATTATTATATTGAACCATTTCCGGCCCCCTGATTATTCTCACCCCCCCCGTTTATTCGGTACTCGAGAGTACATTTTTTCATTTTAATTTTTATAAAAAAATGATGTAATCAAGCTTTCTGAGATAAGGATACACAACACTGCCGTGATTGCTCCTCTGTCGATAGTGCTATGATACCGGTTTGATCTTGAGGAGACCAGGAGAACACTTTTAACCATACATGCAGGCTTTCTGGCGGGTTTGCCTGCTGAACAAAATTTCTCTTAGACTTATGCTTCTGCACGAGATCACAATGTAGCAATATCCAGAGAGACTGCAAATATACTGAATATCACACGCCAATCATTTTTACCCATAGTATCTGAAAACTAAATTTATTTCAAATTCAAAATCTTGATTGAGCCATAGTTACCTAAAATTCTCGATGGTTCGATTATGAATTCTGCTGGGCCTAGTGCTTGTTGCATTATTGGTGGTACTTGGCCTAGGCCCACTCGTCCCACTGCTCGCGATTCTTGGTGTTTGCCTTGAGTTGCTGTTGCCACTTTCTGAAGAAGAAGACGTCCCTTCTTCTTGCATCCTGGAATGGCACTTCTGCAGAATGGAAAGTGCCATTTCCACCGCCTTTTTGGTATCGTCACCTTGTCCTTGGTCCATTTTGAACAGTGCTGTGAACTGGTGAACAAGCACCGGAAGATATTTTGCTCACATGCCCAAGGAACGGAAGAAGTTTTTCCAGATCAGTCACATGTGCATCGCCGCCCGCACTCACTGCGCATTCTCCACGCGCACACGACGACATCACAGAATAACGACGACATCACAGAATAACGACGACATCACAGAGTCACGACGACGTCGCAGAATCACGACGACATCACAGAGTCACGACGACATCACAGAGTCACGACGACATCACAGAGTCACGACGACGTCGCAGAATCACGACGACTCCGCAGAATAACGACGACATCACAGAGTCACGACGACAACACGTAGTCACAACTGCAACACATTTTTGTCACGATTACCGCTTCATAGTTATCCCGCCAGTGACACGATGTTATCCCTCTATCTTACTGTATGTTAGCCAATATGACCGATCTTTCTATCGCATGGACTTGCCCAAGTCGACTTGGGCAAGTCCATCTATCGCACTGAACAGGCTCCGCCTTGCTGAAAAACCTCTTCCATACGAGTGTTACAAATAGTTCACAAAAACTACTTAAAATTTTGTATTAAAGAAACTCTTTTGGTAACGAGAGCGCGAACACTTTTGCATTAATTTTTTTTTCAAACAGGAAAACTCTTGAAATCACCCAGCACTTTGAGATAAGCCAAAATATATTTTAGGATTAATCGTGAAAGGCTAACCAAACGCGTGGGCAGGTCAGCCATAATCTCAAGATCCATTTAATTGGATTTCTAGTGTCGTGAGATTTGATTGGACCATACATACCGGCATTGCAATCTGGATTAGACCTGGATATTTTATCTTAAAGACACGGGTTAAGGTCGCGTTAACATGATCCTTGAGGATTTCAACCTGATCTCATGGATTCAAGGGCAGGCGAACAATAATATTGTACTCTTTATCCGAGTGTAAACCCAATTAGGCAGCATTTTAAGGCATTCGTTACTGTTTAAATGTTCAATATTGTACTTTGGACCATGGGGAGTAATGCACCGTGTTTGTAGCTAAAAAATTAACCTCGATATTACTGTTTTACTTTAGGGGCAGAAACTTTCGCGGGCAGAAAGTTTCGCGAGAAGAAAAAATCGCGAGATTAAGGGCATAAACTTTCGCGAATGACGTTTTTTCCGGCAAATTTCGCAACAAAAACTTTCGCGATCGAGAAAAAAAGATGCATTTTCACGTGAAAAAACTTTCACGACTGAAGAAAAGTGAGAGGAAAAACACAATTTTCTATTCATTTTTCAGTACTACTTATAGTCAAAGTGACAAGGTTTTATAGCTCAAGAGATTAAAGATCGGGTTGATTAAGGAACTGCAACGCAAGATGTTGAAGAAACGAAAAAATTGGAAAGAAAAAACTTCCGCGAGTCGAAATTTTCTGTAATTTCGCGAGCACAAACTTTCGCGAATTTTGACTTTAGATAATGCCTTGGCAGAAACTTTCGCGAAAAATGCCAAAAAACGCGAAAGTCGCGAAACTTTCTGCCCACGAAAGTTCTGCCCCTAAAGTACTTTGTTGCTTTCTCTTTGGCTGAAGCCTAACCAGTGCTAGCAACCAAATTCATTTGTAAGTATCACTAACCAGTGCTAGCAATTACAGTACATTTGTAAGTATTACTAAATCGTTCAAGTATTACCGAATGATTCTCCGCCACCTGTGTATATATACATACAGCCTGTGTACAGACAACACCCAAGGAAAATGTATGAGTATTGTGTGCTTTACACGTATTCTTTTTATAAGAAACTAAGAATTTGGGCCAGTACTGGAAGTTTCTTAAATCATCAGATTTTCAGTACTAGGAGATTCTTACGAGTTTCTTAAAGGTTCCATAACAGTTTTCACGTTTACTACCTGTTCCTTTCTGAACATTTCAGACCCAGGGGGGGGGGCACTCAGCACATACACATACGGGGAGGTAAGTCCGATATTTTTGGGTCAGAATATTGTGAAAAGTGATATTTTTGGGTCCAAAGAAAACTAAAAATATGTTCATGATATTTTTTGATACCAAACACCGTTGAACTGATATTTCTGGGTTCATTAGAGGTAATGCTCTTTTCTATTTGCATTGTTTCGGGACATTTTACGTTCATTTACTGGTTTCTAAGTATGAAATGAGTTGATATTTTTGGGTTGCAGTGAAGCTGAAATGATATTTTTGGGTTGCCTGAAAATTTCTTGGACTGACCCCCCGTATCCGTATCTGCTGAGTGCCCCCCCCCCCCCTGGGATTTCAGACCAATGTTTTTTGAAGCCCTTCCAATGTTTAGACATTACCGAAGTACCTTCTAAGTAAGATAATAAAGGATACAAGCAAAAATAAGTAAAGTTACACGTATCTATCTATAAGAAACTACTTATGAGAAGCTCAACTCTCAGATGGCCCAAAAAATTAAGAAACTCTAGTACTGAGAAAACGTAACTTAATGAACTATTCATTTTCATTTCAGTACTGGCCCAAACTTTTGGTTTCTTAAAAAAAATACGTGTATGTGAAGGATTTCCTTTGTCAAAATAAATGGTTTCTTCAGTTGATGAAGCACCGACGCATTCGAGTCGCTGCAATAACAACGCAATGCCAGCTTAATACTACGATAAATTTTGTTCCACACTTAAAGACAAATGACGGAGATATAAGGCAACTTAAATCAGGGGCCTGGACAATCTAAATATAGCCTATTGTATTCTATTATACTTGATGATCTGGAGAGATTATCAAACAATTGGAAAATTGATGGCAGGCGCCCACTGTTGTTCTATTTTTAAACTAGACCCTACATATCCGTCATTTGTCTTTAACTCCATAAATGAGAGATGTTTGAGAAAAAACGCAACCCAACTATAATTAAAAATCTTACAGTCAAACGACCTCAAGCGTTGGATGAGTTTTCAAACATCCGAAGTGTAACTATGAAATTCAAATTGGCAATTCCTTCCGAGTTTTGAGTACATAGATTAAACCAAAATTCAATGTGGTTAGAGTGCGGTAAGGTCTTATTTGAAGATATGAAAGCCTGCACGAAAGTCCATTTGGATATTCAGATTTCACTTTCGAACTTCAACATGCCAGTTGCAAATAAAGCTGGTGGGATTTACTTTCCAGGTACACCCCTGCCTTATTACATGAGAAGGCTGATGGTAAATTATCAATACTTTTTCGTAGTTTCTTGGATGTGAATTTTTTACTCTTTATATGCAGACTCAGCTCTTATCGCTGCTAGTTTAAAGCTTTGCTCCCGAAAACTGCTATCGGGAACATCCTTGCGAAGAAACGAACAACGTTCGGCAGCATCTCTCTCAATTCTTAGCATAGACCTTCGAATGGGTCGTATAAAACCCTTTCTTGATAGTCTTCATCTTGTAAGAGGAAAGCCATGGCTTTCCAGTTTGGTTCCAAGACAAGTATATGCCGTATTTCCATCATTGTCTGGGCAGCATAAAGAAGTTTGCAAATACAACAATTCGCAACAACAATCCCTAATCTTCAAGTGATATTCAAAGTTAGAGCGAAAATCAAAAGTCTTATTGACAAATTGTATTTGCCTTCCAGAATTACGTTTGGCGTGCGTAACAGAAATAGAAAACCGCAACACGATACTCAAGATTTAAAATTTGGCGCCAATTTGAATTACGAAGTTACACTTCGGATGTTTGAAAACTCATCCAACGCTTGAGGTCGTTTGACTGTAAAACATTGTCAAAATTTGAGTAGATGTAATGTATACCATCTGAAAGTACAATCTTTCTTCTTTCTAATTATAGGCAGTTTGGATACCTTAATGGCATTATCTATCATTAATTTATCATTTAATTCATATTTTAGTGAGTATGTCCAATTTCAAATGCAGCATCCTGCAAAAGTAAAATCAACCCCCTTTTCTGGTAAAAATAATGGACAAAAAATTTTCGAGGTATTTCATGCCTAGAAGCACTCGAGGTGATGCCTTGAGGAGGGAAAAAGACTATTTCATCCTCATGAGATGCATTTGTAGATATAATAACTTAGGCTCTCTCAAATGTGGATTATCGTCTATGTAAATGCCCAATCACTTTCCAGCATCTAAAATAGGCCATACCTACGAAAAAGTTAATTACACGATGAAAAATTCAATTAATCCTTTCAATCTTGATACAGTAGTGTCCCACATATAAGAAAAATGAATTTAAGAAACACCAGACCTTGATTTTTGAAATAATACCCCCCTCTTATAAGAAACTGGTGCAGGTCTGAAAAAGGCTTGTTTCTTATTCAAAAACTATGTATACATTAGAAATTTGAAAACCATGACAAATTCTGTTTTGCAGTTGAATCAGACAGTGCCGATTCAAACCAAAACAATAACTTTGCATGCAAATGAAGCAAAAAGCTCCTTCCTTGAATAATGGTAGCTTTTCGTGGTAGTGAAAATTTACAAATACAAATCAAAATAGTGTGTTTTATATGAAAATCATACAGCTTGTGTCTGAGTAGTTCATTGATAGTGCATGATTTTTCTTATAAGAAACTTCAGAAACTTTACCCTGATTGGAAGTTTTTATCTCATTTTATAAGAAACACATCAGACCTGAAATTGAAAACGTTGTTTCTTATATGCGGGACACTGCTGTATCATTGGAAAGAAGAAGATTGTACTTTCAGATGATATGCCTCATATTGATTCAAATTCTATCATTTCCTGAAGAAACTCAAATGAAATGAGTTGCATTCTTTCTGAAACACCCTAGACTTGCCCCAAGTCTATTTCATCAAAGAAAAAATTGGGGAAGGGAAAATTAGGAAGGGAAAAGCGAAATCGTTTACTGTTTTGTACTTTACTGTTTCAGGCAGACTAATTACAGATGACGAAATAGACTTGGGGCAAGTCTAGAAACACCCTGAAAAGCTATAAACCTTGATGAGACGGTAGCAAAAATAACATTTCAATAACTATTTAAAAGCAAAGCTTCTCATTCACAGTCAAACATTGCCAGATCGATCTCAACAACATTAAAAATTCAAAATAAACTGTTTTTTCTAATGTGCAAGTTCGAAGTTTTAATCCAGGATAGATTTAGTTGGCTCTCACTGCAGTATGAAATGTTTACAGAAATGTGCAGTTCAAGACTTACGTAATACTATAACGCTTTGTGTGGTGTAGATAGATATTTATATTTAACGTGGCTAGCCTGCGAAAAATCTGAGAGACTTATTTCCAGCAGGGGCCACGGATGATTTACCATCAGTCCGCCGCAGCTACCAGATTTCCCTCACATGGATCTGGTCGACCCGGGTTAGATCCAGCGCGGGATTTGAACCTACGGCCATTCTGCCCTATGGCTTACGAGTCAGACGCCTTAACCACTCGGCCACGCGCGCTCTTCAGTTCTCACAGTTCCGGGTGAGTCAAGCAAACATTTAGACGTTTGGCACCGTGTGGAATAAACAGTACGCGACTTATATCAAATACTGAACTATCAATATACTCAGATGTGAACATTTGGTTTGGCAAAATGCACTCATCTTATAGACTCTAAAATTAAGACTCAATTCAACCTTAGCTCATATGGCGACTTACTTTCGAAGTCAGAAAGGTGCACTATGAAGGTGTTTTGGCGGAGTGGTGTAATCCTCTGATTTTGCAGCCAGAACAGACAGGCGGAGTGAGTTCGAAACCGGTAGGGCCCTGCCATCTAAGCGTCATGACACAGGGTCGCGGACTTGATTAACCCAACTGCACCTTCACCTTCACTATGCATGTTTCCCATCTTACAGCCCTCTGTATAGGAGTGTTTAAGACTCTGCCAATTAACATCCTTCCTTCATGCAAGATATTTTCAAAACAGAATATTCAAATTACTCATTACGAGACTTACTGCCTTATAGACCAAATAGTCACCTTTGGTTTAATTGCTTTCGACCATTGGGACCCCAAATCTGGAATGGACTGCCAAATGAAATGAGATCGGCAGAAAATCTAAATGGCTTCAAAAACATGATAAAAAGTGGGATAGCTTAAACTGTAAATGTAGTGCTTGTAATTATGTGTCTCGAAATAAGTTTTATCTTATTTAGTTAGATTTTTAAAAGAATGTAAAAAATATCAATTTATGTATGTTTACTCATGTACAATGGCATAGGTTCCAAATCTTTTAATCGGTGAAAAAAGGCGGGCGTAAAATTCAATGACCCATTTCTGTAAACTGAATGACTTGAAAGAAACTTGCCACTTTTCTAGGATTCTACCGTTGGACTTTTCGGAAATCTTGAGTATCTGTTGAAATTACAGCCTATTTTACATTTCAGCTCATTTTATGATATGACGTTATCAAATTTTTAAATCACAAACCAGAAGAGTGAAAGAGTTTTGCTTGATACCATATTGTAGACATTGATAAACTATGGTATTCTTGAAAATTATTTGATCTTTTGCCAACAGGTTTAGAAATTACGATAGTTTCAAGTTTTTTTTCGAACATTCCCTTGAATTCTTAAGAAAGAAGAAAGTACTGTAATTCTGAAAATATTGAAGATTTCAGAAAACGACTGTAAAATAGTGCATATTTCTTTGAAGGCGTTCAGTTCAAAGAAAAAGGTCATAGAATTTTACACCCAGCTTTTTAAAGATTTGAAACCTATGCTACGTACAATATATTCATCGATTTAGATTGATTTACTTTGTAATTTTTTTATATCAATATAAAATATTACAATATATGCTACATTCTACTATACTTTAACTACTATGCAACACTATAAGGACGATGCCAAGAGGAGCAAAAGACTATGTCTACCCCATTGGAGTTCCTCAAGGTTCGGTCCTGGGGCCTTTACTCTTCAATGTGTTTATGAATGACATTTTCCTGTCTGTAAGATATACTAACATTTGTAACTACGCTGATGATACCACTATCTTTGCATGCCATCCAATTCTTGAAACAATTGTTAGACAATTAGAAACGGACGGTACTGTGGTTGCAAAATGGTTTTCTGACAATTACTTGAAATTAAATGATGACAAGTGTCACCTCATGATATTTGGTGAGAAATGCTCCAGAGCAACAGTTACAATCGGAAATTCGACAATTGATGAAAGCGATTATGAAAACTGCTAGGCGTAACTTTTGATAAGAAACTAAGCTTCAGAAAACATGTTGAAGATTTGTGCAAAAAGGCCAACCAGAAGCTCCACGCACTTGCTCGCTTATCCGCCTATATCGATCCTATTAAATCTGAAATCTTAATGAATTCTTTTATTAAGTCACAGTTTAATTACTGTCCACTTGTGTGGATGTTCCATGACAGGGTGTTAAACTCAAAAATAAATCGCATCCAAGAAAGAGCATTGCGACTGGTATGCAAAGGTAGTGATACTGAGTTTGAAAAGCTGATGAAAAATACTTTAACCACTCATCAGCACAATCTGCAGTTGTTAATGATTGAGATATACAAGACAAAAAATAATTTGAATCCATCCTTCATGCGGGATGTTTTTACCGAGAAAGAAAATCGTTACAAGTTAAGAAGTGAAAATCATTTGCAACTGCCAATGGCAAAGACAACAACATATGGAATAGAAAACATTCAATACAGAGGTTGCCTTTTGTGGTCCACTCTGCCAAAAGAAATCAAAGACTCAAACACACTCTCTGAATTCAAACAAAAAATAAAACTATGGGATGGGAGTTCTTGCGTCTGCAGATTGTGCAAAACTTTTGTCAAAGACTTAGGGTTTTTATGAATATATTTAATTTTTTCGAACATTGTAAATAGGGTTAGGGTTGTTGGCGTTAATTAGCTTTAGCTATTTTTTATGTTGCCAACTGTAAACAAATTGTTAATAATAATAATTAATAATAATGGCCAACACATGAAAATACACAACTAAATCAACAACTAAATAAACACCTACAAAATGGTACACATACGATACGATACTGATGAATACTGGAATCTGTTTCGCATTGGCATGCAAGGTCATCGACGGAGGCGCCGGGTGCCGAACAATACTGTTCAAGACATTGCGCCTTTAAGTTGGTTCAAGACATTGCACCTTGTACATTGGTATATATAGTAAGCTAGACTGTAAATAATCGATATAAAATAAGGTGCCAAACAAAAACTTCAAAATATCTGGGCCTAAGGCCCCGTCCACACGTATACGTTTACATTTTGTAAACGCATAGAATGTTTTCCGTCCGTCCACACTTATCCACTAATCGTTTATGGCGCGTTATGAGCATGAAATCTATGACGTCATCGTTTACAAAATATGCATTTACGACCGTCCACATGAAAACGCAAAGACAGTGTTTTCAAAAAAGTGAAAACGAGTGATGAATATGAAGTTTGTGACGTCACCGTTTACGAAAGTATGCGTTTAGCTACGACCGTCCACACGAAGTCGTGAAAACAGCGTTTTCAAAAGTATCCACTTTGAAAAGCGTTTTCAAATGCATGCGTTTGGGGTAACTTAAAACGCCGTTTACGTGTGGACGCAAGGTGTAAACGTATAAGAAAGTATGCGTTTACAGACGTAAACGTATACGCGTGGACGGGGCCTAAGAATCGGTCCGGCAGAGAATTGAAAGTCTCTGCAGCTGAAAAAGACGGACACCTTGTGGGTTAAAATTTTAAGAAGAGGATCAGCGTAATGGTAGCCTACGTAAATCACTTTAGACTGCCATATTCTCAGATTAAATGAAGGAAGGGTGAATAGTCAAAGGGAAACATCTGAGAGTGACAGTTTTCTCACATCAAGCGAATGAACACATGTCAGTCTTGTAAGTTAAACGTAGTTGAACTGAAATTAAATCAATTTGGAAAATTTAGAAATGCTCCTTGCAGGAGATGTGAATCTGGAATCAATGAAACTTGCTTGTTAAAAAACAATGTCAAGGCAGTAACGAGCATCAGCCCAAAATTTTCGTAAATAATGAATTTTTTATCGAGCAGCCCCCCCCCCCTAAATTCTATCTCTCCCTACGTCCATGAATTCTCAAGTTAGAACATTATATCTCCGTTTATTCAATTCAAATTCAAGTCTTTACGCTTCTACGATCTGCACAACTTAAAATATTATCCATACCTTACTTCAAATGTTCGAAGGGGCGTGTCTCAGTTTAAATTCAATAACAATCCAGAGACAGGCAGTTCATACAATGTTGCACTACCTGATGCACTTTAAATCTTCTCAATTTGTTCGATTAACTCTGCAACACCATACTTCAAATCTTCTAAGCTTGCTTGATACACTTTACAAAACCAAAGATTTAAATCTAATTTAAGATGACGCCTGGTCTTTTGCAAAGCCGAATGAACGCAACAGAATGTCTGTTAAGACCTGTTACAAGCTTATGATTCACTCAATTCTTACCTTGGTCAAGCCCCGGCCCCCATATATTTGACACTAAATTTTTCCCAGTCTCAGGACAACTGACAATACAAGGAGCGTTTGCTACTAAAGATACTGGGAATGTGCACTTGTCCGAACTCGCCCCCCGGCATTTGCCAAAATATTTGCTCCAGCCCCGGGCAATTGCGCATAAATTTTTATTGACCCCCAGGCAGCAAGGGGGGAGGGTGGTCAGGATTGGAAATGAACGAGACATTATAAGACAATGTAGATAAGAAAACAAAAAGGAGACAATGTACAACATAGTACAATCATAAACACAGATAAAAAATTTAAGGAAACACACCACATCGGTCTTCATACTATTTCCTCACAACAATACAACACATTGTTTCTCAGGGTCACTTGTCATACGCTTTGGACATTGACCTAGGGCGATATTTGGACTGAGTTCATTGATTGTAAATAACAAAGCTACAATGAAAATCAAATTAAAAAGAACCACAAACTTTTAAAAACAAATGAAGAGATGGCAAACGATAGTTCGCTGCCGTCTCTTCGAAGTCCAATAAATTGAGAATTTGGTAGGTTTAGAATGACCAGTCTAACGAGACCATGCACACTTACAGTACTTAGAATTTCGCATTTTTACTGTCGTTGCGAGCAGACGCATTCGCTTGCGAATTTTGGCACTTAACGAATTTCTAAACTTGACGAATTCGCCAGAAAAGAAGCTAGTGCACGGGCAGGAAAGATAAAATGTAAGCAAACATAGCAACTGTTTAAACTGAACTGAAAAATGAGAGAGGGTATACACTGAATTTGAAAGTAGTTTATCAAATCTATTCAGCGGTGGGTGCGTTTTCATAACCACTCCTTATTCGCAAGCTTCGCAGTCATTCTCAAAATTCTATGCAAAATTCATTCAGCTCTGGAGACTCAAACATACGGCGAAATAAGACGACACTAACAACAACACAAATTTTCAACCCGTCAAGATTTGCGAGATGTAGGCCACAGTACAACAACAAAATAAGCAGCTTGTTTAACTACTGCTGCGATAAGGCAAGGTAAACATGCTCAAATTCTCACAAAACAGCAAAAACTACCATGTGTCAGATGTTCCAAAAAAGTTCCACTGTTTAAAAAATCACCGAAATTCTGTCATTAAAAATTCTATTTGATCTGCTATGTCGATGATCTCGTTATCTTTAAAAATGCGAAAGCATTCGTTTTTGTGTTCAAAAACCTAATTCTGGTCCATACTCTCAGAGCAACATCGAAAATTCTTCCCATAAGCCACAATTTGGAGATTTTTCTTCATCATTCAACTCTCCGAGAGGATAGAGATCGTTTTCTTTCTGACATTTAAGAGCAACTTCATAAGTTAATGCATACAAAGAAATCAATTAATTGTACCTTTTGCAGTACGCCTTAAACCTGACAAACAGCAACGACACGAGCTGTAACGGTGCAACGACAAACAAAGTTTCAACTGTCCGAAATTACAAAACGATTTGCCTTTCTGAAGAATAGATTGACACCTTCAGCGCAGCAAAAGATTACTTGTAAAAAATATAACAGTAGTTGTTGAAAGTTTTTTAACAGAAATAATAAATTCTTACATGGAAAATGAATGAAACTGCTCCAGAGGCCAAGGAATTACTGTCCGCGATTAGGAATGCAATCCTGTACGGGTCATCTGCAACGTTTAAACGCAAGCCACGAGAAACACTTGCATGTACATATGAAATGAGGTCAGAATGAATTTAATCATTCACTTACCTTAGCAACTCTTGTCACCTTCACATGAATGTTAATGTCTCAAAACTGGTCGTTTAACTTCACCGTTCGTTTCACCGTTCCTGTGAAATGACGAGAAAAAACCATCTGAAAAATGGTAAAAATAACAGAAGGTATACTCTAAGTAATCTCATTTAATTTCTATAAATAATTAAGCACAGGTAAAGAGATTGCAAAGTGCAAACAATAATATTATTCATAAAGCAATAAAACTGAATTAAGTTATATCTTTAGATGTAAAAACAGTTCAATGATAAGATTACTGTGTACGCATCCATTGCAGGGATCCTAAACAAAACGATGAGCAAAGGAGCTTATTTTCAAATGAATACACTGTTACTTAATTGGTTAAACATTTTAACTAGTAAGCTGGAGTTTATCTGAAACATGTATCCTTTCTGGCTTGACTGTATCTCCTGTGAGACGGGTGTTGAGTTAGGTATCACTGTCTACACAAACTCGCTTGTAGGAAGGTATTTCTGCAAAAAGAGGTTTCGTTCCCAGAAGGCTCATGCGAGGTTGAGGAGGCACGGTAGTCAAAGATCTAAGTTAGACCATGAGTGGTGGGACACTAGTAATTTAGATTAGGTTAATTTAGCTTCTTTACCTACCTTGAAATGCCATAAGATTCTCTTCCTTGACATTGGCAGCCTTTCTCAGTCATAGTTCTTGCCTTGAACTGTAGAGCTCCATCTCATGTGCTTTCAAAATGTTTGGGCCTAATCGTAAACGACCTTTTTCATCTCCTGCGCATTGCTGTACCTACGCAGCGGTCTCGAAATCGAAAAGTTCGATTTCGAGACCACAGCGTAGGTACAGCAATGCGCAGGAGATGAAAAAGGTCGTTTACGATTAGGCCCAAACATTTTGAAAGCACATGAGATGGAGCTCTACAGTTCAAGGCAAGAACTATGGCTGAGAAAGGCTGCCAATGTCAAGGAAGAGAATCTTATGGCATTTCAGGGTAGGTAAAGAAGCTAAATTAACCTAATCTAATTTACTAGTGTCCCACCACTCATGGTTAGACATAAACTTGTAAGGTTTAGAAAAAAGAATATTTTGGGGAATGGGAAACAAAGAAAAAGATGCATTTACCAGATGAAGAGAGAAACCATGAAAACAATTGTGGCCAGTTTGTGTGCCTGCTGTGAAGGAGCTATAGCTTCAATTTTGACATTGCTGGAGCTCTGCTGTTCTCCGGGGATCTAATCCAAAACTTTGCGACCAGTAGTGGCGGCAACTAGGGGGGGGGGACTGGGGGACTTGTCCCCCAAAATCCCAAAAGTCGACAAAAATTGTCGAAGAAAAATGGCATTAAATCAGTTGGGTATACCTTTAGGTTGAAAAATTACGTCAAAATCCCCCCACTTCTTTCGGATTTTTCAGAGCTGGCGCCACCACTGGTCGCGACAACATGGGCATAAATAATAGGCGCCACCACTTTAGAAATCTTTCGAGCTTACAAATGAACTAATATGCCTTTCCCTCTAAACGCACTCCCCAAGCCCTTCTCTCAGTCTCTCTGCACCCGGAGTTGCAACGTAAAGTTCGAACAAATCTGCGCTCTCCATTTCTCCTTTGTATCTATTTCGGCATCAACAAAAGACAACTATGTTACCGAATTGCAACAGATCAAAATCGAGAAACAATAACTCAAAATATCGCAAAGATACAAAAAGATTACATGATATATCTTATTAGGAGATCAAAAAGATCACACCGCACTTCATAAAACGACGATATAGCAAATACGATCTGAGGGCGATTTTTAATGAAATTCTCTTTCAATGTTACAAATTCGCCGAAATTCAGTGTGATATTTGATAATACAGCTGGTCCCTTAGCTCATGATACAGGTGCCGGAGTTTAGCATGAACAGTAAGTCAACTTTCTCCTAAGTATACACTCACACACGTATTTTCTATAAGAAAGTGCTTATAAGAAACTCAATTCTCAGATAGCCAAAAAATAAGAAACTCCAGTACTGGGAAAATATAACTTAAAAAAATATTTTATTGACGAAGAAAATCTTTGGTGTATTTCTATTTTATTTTCACTTGTTTACCGTATCATGTTACATGAAATGTACTACTCTCTAGTATCGAATAAACGGGGGGAGGTGAGTATAATGGGTGGGGTTCGAAATGGCTCCATATAACAATAATCGAGGGGCTGGAACAATCGGGCGGGGAGATCGGGTGTTTAACAATAATCGGGTGTTTGGAGAAACTGAAAATGGTCGTTTTCTGCTCATAAGAAACTTACCTCTCAAAATGCTCGAATATTACTGCATTGTATTCCTGCGTCTTAGTGCTCCTTCGCACCGGTAAAGCCACAGGAAAGTCTAGATTGTCTTTTCAGGCTCTGCGGCTTGAAACCTTTTGTATTGCGAAGGCACACTAAGACACAGAAATAAAAGGGAGAAATATTCGAACAATTTGAGAACGGTTGGGCCTAAACCCACGTTCACTTGCACGCACCAGTAAACAAGACACCCCGGGGGGGGGGGGTACATAACATGTTGAGGGTACGGGTATGTGCCGCCCATATGGGCGGGTTTTTGGGCCCCAAATTCTCTATACAAGGGTCCCTTTTTCGGCAAATTTTCCATAAATAAGGGTGGGTTATCCAGAAATTGGCGAAAAATAGCAAAAAATGGGTGGTTTTCCGCCAAAATTCATCATAAAATGGGTATGACCGCAAGTTTCGGTAATTAGAAGAGGGTACCTTTCTGAAAACCGGGCGGCAGACCCCCGTCCATCCGCAAGTCATGTACCCCCCGGGCAAGACACAAGGACAATAAATAAAAAAAATGTAAACAAATAATCAGTCAACACATTTGTATCCTAACACGAAGAAGTCTGACAATGAAAGAAGATTTGTATCAAAAAGGTGAACCTTTTATTGTTATAGATAAATTTTTTCTTAGGAAAATAAAATTTATTCTTTGTATGAACTATAGACTCCACAAAATCATTTTTGAAAAATAACATATTCGCTACAATAAACTTTATCATGTGATTTATTTGATAAATTAAATTTATTCATTAGATGTCATGTGATTCTTTAAAAACACCGCTTCTTTTTGTTGGCAATTCGATTTCATTTTAAAAACGACCCTGCTTCTTTCGTCCAAGACAAAAACGGCCAAATTAATTATTCATATAATCTTTAATAAAAAGTCTTCAAATCAAAATTCTTCTCTCGACCTGAAATAGAATGATCAAGATTTTCTTATTCTCTATTTCATATTTTCATATTCGTAAGAAAAAATACAACTCAATGCATGTATGACTGAATGACCTCTTTAATGATAATCACAGGGACCCCAGGAAGTTGTATAACCCCCCTTAAATGATAAAGAGGCCTTGCTCTGTAGCCTCCTTTGTGATTGCGGCCTCTTTATCATCGTGGGGGGGGGTTAAAACTTCCTGGGGTCCCTGTCATGATAATCAGCACTAGCGGTTGCCCCAGAAAGATTCGAGGCGGGAAAAATTTATACAGATTTGGTAGGGTTTAGCGATGAGAACTTTGCTTACGAAGTGCCAAACTTCATAAGCAAAATTATTTGCACGAAGGTGAAAGTAGCCTTTGAAAATACAACATATGGATATGATGTGCGATGCTTTTTGTGTGTCAAAGCGATTGCATAGTGAATTTCTCGGGGGAATTTCTATGTTAGACAAGAGTTCATGTATTTTTTATAAGAAATTGGGCCAGTACTGAAAGTTTCTTAAAATTATCAGATTTTCAGTACTCAGAGATTTTTACGAGTTTCTTAAGGCCCATTTCCACTTCATTCGGATTTCGGATTTCGCATCCGAACCTATTGTTCAGCGTTCGGATGCAAGCGTTCGGAAATCGCATCGGAACGTTCGTATCCGAATTTGACTAGTTCGGAGGTTTTGATTTTCATCCGAATTCGGTTTCCGAACAGAAAAGTCCCGTACAAAAGAAGCCAATCACGTTAATGCATCCGACAGAAGAAAGACACCCGCTACGATTGTTCTTTCGTGGCACGCGCCATAAATAGATTCATGTAATTTCATTGGCTGACTTAAAGGCAGTCTGTCCCCTCGTTGATTGGTCACTTTAACAATAGGCGTGTGGCGAATGAAGTCATTCAATCATGACAGAGATGAAAGAGGATGCCGCGCGAGTTGGCGAAAATAGTAGGCCTATGTAGTTGCAGCGAGGAACATGGCAAGACGATTTGCTCTTCCTAACATTGAGAATGACGCAACGCCATCTTCAGTTGGAACGCCGTTGCTTGTTTTTGGACGGGAAAGAGTCACTTCCCAACAACATGGCTTGGTTAGCGACTTTACGTCGGTGTTTGGTCCAAACACAAACACGTCCAGCACAAGGGAGCCTGTCGTCAGTCGGAAACCCAAGCTCATTCCTCAGTTCACGCTCAGTTCATTCCTCAGTTCACGCCATGAATCGAAGGTCTTCTCACGCAGTTCCATTCTCACGCAGTGCCACTTTCTGAAAACGAGTACTGCCAAATGGCCGCCCTCGACCAAGCCTTGAGATTCCTGTTGAGGCCATCCCTTCCGCAGAGCTGCGGATGGCAGCCATTGCGATCTGATCAACTTTTCGAAGAGATTCTTCTTTGCGTAATCCTGCACGCTGATTGGCTCTCCCGGTTGGAAGGTCACTCATGCATAATATTCATGGCCACGAAAAAAAAATTGAGAACAATAGGGGACAGTCTGCCTTTAACAATAAGCAATCGTCCGAACGACATGGAACTGTGGATTGAAATTGGGGGGCGATTGCCATTCGGAGATCGTCGATCGGTTGCGAAATCCGAAATCCGAATGAAGTGGAAATGGACCTTTAATGGTTTCACAACATTCTCTATGTTCACCAGCTATTCCCTCCTGAACATTCCAAAACAAAGGTTTTTGAAGCTATGCCAATGTTTCGACTTTATTCAAGTACCTTCCAAGTAATGCTGGGGATTTCCTTTGTGCAAATAAATAGTTTCTTAAGTTGTATTTTCCCAGTACTGGAATTTCCTAATTTTTTCGCGATCTGAGAGTTGAGTTTCCTATAAGCAGTTTCTTATCCAGTAGTGTCCCGCATATACGAAACAACATTTTCAATTTGAGGTCTGATATGTTCCTTATAAAATGATATAAAAACTTCAAATCTGGGTAAAGTTTCTTAAGTTTCTTATTAGAAAAATCATGTACTATCAATGAACTGCTAAGGCCTAGGTCAAACGTCGAGCCCGTCATGTGCCGAACCTAATGCAGTTAGGTTCGACTCTGGCACGGCTGTGGAGCGACTTAGAATCAAACGTCGAACTTAATAGGTCGTGCCAAATGCAAAATAGGTTAAAATGTATGATGTCATATGTAACCTAGCAACAAAATCTGTTAAGCAAGATTTGCGGTTGTTATCCTTTATTCTAAAGACAAAACAGAACAAACAAAAATTAGACTTTTGATTGTGCAGACAATATTACCGTGAAAGGTAAACATGACAGATTTAGGCTACAAGGCCAAGCAAAACAAATCCAGAAACTTCTCCAGGGCTCTCCAGGGATATCATACAATGTTTCATCAAGTTCCCAAATGAAAAGAAACCCTTCCTAATATACCCTAACAAGCTCTAAAATTTGTTCAGTAATCATAATGCTGCAGTCTGGCCCGCAAGCTGGGGTTCCGTGGCGATCAGAAAACGTTTTAAACATGGCAAGCGTTTTAGTTTGCACAAACAGTCATAGATATCACAAACAGTCTTCAGTTTCTTCAAACCGCCAACCATTTTATCGTGACACGAAGCCATTGATTTCATGATCAACTCACGATCAGTTTCCTCCAACGTGCCTCCAACCTCCATCGCGACACAACGTTTTGAAATATTGTTTCACGTTTCACGATCAACTTTCAACGGGTATTCCCTAATTCGGACCTCAGCGCATGCCCCGCCTCGCTTTGAGACAGAAAATTGGGACGAATAATTTATGCATTTGGTTCGGCACATGAGCAGCGCGGCGTTTGATTTGACGTCGTGCCACAGTCGTGCTACTCGACTGGACCAGTCGAGCCAATTGATTTGGGTCGACCCAAATGTTTTTTCATGTGCTTAATCAAATCAAACGTCGTGCCCCTCATGTGCTTAATTCATGTATTTGGTTCGGCACATGACAGGCTCGACGTTTGACCTAGGCCTAAGACACGAGCATACTATTTTCATTTGCGTTTGTAAATCTTCACTACCAAGAAAGGTTGCATTTATTCCAGGAAGGTGATTTTTGCTTCTTTTGCATGCAAATCTCATATTTTCATTTGAATAGGTACAGGCTGATTCAATTGCAAAGCTGAATTTGTTGTCTTTTTCACATTTCTAATGTATACATAGTTTTTTGAATAAGAAACAAGTCATTTTCAGACCTGCACCAGTTTCTTATAAGATGGGATATCATTTTGAAAATTAAGGTCTGGTGTTTCCTAAATTCATGTTTCTTATACGCGGGACACTACTGGACTACTGTATAAAAATACGTGTACAGTCTGTGCAGTTGAATATCCTTGAAGTCGTGGTAAAAGCTTGACGCATTTTGAAATCTGTGGTGACTTTTTTGGTGAACAGGTGGTAGCTTAGCGGCACCTGGTTCTCCACATATCAGGAATGCGGTATGAAATATAATCTTTTATCTAAAATCAATTTATTTTTGTTGATTAGCCTTCAATTGTAGACATTCAAAAAGTCTCAATTTAAACTTGAGTGGAACTTCAGGCTATGTTATCCAAAACTCAATGCTATAGATGTTTTGATTGATTATTTATTTACCTTGTTTTGATCCCTGTGCCTTGTTTTGTTGTCCTATTTTCTGTTCTGTTTCGTCTTCAACTGAGCGTGGTAGGCCCAACCGCTCTCAAGTTGTTCGCATAGAGCTCCCTTGTATTTCTGTGCCTTGCGGTTTTAAAAACCTTTCTTGTGCGAAGGCGCACTAAGACACAGAAAAACAAGGGAGCTCTATGGGAACAACTTGAGAGCGGTTGGGCCTATCCACGCTCAGTTGAAGACGAAACAGAACAGAAAGCAAGACAACAAAACAAGGCACAAGGATCAAAACAAGGTAAATAAATAATCAATCAAAACATCCGTGTCCTAACACCCTTGTTAGAAGGAGAAACTTAGACTTGAGACCGAAAATCCGTTGTTAGCCCTTGTTTGATGACAAAAAAATACGTGTAGTGAGCCACCTTAAGTACAGATCCACTTCTTTACGATTAAGGTGCTCGATAAAAATCCAACCATATCCAAGCAATCGTAAAAGGTAAAAGATATGAAAGTTTACAAAGATTTATCTTCAAAATGATGCTTTCATTCTCGAAAAAACAGGCAAACCTTTGTGTGATATCGCCCATCAAAAAGTCACCGTTTCGAACGAACTTTGAAGACGAGGCTCTTCTAAGAGGGGGGTGTTGGGGGAAGTAGAACCCGTAAACCCGAACCAAAATTAGCAAAAACCCTAAAGCCCAAAAGCAAATCCAGTCTAAACCCGAAACTTCACTTCTCTACGAAAAATCTTCAATTCTCGTCAGCAATCTTGGCCTATTTCCAGTATTTTCGTTTTCACCGACTCTCTGCACCTCGTTCTAAGCATTAGAAAGCTGGTTTTTCAATCTGACTCAACTAAGTGGACTGTATGACTTCGAAAAACCATAAAACATATACATATGAATTTTGAATGAAATACTCGAAACCCGAGCACAAAAAAGGGCGCAAACCTGCAACCCACGACACATCTCAAACCCCAAAAATACGTAACTAAACAAATAAAGTGAAAAGTAATAATAATTGCGCTACGAACAGAACTTTGTAATACACTCTCGAGTACCGAATAAACGGGGGGAGGGGGTTGGAAATGGTTCGATATAGCAATAATCGGGGGGGGTTGGAATAATATAATAGGTCCTTCACCAACTATAATAGGCAAAGGGGACTAGATACGTTCCGATGTTAAGGTCCAGAACGGAGAGCAGCAAAGAGAGATGTTGTTGGTTTTAGTGAGTGTGCTACTCTGAATAAATTACAAGTTACAGGATTACTAATAGAAATAAATATGTTAATCATTAGCTAAATAAGGGCATAACACGTGACAATACATGTGACACCAAGTGCACGTGATACTAGGCGCACATGACCTATGGTGTACACGTGATGTGTAATTGGATGAGCATATTCCTACTACAATAATCGGGGGGGGGGGGGGTGCTTGGAGAAATAGAAAATAGTCGTTTTCTTAGGTAAACACGTATCTTTTATTTATGTGAACAGTGATGTTACTGATACATTTACTTTTGAACTCAGGTTCTGTTGAGTGCACTTCTTGAGACTTTTTCTTGCTTTTATTCATAAGTTATGTTTACTATCATTTCATTTTTCCAAAAATTGATAAAAGGGGGGTTGGAATAAGAGGTGGGGGTTGGTTGGAAAATTTTTCAAAAATTAATAAGCGGGAGGGGACGATTATTCGGTACTCGAGAGTAAGACGTTTCGGGTTTAAACCCATTATCAAATCAAATACGTACATACGATTTAAACGTAAATCCCAAAACCCGAGTGCTAAAATTGGCCAAACTCACAACCTGTGAAACCCCAAAGCCTGATTCGGAAATACTTAATTTCATTTACATTTCGAAACAATCTATCTGTGATGAGCATACTGCTAATCACCACATAGGTCAATGCCTCTAAACACACATTTTCATAAAATCCAGCTTAGTAAATTGCTACTTCACTGAGCCAGTTTGAAACCCAGAGTCAGCATGGTACAAAAATTATATATTTTTATGTTCACTGCCCGTGCCTTCCTGAACATTTCAAAACAAAGTTTTTTGAAGCCTTTCCCTCTCCAATGTTGAGACTTTATTCAGGCACCTTCCGATAAATATGAAACAGGTGAAAATAAGTAAGAAAATGATATGCAAAGCACTTTCTTCACTGAAATAAACGCTTTCCTTAAGTTATATTATCCCAGAGCTAGAGTTTCTTAATTTTGGCGCTCTGGGAGGTGAAGTTCTTATAAGCAGTCTCTTATAAAAAAATACGTGTATGAATACTCGTTGGAGAACCACAATCACCTTGATTAGCATTAAGGGTTTCATGATACTGAACGTTGAATTACGTTCCTAAATTAAATTAAGCGTAAATGTCCTGAAGCTGAAGGACGGAAAAAGGATTGGATGACCACAATTGACGACAAAACGAAGATAGTCTTTTGGCTTAGAATTGGAAGGGCATATTTTCGAAAATGGCCCTGGTGTGGCAGCGGACATATTTTATACGGATAAAAAAGATGCGTTTTCAAAAATATCCAGATACGTGTGGACGTGGCCTCAATGACACAGAAATCCTAATAATATTATCACGCTTCCTCATCAATGCTGGGAACAAAAAAATCCAAATCTACATGAATGTAAACAACAAGCCATTTTTAATTGTTTTCGGGCAAAACAAGAAACAGGACTGTCGGCTAATTCCTAAATCTCAAAACGAAATAAGAGACCATTCATTATTTGCAGCGGGGTTGATACTGAAGAGAAATGTTTTCTAGTTCAAAAAATCTTCTTACCCAACTGAAAAGTTAACTGCAAAAAGATCTAACCAACAATCTTCAGGATGAAAAAAATTCTACCCAACCCCCACCTATAAACATTATTTCAATGTCAAAACTATAAATTGTAAATGTTAAATACTGTAATTATTGCAAATATTCATGACAAAGATTGAAACAAAGTAGACATTAAATGTTAAATGGAAAATACTGATGATTTTTTATGATGAAATTGAAAATTTGGGACTTTAAAAATTTAGCATTAATTAGTGGGAAAATTTTGTTTACCCAACCTTTGAAACTCCATGAAAAACTATTCACCCAACCTTTTTATGTCAGAAAATTTTCTTTAGCCAACCCATTTCTCTTTGGTACCAACTCCTCTGTAAATAATGAACGGTCCCTAATGCAACTAAAATTATGACTAAACCTTGAAATTAAGTTGAATCCTCGATAAAGTGATGGAATCAAAACTGTATGAATTACTTACAATCTGTAGAGTTTTAAAACTGGATAAAGTGTTTTACTCACCAAGTAAGGGCATTTATGAGGATAAGGAGCTGCCAATGGTCCTTTGAGGAGCTTAGCATGCAACTAAGAGAAAACATTAAAAATCAAATTAAAGACTGCTTCATGTTTGTTCTTCAAAGCAACTTATTAACATCAAAATGAATATCAATTCTCCAGGGACTTTGCATCATAGAGTGAAGGTCTAAGGTCGGAGTTTGCATAAAGTTTTTAATCAGATTTTTACAAGGTGGATTACAATAAATTCAAAGGGTGATAAGCTACCTGGTTCTGAGCAATCTACAACAAACAATTAATCCTCTTTCAACTGTGAGAGGATTGATGAATTTCAACTGGCGGATTGAATTATTCTGTGAGTTGAATTCTACAACAGAGAATCACATTAAAGGTTGAAAATTCCATGACTGAGCAGGCAGAAATGCATGACATTCCACAGACTCCAAAAAACATTCCACTTTGGAGGCAATGTCTGATTTACCATTTTCCACATCAAAGCACTATCAGTTCTCATTTTCATGTTCTACTTCTACTTCTACGAATTTAATCAACTACTTCAATAATGAAGGCTCTGTTGATGTAAAAAGGAAAAAAAAATAAATAATAATAATAATGTGAAAATAAAAGAAGATTTAATTGCTAGAGGGCTAGAGAGGAAGAAAAGATATTGATAAATAGGTTTGGCAACTGTTGTAGCCTTTTAGATTGTTTTTTCTTTTTCTTTTCATTTACAGCCCAAGCCAGATAAGCCCTGCATCCCTTGGGTAGTGTAGAATACATATATTTTATCTTACATTGTATTAGGCTGTTGTATTCTGCGAATAAAATTGAATTGAATTGAACTGAATTCATGTGTATCTGATCAAGGGCCAATACCAATGACCGCATAGGGGGGGGCAAAGAGTCAAATGTTTCAATGATAAAACCATCAACAACAACAGCAACAACAGTTGTATGATGTACGCTAAATCAATGCATTATATCAAGGCAGTATATGACTGATCTAATTCCTTGCAAAGCTTGCCATGTGTCGCTATCAAAAGTTGCAATCAACATAGTTGGTGAATATCAATCAAGAATATTGCTGTAAATTCAATAATTCTTGTTCGAATCTATTCCTAACAGGTAATAAATTCATTCTTTTATACATTATTTCTCCTCAAAATCCTCCAACAGTACACAAAAACACAAAAAATCCAACAAGAGAGCAAAATTTTCCAACAAATGGTCGGCTGGGGGGCATTCTGCCCTCCAGTCCCTCCATACACTATGGTCCTGATCTGATCATGATCTATTCCTGTCTGTTCTCTAGGAGTGCTTGTGAATATCTTTCAATAGGGATACTTGCTTGGTTGCTGAAAAATGAGAGTTATTTTCTAGGTTTGAAGGGGTCTTGGGATAATTTTGGTGGAAAAATATGAGTAACTTTCTATTCATTCATGCATTCATTCATTCATTCATTCATTATTATTATTTTTACACGAATACCTCTTCAGCTATAAACCTATTACAATGTTCTATAAAAGAAAAAAAATGGGAGTAATATCTAAATAAAAATTTGCTGTTCTTCCAGAGGGTCGTGTTTAGTGTAATTTTCTTGGCATTCTCAGCTCGTCAGGTGCGCTTTTAGTTCTTTTTTGAAGCGCCCGAGAGTTTGGATTTCTCTAATATTAGCTGGGACATCATTCCAAGCCTTTAAGGCAGAGTAGTAAAATCCTTTTTTGGCATTCACATGTTATTCCAAGATCTGTTTCCATTTGGTCTTTTTTAACTTGGAAAATGCTTAGCAGGTAGGTAGGTAGGTATTTATATCTAACGTGGCTAGCTAGCGAAAGTCTGAGAGACTTATTTCTAGCAGGGGCCACAGATGTTTTACCATCATTCCTCCGCAGCTACCCATCACAGCTACCAGATTTCCCTCACATGGCTCTGGTTGACCCGGGCTAGAGTTATGGACAGCAACCAAACTTTCCAGTGCGGGATTTAAACCTACGGCCGTTCTGACCTTTGGTCTACGAGTCAGACGCCTTAACCACTAGCCTTTCTTTGAAATTATCCTGGAAGCTAAAATTTTTTAAGACTGGCACTCCATTTTCAATGAACAGCTTACTGAAAGCAGGAGGAGAGGGCTCAGGTAGAGCTCCCTACAAATGTTGAAAACAATCATGGATCTACCCCACAAGTATAAAATTAACTGTATTGTTCTCTCATGGTTTTAAAGACACTACTCCCCAAATAAAACAACTGGAATGAACATCTGCAGTATTTCAAGTGAAAATTTCACACAACTTGTAATTGATGATAAGAACAAGCAGTACAATCTGGTAAAACTTATAACTCTTCTGTATATCTAGTGAAAACTGACACAAGCGGTTTTCTACATTACATTTTGACAATAAGAAACAATTTTCTTAAAGTAAGCAATCACAAAATTGAGATGAAATCTTTATTAGCTCAATTATATATAACAGGGTTTCTGAAATCATTTCTGAAGGGGCTTTGGGGTTTCACGGGTTGGGGGTTTGGCCAATTTTACTCCTCGGTTTCACAATCTACATTCAAATCATCCGGGTTTTTGGGTTTTGAAATTTGCAGGTTTGACCATTTTTTGTGTCTGGGTTTTGGGTATTTCACTCAAAATTCCATTTTGTTGGGTATGTAGTCCATGTAGTTAACTGAGATTGAAAAACCAGCTTTCCATTGCTTAAAATGAGGTGCAGGGAGTTGGTGACAACGAAAGTGCTGGAAATCATCAAAGATTACCAACGAAACATGAAGTTTTCGTTCAGGAGTGCAATTTCTGGTTTTGGTTGTCTTTGCTTGCGGGATTTTGGGTTTTTGCTAATTTTGGTCAGGGTTTGCAGAATCTAGTACCCCCAAAGCCCATTTCATTACTGCTAAGATTCCTATAACATTGCTTCCTGTGTTTATCTATCAGAAATCTGCCAATAATGTAATGAGAAAATGTCAGCCTTATGAATTTTTAATTTATTCATTTGTTCACTATCCTTATTTTCATCACCACAAAATCAAATCTTTGAACACTGAGAACTATTTGGCTTTCATTTCCTTGCAACCTTGAATTTCTATTGCACTATTGGTTTCTAAAATCCAACATCTCATGTAGCCCACAAAAGTTAGTGCATGTTATCAAGCCAGGAGTTGGCAGACTTTTAATCGTGGCAGGCCCATTCATAATCAAATATTTCAACCCAGTTTCTCCGGAAATGAAGCATTTCAAATTTTCAAAAATGAAAATTTCAAGATGAATAAAATGCATCCATCTTTGCTTTAGGAAGCTTTAAAGAATACTGATTTTCAACAGCAAACAATTCCTTTTTATTTTCCATCTGTATTTCTCAAGGACAGCTGCATATTTTGTCAGGTATGAAAAAATCTTAGAGTTTAGATGTTAAAGTAAATCATTGGGGTTAAAAGCAAACTTAGCTAAGGGGACTGGGTAATCTAAATATAACCTATTGTATTGACGTTTTCAATCTATGAAAACAATGAGAAGATTAGTGGCGCCTGCCGTTCTTTTGTGCTATGTTTAGATTGTGTCGCTTTATCTCCGTTCATTTGCTTTAAGGATAAATATGATTTCCAACTTTGTTTTGTTTGTAATTATGTTTTTTGCTTTAACAAAAGATTTCAGTTTATTTCATCAACCAGAACTTATTCAGACATACTTACTAAAATTTTGAACCGCCCAAAACCACCTGAAACAAGCAACAGCCACCTCACATGATCCAAAACGATTGAAGATGACCCAAAACCAGGTTATAACCATCCAAAACAAGCAAAACCATCCACAACCAAGTCATAACCACCCAACACCACACCCAGAAATCCTAGAATTATCAGCCCTTTAAGGGGGTATAAGTCCCCCTGCCCATCAAAGCAGAGACCAGAGCCACCCTAACTACATCTTTTTGCTGCTTTCGTATACGCCATCGCCGCTTCTAGGACGATACGATTTTCAACAATGGTTAAATTTGTGCTTCCAAACAACAATAATTGGCATAAATTTTTGAATCTATTAAAATGCAATAACAGTCCCAGGAAAGTCCGAAAGTTGACCAAGGAGATCTCTGCGTATCATTTCAAAGCAAGGGCAGTGCAGGAGAAAGTGTTCATGATCCTCTACCCCTTCACCGCAGATGCAACAAGGGTTTAAGCAATAGATGCAAAAAGTGAACGGCATAATGTTTTCACTTTTGGCAAAATCCCCACCAATTTAATTGTTTTAAAAACCTGGTACACTTTCCCAAAGAGTGTCACATGGTTGCACCCCTTGCCTAAAGAACTGATATCTGATGTAAAATTTTAGGAATTTGGGTGGTTATGATCTGGTTGTGGATGGTTTTGGGTCATTTTGGGTGGTTGTAATCTAGTTTTGGGTCCTTTTGGATCGTTTTGAGTGGTTTTGGGTGCCTCCGTGTCTCAGTAAATGTGCCTGTTCAAACCCAGGGCCTCATGGAAGCAAGAACACCCAAGTCTCCCCCCTCACTGCCTAATTTATTTTGCAATATTTATCGGGAATGATCATTATTTTTATTGGCTATTAGACAAGCAATATTGGTCTTTTGTTTGAAAATATCAACCCACAGGTCCTTCAAGAGAGAAATCTGGCTGGAAACTAATTCCCAAAAACCTCAAAAGACCCAGCTGTGGATGAAATCACATTTCAGATTAAAACAAGTTTGATCTTAGTGATCTTAGTGGAGAGAGAAGAATGTTTTATGCAAACTTTGTTATCTGGAAAAGGAAGTTAACATCATAGGCAAGTTCTTGATCTGAAACTGATAGGGATCTTGAGGAAATAAATCTTATCAAACGACTGGTTTTCGATTTATCTGAAGGCGGGCGTTGTTTGCTTACACTTTACAAAGGCAATGGGGAGAGTTTACTTTCAAAGCTGTGTAAAATTAAAAATATTGGCTCTACCTAAATGTCATATTTTTAAGAGAAGTATGAAATAAAAGGATTTTACAGGAGCGAAAAGTATTGCAAGGTCTGCATGCATATTTGGTAGATCATACAAAATCCATGCTTTAAATGAAGACGAGAAACAATTTACAACGAGCTTTCACGTCAAAATACTTCATGTTTGGGATCATAACTTGAAAACCATGGAGGTCCTTTCTCCCTCCTTTCCTGCAGTTTGTGGTTGCAGTTCGAAGGCCGACCTTTGGCCAAAAAAATATTTTGGAATAACCTTCCGGCACCATCACCAATGTCAAGAGTGTCAAGACCAAAGTGTTGAAATAAGAATAATGTATCTGGATGAGTAAAAAGCGGGAATTTAGCCACCTACTATGAAGCACGGCACTTGACCAGCACTTGAGTGGCACTGAGTAGGGCTTCCAAAAGTACTAGACTTTTGGTACAAAACCAGAAGACCATATCCACCACCGATTTCTTCCAAATAACCTCGAATTTGGGCTTGAAATGTGCAGTATTTAGCCCTTGATATTCTGAGCAGGAAGTTATGTTTCTAATCAGCTGGATCGGGAAGTAGACCAGCATCGGCTTCCTTCACACCTACACCACTTCCCTTTGAAGCCATGACACGTATCGAGTCGGCAGTGCAGCAAAATAAAAAGTCAACTAAAAAACGCCTTAGAAAAACCAATTTCTTTCCATATGGGTTTAAATTGTTCAGTATTTAACCTTTGATATTCTACGATAAAGATCATGTTTCTGATCGTCGCGGTTGGGAATTAAATAGGTATTTAATCACTTTCCCTTCACATCAGTCGCGACCCCCCTTGAGGCCATGACACGTTTCAATACCTGTTCAAGCCTGCAGTGCAACAAAATAAAAAGTCAACTGAAAAATCCGATAAAAGAACGATAAAAAATAACTTACCACGGCAAGTATACTTGAACGAATTAACCAACTGTTGCTCTGCTGTAATTTGCAATGAATATGCAAGGATTTGCGGCTGTTGGAGAGAATTAAAAACATCTGGTGTAAGTAGCTCTCGGTGTTTTACATCAGCCTGCGGTTTTGCTTCAACCCTGACGAAGTTGCATACACAAAGTGATGATGACGTCAATTCTGATTGGAATGTTTATTCAGAATGCAGACGAGACCTGGGGACAGGGCTGGTAAGAAGGGGGGCTTGGGAGGGGCCGTTGGGGAGGGAAGATGTGGGGGACTGGGATGGACTTTTCAGTTGGGGGACAAAGTACCAGGGTGAGGGACACATTGATTCAACGAAATGTAGACGAGACCATTTCTGGGAACCTGGGAGGGGAATGTGTGCAGAGGATATGGAAGCTTCGTTTTTGGTGGGGAACTGAGTACTTTTTGAGACAGATGCAGAAATGTTTTTCAATGAAAATGCAGAAGATACCTTGGGGAGAGATGGTGGTTTTATACAGTGGCGGCGCCACGGGGGGGACTGGGGGGATTTGTCCCCCCAAATCCCAGAAGTCGGTAAAAATTGTCAAAGAAAAATGGCTTAAAATTAGTTGGGTATACCTTTAGATTGAAAAAATACGTCAAAATCCCCCCCCCCCCCATTTCTCTCGGATTTTCCAGAGCTGGCGACGCCACTGGTTTTATAGTAAACAGAGTGATTTTAATCCCCGATAACTTGGGAGGGGAATAACAATAATGGGCAAAGGGGTTATGTGGAGGGGATAGAATTGAGGATAGGAGTGCATTTGTTAGTTTGGGAACGCATAGCAAAGGGCGTAGAACCCCTTATTCTGAGGGGCATTTCACTCCCAAAAATATCGTACGCCTTTGGCAAAAATCCTTTTGTTTTCAAGAAAAATCCATCAAAAATCCGTATAAATCCTTTTGTTTTGAAAAAAATCTCGTACGCTTTTTCCAATGAGTGAAGTGCCCTTCGCCTTATTCAAGGCACTGAAGAAAAGACCCGGGTAGGGCTAGTTATAAAGGGATTATTCTAGTCCCTCTTAGAAGTTGGGGTCATTGTGGGATAGGAGTGTACTTTTTTAGGCGGGAGGATGCAGAAATTTCATTGAATATGCTATAGAGGCGCCCAGGGGATGCATAGCAAATTGATCCACTGCAAAAAAACTGGACAAGAAGAGTTGGCGAAAGGTATTTCACACCAAAAGAATCTTGAACACTTTTTGCAAAGTATTTTTGTTTCAATAAAATATTCTTCAAAAATTTTTTTTATTCCGAAAAATCTCGCACGCCTTTTTTGCAGAAAAGAAATGCCCCCGAGATTTGGCGGGTGAGTCTTTTCTCGTCCCTGGAGTCTGGGAATAATTCTGAGAATGAGATAAAGACTCGCAAGTACAGCAACAGGACGCTTGAATGTTTTTGTTTGCTCATGATCCAACTTATCACAAAACGGGTCTCAACAGGCCTGTAACTATTGATTCTTTTCTGAAGTCTGCCAAGGGACGTCATCATGAAACATTAAGCTCAGGAGGACAATCATCACTTCCTGCTTGGCTGATGTTTTCCAATGGTCTGGAGCAAAATTGGTACCTTGAGAAAACTGAGGGGCATGTCACTCTAAAAAATCTACACCTTTGGCAAAAACTCTTTGTTTGCAAGAAAAATCCTCAAAACTCCCGCAAAATACTATAAGCCACAACGCATGTCTTTCCTTGACAAGTTTAATTTCATCCACTTTTGATAAACATGGTTTGTTGGGGCAATGCCAATGTGAATCAAAACGACAATAAAACAGGTCAGAATGCAGGCCTGCAGATAATTTTCAAATGTTGCTTCGAATGACGACTTTGTCAAGTAGCTGTGACGTCGTGAAATGTTCTACTTGGATTCTTGACATCTTCAAGATGACATCTTTAAGGGTATCGAAAGCCATTCCTCGACTTTATATTTACTAAATATTTCCTCAAGATTTAATTTAAAATCGTCGCTTTCTTTTCAATAATAAAAGTTTGGCAAAATATAAGGCGATTGAAATTCTTTACAGAAATAATTCCGTTTGTAAAGCTTGAAACCGAGGGGCATTTCACTCCCAAAAATCTCGTACACCTTTGGCAAAAATCCTTTTGTTTTCAAGAAAAATCCATCAAAAATCCGTATAAATCCTTTTGTTCTAAAAAATCTCGTACGCTTTTTCCAATGAGTGAAGTGCCCCTCGCTTGAAACTTTGTAAATAATTAAGTGACTTGAACATCAGTTTCTATATAAAGCCTTGAATTTTGCTGCCTTTTCAAATTCTTCTCACGTAGACTGTTATCGTTATGATAGGCGTCAAAATCCTGGCCAAAGTAACAATTGCCCAAATGATAAGTTTTACAGCTACACGTTTTAAACGAGAAACTTGGATCAGGTCGTAGAACATGGCGGAAATTCTACGTGAAAATTTTCGCATGTTAGTACTAAAAGTTTCTTAATTTAGGTTCAAAGCGTAACAAGCTAGTTGATATTCCTCAAAAATAACGGTTCAACAGCGTGTTACAAAAATCCCTGAATTTAAGTGATAAAAATTTCTCACTACTCACGACAAAGTACAAGAGTTTCTTAGCCTTCGCGCAGCCTAGTGTTGAGGCTGCGCGCTGGACTTGCTACAAGTCTCTCTCTTGTCATCACAAGACAAAGAGCAGAAATAGGGAGGATAGATCTTACAATATGTGCTGAGAATAGAGAGAGACTTGTAGCAAGTCCAGCTGCGCGCATGCTAGCGTTTCTTAAGATTTTTGAGATTTTTAAGCCCCGTTAAAACGATCTCAACAATTCACTGAACATCGCTTAACATTTGTAGGGGGTAAATGTTCAGTGATGTTGAGCGGTGTTCAGCGATGTTGAGTGGAATTTGAAGGAAGTCAAAAATGTTCAGTGGGTCAACTCAACATTTCTATTGTTCTAGGTGTTGTTGAGCGATGTTGAGAGCTTTTTAATATCCCATCCAACAATGTTCAGTCGGCGGGCGCAGGTGCACTAGACTTACTTTTCGCGCGCCAAAGAAAGAAAACAAACACAGCTAAGTCCAAGAAGTGAGGTTGAGAAGTTGAATTTTGTAAATCGCTATGACAAATCGCCACGAACGCACACACTCTGTTGGCAGTGAAAGTGAATCAGAAGAGATGATGGTGCGAGGGGCACTTCACTCATTGGAATTACCGCACGAGATTTTTTCAGAACAAAAGGATTTGTAAGGAGTTTTGAGGGATTTTTCTTGAAAACAAAAGGATTTTTGCCAAAGTTGTACGAGGGTTTTTGTGAGTGAAATACCCCTCGTGATGGTGGAAGACGAGAGAATATGGTGCGAAAACGATCGTACCTAAATGGAGGCTTATTGTTGAGTCAAATTGTTGAGAGCATTTTAACACCCCGACTGAACATCGCTCAACATCACTAAACATCGCTCTACAAATGTTGAGTGATGTTCAGTGAATTTTTGAGAGCGTTACAACGGGGCTTTATATCGCTCAACATTCGTAGAGCGTTGTTCAGTGGTGTATATTCAGTTGGGATGGGATGTTAAAACGCTGTCAACAATTAGACTCAACATTTGCTAGGCCACTGAACATGAGTGCATACCATAAGCTTCTACTGTAGATAGATTAAAACTTGGTGCAAAAAAACAACTCTGGTGTGCTTACGCTGGCTGAACATTGTTTGATGTGTTTTCATCATCGCTCAACAACACCTAAGGACAATAGAACTGTTGAGTCGACCCACTGAACAATTTCTATTTCGTTCAAACCCCAGTCAACATCACAGAGCACTGTTCAACATCACTGAACATCACTCAACAAGTATCAAAATGCTCTCAACTTCTGCGCACCTCAGTACAAACGTGTTGAGCGATGGCGAAATGTTGAGAGCGTTTTAACGGGGCTTTATAAAAAAACGTGTAGGCTGTTTTCGTTATAAAATTGTACTGGCGGTGGTGCGGTACGCTAGCAAACCTATACGCACTACTGTGGTGGATACGCCATGCAGAAGAGGCGTATCCACCACATCAAGCATAATACCCCACCACGTTAGCATAATACCCCGCCTCTGTATGGCGTATCCACCACATCAAGCATAATACCCCACCACTTAAGCATAACACCCCGCCTCTGTATCGCGTATCCACCACATCAAGCATAATACCCCACCACTTTAGCATAACACCCCGCCTCCGTATGGCGTATCCACCACAGTGGTGCGTATAGGTTCGCTAGCGTGTGCAAAAACACGTCAATGATTTTGTTTCGATCCTTTGTTATTGCAGCAAGTGCACATCTATTAAAGTTGAGACAAAGCGACTTTTTAGCAGCCTTCAGCTTGAGCATAGGTTTGATATGTTCAGGGTAGCAAATTATATATTTTACTCATTCTCTTTATCTTGACTAGATCGACTTCCAGGGCCGCCGAGAGAGGAGAGTAGAGGGGGCAATTTGCTGTCCATAAAACTCGACATCAACATTTTTATGAAGATTTTGAACCTAAACTTAATGTGGTGCCGTTAGAGAAGGGTAGAAAAAGGAGGCATTCCATTTAACAAATCTTCACAAAAACAACAAACATTTTCCTTGTCACAAAAAACACAATGAGGAGAATTAATCTTCTCTAATTCAACATGATCTATACAGGAATATTTATGCTGAATACATTATTAGGCGAGGGGCGCTTCACTAATTCGAAAAAGCGTACGAGATTTTTTCAGGACAAAGGGATTTTAACGGATTCTTCTTGAAAACTAAGGATTTTGCCAAAGGTGTACAAGATTTTTGGGAGTGAAATGCCCCTCGCTATTAAGTACATTTTGCAAATATTACAGCCAGATGTTCTTACGACAGATAGTAGGCTGCACCGTCGAAAATTTCCATATTTACAACTGCTTGACTTTCTGTCGTCCATCTAAAGTACACGCCACAAACAACATGACTCAATACCTCAATTCACTTTTCTAAAACTCGTTCTTACCACAGGGGGCCTTAGTCGGCCTGAGCCAAAGGCTCGAAAGATGCCAAAATGGTTCGAAATTTGATATCTGGCACTGGAACAAGAAAAGACTAACCAGCAGCGCTAGGAAGTAGTTCTGGGAAGAACGTTTCGTTGATCTAAGAAAGGAATGGATCTTTAACTGTCACCGAAGAAATTTCTGGCTTGTTGTGTGTAAGCATTAATCAAACCACTCTAGCCTTTGCTCTTATATTCTTCTCTCAATTAAATGGAAATCATGAAAGTATAGGTGAACATCGGCAACTTTGAGCGCCCGTAACATATGAAACGCTTTGTGGTTTCTCTGTTGGGCCACGTTGGTTTTACTTACGGCGATTCTGGCATTTTGTTTGTAAGGCCTACTCAAAATGAATTGGTTGTGATGATGACGATGACGATGACGATGACGATGACGATGACGATGACGATGACGATGATGATGACGATGATGATGATGATGATGATGATGATGATGATGATGATGATGATGATGATGATGATGATGATGATGATGATGATGATGATGATGATGATGATGATGATGATGATGATGATGATGATGATGATGATGGTGATGGTGATGGTGATGGTGATGGTGATGATGATGATGATGATGATAAGATGATGATGATGATGATGATGATGATGATGATGATGATGATGATGATGATGATGATGATGATGATGATGATGATGATGATGATGGTGATGATATGATGATGATGATGATGATGATGATGATGATGATGATCTTATCATTTCTCAAATGGTTTACATTTCTCATCGCTTGATGACGTCGTTTTGCAGTTTCTATCCTCTCCATTTGTAGAAAATGAAAGAAGACCATGGGATCATATCACCGCAATTTTCTGTGGCCAACAGCAGGCCTTTCAAGCATGTCTGAAACAAACTGATAAAAACAAGACATTTTGCAGAGCAGCACTGCAGATTTAACCACGATGACGTCATTCACACCAAACCTCAACTATTCAGCTATTAACTCCTTTATAATTGGATTTTCATGATAGGAAATTGACGACCTATGGATCTCTTTCGAAGAATTGTTGCTGTAAATAAAATCCTGTGTAGAATTCTTGCGCAGATGCGTGAATCTTGTTGTGGTACATAAAGCAAAAAGGAAACGTTATTGATATGCTAAGTTTTACTCATCCTAAAAACATCATAAAGACAGTGAAGGTGAAAGCAAAATGAAAAATGAAATCGATAAACATTCTGTTTGTTTGTTTTCAATTTGTTTTGAGTGGGCTTGTCAGGATCTCTAGCTATTGAAAGCTAATTTAGGCCCACTATGCATGCCGCATCCAGGCATAGGACCCCTTTCACGTCCCTTCCGAAGAGGGACGAGATGAGTTGTGAGGTCAAGCCTCCGAAGTCACCCATCCAGAGTTTGACCTCACTCGACCGAGCTTAAAAATGTCTACGCAAATCATAGCTGTGTCTCTATCGTGGTTTCTTCCTGCCTTTCATGGCTTTCCTCTGCATCCCTTCCTTCAGCTCAAATCGTTGATTCATGTTTGCAATGGCCTAATTCAGTTGCTCTGTAAATGCGTGGCTGTCCTCATCTTCATTTTCCCGCCGTTGAATCACAAAAGCGAAACGAGGACAGCCTTGCTTTTACAGAAAAACTGAATTAGGCCATTGCAAATTTGAATCAACGATTTGAGCAGAGGAAGGGATGCACAGGAAAGCCATGAAAGGCAGGAAGAAGCCACGATAAAGACAAGTATGATTTGCGTACAAATTTTATTAAATAAAGAGTATTCGTTTCCTTTTACCCATGGTACTCAATGAAATCACAAGATAAAAACTAGCAGGAGTCATTATGTCTGAAAAGGATGATGATATGAAAATGGTCTCACAGGGATTATAAGAAATGATCTGAAATTTCTGTCAAGCAATCCTTTTGAAAAACAGAGCAATAGCATTCAACGCAACTAATCCTAAACTTTGGGAAATATTTTGACAAAGATTCGATGACTATGCTAACCATGGGTGAAAGGAAACAAGATGTTTATTTTTTACCAAAACGTATACGCGGATCATACCATTGTCTTTATCGTTGTTTCTTTCTGCCTTTCCTTGCTTTCGTTTGCAGCCTTTCCTCGGCTCAACTCGTTGATTCAGGTTTGTAATGGCCAAATTTCAGTTCATCTGTAAAAGCGAGGCTGAGAAACTGAAATTAGGTCCTTGGAACCTTGAATCAACGGTTGAGCTGAGGTAGGGCTGCAAAGGACGGCAAAGGAAAGCAAGGAAAGGCATAAAGAAACAACGATAAAGACAAAAGTATGATTGGCGCATATATTTCATCAACGAATAAACAACTTGTTTCCTGTCATCCATGTGCTAACTTGAAAATCTAACATTCGCAACATTTAATTCCATTTTTCGGAGGTAAAATTGTGTGACTTAGTGACCCTGCAACACATTCTCACAACAAATTTATTTGTCTCACCTTCAAGAATTGAATTATGACCATGAGAAGCATTTAGGATTTTGGAATCTTCACGAAAGAAAGATCAAATTAAATGGTACATTTAGCATGAATCATACTGTTCATTTCTTCTGGGCAGCCGACAACAAATCCATCAATTTTAGAAATCTCTGTTTGACCTAGAAAGTAAAACAGTAGTTTTAAATTCTAAAGATTCTGCAATAGTCAACGTAGTACCTGGGGACGTACCGCCCTCAAAGGTATGCTTTTCGAACTTCTAATCCAGGCAGGGGCAAGCAATCTTAGTTTAGGGAAGGCGAATCTATAGTAATTTGTGCCAAGAAAACGGCAACTTGCACTTGTGATCTAGAAGTTAGTCTCGTCAAAGGTATCATCTTCTCAAAAATTGGTCCCGCCAACGGTATCATTTTGAAGGCATTTGGATTGCCCCATTCTTTCATCTGAATTGATCGATGGGGTGTTCGGCTCGTTGGCCATAGTTTCAGAAAGCCCCCGACATCACTACTTTGAGAAGTACAGCATTTTCTTAGTTTAATGGAAGGATGTACGAGTGTACGAGAGGAGGTATCAGAAGCTTTGACAAATATCGAGGACTCCAAAGATTTTTAATTGATCGGGGAGAATCAAACCGGCCAATACAAGAAAAGTTCAGTTTTTTGAAGATCTACAAGATGTTCGTAAGCTAAAGTCCGTTGTCTCCATGAGCATTCTGATTACGTTACAACTTCAGAACTAGCAGGAACTTTCAAATACAGTAGTGTCCCGCATATAAGAAACATGAATTTAAGAAACATCAGACCTTGATCGTCAAAATAATATCCCCTCCTATAAGAAACTTGTGCAGGCCTGAAAATGGCTTGTTTCTTATTCAAAAGACTATGTTTTCATAAGAAAATTGAAAAACATGACAAATTCAGATTTGCATTTGAATCAGCCTTTACCTATTCAAATGAAAACAAGAAATTCGCATGCAAATGAAGCAAAAATCACCTTCCTGGAATAAATGTAACCCTTTTTGGTAATATTGTGTATGTCAATCATAAAGCTTGTGTCTGATTAGTTCACTGATAGTACATGATTTTTCTAATAAGAAACTTAAGAAACTTTACCCTGATTTGAAGTTTATATCTCATTTTATAAGAAACATATCAGACCTCAAATTGAAAATGTTGTTTCTTATATGCGGGACACTACTGTACCGTGATTCTGAAGATAATGATAGTATCAAAAATGTTCTCTCTGGAATTATGGTAGATAACATAAAGTTCCCTTTGATAAATTCAGTTGAAAGAATGCGGGAATAAATTTTTACACGAATGATTTTATGATTTTGCAAAGATTCTAGCCCAATGCTTTGATTATGTGGACAAGAAACTTGAGAATGTCTGCCAAATCAAACAGCTGCATGCCTTTATTCTTCTCCAAAATTAAGACGACTAATTTCATAATTTACAACGACTGATTCTGCGCTCAAGAGAGATTAATAAATATTCTTATTCTGCTTTTTTATTTATTTCTAAAGATTAATGAATAAAATCATAGTTGTAAGTAAAACAGCTCGATGAAAAATCATAGTTCTAAATTTTCAATATGATGGATATTACAACAGGTTATTTATAATTCACTAACACAATTCTGCTGTTTCATTGAATTAATGAATTCCTGAAACTTAACTCTTAATTTATTCCAAAATAATATGGAAAAATTTCTCAATGAAGAATTTTTAACTAATTAAGAATAAAATTTTGAAAAGGATTCAAATCAAAGGTCAAGTTTTCAGTCTCCGCAATCGTCGTATTTTTTGTTTAAAAGAGAACTGTAAATTGGTTGAAGGATTGGCAATCATATCTTAAGCAATTCTTCTTAAAGTCTCTACAGAAACGAAATTAAACAACGGATCATTGGTAGAGTCAGGTCGTCTTTTCATTTGGACCTTTTAATAATCCATCCACATGAATGTCGAAACACGACACGGGCTGTAGGAAACACAGTATTTGGAAAAATATATATATATTTCGTGTATCTGACGTCACTAGCTAATTTCGTGTATCTGATTGTGCATTCTTGCATTTGCTGTAGTATCCAGAGGTTCGTTACTTTTTCAGCGATGACTTCATTGGTCTTGTAAAACTTCTTCGCCGTAAAGGAATGGGTATTCCCAAGGGTCTGGTCTGTTAGGGTCCAGTCCTACTCGTCCTGGGTCTGGTTTTTCCATTTATGATGGCTGTAGGGTCAAACTATTGGCAGATCTCATCAAAGGTTTTTGGCCTATTTTGAAGGACTTTGAGATGAAACATTGTTATGAAACCACGTGTAATTTGAGAACTATACAGCTGATTTTGACAAACTAAATTTTCTTGTCTACCTTGATATGTTAGCTATACAAAAAGTACCAGTTTGTAGGAATCTAATGAATCAATTGGGAGCTACAGGTCTTCAAACATCAATATATTTTTTGGTGATTCACACAGCTGCATGGCATTTACGTCATCTTTAACCCTATGAGATCTCATTTTTTAACTTAGATGGAGAAGCTGAAGTTTGCATGAAAAGAAAAGACAGATACCTCTGCTTTCGTTCTTCCTGATAGATTCTCTGCTATTTCCTCAAACGTTGAATCAGTCGCCCC
Source organism: Aurelia sp. 3 sensu Dawson et al. (2005) (assembly GCA_964020215.1). NCBI lineage: Eukaryota > Metazoa > Cnidaria > Scyphozoa > Semaeostomeae > Ulmaridae > Aurelia > Aurelia sp. 3 sensu Dawson et al. (2005). The sequence goes on from OZ026580.1 coordinate 2,752,030, forward strand.
ATTTTGTCGGCATGATGTCAGAATTACTCGATCATCGTCCCTTTAAGAAATAACAGGGGAATAGATAAATGAGCAGATAACACACTAGGGTCAAACTTTACAGAACAATAGCTAAATTTGAGCTTGAGATTTGCTTCCGAAATTGATTCTCATCTCTCCTGTGACTCTTAAGTAGAAATTGAAAACGATATTTGGAGAATTTAAGATAAAATGTTATTCAAGTCATAAAGAATTGGCTAACCTGCTCCATTTCGCAATAACTCTTCCACTTTCGTCATATGACACATCTCCGGCCGACATGGCAGGTGATGAACCGTCTTCTCTGCTTAAAGTCGTCCGCGAAGTCGGATCCGATGTCAACACTTCGTTATCACCAGAGTCGTCAGAGTTGTCGCTGCAGTCAGCATCGTTTGTGCCAGCAAAAGATGATCCGACAGAAGACGGACCACTATCGTGTCCGACAGTATGGCTGTCGGATCGGATATCGTGGTCGTCAGACTGAATTGTGTCTGAATTAGACTGAAATACGGAAGTAGCAGATGGAATAAATTGATTGGTTGGATTAATCATGTCATCATCAGGTTGAAAAGTTCGACTATCAGTTCGAATCATGTGACCAATAGTTTGATTTACGTGATTATTTGGTTGAGTCATGTGACTTTCAGCTCGAACCATGTCACTAGTTGGTTCAACACTGCAATAGTTAGGTTCAACAGTATTGCTATCAGCTCGAGGCATGTGACCACTAGTTTGATTCATGTAATTACTTGGTTGAATCATGTGACCTTCAGTTCGTATCATGTGAACACTGGTTTGATTCATGTGATCAGTTGATTGAATCATGGAACCTTCAGTTCGTATCATGTGACCACCGGTTTGATTCATGTGATCAGTTAATTGAATCATTTGACCCTCAGTTCGTATCACGTGACCACTAGTTTGATTCATGGAATTACTTGGTTGAATCATGTGACCTTCAGTTCGTATCATGTGACCACTGGTTTGATTCATATGATCAGTTGATTGAATCATTTGACCCTCAGTTCGTATCATGTTAATATCAGGTGAAGTCATATGGCGATCACGAGAATGCACTCGACTGACTTCACTGGTTGATACTCTTCCTTCAGTATTATTATCTTCAAATTCCACTTCATTAAGATCTATCTTTTGAAACCCCGAAGTTTGCTCGGGATTCGACACATTAAGTCTAAAAGTCGTTAATTTTGTCCCAAGTGGGCTTCCAAGTTTGTTAAAATTCGATGAATTAATTTTGCGTTGAAGTGGAGAAAGGAATCTAGAATTTAACGTACCGGGTGTCTTTGTTGCACATAAAGGACTAATTTGGCAGTGAATAGTCTCACGGATATTTTCGCTTGACTTATCAGTCTGTTTTGGCGTACTGTCGCTACATGACAATGGGCTGGCACCAAGAATATGTCGTTGCCGCTCGGTAACAAGTATATCAGGCGATCCACATTGCTCATTCGTAGGGTCAGTGTTCATTTTCTCGCTCCTTTTCAAAGCAGCCGAATCCGACTTTATTCGCAGTCTGCTCATGCCCTTTTTCAAAGTCCTTTTCAAAGGTGGATTGAATTCAGGTGATTTGGTATCTAAATCACCATCCCTAATGAGGTGAGGACTGCCACTTCTATTAAGTACAAATGTCCCGCATACGTCTCCCTTAGTAGCGAACTCATCAGCCTCGTTCAGATCAAGCAGCCTCGAGTCAGCTCTACTGGAAAGCAGTTGTGGCCTACTTCCAATTTGACGAGTCACTGATAATTCTCCAGTATCAATAAAATTCTGATGAAGTTCCGCAGATTTAAGCTTCGACAAATTGGCTATAATACCGCAATCATTATCGGATATTTCGCTTACTCCGTATACGGTATCAAAGCAAGCGCCTTGTGCTGGTGCACTCATACTCGAGCATGTCAAGTCACCCATATCCCCTTGACTTCCTTGACTTTTTCCATCACTTGTGCCTTCGCCAATACAAACATTAGGCCTATCCAAAACTGCTGTTTGCGAATCATTTTCAAATACTTTCCCTCGTTTAGAGTCATTTTTAACCAGACATGAAACCGTGTCATTTTTCTTGATTTCTGTTGATTCAGTCCTCATGTCAACTGCCTTCAACGCAGGCTTTTGCAACCAACCAGCAAAATCATCAAGAATAGTCTTCTTCCTATTTTGGGGATCTTCATTTACTATGTAGTCGCTGGGTAGCAATTTGACCTCTTCGAAGTTATCCACGTGATCAAATCCATTCATTTCCGGCCTGTATTGTATGATCTCAAAATCTTCACCACGTCTAAAAAGCAAAAGTAAATAAAAGTAAAGAATACAAACAGAGTGTTACACAGAGATGTACGAACTGGGGGCGTTGGGGCCCGTGATCTCCTAACATTTCACAACACACCAAAAAGTGACCTTTGGTTTCCGGATGTGCCCTTTTTCAAGATTGATGTTGACAGAATATCGATTAGCTTTGTTGTTATCTACCGGGTGAGTCAAAAAAATAGTTTATCTCCCTGTCAAACTTAGATGAGGAAATTTTGTTTGATAAAATCGCTAATCATTTAGACCCAGAAATTAGGAAAATGCTCGAAAGGGAAATGTTGAAACTTTGAAATGCTCGAAAGGGGAATGCTGAAACTTTGTATCAGAACTGAGACTGCGTTCACACGATGCCGGCACATTTTGAAAACGATGAAAAATGTGACGGTAGCAAAATTTGAGCTAGCGTTCACACGATGCCGGAACAATTTGAAAACGGTAGAAACTTGACGGTAAAAACCTCGTTGCAAGACTAATATGCTAAAGAAAAGTACCTACACCTTAAGAATCGATCAGTCGCGTTCCAAAAGCGTCGAAAAATTTTCTTTTTTCATCATTTACAAGTGTTCACAGAACATAGTTTGCAAAATGTGCTGGTTAGAGTTCCGTTTTCAAATTCTACCGTTTTCAAAATGTGCCGGCAAAAAATGTGTCGTTCTCGTGTGAACGGGAGGCCTATCCGTTGAATTTTTCACCGTTTTCAAAATGTGCCGGCATCGTGTGAACGCAGTCTGAATCACAAATTACCGGGTAAGTCAAAAAATAGTTCGCATGTTTGGCCGTCTGCGAAATAAAAAGTATGTGACCGATATTCAAAACGTAAATGCTAATCTATCAGTCAAAGGCTAATTTAGATGAGAAAATTCTGTTTCGTAACATCACACATCTCTTAGACTCAATAATTGGGAGGGTGTCTGTAAGGGGTTTGTATGGGAATCGAAAATTCTACGTTCCAATCTCGTCCATGATTTATGTGACATCGAAGTATACATTGCAAGTTTCAGAAATAGAATATTAATTTCAATAGCAAGCAAATCAAAGACCAGAATAAAATGAGAAACCCTTGTTCCAAAGCATTCCCCTTTCGAGCATTTTCCTAATTTCTGGGTCTAAATGATTAGCGATTTTATCAAACAAAATTTCCTCATCTAAGTTTGACAGGGAGATAAACATTTAAGTTTTGAATATTATCGGTCACATACTGTTTAATAGATAGCCCACCAAACGCGTTGACTATTTTTGTGACTCACCCGGTAGATAACAACAAAGCTAATTGACATTCTGTCAACATTTATGTCTGATACAAAGTTTAAATTGGCCTTCTGTAAAAGACATCATTAAAGGCGAAACCGCAACTACGGTGTTTAAATCGCTAAACGGTCTCGTCCCGGAGTACCTTTCAAGCTTGTTTGAAAAAAAATCGACTCGAAATGTCAGGGAACTAAGAAATACCGAAACTGATCTTTCGATACCTTTACGAAAAACTAACAATTGGAAGTTTGGGATGCTTCCAACGGCCCTGGTGTTACACTTAAAGCACACGATTCGAGGAATTGTCAGCCAGTCTTTATTAATTGGGTAGGAACTTGGGAACGCAATGTTCGATTCTGACAGACTAAATTTTCAGATCTAAGCCTACAAACGAACGCAAACTTTGGGAACAAGTCGGATTGTCAGCAGTAACGTAAAGCTGGCACAAGAACATCTGAACAGTTCTGATAAAGTCAGTGATAAAATGATACCGTACTTTGTCCGTTAAATAAAAAATAAATAAAATCAAAGGAAGTCAATCGGTTTGAAAAATTTGTAGTGCCTGAATTTCTATGGATGAATCAAACAAAACAGAACAGCCACTACATAGGTTGATAATTCTTTTATCGTTTCCTGACGAGTGCAAGAGTAAATAAAACAAATTTAGAGCAAATCTTCATTCGAAATCAATCATAATGAAAAGCCGCAACAAATCAGCGTTATATCACGCATTTATGAATGAAGGCATTAACATCAAAGTTTATAGCTAAGCTGAATACCTCTCATAGCAATACGGCTCTGTTTTTCTAATTACAAACAGCGGGCGCTTCAAGGGGTGGAAAATGTGTTATCAGCTAACCTACTTAGGCAATACATTACAATGCACTAAATTGCATTGCAGTTACTTTTGCAACGACAGTTACCTTTTTGGTGGAGGAAGGTCAGGGAACATCGTTGTCAGCTCAGTAACAAGTTCGTCGTTACCACGAAATAGTGGACGAATGGCATCAATGAACTGAAAAATGACATACGTATTTTGTATCGTGAGTTAAAATGGAAAGAAATTTCATGGGCAGGGATTCTATGGGTTGAGTGGCCGAGCGCCTGATACAATTTCCCGAGGGGGGGGTAACTACCATATACTCCGGTACGGGATGTGCCAATTTTTGGGGGTGCTTTTTTCAGGCGGAGTGTCATTCTAAGTTTTGGGGTGTCATTCTATAAAGATAACTCTTTAGGATATCGATTTTGATCAAATTTCACATACTTGGCTAAAATTTTGGATTGCTGTTGCAATTTTAGGGTATATATTGGAGTGGCCTGTAAAATTTGGGATTACGTTTTCGCAAAACTTTATAAATTTTAGGGTGTGATTTCAGACGTCGAAATGGCATCTCCCCGTCACCCGAATATTGAAGTTACCCTCCCCCGGGTACGATGTCCGCTATGTAACTGAAGTTAAGCCCGGTCAGGTAACGTCAAATTTTTATGACAATTTTACACTTAGTTGCCGAAGTAGCTCATTTCGCTTTCCTTCGGACAGACGTAAAAGTAGGGGCCCCATTAAACTAGGGGCTCTATGCCTAGATATAGAATGCATAGCAGGCCTAAATTAGCTAGAAATAGCTAAAAATCTTTCTAGCCTACTCCAAACAAAGCAATGAATGAATGAATGAAAATGCATGACAATAACAATTCTTTAGTTGAAAAAACCTTGTGCAATAGATATTTGAACAGACTATTCCCGATTCTTCTGTGGAATAAAAAGAATTGCCGAACAGCGTAATCAACCAGAAATGGGGCAATTTATAAATAAAAAACTGCCTCTTACCGTTTTTGAATCTTTTCCTGTTTCTTTAAGCTCAATTGCTTTCCTCAGTAGTTCATGGTAGTATTTTGTTTTTACAAGACAGGCCTAAAAACAGGAGGTAAAAGTTAACACATCTAATGGCCTGAACCTATCATCCATTACAGTGAAAGCGATAGAAGTGTACCACCAATCTTCAATCTTGTCAATATTAAAAATAGAATCGTATCTTCATTGGATTTTGTTTTCTCTTCATGAAGAAATCATTGAATATTATTATTCACTTTGGTTTCCAAGGAAAGGAACTCCTATTGCAATCCTTCATACGCTCCGCCCAACGGAAGCAACATATGAATCAGATAGATGCAAATAACAAAAAACAATATTCGAATAATCATCCAACAATGAAAATCTATTTTCAAATAATCTTCGAATTTACATACGCTTTCACTGCAAGTAGATAAGTAAAACGTGAAAGGAAAGATTTTTAGGTGGCTTCAGAGAAAAAATCGTAATACACCTCATCCTACAAATATCTTCATGAAACGGCGGCACAGCCCCCTTTGATATTTAATCGGTTAGGTCAATCAGTGATTTGCAAGTTGATTCAATATTTATAAATTCATTCGTTCATTGTTTTTACATGATGATAACACAAACCAAAATGCACAGAAAAAAGCTCGGGGGGGGTACCTTAGTACTGTTCGTGGTATGGGGATGTGCCACTTTTTAGGGGTACTTTTTTCAAACCAGTACGGAATTATGGGTATCATTTTCACATTTTTTTGACATTTCACGGAAATATGGGTGTCCTTTTCAGTGGATTTTTCATAATTACTGGAATTATGCCCCAGATATTTATTCGATTTGTGGAATTATGGTCCTAAATTCCACCAGAATTTACGGTATTATGGGTACCAATTTTTCGGGCAAAATGGCACGTCCCCGTCACATAATAGGTTGAGTTACCCCCCCCCCCTCCAAGGAAAAAAGCTGACACAAAGATATCAAATCAGTAGAATGCAACTATACATACTTCACAACTGAGCAGAAAATTAATTGCTTTGTCAAATTCAAGCCAAGCTTTGAACTGCAAAAAGGAATCAAGAATAAATGTTAGATTGTTCAACCGGAGTAAACCTAATTCAAAGGACTAGTCTTGGGTTGGCATGATTGATGCTAGAAAACAAAGTTAGCAATTGTGGCTACGAATGATGAACTTCTTTCCATATTTTGACGTTCTTAGCAGTTGTAAATTAGTTACACGTATCATTTCATATCATTTACACTGTTTTACATTATATATTATTTTATCGCCTGCCTTTCCAAACAAAGTAAGAAACCTTGAGTCATATGAAAGACTGTAAATTTCTTAAAGAAGAATTCTTAAGGATAAAATTTTCTCTAAGAATTCTCCAATTTCTGTGGCAGAAAAAACCCATACTAATGTAAGCACGGCCTGTACGCTATGGTCTTCAAAGTAATGAGATCGTCTTCTAAAGAACCGATACAAATACGTATATTATATGCAGTACATCGTTGGGCAGATGTAAACTAAAATTATGAAACTTGCCTGTCAAATCTTCGAATCTACTTTCTACGATCACACCTGATGAAGCGCAAAACGTTGTGTGGAGTGTACTACCACAAATCTGGTGCATTTTTATTTTTGTTAGGAAATAAAGCAATCCATTCGCTTTACTTAAAAATGCAAACCTTTCACAGTGTGATGTACAACAATTACACCACAACATCGTTTTCAAGACCATTTCACATAAAAAATGCCTTGGTTCCCATATCAACAACTTTTCAACGAAGTTCAAATGATATCTTTCTAACCTGTCCCACTTCCCGTGCTTGAGCTGGATCAAGGAACCCTACGAACATTTCGATCAACTCTGGGTAGTCCTTCAGTAATTCACTGAGCTTCCAGAACACCTACAAAGATAATATGAACATGCAAAAGGTGTTGAAGAAGACGCAGCGAGCCTTCTAGAGCATCAGTTCCAAACTTTTAAGAGGGTTGGTGTAAAATCATTTGACCAATTTCTTTTGACTCAATAACTTCAAAGAAATTTCTGCTACGTTTTCATAACTAACTCAAGGAATATTTTGAAAGTACGTAAGACAATCCTAAGAACGAGTGTAGTTAAGAACGAGTACGAGCAACTTCGTTCAAAATCTAGTCAACTGCATCATTCCAAATAAAACTTCGACAGCATTGTTCTTTACCAAATCTCGCAATCTGATTGGTACTTTAGGAATCGCGAAGTTTGGGCCTAAATAGGGCCAAGTTTTTAAGAGTAATATTATGAGTCTCTCAGACTGATGACTTTCGGCTAAGTTTTGCTCCATTGAATTGAATTTTTATTTACTGTTATAGTCATTCCGCTAAAACTTCGTTGAAGCGGAATGGGTATTGTTGGGGTATCGTTGAGGTAAATGGAGCGAAAACAAGGGCTCATGTAATAAGTCTATGAGTCTCTCTTGACTGAAGCGCCATCACCAAGTCAAAGAGCACAGGGAAACAAGAGACTCATCGTCATAAGTCTAACGTAGATATAGGTCGTAGCAGTTTACACCAACATTTTATAGTTAATGCAAGAGAAGTGTGAGTAAATCTGTGACTGATTGAAATTACTTATGTGCATATCAATGGCATAATAATCGGATACTAATTTCGAAGTATCGAATGGTAATAATATTTCGATTCTATTAACCGCTTAGGCACTTTTGCAGTTCTACAGTTGTTCAACAGATATGTCTGCGTGAGCAATACATGATAATGGCATTCAAAGCATTCGGCAGTACGAGTGCCTTACAGCAAATGTCTAATCACTATTCGAATTATTATTCGAATAATAATGCAATAATGATTTGGAAAAATCAAATATTCTTGAATTATGCTGGTCACGCTAACATAGGTTTCAAATCTTTAAAAAGCTGGGTGTAAAATTCAATGGCCTATTTCTTTGAACTGAACGGCCTCAAAGAAACTTGTCAGAATTACAGTGTTTTTCTTCTTTTTTAAGAATTCAAGAAAACTTTCGAAGAAAACTTAAAACTGTCTTAATTTCTAAACCTCTAGACGAAAGATCAAATAATTTTAAAGAAAACCATAGTTTATGGATGCCTACAATATGGTATCAAGCAAAACTCTCTCACTCCTCTGGTTTGTGATTTAGGAAGTTGATGACGTCACATCATAAAATGAGCTGAAATACGAAAGAGGCCGTAATTTCGACAAATAATCGAGATTTCTGAAAAGTCCAACGGTAGAATCATAGAAAAGTGACTAAAATTTCTTTCACGTGATTCAATTTAAAGAAACAGGTCATTGAATTTTACATCCGCCTTTTTTCGTAGATTTAAAGATTTGAAACCTATGCTGATCACGCTTCTCTTGCTTCGATGGTAAAAAATTTGGAACCTATGCTAATGACGGGCTACTACAGGACAAAATAACAAGACTTATTTTAGCAAACCATCGACACATCAATTGAAAATTGAAATTGAAAATTACCTCAACTCTGTTTGTTCCAAGTTTCCCAGCCTCATCTATCACTTTTAAGAAATCGCAATATAAAATTGGCTTCTCTGTTAGTGCTTCCTGATATCAAGAAAAATAATCTATCACATTAAAAACTTGACAGTAACTCCATCATAACATAACAACAGTAAGCATTTACAATAAAATTGTGGTCAACGATAATTCAAGACGAGTCTTTTGTTTAGCGCTGACCAACTTGGACTCTCCTCAACAACTTATCGGGCAAATCTCAAGAGACAAACAAATTTCAATTTAGCAGTCACTAACAGATCTTTCAGCAACTCTGCAATAAAAATGGAATAGAACAATATTTCATACATTTTATTGAATTTTCGAACGTGCAAAACGGTAAAAGAAGCCCTAAAGCCACTAAATCGAACTTTGCGTATAAATATGCATAAAAGTATCGCTCGATCCCAACTCGTTTGTTGAATACCTAAATTGCTATTTCCGAGAGCAGAATCATATCTTACTTTGACTTTTTCAAAATACAAGTCGGCAAACTTCGAAGCTTTCTCTTGAAGCTAAAAAATAAACATGGCGTTCACTCAAAGCACATTTCATATTTGAAAATAATTTCAGTGCTATATGGGGGATTATTACCTGACTGAAGCTTCAAAAACGAGGCAATCACGTAACCTGTAGCAAGAAGACTGTCAACTCTATTAAAAGAACAACAAACGAATGAACATGTAACCAGAGAGAAAACTGCTGGAATCTGCAGGAGAAAACGGATTAATCTCAATATCTGAAGGGAAAGAGATAAGTTAGTAGCTCACTAGTTTAACAGAACAACGTTAAAGGGGCAGGGTAACGTAACTGTAAACAAACCTGTTATCTCTTGTTGCCCACACGTGGCCATTGTGTTCTGTGCAGAATTTGGTGGATGGGGTGAATCCACTAGAAAGTTACTTCCAAAAATCCACCAATATCTCTGCAATCGTACAACATTTGAGTGTTTCGTTTGTTTCTCTACGAAGCTCAAGAGTCCATCTTCAAAATAACACCTTCATTTTGAGAGAAAAGTTGAAAACCTCTGTGATATGGCCTATCAAAAATACTGCAAAATCATCATTTCGAAAGAAGTTTGTTTGTTTACGTGACCCTGCCCCTTTAAATAACCAAAAACTTTGTTACTGGTGAGTTACTAACTCATTTCCTTACCTTCAGATATTAAGATTAATACGTTTTTTCTTGCAGGTTTCAACAGTTTTCTCTCTAGTTACAGCTTTATTTTGGTTGTTGTTCTTTTACAGGAGACAATAGTCATCTTTCTACAGATTACGATGCTCTTGTTCCGTCTATGGGTTTATTATGATGAGTCCGTTATGTAAAGTTACAGTAAAACCCGCGTATAAGAACCTATAATTTTGCAAGTCAGCCTGATTAGGTTCTTATATATTGAGTATTTAGTGGGAAATTAGGCTGTTCAGGTTCTTGAATTGGTTCTTATATCATTCAGGGCTTTCAGGTATTTCTTTTGTTCAGATTGAAACTTCAAGCCCTTAAATTACTGCCAGTGCAGAGGCACCTGGGTTCATGAGGCCTCGTTCATAATGGCAGTCTGTGGAAGAATCAGAAATTTTACAGATTGCAATGAAAAACTTTCAAAACATCTTTAGAGTTCTTTGCAATTTGCACATATGACAGTATCAGTCCATATAGGCTCGATGACAAAGCAGCTGGAGTTTTTCTATCTAATTTGGTGATCTCTACGAATGAGAACCTATTTCAATTTTCAGGCTGAATTGGTTCTTATATATTGGGGGTCTAATTTTAGAATTTCAGCCTGTAGGTTCTTAATCACTAGGTTCCTATATGCGGGTTTTTACTGTATTCATAGCTGACATTCTGAGCATTTTTTGTGACTTTTCTCCTATCTTTCTGAGCACTGTGAATATAAAAAAACTGGATTCATGAAAAATCATTTTCTTCAAAATGCGTGAAAAGGGTAAGAATTCTCCTCACTGAAAGCAACATGCAAAAACATTTCAATGCTCATGAATCCTTTCTGGAGTAAACCGTTTGCAGGAAACAACAAAATGCAAAATAAAACTTACTTTCTCTTCCCAATTGAACGTTGATTTACGACCCTTACTCTTTCTTCTCGGATTTGCAACAGACCGCCCAGTGCTTGATTCTTTTGGAGATTCTTTTCTTCCACTTTTGGGATCCTTGTTTTCAACATCTTCCCTACTTTCTTTATCATGAATATCCTCAACAGCATAATTTTCCTCAGTTACAGAATTCCTTCTCGAAGTTTCCCCTCTCGATGTTTTTGCCTCATTGACCTCCTTTAAAACATTGCTATCATTGAGACTCTGCTCGGTTTCGCGTGCCTTTTCTTGGCCCCGATGACCTACCTCCTCGTTGTAAGTTTCATCCTCTGGGCCTTCAGCCTCGAAGACTTCAGCCTCTGGGCCCTCAGCCACGAAGCCATCCTCATCATACGAGCAATTCCCAGATTCAGGGTTACTATGAATAGGACTGGGCTCTAATTCAAGATCAAAATGGGGCATAGGAGCTGCCTCATCATCATCACGAGATTGTGACTTGACCTTGTTCTCAATAGGAGAATTTGATTGAGCCTTGTTGTCAACGTCATCATTGCAATCGAAATCCATCCGCCGTTTGTGATTCGACAATGTTCGGTCCCCAGGACAACTAGTTGCGTCTGTTTCCTCACTAATAAAAACGGAGTTCGCTAAATTTATATCGCCCCGACTAGCTACAAGCGTGCTATCATGCTTTGGCATTGACTCTGCATCACTTGCTAGGTGAATATTGAAATCATTCTGGGCATTCAAATTCAACACAACTTTATTTTCAGTCCACAAATCAGTGTCTTCTGATCTACATGTTTCAGTTTTATTTACAGCTTCTAATTCAAATTTCCTCTCATCAAACTTTTCAGTTCCAATAGTGTTACTTTCAATTCTCTCTGTTGCTTTCACAAACACTTGTACATCAGAGGTGGATATAAGACCTTCGCTATTTTGTACCATATCGTTAGGTAATTCTTTAGCTTCCACATAACCCGACACATCAATAGGCTGAGAGAAAGCTGGCGCTGCGATAGCAATGCAATCCTGTCCTCGTGTTCTTTGTATATCAACTACACTAGAATCAACTTGCGTTGGAAGGCTTGCAGGAATAGTCAACGCAGTTGTAAAAAGCTGATTCTTGCATTTTTTGGACTCTATAATGTCCTCTTTGCTACAGTACTCTGGTTCTTGTAAGTTACAACTAGAAGACGTCACCGTGCTCATAAAGTGTCCTTTAATATAATACTCAGGTGTTTTTAAGGTATTGGTAGAAGGGTTTGTCCCGCTCTTAAATTGACCTTCATTGCAATACTCTGGTGTTTTTAAATTACTGGTAGAGGCACTTATCGTGTTCATAAAATCATCTTTGCTAAACTGCTCGGATTCCTCTAACGTAACTTCTGTAGCTTCTCTAAACGGAGATAAACTGACACTGACAGTGCAAGTAGGAACATATACAGGTGAAGATGGAGTGCTGCTTGTCCCTGGGGTAGAAGCAATTGCACTTGAGGTAATGGTACTGGCAGCTTTCGAGAGAAAATTTGTAAAACGCAGCAAAGATTCTGCAGTTTGTGAACCTCCAGTTTCAACAGTCGCTTCTGACTCTGAAGTATCCGTTGCAACAGGCAGATTAAGTTTGACCGGTGTCTGACTACCAGTCGTCACTCTTTCCGGATTAAACGGCACTTCTGGTGAGTACGGCTCATCTATTTCGCAATGCGAGTCACCACGTACCATGTCATCCGTGTCATCACCGTGAAGAGCTTCCATGGAGCAAGCTGATTCACCTTCATCTGAACTGTCATAAGCCTCAGGAGCCATGGCATCTGAGTCTGTTATCGCTGAGTCCTCGGTGCTCGTTAACTCTGCGTTTGTTATGATACCTGACTCCCGTACCCCTGTGTCCAAGATACTCATTGAGTTAGCAGTCATAAAATCCGACTCCATTAACTTTGTATGCTCAGTTGCTGTTGAAACATTATCCATTATGAAATTTGACTCTGCTATCCCTGTGTTTAAAGTATTCATTAAATCAGTCTGCATTACAAAACTTGCCTTTGGAATCCCTGTGTCTTCAGTTGCCGCTGAAACATTATTCAATGCAAAATTTGACTCTGTTATCCCTGTGTTAGCAGCGTTTACTGCATCAGTCTGTGAGATCACACTTGTCTTTGGAATCCCTATGTCCTCAGTTGTTGTAGAAACAGTATTCCTCATTATATTCAACTCTCCGATCCCTGTGTCCTGAGTTGAAGTGGAAACCGTCTTTTTAATCACATTGGTCTCTGGCACCCCTATGTCCGCAGTATGAACTGACTCAGTCTGTGTTTGAGTGGATACAAAGCGAGGTTGTTTAGTCGGTGAAGGAATTTCAACAAATTCTTTACCAGTTTGGACACCTTGTGATGTAGTCTCACACGTCTGAACACCTTGTGATATCTTTGTCACCCTTGGGGTGGGATCAAATGGTTGCTGAACACGCCAGGTTCGAATCCTTTGCATTGATTTCTGAAAATATAAAATGAAACAGAACATAAGAAATTAGAGCATGAGGTTGCTACCAAAGGGCTCGAATCTTTCAGAACTTCAGAATTAAATGTGTAAAATGTTTTTGACTTATTCTTTAAACTGAATAGATCGAAGGGAACGTAAAGTCGTTTGTCATAATTCTAAAGACAGAATTTTAGATGTCGTCATTATTTTCCGAGTTACAACATTTCTTAAAGTTCTGTTAATTTTGAAGTTGGGACGTCATCAAATTGCTAAATCACAAACCATAAAAGCAACAGACTTCTCCTTGCTACTATCTTGTAGATCTTCAAAAACTGAGCAGGCCTGTCGGAACAAAATTCATATTGGGGGGGGGGGCTGAAACAAGGTGCAAACGAAGCGAGTAATAATGGGGGTTCGAGGGCTTGCCCCTGGGAAAAGTTTTCATGATCACACCCTTTAGATACTTGGAAAATGCCAGTCAAAGTGTAATATTATCATCAAGTCAAAGAGCACAAGGAGATTGTCACAAGTTTAGCTTTTGGGTCGTGTCATTTACCGATTTGATTGCGTCGAAACCGAAAAACTGTTTGAAACCAGTCGCATGCTGGAAATCTGAAAATAATCAAGATGCCAAATTGCAGATGAAGGCTTACAACCAAATATTTGGACTTCCTTTTATGTCATAAAGCTTACGACAGATAACTTAAACAGTCGTGCAACTTCTCTGAAGATCTGATTCTATGCTGGCTTGCATTGAAGTAAAAACATGCTCCAGATGCATTCAAAATTCCACGGAAAAACGAGTCAAAATGACTTTTGCCTGTCTAGCTTAAAGAATTTGTCAGCGCTGTCAACATTATTTCTTTGGAATCAAAAGTTTTAGTTCCAGTTGGAACTGATAAGAGTACGTCAATAAAATGAATTTAGGAAATGGTTCACCCAATTCAGACGTGTTTTCACAGTAGCGTGAACGAAACTTTACAGAGTACATAGGGGGGGGGGGGTCAACAGTAACTTCATGCAAATTCATATGCCACGCTTTGTCGCAAACTGCTTTCCCTGGCGTCAATTGCCTCCTTCCTTCTTTGCATGACATCTTGCGCCTATCCCGTAAGTATTTCAATAGCAAAATCTATATTTCAATACATCATATTTTCATATCTCAATCTACCAAGGAGGGAGACCCCTCAGCTTAGTGGCTGATTAAAAGGGGCCCTCCACATAAAAACTTACACAATGTACAGGTTAAAAACATCTAAGAATTACTTTCAATAAATACACACAATTAACTGTGCAAAATAGAAAGTAAAGTGCATAAAATCAATAGATTGGGAACTACTTCTCTAACAATCCAGCAACCAGCACAGCTCAAACCTACACAACCGACCTCCCCCAAACCGTACTACGGAGATCCAAAAACAAATCTCCTTTGTCAACCCAGCAGAAATTAAGGACGGAAATAACGGTCGCTGTAGCCACCGGACCGCTAGAAAAAACCCAGTTTATAACAGACTATGTTTGAAAACATTAACGGAGGATCCCTGCTTCGTCTCACCTGGGTGGCTAGTCCACAGTTTTAACCTAAAATCTGTTGCGGTAATTCGAAAGCTACGAGAGCTGCAAGCGAAATTTCTTGAGAAAGAGTGCTCATGTATTGTGGGAGCAAGCCCGTTAATGAGCCCTGGACAGAACTTGGGAAATCACCTATGCAGATCAAAAAGCGAAGCGGCCCCAGACATGACCTTTGAGGTACCCCTACTTCAACTTCCAAATTTCTGTTTGAGCGATAAGACTGAAACCAAGAAATTCCCTTTGTTGTACAGCATAGTGACTTAATTTTTTCTGCAGGAAAGGTCATGATCTACAATGTCAAATATCGCTTTGAAATAACTGAATATTGTACCCATCCATTCATCAATGTTTTAAATTAGCAGGTCAATGTAGAATGGAGCTTTTTGAAGTCTGATTTACCAGGATCAATAAGGTTATTCCTAACAAGATGCTCGTACGGTTGGTTACAAGCAAGTTTTTCAAAGAGTCTTGAAAAGAGAGGAAGAACTGAAACCGGACCGTAATTAGATTTTTCAGCCGTATCACCGTCCTTCAAAATGGGTGTGATCCGAGAATTTTCCAAGAATCAGGAAACTGATTGTTTCAAGAGGTTGTTAAAAACGAAATCTGAGGGACGGGTCAGGAGGGGGTGGAAGACATTTACAAATATTTGATAAAATTTTCGCAGGCCCTCTCAGGTTTTCTTGGAAATTTTGGTGCCCCCTCCAACATTGCAGAAAATATTTTCATCCCCCTTTCCAGAACACGGATGTATGGTAAACATGTAACTTCACTGTCATGATTTCAATTTAATGATGATTTATATCGTCAAAGCAGCATATGAAGGAAAAATATCATCTCCAAGGAATAGGAATTACTTTTAAAATGACGAACTGAAACCGGGCCGTAATTAGACTTTTCAGCCCTATCACCGTCCTTGAAAATATTTGTGATCCGAGAATTTTCCAAGAATCAGGAAACTGATTCTTTCAAGAGGTGTTAAAAACGAAATCTAAGGAACAGGTCATTGATTCCTGCTAAGGAGAGGGTGGAAGACATTTACAAATATTTGATACAATTTTCGTAGCCCCTCTCTGGTTTACTTGGACATTTTGGTGCCCCCTCCGACATTGCACAAAATGTATACACGGTAACTATGTAACTTCATTGTCATGATTTCGATTTGATGATGATTTACATCGTAAAGGCAACATATGAAAGAAAAATATCATCTCCAAGGAATGCGTATTACTTTTAAAAAGACGAAGACTCACTTGTTGACGAACCTGCTGCGAAGAAACTGAAAGAATTTATCTCAAACTATTCCATACCCACTCCCTGAAGTGTGCGTTATTTCCCGTCACCCTCTCTTTCGGTAGACAAAATTTTGGTACCCCCTCCTACATGTCTCCCAGCCCCTTCCTGGCAAGAAATAATAACCCATCCCTTAAGAATTTTAAGCATGTGGAATGGATAGCTTTAAAACGTAGCTATGAGAGCACAGGACTCCAATCTTCGTAACATTTTGAAATTAAATGAAATGAGTAAAATGTTATTCCTTCATTCTTTCAACTGAATATATCAAAAGGAACTTTAGGTTGTTCGCAATACGTCTAGAAAGAGAATTTTTGATATCATCATTATTTTCAGAGTTACTACAACATTTCTAGGCCCCGTTTACACTATACCGTTCAAATGATTTTAAAAAACGGTACTAAGTCGTGCCGTTTTGGCCTTCTGTTTACACTAAAACGTTTTCGTAACCGGCATCAAATGAAGACGATTTTGAAAACGGCATGAAACGTTTCCGTGTAAACGTTTGAAAACGGAACGATGTCGTTACCGATTGAAAGGGGGCAAATTATTCCTTTGTCTCTCTTTAAATCCGTAATGATATCGTCAAGCGTTCACACTGAAACGTTTCATGCCGTTTTAAAATCATTCCGTTTTCAAAATTGTCTTCGTTTTGTTCCGGTTACGAAAACGTTTTAGTGTAAACAGAGGGCCAAAACGGTATGATTTCGTACCGTTTTCATTTGAAAACGATATAGTTTGAACGTGACCTTAGATTTTCCGCTAGTTTTTAAATTGTGACGTCATCAAATTGCTAAATCATGACCATAAAAGCTGCAGATTTCTGCTTGTTGCCATCTTGTACCGGGTGAAGCAAGGGCAGATTTTGTAATACAATAGCATCAGTCTCTTTGGTTCACACCTCAATTCAAAGCGATTAGCGAATGCAGACAAAAGAAATTCTCTCAAGCAGAAATTGAAAACAAACGAAGACGCAAAGTTGCCCTGAAACCAGTACGGCGAATTCTCGTTTGGTGCGGGCGAAGGGAGGTTTTTAAGAGATGTAATGTGCTCATAATGAAAGAAGAAGGGTAAATCTAAAGTTCTGTCTGGGGCATTTTGTTTATTTGACTCAAAAACCGAACAGAGGGCATTACAATTTTAGCACATTTATTGCTCAGATATACGCAGTCACTGCTCAGCTCCTGAATCAAGTAAACAAAATGCCCAAGACAGAACTTTAGATTTACCCTTCTTCTTTCATTATGAGCACATTACATCTCTTAAAAACCTCCCTTCACCCGCACCAAACGAGAGTTTGCCGTACTGGTTTCAGGGCAACTTTGCGTCTTCGTTTGTTTTGAATTTCTGCTTGAGAGAATTTCTTTTGTCTGCATTCACTAATCGCTTTGAATTGAGGTGTGAACCAAAGCGACTGATGCTATTGTATTACAAAATCTGCCCTTGTTACCGGGTGAGTGAAAAAAAAAGTTTACGCGTTTGGTGGACTATGAAATAAGAAGTATGAAGCCGATATTCAAAACTAAAATGTTAATCTATCAATTAAAGGCTAACTTAGATGGGAAAATTTTATTTGCTAATATAACACATCTCTAAGGCCCCAAAATTAGAAAAATGCCTGTAAGGGGTTTGTATCGAAATCGACAATTCCACGTTCCATTCTGATCCATGATTTATGTGGCATTAAAGATCACATTGCCAGTTGCAGAAATAGAATTCTAATTGCAATAGCAGGTAAATTATGGACCAGAATGGAATGAGGAATCCTAGTTCCACACATGCCCCTTACCAATATTTTTTCCTAATTTCTGGGTCTAAATGATGAGTGATTTACCAAACACAATTTCCCATCTAGGTTAGCCTTTGACTGATAGATTACCATCTAAATTTTGAATATCGGTCACATCCGTTTTATTCCATAGCCCGCCAAACGCGTGAACATTTTTGATTCACCCAGTAGGAGCATTTCTTGTCTGGGTCATTTCGAATTTCTTCAGTTCTATTTCATGATGATCTTAATCTTTGTCAAAGCTTTAGATACCTCTGAGTACATCCTTTCATAAAACTCACCAACGATGTAATTCCAAAAATAATGAGAATGAAAGACATGCTCTTTCTGCAATTATGGGGAAAGAGCATAAGTTCCCTTCGATATAATTAGTTAAAAGAATTAGGCAATGATATTTTACACATCAAATTTTAACGTTTTGCAAAGATCCAAGCCCTATGCTAGCTAGCGCATGACCTAGTAATACTCCAATGCTAAATTAGATTTACAGCATTACATTTGCGAATATAAAAACAGTTAAAAGATGAAAATATTAAAATCAGAGCAATAAATGCATACCCTGGGATTCAGTACCATCTCTACCTCAGTGCTTGTCTGGCTTTCAGTCGTAGGGACCTCCGTGGTCGGAATTCCCGTCTTCGCAGTTTCTGTACGGCTCATGTTTAAAGTTGAACTTGATTTGCCATTATCATGTGATTCTACACTCTGAACTGGATCTGAAACATGGCCACCGCTTTGTGCCCAACTGTCTATCTGAACCGGACTCTTACTCGTATTCTTCTTTTGCTCAAGTTTCATGACCGATCTCATACATTGGTCCAGGACATGGACCGGCTTTCGATTCGGACTGCAAACCAGATCTGGACTACGTTCAACATTGTGCACAGAAGTTTGAACAAGACTTTCGTCATGACTTGATACCGAATTTTGACTGGGACTTCGTACCGGATTTTGACCATCGCTGGTGACCGGGAGCTGATTTTGACCAACGAGTTGTGATTGTACCGGATAAGGATCTCGACTCGGACTAAGAATCATAATCTGATCCCGTTTTTTTCTTCGATTCCTACGTCTTTTTGGTTTCTTTGGAAGATTCAGCTCGATTTTTTCTTGTACAGGCATCTCTTTAGGGGCAATCGCAGCAAATTGAAATACCTTTGGATATTGGAGGGCAAACGTTTGTTGTTGTTTTTTCAAATTGATGACATCCAGTCTCCCTAAATGCTCACATAGTCTATCAATCCACAACGGCAACCGGTGTACGTATGATAACATGCGATAATTCTCCTTTATTGACTTCGTGCTGATCGCTAGAATAAAATTAATCAGAAATTATTGTAAGATCCATTTACTTTCATTAATACCATGGATGGTTAGAGGCCACTGGCCGCAGTTGTATCACTGTGGAGGAGAACATTATTCACACCTAAGGAGGGGCTAGCATAAGAGATTGCAACTACTTCGATACTTCCTCCGCAGAAATGAATGAATTCTCCTCCATAGAAGCATATATGCTGAATCGGAACTGCGAATGCTCCAAAACTTTCCAGACTTAATTTTGCCGTTATGTTCTCCATTCTATTTTTCATACCTCGCAATGTTAGAAATTGGAAAGCAGAAATATTTAGGAAATGCTCATTTTCATTTTCACCTCCCAACACTTCTTACAGTTTCTTGCTTGCGTACGCATAGACAGAATGCTTAAAGAGTCATTTGTACCCAGGGTCCTTTGCTGGAATACTGAAATTTCAGACCATCTGAAAATCAAATTCGGCCTAAGCAGAAACCGTTATTGCACTGTGTAGTCTACAAAGGATTTGTGGTTCAAAATTTTAAAATAGACTTAAATAGCGGACGCATTTCAAATTGGGCATAATTACTAAAGTATCAATTAAATGATAAATAATTCCATTAATATATCCAAACTGCATATCATTAGACAGAAGAAAGATTGTACTTTCAAATGGTATACATTACATCTACTCAGATTTTGTCGATATTTTAAGATTTGAAATTATTGTTGGGTTGCGTTTTCTCTGAAACACCCAAAATTTCGGTGCTCTTACAAAAGTAATAAAAATCCTAAAAACAGCTTGGGGAATCAGCTTTTAACAAAACTTTGAAAGTTTGTCTTTTGTTTGCTCCGTGTAAAACAACCCAGCAGTGCCATCCATCTGTTCCTCGCACGAACCAAACCGAAGAGTGTGTGATGAAACGCGTATTCGGTGAAACAATTTTATGAAAAAGCGTTGTTGGTAAGTGATTACCCGATTTTCTTTCAAGTTTAACAGTTTTCTCTCTAATTACAGATTTATTTTATGATTTGATAGTTGTTCTTTGTTCTCTCTACAGGTTACAATTTCATTGCTCGTCCATGGGTTTATTATAATGGGTCAGCTATTTAAGGCTATTTTAAAGTTTGAATACTGCGAATCCGTCCACTGCTCTTGGTGCTATGAATCTTCAAAAGTGGGAGCTTTTTCTGGCTTTAACGGTAAATTTAGGACAGTGTCCCATCGCCGATGTTCTGTTTTCATATAAAATCACTGACTTGCAGCATCGAGGTTGATCGCCGATGTGCTATGGAAAAAAATTTTTGATTCTGAAAGTTGATCGGCGATGGTCGCCGATGATCGCCGATACTCCCAAGAACTTGGTTTTCATAAATCGTAATTCGTGCGATGAATTATGATTCAATGAAAACCAGGCTTAAGGCATACGTTTTCGTCTTACAGGAACAGAATACGCGTTTCGTCGAACATCAGTGACCATACTCTAACTTACTTCTTGGGTTGTTAACGCAAACTGCAGTTTTCAGTGCCGGCAATTGCTTCGTCTTCCAATATAATTTCACAGGATTCCAAAAATCCTCACGTTTCGACGCTAGATTCTGTGCCCTCGTCGCAATCTGCTTCACAGTGGCAATCGGCATCATATGCTTCGCTATCAGCGCGAAATCCTTTCCAAACTGCGACATGCCAAGAGCGATTAAATTATCTTCGCTTTTATAAAACTTGATCCGTAATTCTTTCTCCATCTCAATTTGCTTGTCAAATGCCATTGCACCTTGCTCTGGGATCAATTCTGGATATGTTGCTAAATAAGGTTCTGATAAAATCTTTAGGCCAATTCTTGGAGGCATATCAACACAAAAATGCGAGCGGATCTTCTTGCTGATCTTTTTGGGCCTCTGGGTTGCTTCATCTTCTCTCGCCAGGATTTCTTCGAGTTCTGAAGTATTGTGAACGCTGTCAACAAACCTGAAATCAACAACGGTGGCAAAACAAGGTAGTCAATATAATGCGAAACTTGAATATGGAATGGAATACAAGTTACAGGACAAGTCCGGACAGGACCTTCAGAGACAGGACCTTCCCGCTTGAATCCATCCATCATTACGACCATTTGGATATGTGGATCTTGCAAATTAATTTTTGTTACACCTGCTATTGTATGGTAATAAAGATTTTCCTGACTCTGTGAATAGGCATATCCTTGAACTTACATTATATTTTATCCATAAACTGGTCGATTCGATTGAAGTGTTGTACCCCACCCTTTAAGAAATTGACAAGCGGTTGTATGCCTTCACACCTGTGATGTAAAACATGGAGGGAAAATATCTCAATCGCTAGATTTCCCATCTTTTCAAGGACTTTTCCAGCATACAATTTTTTCAAACATCCAAATTTTGGAGGTCATTTGATGAGCAAAAAAATCGCGTAAAATTGTATGAATCCATGTGAGCCCTTAGCAAGAGATTGTCGTTTACATCGCTTAAAACGAGGCAGTGGTTGTTGTTGTGGAACTGTTCAAACGAAGAAAGTTTTTTTCGGACACCCGGTACTTCAATCTTTTAGCTGCAAGAAAAATCAATCCCTTTAATTATCATGCAATTACTTATGCAAGAATTATTTTTCAAGCGGAGGGATCCCTTAAAGGTGAAACGCAATAAATACCTTATTGCTTCTTCCAGTCCATCGTAACAGTAAGCTGAGTTATCCCGTAATATTTCATCTTCATCGACGGCCTTTCTGAAATTTGCTAGTTCCTGTAAAAGTTCTTTGCTCCAGGTAGCCTCTGGCTTTAAATATGACTCTCTGTAGCATAATACATAAGTTTGCGCCAATAATTGTGTGTGCTGAAAAGAAATGAAATGTTTATTGAAAGAAACTAAAGACAGAAATATGTTCAAGGTATGTTTTCTTTCAGTAAATTATCTTAAGTGGGCTGGAAGTAGTTCTAGCTATTCAAAGCTAATTCAGTCTCACTATGCATGCCATCAAATGCCACTTCCAGGCACGGGACCCTTAGTTTAACGACCTTTCCAAAGGACGGCGATGTGAGTTGGTCACCAAACGGTAGCTAGACCTCATTCGACCGAGCCTGACTTCAGTCACCTGATCGGAATTGTATAAGCAACTCGGGCAACTCCCCCACAGAGCTCAAAACAACGAAGAAAAAATCACAAAAGTACCTAGGGCTTTCGGCTGTTAGAGAGAATTACGTTCATTCAGTTCCATATGGTGTTCTGGATACTACAACCACTTTGGCTCTAATAACATTGGAATCACGGGCAACGTTATTGTGATAATGAGAAATGAGAAGTGAATAGATTACCTGTTGTAGCTGCGCGATCAGTTGTTGTTTTTGAGCATATGTTATTGAATATTGCGGAATCACATACTTCAAGATAGAGCTAGAAGATAACACAAATGGTGGCAAGGTTAACAAAGACAGATTTTTTAATACAACAGCAACGGTTGCTTTAATTGACACCTCAGACAAAGGAAATTCTGCGACTGCAGACAAAGGAAATTCTCTAAACCAGTAAATCATAGCAAACACGGCTGCAAAAGTTGCCCCGAAAAACAGAACAGAAGGGCAAACTTTGGCCTTGTGCAAGCGAAAAGTAGCTTTTAAGAGAAGTCATGTGCTTATAACGAAAGATGAAGGGTGAATCAAAGTTCTGTCTCGCGGATTTTGGTTATCTGATTCATGAGCTGTGTGGTAATTGTTTCATTTAAGCCCTAAAGACCCGAGCATCATAATGCCTTCTGCTCGGCTCCTGAATCAAATGAACAAAATCCGCGACATAGAACTTTAGATTTACCCTTCTTCTTTCATTATAAGCACATAACTACTCTTAAAAACCATCTCTCGCTTGCACAAGGCGATCGACAAATGCTCCCCCAATCAAGACTTTTTCAAGTATAACTGGCATTGGTGGAACGTCACCTCAGATATGTCAATCTACTATGGGGTCAACTTTCTGTAACTAAACTCAATAACTTGCAAAAGTTACAGGAGAGGGCAATGACTCTGATCCAATCTTCACCTATTAAAGACAAAAATTAATCTGCAACATTAAGTGTAAATGAATTAATTAAGCTTGACCAAGGGTTGATGGTGCATGAAATTCTAAATAAGCAATATCTACAAATCCTTAAGCAAAAGTTTACAAAAAGATCTCAGGTTTCAAACTATGAAAAAAGGAGAGTGAATGACCTAGACTGATGCCTTTTCGTCCCTTGTTTCCCTGCGTTCCTTGGTTAAGAGGGACTAATAACATTACTCTTAAATAGTGGGCCCACTTTAGGCCCGCGCAGGGTGGTTCCGTTTCACCAATCAAATCGCTAGAATTCAGTTTTTAACCAATCAGGGGCCGCTATTCAGAATGTTGTTGTTGTTGCTCTTAAAGAACGGTTGAAGCAGCCAGGAGTTCTCGCAGCTTCGATGGATCTATTTTGCTTCTACAGAGGAAGATTACTGCCTGAAACGTATGCATTTTGCGCTTTGTAGGTCAACATAACATCATTCTTTGTACTAAAACTTCGCTCTTCAATGTTCGAGCTCGTTAAATCAGATTTTGAAGCGATTTTGTTGAGTGTACGAGAACTCCCACCTTTTTAGGCCATTTTGAAAAAGTGGGCCCATTATATAAGCGTAATATTATGAGTCCCTATTGACCAAGTGATATCAGCAAATCAAAGAACGCAGGGAAACAAGGGACGAAAAGGCATAAGTCTATGAATGACCTGCATGTACCAATACCAAAGCTAGAGATAACTAGAAAGAGCTTTTCGTATAAAGGTGCCAAGGTGTAGAATGATATCCCGAACAATATAAGAAATGTAGAATCTGCTGTACTTTTCAAAACGCAGGTTAAAAACAATTTTTTGACCAACAAGACATCGAAGACACCTTGAAACATGACCTCCTGGAAGAACAGTATGATCTTAGATATACGTTATGTTTAGATACATTGTAAATACTCTAGGCCGTGTTCGTTGCCGGTTGAGAAAATTTCCTTTGTCTGCAGTAACTAATCGCGTTGAACTGGAGTATCGATTTAAGCAACTGTTGCAATTGTATTACAAAATCTGTCCTCATTGGCGAGGTTGCAATAAATGATGAAACAACGGATTCACTCAATCAGTATCAAGCAATCAAGCTATCAATCAATCAATCAATCAATCAATCAATCAATCAATCAAATCAAACAAATCAATCAAATAACCAAGGAATCAATAAAAATTGAGCAATAACTTAACTAGAATTTTCAGCATGGCTTTCTACCTAACATGGGGGGTCCATTTTTTTCAACACAAGCACCCTGACAGGGACAAAATTCTTCCCTAAAGTCATGCATTTTCTACATTGATTTATTTGCATTTTCTCCGAAGCAATCGCCTGACAGCGTGTGGGCGGGCACTTCCTTCTTCCACAAATTGCTCTCAGAAATGCAACTTTCCCCAATAGACCTTTTCAAAGAGGTCTGGGACGGCGCGCTACTTTTCTGGAAGATGGCGGATAAGCTGCGAAGGGGAATCCCCTTCGCATTGCAAACATTGAAATGCAGTTGCAGTGTTTTTCTTGGCGACGTAATGCAACCAAAACCGAAATTAACTCCAGCTAATGTGCACTCAAAGAACCAGAAATGCCAGCAAAATCTTACAACACCAAACTAATGAGTTAGTTATCACATTAAAGTGATATTTTACAAGGAAAAGTTTATTCCTTCGAGTTCATTGAATTTGGCTTGTATGATAATTAGTTGCCAATGTTAGATTTCTATTTATGAATAAACTGAGCTTATCTATTTCCCTAACTAAGGATATACGAAGGCACTTTTGGTACAAAGGTATAGGGGCAAACATCTCCTTCCTCTCCTGGACCCTTTGAGCCTCGTAGCAAAAGAGAGACTTTGGCGGCAAAACATTCCTCATCAAATTTGTATTCGTCATTTCGTTCTCTACTTCTTGGATGAAACAAAAAGAAACTGGTTTACGACAAAACACTTGTGGATTTCAGAACGAAAACAGAAAAAATGTAGTCGTTTCTTGATAAGAGATTCCAAGTCAAAGATTTGTTAAAGTAATAAGTATATTGTATTGTTTGGAGGCAAAGTCTTAGACATAATCGTTGCGAGCAGTTTGCGCAGTTTGTTGTGTTGACTTGACTTTTCAATCGGAGAAAAACTTTTTACAAATAATAAGTAAATGGGGATCTTGTGCAAGTTGAGCTGTCTGGAGCAGTTAAGTGGCCTTATTTTACGAGTACATACAGAAATCCTTTATTTCAAAACACTCCAAACTTTGTTAGGCGCATGTGAACAAATTAATAGATCGAAGAAACTTTTCATTAGCTGAATTGATTTGGAAAGGCATGGTCAGTAACTTTAGCATTGGAAAGAAGAAATGTGAATCATTGTTTGTTTCTTAACAGTTCTCGATACATACGACTGCTCGTATTCCTTCAGTTATCGGGGGATAAGCCCAACTCGCAAACAGAAATCTACATTTATCTAAATTTAATTGTCCAAACTTCGCTGAAACAACTCGAAGGTAGAAACGTCTCCCCCTCGTAAAATGTGCTAAACATTGCGTTCATGTGATAAGCAAGTATTTGTTTTCATGCTGAAGCCCCTCTGGTATTTCATGAACCATATAACAAGAGTTAAATTCCATATTTTGTTCACAACTTTTCCCACTGCAACTCCAGGTCAGCATCGCGGAGAAGATTCCCGTGTATCCGCCATCTTCCAAAAAAGTAGCGCGCCGTCCCAGACCTCTTTGAAAAGGTCTATTGAATAATGGGGTATACCTTTAGTACAACTCGGAGGCATTAGTACCACTTAAATAAAGACAACAAATCAAAATAAAATCGACATTTCAACTGTTAAGAAAAATCCAGGAAATAAATATGAAAACTGACTGGATTAGGCTATGACTTTACAGGGACGTTTCGAGAAAGCCTATCTCGTCCGCAGCTGAACAAAAATTACACATGCGAGATAATTTTATACTATGGATATTAGGGGAATTTTGAAAAACGTTCACTTCATGAATTCTGAAACGAAAAGATTTGCATACCTCTTGTCTTCAACAGTCTCACCGAACTAAAAAGAAAAACACAAATTTAGCTGATTGAATTTTGAGAATTTATCCGTAGTGATTCTTCGTGTGCACTAGATGGGAATGGGCAATCAGGTCAGCCTGTTAGAGGCTGATTACATGGGAGTTTTCAGCTTGTTAATAACTATAGCCGAGCTGAAATTTGAATCAATTATATGGTTTGTAATTTTAACCGGGCTGAAATTTGAATCGATTATATGGAGGAGTTCTCTGGTTTATCCTTTACTCGCCGACATGTTTCATTAACAGTACTTTACTGTGCGCATGCTCCGGTAATTTCAGCCCGGCTTCAACATTAATATTTGCGATTACATGGAAATTTTAAGCCCGTTTGATCGAGCTGTAAATCCTAGCCCGTTTGATGAAAGCGGGCTGAAATTTCAGCTCGGCAAACCGGGCTGAAATTTTTATCATGTAATCGCAACTTCGCTTCTGCAAAACTCTGACCGCAACACCGGGCTGACTTCTCAGCCCGGCAAAAGTTACAAACGGGCTGAAAAGTCCCACGTAATCAGCCCCCTAGATATCTTTGAAGAGGCTGTACGGCATTGTCATAGAAATTCTTACAAAATTAGGTGCATCAAAGTTTTTATCCTGAATCTATTCCCTCTAAGGACAGATTCCATTGACTTCACAAATTAAGAGAACAAAACTTTGCAAACTGATGAAAATGATAGGGGCTCAAACGTAGCGTTAGTCCCTCGTGGATTGACAACAATGCAAGCCTTTTGTGTTTGTCAGTCGTCTGGCACAATGTAAGAAATATTTCACTAATGTTTGGCGATAAAAAACTTTGTATCTGTTCAAAAGCAGGGCTCAAAATAAATTTTTCCTTCCTGGTAGCAAACAAAGCACTTCTGTTTCTTGTTACACACTTTCTTCTTCGTTCCCTTTTTACCGCTCCATTCTATCCCCATTCTTTCTCTCCTTTCTTTCATTCCCTTCCTTCCCTTCCCTTTCCTCATTTCTTTCAAATCTCTTCCCTTTCCATCCGTTTCATTTTCCGTTTTTCTTTCTTCCTTCCTGGGAAATTTAAGAATTTCAGCTACATTCCTGATTAGCGCAGCTACCACGCTACTTCGTTTTTTTGAGCCCTGGTAGAAAGTTTACAAGTTTGAATATAGAAAATATAGAGCGTTCAAATTTTATAAAACAGTTTAAAACCAAACTTACATCATCCAGGATTCCGTCTAGCAGGTCTTGAAGCTCTTTCTCTAAAAAGTAAGTAACAACATTATCAAAATTCTAGCTTAGGGAATGAATATCTTAAAAACTTCGGAGACGGCAGTGGCACTTAAAAAACGAGACGTCACAGATTTTATGTTGCGTTGATCTCATCCAATGAACTGAAAAACAAGGTATTTTGTTACGGTTTATAGCAGCATTTTCATTAACTTCAGAATGCAACGTTTTTCTTTTCATGAAAGTAATTAATGCCAAGTTTGACAAAACTTAAAATAATTCCAGATCCTACACTCACAGAAAAAAGGTGGTTTTTCAGAGGTTCTGGCAAAGAACCCTAGGGTTCTTGAATGCCCTAAGGTTCTTCAAAGAACCTTGGGGTTCTCTAGAGTACCCTATAGGGTTCTTCGAGGGTACTCTGAAGAACCCTTAGGGTTCTTCAAGTCAAGAAGGTTCTTCAAAGAACCCTTATGACTGCAAATATCACGTGACTTACGCAAAGTGTTCGAAAATGGAATGTATTCGCGTTCTCTTTTTCTCTTGAAAACGGTTGAATTTTGAAGTTTCGTTGTTGCGGCGAAGCTTTGAAGGAAAGAAAGGAAAGAACATTGCGAAGAAGGTAAGCTTTAATGAATTTATTTCACCTTAATTGACAAAATATGATTGAGGAGTAGGATGATGCATTTTACTGGAATACAATTGTTTCATTTACTTTATCTGAAATTAGGGAGAAAGTCCCGAGAAAGTTGGCTACGCGTTGCAGGTTTATGGACTTGGAAAAGGCGTCTCCCACTGAGTTGAGAGCAAACTCAGCCTGGCTTTGTTTCGTTATTTCACCTTTCTGAAATTTTCCCCACAAAGAAGCATTGGGTTTTGTTCATATCGCCTCTCTTTCAAAAGATTATCTGGCCTACAAATTGGGTAACGTTGTTATGACATCGGGTACCTACAGGAAATAGGTAGGCCTAGCCTAAAGGCAACAAGAAATACTTCTATACTTGCCCTTCTGCTTGTCTAGGAAACAGTATTTTCGACCTGAACCCCAACTTGCTTGCCTTTTGTAGTAGGTCAAACTTGACCAACATTGGGCAAGCCTTCTGATGCCCTAGGAACAATTTTCTACAAAGGAACAATGAGTAAGAAACCGTTTGTATTGGTTGTGCAAATCAGCATGATACAGTTTCTTCGAATTTTTCGAGACTTTTCTTATATCTTTTATCCACATCTAATTCATGTTTTGTCGATGATCAGGCCTAGATCTTTTGGATCCAAGAATTTTCAAGTCTTCCAAAGACTGTATAACAAAGATTATTTCTGAGAACCCTATTTTCCTGAACTTTCTTGTCAGGTTTTGCAGCTGTGGTGATGCTATGGATATCGAATTTATCTTGCTGTTTTCAAGAAACTGACAGACTATCTAGACTTGGAAAGGACAGAAATCAAAGTAGCTCAAGGCAAGCAAAATGATGGGACACAAAACTCACATGAAAATAGAGAAAACTTGGAATAACAGCCACAGCTGTGAAACGTTCTGTGTTTTGAAAATTGGAACGAAATAATCGTAATCTTAGGGATTAATGACTTCTTGAAACTTAAAATGAAGACAAGACTGTTAAATTTTCTCAACAGAAATCTGAGCTTCGACGGTCAAGATGGTAAAAACGTAGGACTTGTGGCCAGTGAGGTGTGATAGGATGGACTGATGATATGAAATTGAAGAATGTAGTGATAGGGTGAAATGAAGGGATGAAGCTGCAAGACAGAATGATGAAACTGAATGATGAATGGAATGCTTAATGGAAAGAGGAAAATGAATGATGGAGAATAATGGATAAGATAGACAATTTTTCAAGGAGCTCGACATTTCAGAAACAGTTTTGTCTTCATTAAGATCATTTTCTTCTTTTTCAAGTGCAGTACAAAGGCCACCGTTAACGCTTTCTCACCTGGGAGTTTTGAAGCAGTCAATACCTGAGGGGGTTGGATTGTACACCCCTCCTTTTCTTCGCTGTTATAAACATCTTTTATAAGAAACCATGTAAGAAACCAGGACCAGGCCATGCTATGGATTTGCTACAAGTCTATCTTTTGGTCATAAAAACGAGAGAAAGAAATCGTTCCTATGACCAAAAGATAGACTTGTAGCAAGTCCAGCCATGCTACTAAAAGTTTCTTAATTTTACATGAAGTTTTGTCCATTTTAGTACTAAAAGTGAGGCCCCCTGGGATCTCGGGCTCCAAGTCTCCAGGGTTTGTTTTAATGGGCTCCCAGTGGCAAAATTGCAGTGCTCCAGGGCTCCATTGCATGCTCTTTAGAGCTCCAGGGGCTCCATCTCTTAAAATTCTAGAAAACCACTTTGGGCTCCAGGACTCCAAGCCTTCAAAATGATGGGCTCCAGAGCTCCAGCGACCCCCCTTTGGGGGCCTCAAAAGTTTCTTAATTGGTTTCTTTTTTTTTGAATCCAGAATTATCAACGTGGTCGCTAACACTGCGGGCTGATATGTTTCTTGACATTTAAAACATCATATAGGATAGGAATAAACAGTGTTCTATTATGTTGAAAGCACTCAAGAGTAAAGGTTCAACGATGTATTTGTTATGATATCTATGCTTTAACTCTTAAAAGTTTCTTAGTACTTCTCAGACATAGTACTAGAGTTTCTTAAAATTTTTTGCCATCCTAGTACCAGTTTAGCCTGCGTGCAGACTTTACTTGCCATTGTGAATGAGAGCCAAGGCCTGGCTCTCCTTCGCACTGGAAAGTAAAGTCTGCACGCAGGCTAGTACTAGTTCTTATAAACCAGTTTCTTAAATAAAAAAACCTGTATTCAAATTTCTTCAGTTGTGATTAAAGTTTACCAATCTACCAGAATTAAGGTAAACAATTGACCCATATGTAGGGAATTTAAGGTGAAAAAACCCATCCATATGAGCATCCAGTATCATTTAACAAGCAAGTACAGCCCTTGGGAGCTATCTGTAGTCCAATTTAAAATTTTTTTGCGGTTCATAAACCTTCAGAGAGTGCTTGATAATCTGAGAATGAAATAAATTCGGATTTCAAACTTTATTTCTTGAGATTTCTTCAAGTCCCTGGATCACTGTGCCCCCCCCCCCAATCAAAATTTTGTTTGCCAATGCTGATAACCAATGTTTTACTGTTTAATCAGCAAATATTGTATAACCTTTTTCAATTGTTGCAGATATTAGACTTTTTTATAATAAGAAATTTGGCTCAGGACATATTACTAAAAGCTTCTAAGTGATATCTTGTCCATTTAATACTAAAAGTTTATTGATTGGTTTCTTATATTTTGAGTGCATGAATTATCAATGTGGTCTCTAACACTGCTGCACGCTTTTTTAAAAGAACTTGTTTGTAAGAAACTAAGTACTGAGATGGCCAAAAGTTTAAGAAACATTGGTACGATGTTTGAGATGACAATAGTACAAAATCGAAAATAAAAAATGAAACAAATTTGAAAAGATAGAAACAGGTGTGCCCCTTTGTTGCCATTTGCAGCACTTCGTTGAAAATTCCGGGTGCGTCAGGAAAAACGCCCGGCGTGCGTTTGAAAAAGCGCCCGGCCCTGAGTATATAAGAAATGATATTTTGCAATACCTGATTGAATTCTTTTTAGAAATTTTCTTGGCTACAATCGGTCACTCCGTTCAGATCCTGTAAGCGATTTTCTAAAATGAATCCCTTTGGGAAGCATTAAAAAACATGCTAAAACTACAAGCAAGAATCCCTAATGCTTTAACCACACAGCGCTGACTTTCAACACGCTTTAGCACGTGTTTTCCTTTTGGCGGGTTGAAAATTCTTCCCCCTAGTGTGGATAACTTATTCAGGAAATTCCATTCTCCCATGAGGACAAAATACATGAACACATCCAAGAGTCATTATCGCAAGGAAGGAGAACAAAGAGAAATCTTTCTTGGTGTTTTCACTCGTTTTTGTAGATGTTTGAAAGGGGCTTTCTGCAGAAAATCTCCTATTTCGACGGAAAGGAGTGGCCGATAGACGATTACGCTAAAGATGGCGGCGAGGAACTTTTTACCAAGATGCATTGCGTTCTATAATCGAATCCCTATAGATTCGTTAACGATTCCTAATTCAAACGCAATGCATCTTGGTAAAAAGTTCCTCGCCGCCATCTTTAGCGTAATCGTCTATTAAAGCTGGGTAAATTACTAAACCTAATTTGACATGTCGGAGATAACATAAGACAGTTTTCAATATTATTGCTTTGATATTCAGGGAGCAGGATTTTTTAAAAGTTTTTATTGACACACCGGGTAGTTTCCAAATCTTTGTTCATATTCGTAATCACCATGCTTGAAATAGGTTCAATAAGAATTTTGAGACAATTCTGTGTGATTTCAATTTTTGGTCATTTGTACCACTTTTTGTGCCATTTGGACCAATTTAGTGACATTATTTTTAAAACCTTCGTCCATAGTCATAATCAGCACACTCGAAATAAGTTTTGCACCAATTTAGAGATAATTCTGTGCCATTTCAACTTTAGGTCATTTGTGCCAGTTTATTTGCCATTTGGACCACTTTAGTGACCACCTTTTCGAAATCCCCATCCATGTTCATAATCAGCATTCTCCAAACAGGCTTTGCACAAATTTTAAGAAAAATTATGTGCAATTTCCATATTTGGTCATTTTTGCTACTTTTTGTGCCATTTGGACAACTTTAGTGACAATATTTTCAAAATCTTCGTCCATAATCATAACCAGCACATTCGAAATAGGTTTTACACCAAGTTTGAGATAATTCTGTGCAATTTCAATATTTGGTCATTTGTGCCACTTTTTGTGCCATTTGGACAACTTTAGTGACAATATTTTCAAAATCTTCGTCCATAGTCATAATCAGCACATTCGAAATAGGTTTTGCACCAACTTTGAGAAAATTCTGTGCGATTTCAATGTTTGGTCAGTTGTGCCACTTTTTGTGCCATTTGGACAACTTTAGTGACAATATTTTCAAAATCTTCGTCCGTAGTCATAATCAGCACATTCGAAATAGATTTTACACCAAGTTTGAGATAATTCTGTGCAATTTCAATATTTGGTCATTTGTGCCACTTTTTGTGCCATTTGGACAACTTTAGTGACAATATTTTCAAAATCTTCGTCCATAGTCATAATCAGCACATTCGAAATAGGTTTTGCACCAACTTTGAGAAAATTCTGTGCGATTTCAATGTTTGGTCAGTTGTGCCACTTTTTGTGCCATTTGGACAACTTTAATGACAATATTTTCAAAATCTTCGTCCATAGTCATAATCAGCACATTCGAAATAGGTTTTGCAACAACTTTGAGATAATTCTGTGCAATTTCAATATTTGGTCATTTGTGTCAGTTTTTGTCCCATTTGGACCACATTAGTGACAATATTTTCAAAATCTTCGCCCATTCTCGTAATCAACACTTTGAAATTTTAGGGGTTCCTTGAAGAACCTTTATGGGTTCTCTGAAGAACCTTTATGGAATCGTTGAAGAACCTTTAGGAGTTCTTTGAAGAACCTTTATAGTAGCACTGAAGAACCTTTAGGGGTTCTCTGAAGAACCTTTATTGGTTCCCCGAAGAACCTTTATGGTAGCACTGAAGAACCTTTCAGGGTTCTCTAAAGAACCTTTATGGAATCGCTGAGGAACCTTTATGGGTTCTGTGAAGAACCTTTATGGAATCGCTGAAGAACCTTTCAGGGTTCTCTGAAGAACCTTTATGGAATCGCTGAAGAACCTTTATGGGTTCTCTGAAGAACCTTTATTGGTTCCCTGAAGAACCTTTCTGGTAGCACTGAAGAACCTTTAGGGGTTCTCTGAAGAACCTTTATTGATTCCCTGAAGAACCTTTATAGTAGCACTGAAGAACCTTTAGGGGTTCTCTGAAGAACCTTTATTGGTTCCCGGAAGAACCTTTATGGTAGCACTGAAGAACCTTTAGGGGTTCTCTGAAGAACCTTTATTGGTTCCCTGAAGAACCTTTATGGAAACACTGAAGAACCTTTAGGGGTTCTCTGAAGAACCTTTATTGGTTCCCGGAAGAACCTTTATGGAATCACTGAAGAACCTTTAGGGGTTCTCTGAAGAACCTTTATTGATTCCCTGAAGAACCTTTATGGAATCACTGAAGAACATTTAGGGGTTCTCTGAAGAACCTTTATTGATTCCCTGAAGAACCTTTATGGCAGCACTGAAGAACCTTTAGGGGTTCTCTGATGAACCTTTATTGGTTCCCGGAAGAACCTTTATAGCAGCACTGAAGAACCTTTAGGGGTTCTCTGAAGAACCTATATTGATTCCCTGAAGAACCTTTATGGAATCACTGAAGAACCTTTAGGGGTTCTCTGAAGAACCTTTATTGGTTCCCGGAAGAACCTTTATGGAATCACTGAAGAACCTTTAGGGGTTCTCTGAAGAACCTTTATTGATTCCCTGAAGAACCTTTATGGAATCACTGAAGAACCTTTAGGGGTTCTCTGAAGAACCTTTATTGATTCCCTGAAGAACCTTTATGGTAGCACTGAAGAACCTTTAGGGGTTCTCTGAAGAACCTTTATTGGTTCACGGAAGAACCTTTATAGTAGCACTGAAGAACCTTTAGGGGTTCTCTGAAGAACCTTTATTGGTTCACGGAAGAACCTTTATAGTAGCACTGAAGAGCCTTTAGGGGTTCTCTGAAGAACCTTTATTGGTTCCCTGAAGAACCTTTATAGTAGCAATGAAGAACCTTTAGGGGTTCTCTGAAGTACCTTTATTGGTTCACGGAAGAACCTTTATAGTAGCACTGAAGAACCTTTAGGGGTTCTCTGATGAACCTTTATTGGTTCCCTGAAGAACCTTTATAGTAGCAATGAAGAACCTTTAGAGGTTCTCTGAAGTACCTTTATTGGTTCACGGAAGAACCTTTATAGTAGCACTGAAGAACCTTTAGGGGTTCTCTGAAGAACCTTTATTGGTTCCCTGAAGAACCTTATTGGTAGCACTGAAGAACCTTTAGGGGTTCTCTGAAGAACCTTTGTTGGTTCCCTGAAGAACCTTCATGGGTTCTCTGAAGAACCTTTATGGGTTCTGTGAAGTACCTTTAGGGGTTCTCTGAAGTACCTTTATTGGTTCTCTGAAGAACCTTCATGGGTTCTCTGAAGAGCCTCTAGGGGTTCTCTGAAGTACCTTTAGGGGTTCTTTGAAGAACCATTGGTAGGGGTTCTTTGAAGAACCCCTGATTTGGGGTTCCTTGAAGAACCTTTAGGGGTTCCATATATGTATCCTGCTCAAGAACCCTAAAAGGTTCTTCGTAAGCCACCTTATTTCTGTGAGTGTAATTCACCTGAGGAAAAACGGCACAGTCTTCAAAGATACAAGCTATGATTCATGCCTTTTCATCCCCTGTTTCGCTGTGTTATTCGATTTGCTGATATCACTACGACAATAGGGACTCCTAATATTACTCTTAAAAAGTGGGCCCAGGCCTGCATAATGTGTTTCCATATTCACTAATCAAATTACTAAAATTCAATTTAAACCAATGAGAAGGCGCTATTTTGGCAGTTGTTGTTGTTGCTGTTGTTGCTTTTGGGTAAACAGGCTTCTCTGTGAATAGAACAAAGAGAACACTAAGACTGCTTTATTTCGTTGGCCATCCTCTGTTGATGACGCGTGTGTGACATCAATTTGAGTGGTATATTTTCAATTGTTTTGATTTTCGCAGATGCAAGCTCTTAACATTGGACAAAACCCTTTAACAATGTGAAAGTCCATTTTCTTTAACAAAAGAGTATGAATGAAGACAGCAAAAAACTTGAACAATTCTATCAATAAATAAACAGAAATCTTTGAGTAACTTACGTGTAACTTTGACTGCTTTATCATACCGAAATTCTTCCTGGTCAAGTTCTTCTTCAAAAGCCATGAAATTAAAATCTTCATCATTCTCTTCTGCAGTCTCATCATCATCCTCTGAAAACAACAGGAGAGATTTCGTAGATAACCAAGTCTGAGATTACACTGATTATTATGAGTCTCAGTAATCACAATTCAAAACGACACCATTACACAAAACGACCATGTAATCAGTCTAGCCTGAGATATAATCCTTCTTTGGCTTAAATTCTCATTTAAAGGAGGATTTTATTTTTTGCAATAGGCCAGTGTAAGATAATAAGAACATGATATAAACTCTCTTGGCGATGTAATAAGCAAACTGTGAAGGACGATGTAATAGACTGCCAAGGAGCACAGAAGTTCTGGTTGAACTATTTTTGTTTTGAATTGGGAGGGGACGTAGACAGTTTTTCGCGAGTTTTGTGAAGAGACGATGTGCTGTTGAAAGTGAATATTCTTTATATAAGGGATGGTTGGCTTTGATGGTTCTCCTACATGCGTGGAAAGCTGAAGTTTGGTGTAGCCTCGGGGTGTTACCAGGAGGAGGCCTTGGGGCTACATCAATTTCAATCCTTCCTGCCGTGAGATTTCTGGCAACGTCTCTGCTGTGGGCAATTAGTATGAGCGCTTAGGAGGATCCACACCCGGATAGCTCACCTAGAAATGTGTACAAAGTACGAGAACCTAGAGTTTCAATTTCACTGTGATCATCTTAATTAATCGCAGTTTTTTCAAATCTCGACTACGTCAAATGCCAAAAATTAAGGGACGTTAATATAATATTTCCGAGCATTTCAAAAGTCCTATTTACCAAAATTTTAAAGTCCGAAACATTTAGCGTTTGAAATAAGCAAAACCGAACAAAGAATAAGTTGTTCATTAAACGTTCGAAACGTTCGTAAAAGCGTTCGAAAAAATTCTGAGCAAAATAGTCTGAAAACCTTTTGTCCGAAAATATTTGGCCAAATTTATTATGTCCAAAATTTTTGGCATTTACTATCTCCCTAATATTGCCTAGGACAACAAGAATCAATGAGGAGCGTGCGAAGAAACGCGTATTTAGTGTAATAATTTGATATACAAACGTAAGTGATTACTTGATTGTCTTGCAGGTTTAACAGTTTTCTCTCTAGTTACAGGTTTATCTTATATTTTGATTATCGATTGTTCTTTTACAGGAGCTGATACTGTTTCCCTATAGGTTACAAGTTTTATTGTACATCCATGGGTTTATTATGATGAGTGCGCTATTCATAGACTGACGCCTTTAGTCCCTTGTTTCCCTGCGTTCCTTGGTCAAGAGGGACTAATAACATTACTCTTGAATAGAGGGCCCACTTTAGGCCCGCGTAGGGTGGTTCCGTATTCACCAATCAAATCGCTAGAATTTAGTTTTTAACCAATCACGGGCCGCTATTCAGAATGTTGTTGTTGTTGCTTTTAAAGAACGGTTGAAGCAGCCTGGAGTTCTCGCAGCTTCGATGGATCTATTTTGCTTCTACAAAGGAAGATTATTGCCTGAAACGTATGCATTTTGCGCTTTGTAGGTCAACACAACATCATTCTTTGTACTAAAACTTCGTTTTTCAATGTTCGAGCTCTTTAAACCAGATTTTGAGGCGATTTTGTTGGGTGTACGAGAACTCCCACCTTTTTAGGCCATTTTGAAAAAGTGGGCCCATTATATAAGCGTAATATTATGAGTCCCTATTGACCAAGTGATATCAGCAAGTCAAAGAACGCAGGGAAGCAAGGGACGAAAAGGCATAAGTCTACTATTCAAGGCTGGTTTAATAACAATCTTGCAGACAAGAAATTAATAAACAATCGAATAACTAATAATGACAAGTGAAGATAATCTTACCTTGTGTAAACAATCCTTTCAACCAATTCTGCCATTCTAAGTCATCATGATCCAGTTCGTCAGGCTGCAGATAATCATAAAGTGCTGGATCGTAGTCAGGTGGTTCCAGAGATGCTGCGAATAGACAAATATGACATCTATTGAGATCTGGAGAAACCCTTTTCAAACACTGTAAAATGTATTTAGAAAATAGTGTGTCAGCAATTTCTGTCGACCTGCACAGTACTGGATTTTATGTAAAGGGTGTCTCAAAAAAAGTTCATGCGTTTGACGGACTGTGAAATAAAAAGCATGAGGCCGATATCTAAAACTAAGACTGCGTTCACACGATGCCGGCACATTTTGAAAACGATGAAAAATGTGACGGTAGCAAAATTTGAGCTAGCGTTCACACGATGCCGGAACAATTTGAAAACGGTAGGAAATTTGACTTTAAAACTCGTTGCAAGACTTTGATGCCAAAGAAAAGTAACTACACCCTAAGAATGGACCAGTCTCCTTCCGAAAGTGTCTAAAAATGTTCTGTTTTTATCATATTCAGGTGTTTACACGATGCTGTTTCCAAAATGTGTCGGCTAGAGTTCCGTTTTCAAAATCTACCGTTTTCAAAATCTGCCGGCAAAAAATGTGCCGTTTTCGTGTGAACGGGAGGCCTATCCGTCGAATTTTTCACCGTTTTCAAAATGTGCCGGCATCGTGTGAACGCAGTCTAAAATGTTAATCTATCAGTGAAAGGCCAACTTAGATAGGAAAATTTAGTTTGGTAACATCACACATCTCTAAAGCCCAAAAATTAGAAAATGTCTGTAAGGGGTTTGTATGGGAATCGGAAATTCCACGTTCCATTCTGGTCTATGATTTATAAGGCATTAAAGTTCACATTGCAAGTTTCAGAAATAGAATTTTAATTTCAATAGCAGGTAGGGTATGGACCAGAATGGAATGAGGAATCCTTGTTCCTAAACACCCCTTACCAACATTTTCCTAATTTCTGGGTCAAAATGATGAATGATTTTACCAAACAAAATTTTCTCATCTAAGTTAGCCTTTGACTGATAGAATAACACCTTAATTTTGAATATCGGTCACATACTTTTTACTCCATAGCCCGCCAAATGCTAGCCTGATAACCAGACCCAAGTTCAAACAACTAGTTCTTTTCTAGTGAGTTGTGAGGTCAGGCCTCCAAGGTCACCGGAGTTTGACCTCACTCGACCAAGCTTAACTTCAGTCAACTGACGAAGACTGTATAAGCCACTCGGTCACTCAACCCGCATCTTAAAATACTGTTTACATAAATCACCTGTCAATTCCTCTAATGAAAGGTCTTTCATGGAAATCTTAGATCTCGTTCTGGATGCAATGATTTCTTCTTCCGTTTCATCAAGGAACTGTGAAATAAACAAAGTAAAAATATAATGGAAATTTGGCAGTGATTTTGGGTCGCTTTGAAGCATTCTCGAAATGATTTTCTCAAGGTCCCTTGTAAAGTCTGAACTGAGTAGTTTAATTCAGCCACAAAAACTTCTAAAAATAATTTAGCATGTTGCCTATTCAATCAGATATTGCAGGATATCATTGCTTTGATATTTAGCGAGTGAAACAGCGTGTGCTTTTGACATACCTGGTTTCAAATTGTGAAATCCGTTTAAAGTAACTGACTCTTCATACTCTTGCATATGTCTTACTTAACTAACACATATAACTGAATTTGCAAAGTGCTTAAACAGTGGTGGAAAGACTATTTGCCTTCCTGAGAAGGAACTTCAAACTGGAATTCTTCCTTCCGATGTTTTATCAATTTTCCGTGTTTTCGGATTCAGTTGGATTGCAATATTGTGCACAATGTAGTTGACAATCTATAAAGAACTGGAATTACTCTTAAAAAAGCTTTTGTGGATTACAAAACTGTAATTGAAACGACAAAATCCAAACATTGATTTTCTTTTATTCTTTTCCCATCCTTTATTCCTTCCTGTCATCTTTATACTTTCAATCTTTGTTTTATTTGTCATCCTATCTTCTTTCCATCCTTCATTCTTCCTCCTTTCCTATTCCTTTCTTTTCGCATTCCTTCCATTTGTTCTTTCCCCTACATTGTTTCCTAACTTCTGTTCCACTTTCTCTCTTCCCACCCTTATTCTTCCTTCCAAGCAAACAAGCTTCCTGAGAAACTGCTTCACCACTTTACAAACTTTTTCCACTCTGTTTTTCAATCTTCTTAAATCATTTGTATAAGAACGCGCTTTATTTGCCAGGCTCAAGTAAAAGGTGCTTAACTGGTCACAATTCAACCAGGAGGCTCTTAATCCACAGTTTCCTTTCTGCAGGTTTTACTGTACAGTAAACATATATAAATACTGTATGATGGGACAAAGAATGAAAAGAAACAATACCTTTGGTTTGCCTGCAGACAATGGCGTACCAGGCACTTTGAAAATAGGCTCTCCATCTTCATTGAGGTCTGTTAGCGTACCTTCAGAAAATATGGCAAGAACTAATTCAACTTTTTCAGGCTCATAATTAGACTGACTATATGTCCGTAGTTATCGTTACTGAAAATGCCGAAATGTTTTTACAATGGCCTAAATCTGCAGCAGGAACCGGCAATCGATAGATTGCTTTGGTTCCCTATTTTGCTGGTTCAGTAAATATATTTCTTATTTTCTAATTCACCACTTCGTGGTGGAAACGAAAATAAACTATTTACCATTCAATTTTCCGGAGAACTGAGACAAAATAGAGACGTTTATCGGTGAATTGGCGAGCTCGTCATACACAGCGCAAAAAAACCAATTTAATAACCAACACAACTGCAATCAGCGATCAGATATACCCTTCAAATAATTCTACTGTGTACCTGTTCCTTCAGAAAACAATTGCTAGAAAATTCTGTCCTGGGAACATTAACTTGGCTGTGTATGAGCTTAGGCCAAGATGGATAACTGTCTGGTTACTCTCATTTACATCGGTGCATTCAAAGAGAGTGACGCAAGCATTCGTGCGTTGAACACACAAGGGAAAAGGAGAAAAGGCAAAATATCATTTCAAAACAATAGAATCCTAAAAAAACCATAGCAAATGTATAATACAAGTGCTGATGCATTTGCCATCCAAAATCGGTAGAAAATACATCACGGGAAAATATTAAAAGAGCGTCCGCTAAAGAGCTTTCAGTTTTTTTTTCCAGTTTCAGTTTCATATATTTTAAATACCACTACATACACTTTATGAATTTAAGCTAAACAGACAAATAACTAAACTACACAAATATAAGATACAGAAAATTGATACATCAGAAAAGTGAATAATAATAATAATAATAATAATAATAATAATAATAATAATAATAATAATAATAATAATAATAATAATAATAATAATAATAATAATAATAATAATAATAATAATAATACAATATACAGTACATTGAACAAAACAAAGAAAAACGATAAATTGTATGGAGGGAATTACTTAAAGGAGGTACTCTAAGTAATCAGACTAATCCAGGAGAGAGCACCCCCTGTAAACTAGCAGACTAGCATAATTGAGCAGCCTTGGCAAAATATCAAAACCTCCAGGATACTCACTTTGTTCAATCTCCAACTCTTTAATGGTCGATAATCGTGAATCTGGAGTCCTTGGTAATGATGGAGATGGTTGGTCACTGAAATTTAAATAAAGACCATGGACTGGTCAAGAAATTGAAGGTATCTTGAAACACTTCTTACGTTTACTAAGCTAATCTAAAAACTCAGCACGGGCAAATTTTGCAAAATAGAAGTGCAAGACCTTTGAACGACAAACGTGATTTGCCTTTCTGAACAATAGACTTCACACCTCTGAGTGCACTCAATCAAATCAAGATAAAGAGACAAAGCAAAATATTATGGTTGCCTGCGTTGAAATTGTGAAATCCATTCTTGAGGCTATCAAATCGCTTGGTTTTAACAGCATTGTATTCTTTATTTCAAACTTCTCACTTGATCCTTTGCTTCATAAAGCTCCTTTTACATCAAGCAATCTCTACAAGTTGCAACGTTCAATAGATTTTTTCGCAATTTGGAGAAGGTAACTGAGGAGAGTGCGGCTTATTCGGACACCCTTGGCAACAGTGCGATCGCAGACAAACTTCTTGATACAGTATTCTTTTTCGTGAAAAATTAGTGCTATGTATTTTTATTTCCCCCACCCCCTAATCAATGTTTGTTGGCATTTTTGTGGTTTTGTACTTGATTATGACACTATTTTCAGGTCACTATAACTTTCTCGTGTAATAACGGGAACGACAGTGTATACACATTTGGAACACACCGTTCTTCTTACTATTAGTAAGAATTTAATCCAACAACAAAAATTTGCAAACTATTTTGAGATCAAAGGAAAATGTCTTGCTCGTGTAGTAACGGGAACGGTGTTTACACATTTGGTACACACCGTTCCTCTTACTATATTAGTAAGAATTTAATCCAACAACAAAAATTTGCAAACTATTTTGAGATCAAAGGAAAATGTCTTGCTCGTGTAGTAACGGGAACGGTGTTTACACATTTGGTACACACCGTTCCTCTTACTATATTAGTAAGAATTTAATCCAACAACAAAAATTTGCAAACTATTTTGAGATCAAAGGAAAATAACTTTCTCGTATAGTAACGGGAATAGTGTATACACATTTGGTACACAACGTTTCTCTAACTATATTAGCAATTTATTAGGGCTGTACTTTTTAAGGGAATATCCTAGGATTGGGGCCTTATGTTTGCTAAAAATTCAGAAAATGCCCAGTTTAGGAAAAACAACAATATTCCAGAGCTGCAAAAAGTATCAGAACCTGGGAACTAGGTTCCCAGAAAATTTTCAGCCAGAAAATTTTTCAGGAAAAGCTTGCTCACATAAGGAGAAAATGATTGTTTTTTACAATTTCTTAGAAAATGTTCTTAGTTCTTAGTTTTAGCCAAATTTTGGCAAGACTGAATTGATCAACAGACAACCTACTTGTGCATTTTGATTTCTGAAGATGCTTCATGACTGATTCTACAATTTTGGTAAAATTGTGCAACAAAATTTTCCAATAAATATACAGTACTGTACATGTTTTACCACATGGCAAATAATTTACACGAAAATTTCTTAGTTTGATGTCTTATAGAGCATACTTGATTTAATTGCACAATTCCACATGGATTTTATGATTTTATATATCCAAAAACTCTAGCTTGGTCAGCATGTCCTTTGGACATTTTCAGCATATCTTGGCCAGCAGAGATGTCTTGTATTTTGCACAACATGATTTGACTTCACAGAAAATCTTTCCCGGTTTACCAGGTTCCCAGAAAGGAAAATATTTTTTGCAGCTCTGCAATATTCCTTGATTTTGGAGTGCAAACACTTGTCAGAAATCAGTGATAGGGTCTCATAATCCTGCTAAAATTCTGGGATTGAATTGGTACATGAAAGAAATTTCAACATGTCATGCCCCAATATAACACAAGAGCAAAGTGGCCCCGTCCTGGCAATGTATTGACCCTGGCTGTCAGATTCTACAGTACCATATCAAAATCAATTGAATGAATGAAATACCTGAACGGAGTTGGAATGCTTTCATCATCACTGTGAGTAATCTAAGATCACAAAACATCATCTTATGAGTCAATTGTGTTGATTAAAAAACACTGCAAGACAAGCAAAATGATTTCCATGCTTTTATCTTGTTTCCCTTATCATTTCTATACTGCTCTTTTCCTTGTGTCCCATTTTGTGTATGATCAGATCTAAATACAGATCATTTCGCCTTTATGACGAATGTAGCACTAATACCAGTATAGTGAGATCCCACTTAATTCCATAGAAACTCCTGGTATTTATCTTGAGATACACTTTTTGACCCTTTTGTTTAGTTTACTTCTTTACTTATTTTTCTTTCTTACTTCTTAGAATTGTAACAAGTTGAAAAATGTAAGTACCATTCATAGCCAGAACTCAGTGACCTTGTGTCTTTTTTGGCTATGGATGGTAGGTGCATTTAGTTGCATCAAAAATATTGAGTTAGTCTTTAAGATGTATAAAAAAAGATCCCACCTCACTGGAGGTTGAATCTCAGCTAGGTTAAGGTGAAATTTATCCATATCAACAAAGCATGACCAATATAGTAAGGCGAGTTGAATTCATTCGTTGATTCAACAAAACATGCCAATCAGATGTTCTCAAGACTTAACATGAATGGAGAATGAGAAAACCGTCTCGCAGTATTTTGGGGATTTAAAATTAATGTAGTTATGACATGCTACACAAGCTAATATTCAACTCAAGGGCTGGTTTCTTGCCAACAGCTGCATTATTATAATCATACAACACTTGATGCCTCAAAACGGAGAAGCTTCTCTTGTATTCTCAAACATTACCTCTGAGGTTGAATTTTTGCTTTCAAAAGTTTCATATCTTCGAGAAAAATTTACAAACCATGCTTTCATTTTCAGGATCATACTCTTCATCTTCAGAATCTTCTGTTTCAAATTCTGCATCAAATATCTGAAATAACAAAATGAAATTTAAAACCATATTTTGTAGAGAAGATACTGACAAACAATAGACTTTGACAGATGAAAGAAGCAAATGAATTCAGGGGTGGATTCAGCCCAAAGTTGAAGGAAGCACAGCCTGCACAGAGGGCACCCAAAGCATAAAAGTGTGTAAAAAGT
Organism: Aurelia sp. 3 sensu Dawson et al. (2005); assembly: GCA_964020215.1. Taxonomy (NCBI): domain Eukaryota; kingdom Metazoa; phylum Cnidaria; class Scyphozoa; order Semaeostomeae; family Ulmaridae; genus Aurelia; species Aurelia sp. 3 sensu Dawson et al. (2005). Next base: position 2,796,247 of record OZ026580.1, read on the forward strand.
TCTGGGCTCCTGACTGAGAAAATTCATTCTACTAAATAACGTTTTGATATTTACGTTTGCCTCACATTCAGATCAAACACTGTTAAAAGACTGTTATAAGGTCATAACAAAGGATGCAGTTCTCACCAAAAAGGGGGTGCCAAGCTGAGTTTTCATTGTTAAGGGAGGGGCAGTTGCCCCCACTTGCCCCCCCCCTGAAATCTGCCACTGAATGAATTTAGGCAATGGACTCAAACATCTGTACTTGGCTTTAAATCACCTCATGACCTCCTGCATTGATAAGACCTTGTGCAGAAAGCTTGCTGCAAACATGAAATAGCTGCACCAAACAGTACTGCTAAACTTAGCAGCAACATGACCATATTTAGGTCAGCTATATTACTGCTAAGGTAGCATTAATTTAAGAGGCAACAACAGCACATGATTCCTTGCACTGCTTTCTAAATCTTGTACCGTTTAAAGTATGTTTACCTTAATGCAAAAGTACTGCAAATTAGAGCTAATTAGCATATTTTTGGAAAAATTACTGTTAGGGTGCTGTGGCTTGAAGGTGTTCCGGAGCCGTGCTGTAATCCTCTGACATTGCAGCCAGAACAGTCAGGTGGAGTGGGTTCAATACACGGTAGGACCCCACCACTTGAGCGTCATTACAAGGGGTTGCAGACTTGTTTAGCACTTTGCTACTTCTGCAATCCCAGCGCTTAGCGCTGAAAAACGCAACTTCACCTCAGGGTTAGGTTTTCCTACTGTCGGAGTACTGCTAAACAATTGAAGAATGGCCATAATACTGCCAAACTATAGCCTGACTGCTTCGTACGGGTATACACTGATGCTTAGGTGCCATTAACCAATGGCTTACTTGTGGTTCCTTCTGTGTGATCCCTTTATTCTGCTTCCATCTGGATCTTGTCAGTCTTGTCCCCTGAAAAAACATATCATCTGTACAAATATGTACAAGTAGCATACAGTGGTAAAACCAAGGATACAGAAGTAGATTGCTTAATCAGCTTTCCAAACATTATCATTTGTTTTTCTAACAGTGTTATCATTAAGGAAAGAACCAATGTATCAAAAGTGCTGCACAGGTAGAATATGTTGATTCCTATAGTTTTTTCTGGGCCTTCACTCCATAGAATAATGTATGTATGTATAAAAGTATGTAAAATTCTGCCATACAGTGTAAAAAAGGATATACAGTATTATAGAATTAGGGGGAAAAATCTAATCACAAGTGTACAATGTAATATAAATATAAAAGTTAAAAATGCAATATAAAACACCCCCAGTTCAAAATGGCAAGGGTGGCATTAAAAGGTTGTGCAATCATGTTTCGATAATGGTCCCCCAGGGGTGTCTTTGAAATGAAAGTTAATTCATAAAAGAAAAGAAGAAACAATACAATATTTAATTCTCAAAAGGTGAGAGAAATGTAGCATTTTGAATATTGTTGATGGGTAGTCCTCCTACAGCTTTCAGAATTCTAATATATCATACATAGGGCTATTTTCTTGCTTTTTGAGACTTTTAAAGAATTTGTCGTTGATCTCAATGCATGAAGCTGTTGAAATTCTTAGAAGATTTTATGTCAACTGTAACAGATATTTGATAAATATCATACTACTTGATGCCTAGATGCCATACCTTCAACAAGAATAAAAATCACAGCAAAATTTGTTGCAGTGCAGGCCTCACACATATCGATGTGGCTTTCCTGCTAGAGAATTTAAGTCCAGAAAAATTTACAGTCTTTCATACGGCTCAAGAATTATCATATGATGTAAAGAATTCTTGTCATGTTAACCTGCGCAAGGCCTGTCCTGTGCTTAGCATATCCAAATATCAAAGATTCACAAAAATTGTCCTTAAAGGGGCAGGGTCACCTGATGTAAACAAACTTCTATCGAAACAATGATTTTTCAGGATTTTTGATAGTTCGTATGACAGAGATTTTCCACTTCTTTTCTCAAGATATAGGTGTTATTTTGAAGATGGACTCTTGAATTTTCTAGAGAGTTAAACCAAACATTCATACGTTGTAGGATTGCAGACATATTGGTGGATTATTAGAAGTAACTTTATTGTGGATTCATCCCATCCACCAAAATCTGAGCGGAACACAATGGCCACATGTAGGCAACAATGTAGATCATAGAGATAACAGGTTTGTTAACGGTTACGAGACCCTGCACCTTTAACTCTTCTGAAGTGGAAAAGAAAGGTTAGAACTGATATGCAGGCCCATAGGAAGTGGGGGGCAGGTAGGGCTCAAGCCCCCCCACCAATAATTTTGAAAATAATGGGCTACCTCAACATTAGCATTACATATTGTTCTCTTTTGTTTTGAGAACAATTATTGCTCCCCCCAATCAACAGCTGCTTCCTACGGCCATGCTGATGTATGAAATGACAATGAAATATCTTACATGATCAAAGGTACTTGAAGATTCAACATTAGCTTCTGGTGCATCTAGGGCAACTCTCTGAGCAAATTCAAGCAACATCTTATCTGTCAGTAGATGCTATGAAAAAGACAAAAACACATCATCATTTGAAAAACTTTTTTGAGGCTCTGCAGAAGACCTTATCTAAACACATCACCCAACATAAAGTATGCACATTTTGCACTCTTCTGAATTTTTCATTTTAAGTTTTTCTGTCTGAGAGATAAAATGTGAATTAAAGAAAGAATGCCGTACATGTAAAATGCTTTTGACATTGGTAGCAGACAAATTGGTCTTGGCAGCATTTGTAGCAATTTTCTCAGCAAGCTCATTGGCAACAGAAGACAATACAGAATCTTTGGGTTCATCTGTGGAATCATCATCGATGTCCCTAAAATGAAATAAAAGATAAATCAATCAGACACAAAAAGAATTTGATGTTTTACATGCAATTTGAATATAACGTAAGTCTGTAAGGAACATTGATGTGCTGATGTATCAATTTCAACCAAGCAAAGGTGACTTTATCGTTGCACAAGGCAGAGTGGAAACTGCATGCTCATACATAAAAAGTCATAACTTTCCGCACATTCGCTCTGTGCAACATATCTCAAAGTATGATAACACTTGATATTTCCTTCAAAAGACTTTGAAGCTGGAGCATCGGGTAACTTTGCAGGAAATTTAGAGACACTAACAGATACAGTACAGAATTTTACACATGTGGCCAAATTTTGTGTAACTTAAATTTTGCTGCATGTCCAACTGATTTTGACCCAGTGTGCATTCCAATGCCCTCCCGCCACATTTATGTGGTGAACCCGTATGAAGGAAAATTACCCGCCACTGGCTTTTAGCATGGAATTTATACTGTTTCAGCTGCTGGAAACTTGAATTAGTTAGTGAACTTGAACTTTTGGCATAAATCTTTATGCTACCTAATTACTGGTGGCGTAAATATGTGGAGAACAAAATTTACGGAATGCAGACTGGATTTTGACCATGTTTTGACAGTCAAAAACATACTGAAGGGTTTATCCTGAATACATCAGGATTCATCCTGATGCCTTTTGAAATTAGCCACTCAGGACACTCCTTGCCTTGTTGAGCTTACCTAATTAATGTTCCTTTTTTGGTGTTTTGAACATATACAAACCAAATAGACCACTCTGTAGCATAAAGAAGCATTCTCCTATCCTTACAATTCAGTATCCTCGTCTTCCAACAAATCTTCCATCAATCCTTCCATGACTCTTGGCTTCTTCTTTGGTCTTGCCACTTCTTCATCTTCTGAGAAATGTTTTGATGGCCTAACGAGAGTAGGCCAATTCATCTTCCCTTTCTTTGGGCTCTTCTTGTTTCTGCTCTTTTTGATGCCATTACCAGAAGTCCCCGCCTCTTGTTTGGGCGAGTCACCTTCGTCATTCATCTCTGAATCCCTTTTCACGCAAATTTAACTCTTCCTGCGCATTTGCCATCCATTTTTCGTCAATTTATTGGAGGTACTCCTAAAATTCCAGATTTCCACAGCAACTTCAGTTTTTAACTTAAAGACAACAACAACAACATCAACTCGCGCGTTTTCCTGATGCATGCAGAACGATTTTGATTGGTTTATTTCAAAGCATCTGCCGTCAAAGAAATGGTCGTCGCTGATTGGTTTATTTCGACTACCCTACATTTTCGAAGGCTGTAAACTCTGTTTTCAGAGTCTGTCCAAAAATTTTCTCATCAACGAAAATTCGGTCCACGACAGAGCTTGGATAGTTCGAATCCAGGTTGGTCCGACTTCTGAATGTTTTGGCAAAGGTCGGTCCATGACGACACAGTGATCGTGAGAGTCGTTCTAAGCCAAAGAAGAGCATGGCATCTTAAAAAATTTCCCAGACATACAGTCGTGGAAGCACCCAAATCTAAGCAAGCAATTACTGGATTGTGAGGGCTCTAAGACAAAGCAAAAGGTAATTTTTTGCCATAAGATCGGCGCAAAGCTTTTGCAAATACTCAAAAGCTTCCAGTCTAGTACTGGGGTGTCGGTAGTGGCAGGGCCACTGAGAGGGGAGCAGTGCACGATTTGTCCCCAGGGTCTCAGGGTCTAGAGGGCCTCGTATTTGAAGACGCTTGAACATTTCGACTGCAGGAAATTTTCTAAAATGCATTTTAGGTCATTCTAAGCTAATCTAAAGAGTTGGATCGCAATGCTTTTCTGCTCGCTAGCTCGCAGTTTCGTTCCACACTTTGCCCAGTTTTGTTCCTCCAAAGCTTCTCGGCGGCCCTTGCGTCGGTGGTGGTAATTGAATGGCGTTGGGAATCGGACACTACTGAATGAATCCCAAAAAGGAAATGAAAATTGGTTATCCATCAAATGTTATCCACCAAAGGCTGTTCAACTAAACGCTAGTATTGTAGATACTAAAAATCACGAGAGAATGCCTTGCTAAAGGCAAAAACATGCTAAAACCAGTCGCCGTCGTTGCGCTTGGCGGCGAAGAAGTGATTGTACAGAAGATCACGCCATAACAAAACGTCATAACAAAAGCTGCTATGCGAGCCATTGCTTTTCAATTTAAGAGTTAAAGATTAAAGCTATATGATGAACAAAATAGCCAGTAAAATGAAGCAGAAGTATACATAGAAAGGAATTTTGTTTGCATATGCTGCATTGTGAACTTACAGTCCGAAAACCACCGCCTTGCCTGGCAGGAAAAACGTCCACTGCAATGCAAAACAGGCGAAGTTGAATAAAAAAACTTTGAGAAAATATGTCAGAGACTGTTCTTTTCACTCTGAAAGCGATTTTAGCTTTGTTTGCGATTAATTTTTCTTGGGAAAAATTTGTTTCTCTGAGCCAAAGAGAGTTGCGTTTACTTGAAATTTATCCTGAAGTTGCCAGATTATGAAAAAACCTGTTGCAAAATGGCAAGAATTCTTTCTTAGGACCGGCCAACATGGGATCAGGAAAGGTGTTCTAAGCCAAAGTAGAGGGCGTGTCTTCAAAAATTTTCCTGGGGGCTTTGAGCCCAGACCCCCTCATTTTAGCAACCCTCAGTTAATCCACACTGCTTGTATCAAACTTCCTAATGAGTATGAACAGCCAAAACGCTCAGTCGGTCCAAAAACTTTTAGTCGGTCCAACACATGCTGACACCCCCCCCCCAAACAAAATTTGTATGTGCGCCCCTGACCTCTTTCAACGTACCAGCTGGTGGCATGAGTACCAGAGTCAGGGTAACTTGCTAGGTGGGCAATTGCCCCGGTGGGTGCAATGTTAATGAAAATATGACACCAGGTTCATCCATGATTTCGCTGAGCAAGGGGTATATTTGAAGCAGAATCCTAGGACCTAGAATCAAGAAAGAAGAGGTATTTTCCTTTAGGAAATATCTCAAAAAATAGTTAAATGCTACTGGGAGACCCTAGAATATAGTCAATTTCACCTGGCCCAAGTTTGATATCCTTAGTTTTACAGGATTCTGCTGTTTTCCATCGTAAAGAGATATCAGTGTTTTAAGTGAATGGCCGTAAAGTGCAAAAATCCCAAAAGTTTCACTCAGAACTGGTATTTGTATGGTTACAATCACTTGAAGGTTCAATAATACTCCTTTGAAAGGGGGTTTACCTTACCTTCGAAAATTTCTTGTGATAAGGGGTTTATTTGCCAACTGAAAAGTCAGAGAAAAGGGTATCCTTTCACTACGGCATGCGTCCACCGGGGTAATTGCCTTTAGTCCATTCTATATAATATCTATTGTTTTACCTTTTCAAACCCTTTCAGGTCCCTTTTAATTCTTCAAACAACCTTGTTTTGAAATGCTTGAGAGGGCACAGGTAGTGAACTTTGAGGATTGTTATGGAACTTATGAGTAATTCGTCAGAACCTTACGTGCATCCGTTTATTGGAATCAGATAAGTGGTTTGAAAGCTTTAGAGCTTCAAACGTCTATCACATTCCTCACTGACGACCCCGCTGGACATTAAAAATGGAGTGGGGAAGTTCTGAAATTATGCATTTTCAACGGGGATTAGAAACACGTTGTTGTTGGGGAGAGGAAATTTTCAGATATAACCATGATGGAACTTGTATACTTTTGACAGGAAAGTAGAGATTTCAACGGGGAAACAACAGAAAATATAGCGAGGAAAGTTGTCAATTTCAAACTTAGCGGGGAAATGAATTTCTTGGTCACGAGCTACATCCCACACAGCTTCCTAAAAGCAAATGTTATGAACACAAGCATCAAGAAGCAACTGAAAGGCTCAGCTATTTTTCGAGATGTTGCTTGGCTGGTTTAATGTAGAATGTATGCCTACTGTCCAAAAAACATAGTTTCAAAAATATGGAAATTCCGGAAATTCGTTCTTTTCTCGGACTTTTCCTTCGTCTTCCAGTTAATGTTTTTGGAAGATGTGAAAAAACTGAATTCCGAATTTTATTCGGAGCACGAAATTTGAAAAAGGGACAAATCATTTTTTTCATTTTGAAAAATCATCTTGCAAACAAATAATTTCTAAGGCGACTTCAAATCCATCGGTACGTTGAGTTTTCACAAAATTTTGACTGGAAAATGGTGGCTATGATTTCATTCTCAAAATAAGGAATCAGCATCTCAAAAAATAGCTAAGCGTTTCAACTTAAGTGTGAAGCAAAGCACTTGACAATAGCTGTTAATTTCAGGGAGCTAGTTACGATATAGCTCGTGAAGTTTTTTTGAGCCACACAGTGAACTGTTTTTAAATCACCCGTCATCGCTTTTGAAAATGCTGGTAGTCTTTTGATAAAACGTATGAAGACTATTGCAATTTGACGTACAGATTTCAATAAACCATAAAACTCCAAAATGCAAATTTCAATTTCATTGTTTCGTGCGATTTCAATGCCAAATGCTCTTTGGATGGCTGGAAAAGAATCAGAAGTTTGTATTTGAGAAAGATCAAGAAATATGAACGAGTGTCTTTCAAAGGCCTTATTTTGTACGACATTATCTGTCAATAATCGGTTATTCGAGATTTTTTCATCATCATCATCATCATTAGAACGAGATGAACAGTTTTCGAATGGCCTAAAAACAAAAATGAATCAGCCACGGCAAAGTAATCAGAAGACCAAAACAGAGAAAGCACATTCACAAAACAAGGGAAATGTTATGCTTGTTGACAGTTTAACAGAAGTCTCCCCTGATTTAAAACCAAGCGATTTCGAGAAATCTGGAACAAACTTAGCTGGAGAGCAGAAATCGAATTCGAGCAACAACTGGCAAAGCACGACGGGATTGGCCTCGTTTCAAACACCGGATTCAACTGGCCTACCGGAAGTTGAGGAATGAAGTGAAAAATGCTACTTCCTTGCTGCTCGCAAAGAAAAATCAGAAGATGGAATGATAGTGAGACTTTACTTCATTGGAAGAAAACAGCAGAACATAACTTTGAATATAAGAGTAACAGTGTCACGTTTGTTTCAATACCCTTGTCTTGTATACGAAAGGTAAATAGAGAAGAGCTAAATCAAATGCCAACATTGTTTGTATATGCTAGATACCTAAAGCTCCGTTCACACTGCTTCGTTTTTGTAAAAATACGGAGAGGAAAACGTCAGTGTCGTGAAAATGTTCAGACTGATTCATTCGTAAAAAACGCAACAAAATCGGAGGTTTTCGGAAACGCTATCAAAACTGGATATTCACGAAAACGGAGGTTTTTGAAAAATGCACTTGATCATTGTAAACGCACAGAAAACGAGCTTCAAAAAAACGGAGCAATGTGAAAACAAAATGGATATTCTTCGCTGCGATTTTGTTATTAGGGGGATCAATGTGGACAGACAAGAACGAATGTTTTTCCCTCCGTTTTTGTACAAAATTGGGGCAGTGTGAATGGTTTGGTGTGATGCAACAAAAATGGATAGAAGACGGAGCAGCGTGAAGGATGCTCTTCAGCTTTGTCTACTTCAAGGGTTTGTGCAACGTTGAAAGCCTGTATTTGCAAAAGAGCAAAACATCCAAAAAATACCCATTCAAATCGAAGTTGCAATCGCGCTGAGAACGTCTGAGTGCTTTCCCTCTTCTGTATGTAAGCAAGCCTGTTGACCACTGCACATTCCCTTCAAACAAAGATTTACATCACAGCGTCACCTTTGACAGTGCAAAACAGTATAACGCAACGGGTGAGCCAGAAAAAAGTTTCCACTTTCGAAAATTCATAGCAATAAGAATCCTTCACATATTTGAATGATTCGATTTCTAGTTAAAGGCCAAAAGATCAAAGTATTTTTGGTATGTAATTTTCTCAATGACTCACGAGTACTAGAAATGTAGGTAAATTCAACTTTATGAAATTTCATGGCTGCAAAATGACTGAAAAGGGCCTTAAATATTAATCAAATCATAAAGGAATCCTCGCACAGATGAATAAAGAAAATGGAGTTGTTCATGGGCGAGAGCTATCCACTGCACATTTATTGCCATGGAACTGAAAATCTTGGGTATTTTTTTGAAAATTTATGTCTTATATAACTCTTGAGAGAGAGATGAAACGCCCTTTGCGTGTCATACTATTTGATCAATGTTTTACGCCCTTTTTCAGTCATTTTGCAACCATGAAATTTTAATAAAATTGAATTTACCGGCGCTTCTATCTACTGCTGGCAAGACAGCGAGAAAAATCACAAAAATATTTCAATCTTTCAGCTTCTAACTAAAAGTTGAATCATTCAAATCTGTGAAGTACCCTTGATGCCATGAATTATCAAAAGTGTGAATATTTTACTGGCTCACCCGGTTCATAGTCTAAGATTAGGACCAAATTTCTCTGATATGTCTACCACACAGCGATGACCTTGAAACGCTTTTGTTTCTATTATCCTGTATGACTTTGCTATGTGCCCAAGGGTAACGCTTTCATATCAAAGCATTTGAAAGGTCGCGAATGTAGGGCTGATTTGAAAGTTACTGCAAGGGAATTTCTTGAGAAATCCCCTATTAAATCTTAACGGAATGGCCCATTTCAGTCAGGTGAATTTTGAAATTTATCTGAACATGTTCACTATTGAATAAATCACTTGACAATATTATTGCCCAGTGGCTTTTCAAACAGGGATTGTTCTCTTTCTACTCAGTGGCTCCCCCGCGGGGGACTAAGAGGATATTTCCCCCCAAATCCAAAAATTCGACAAAAATTGTCAAAGAAAAATGGCATAAAATTAGTTGGGTATACCTTTAGGTTAAAAAATTACGTAAAACCATCCCTTTGGGATTTTTCAGAGCTGACACCACCACTGTTTCTACTGGCCCTGTAGCTTGAGGTTTTTTAGCCTGGTTCCAGTGGGCGACAGTGCTAGACTTTACGGAGGCAGTGGATCCGAGGTATCTTTGTCGAAAATGATGTCATGAAACGAGGCTGTTGTTTCTTCCCAGCATTCCGCTGAGCACTTCAGTAAACCATTCTGGTGTCCAACAAAAACAGACAACGGTTAACTTGGTAATTTCAATCCAAACCACTAATAGCGAAAATAGTGTTTACAAAAACATCATGCAAAATTAATAAGAAATCGTAAATTCTTTGCTTTTTATCCCCAATCACTTAGTTTGCTAATCAAAAATAAGTAAACAGAAACAGCTTTCCCTGAAAAACAAAGTAAATAACAAAGTTTACTTTCACGAAGATTATATACCATTAATTATTTAAAAAAAATTTACTCTGAATTCTGAATGACCTTTTCTAACATGGTGTTTTGACTTTGGAGTCTTTTACTACAAGGGGGATTCATACTTCCAAAATGCAGGGCCGTAGGTAACCTCACTCCATGAAAGGTCCTCAAACGCTCAAATTATTGAATTGAATTTATGTTGTTGTTGTTGCTGCAGTGATGGCCTGATTTCCCAACGGTTCTCAAAACGAAGAAAAATTCCCTTCTGGGCACAGATCTGTTCCCCGACCAATCAGAATGGAAGATGACAAATAACGTCATCGGATTGGCTGATTTTTTTCAGTGTAAACTTCCCGCCAAAGGCAACCAAAAGCGCGTTCGCACTCCAGGAAGATTGCTTTTTTCGGCGTTTTAGGGTGGGTGGTTTTTAGAAAAACTGCAGGTGATTTAGGCAATGCATTCACTTCGGAGAGGACAAGACAAAGTCTATACTCTTTGGCAGGAAAAATAAGCGATCTGGCAGCAAGGGGCTTGACATCAGAAGAGGTGACATCAAGATCAAACAATACACCTCAGTGACGTATCTGGGTTGTGTCCTGGATGAGAGCCTGTCTGGTGAGTCAATGGCAACCAGGACCCTGAGTAAAATCAATAGCAGACTAAGGTTCCTCTATAGAAAACAAAACTTTCTTGATTTCTCTCTCCGTAGGTTACTTGCAAATGCACTGATTCAGCCCCACTTTGACTATGCATGCAGTGCTTGGTTTCCAATGCTAAATAAAAGGTTAACCAAAAAGATTCAAACAGCTCAAAATAAATGTATCAGATTCTGTTTAAATCTGAATAATAGAGCACATGTAGGAATCACAGAATTCAAAGATATGAATTGGCTCCCCACAAAAGAAAGATTTGAACAATGCACTGCTACAAATGTTTTCAAGTTTTTTGATAATTCAGCCCCTCCCTATATGTCGGAGATGTTCTCACCAGTTTGCCAGGGACGGATCACTCGAAGATCTAAAAATGAACTAAATCTACCATTTCGAAAGACTAACACGGAGTAAAATGGTCTCTCCTACATATGACCCAAAATTTGGAACAGTCTACAGTCGGGCCTAAAATTTTCTAATAATGTCAACAACTTCAAGCATAAGATCAAGGATAAATTCTTTAATGATCTTCAGAATCGAGAAAATAGCCCATATATATATTATTAAATTTCTAAAAACTTTATCAGAAATTATCCATCAAATTATCAAAAATGCAACTTTACTGTCAACTTTTCAGCAACAAACATTGTTTTTTTTGTTCTTTTGTGAAAACTTTTCTTTCATTGACACCTCTGGGGGGCCATTATGGAAACAAGGTTGTATTGACCTTTTAATACCATCCCTGCCATTTTTAAACTGGGGGTGTTTTTAATCTACTTTTTGCCTTTAAAATTTTTATTATAGTATACATTTGTAAGTAGATTCTTCTTTTTCCTTTTAACTTTTGTATGATCTTTTAGTCCTCTTTTTAATGGCAAATTTTACATACATACATAGGCAATGTCCGTTTCTGGAAACATAAGGATATGAATCGTAGTTTGAGCGTCTATCAGTCTATCAATAGCGATAACTACGAATGTGCAATCAGTCTAGGCCGTAGGAGGCATCTTAAACTTGGGGCATGACACTTCAAGGGAATTTTTTCTTAAAGCTAAATGGATATTGGAAAGAGGTAACTTTTTCTGTAAATTTGAGTCTTTTAGACGCTTGTCACTAGGATTGCTGGAAACAACCCCGGTCACAAATATCTCAAAACTGTTACTTTATACCTTGGACTCTTGTTGGCTTTTTGCAACGATCAACAATACGACCCAAAAGACTACGTGAAAGCCAGGCTCATATTAGACTTGCTTCAAGTCTATTCCGTGGTATATCAGCACTGAGGAAAATAATCATCTCTGCAGGGGCGTAAACTATGACGAGGACGCTGCGAAGGAAAAACGAAGGACGTCGTAGTTTACGCCACCGCAGAAGTAATTATTTCCTCAGTGGAATATCATGGAATAGACTTGGAGTAAGTCTAGGCTCATAGTGACGAAGGCAGATTTTTTAGGAATTTCCTCCAAAATATCTCACTGCTGTTAAGCGATGCAGTAAATACTAATATCATGCTGATTGCATATCAAAGTCTTGCTTCCATCGGCAAACATCGAGATTAAAACTCAGAAGGAATATTTTAAAATCTTACCTCAAGAGCATAAAGCTAAATTCTACAAAGCTTTCATGTGATCATAGGAGGCTACTCGAAGCCCCGCCAGCTTCACTAAACAATTTTTAAGTACGTATAAATCCAACGGTAGGAGTTATACCCCCGTGGCGATAGTTTAGTTAGCTGGTAGTCATATTCTTGCAAAGACATCAATCAAGTGCACGTAAAACGGAGAAGATTAGAAAGTTATGACATTTTACAGAAATGAAGTGTAACAAATGATGAATTCGGAAATTGAACACGAAATCTTGATGCTTCATCAAATGTGACTGAGATAATACCTTCCGTGTCAAGATGTGTATAATGATGATGGAGATATGATTCCTTTAGCGTGGAAATTTCATGATGCCAATACCAATCTTCTATCATTATATTTTCTTGAAGGTAAACTTGAATCTTTTATGCATTATAGCAGATAAATTTACATTGCTAGAGGATTAAAGTGCATTCAAATGTGACATAAATTAATATTTTGATTAAAATACGACAATATCAAGTTTGATAGACATGCTTCGATATTCCACAATCTTCTTCAGTTTGCAGGCAAATCTGATAGAAATTTGATAGAAATTAATGAAAATTATCACAAACGGCAACAGATACACGAATTTTTCATGAGCAACTAAGAATCTAAGCCAGAATTGAAAGTTTCTGGAAATTATCAGATTTGAGCCGTCGGAATTTTCTTACGACTTTCTTCAGTGTTTTGTAGCAGCCTTCACATTTATTTCTAGACTGTGTCCTCACAAACATTTCAAAGTGGAGTCTTTTGAAGCCTTTTTAATATTCAGACTTCAACGTTCAAGGAATATGAAACAGGGAAGAGATGAAAATTAAAATGTGCAAAGGATTTCTTTCATTACAGTTTCTCTCAACTTAACAAACTTTTGTTCGTAAGCGTTTCCCTTGAATACGGAAGGATTTGCACGAAGTTTATCGAATTCGGAGAAGAAAATTCAAACCAATTTGTGAATACCGTATGAATTTTTAAGAACACGTCAAACACGTCAACATTGCGATTTCAAAACCTTAAGTAGGCCTGATTGCTCATACAAATCTAGCTTCAAATAGCATCGTGATGCTTGCAGCTACCGTAAAACAGAAACAAATATTCCTTCACTTTCGTTGTTGCCATTTAGCCTCACTACTTCAGTCCCAGTTTTCGTTTTGTTTATTAAGTTGGATGATGGCAATCCGCGATTTTTAGCCTATAAAGGTGCGAAATTACGACGAGTTTCATAACTACAGCAAACACCCGCGTATAAGGACCTAGTGATTAAGAACCTACAGGTTGAAACTCTGAAATTAGACCCTCAACATGTAAGAACCCATTAAGCCTGAAATTTGAAATAGGTTGTTATTCGTAGAGATCATCAAATTAGATCAAACCTCCAGTTGCTTTGTCATTGAGCCCAAACAGACTGATACTGCCATATGTGCATATGGCAAAAAACTCTAAAGATGCTATGAAAGCTTTTTATTGTATTCTGTAAAATTTCTGATTCTTTTCCGAACTAATGTTGTGAGTAAGGCCTCATGATTTCAGATACCTCTGAACTGACAGTAAATAATGGGCTTGAAGTTTCAATCTGAACAAAAAGAAATACCTGAAAACCCTGAATGGAGTAAGAACCAATTTAAGAACTTGAACAGCCTAATTTCCTACTAAATACTCAATATATAAGAACATAATCAGGCTGGCTTGCAAAATTGTAGGTTCTTATACGCGGGTTTTTACTGTATAGTTGCCATGTTCATGGCCCATGAAGGTGGTGACAACAGAAGCCCTCAAAGAGATCTCGAGCTCCGAGTCTTCAGGGCCTATTTTAATGGGCTTCAGGCTCCCAAAGGCTCTCCCTTGCATGCTTTCACTAAATCATTTGTTTCACTAAATTTGACCTAGCAATTATTATTTATTATCATACTTATTCTTTTGATAAATTCTTAACAATATCCTTTCGTTCGCGCAACGCGATAGTTGGCCATGCTGGTTTAAAAGTGTGCTGGCTGCAAGAAATCACTTATTTGATCGCTAATGACGTATGACTCGTCAATCAAAAGTAACTAATGATATTGTTCGAATCATGCCTCTTTTTAGCGGACATTTCCTACAACAGCACAAAGCTTTGGAGCAACACAAGCAAGTTTTGCAAAATTACATTAAATTCGAAAACTTTCGGACGGAAAAGTTTCGAAAAAACAACTTCGGACAAAAAACTTTCGGACCCTTTTCAAGTAGTTCGGACGAAAAACTTTTGGACAAAAACGACATTAAAAAACAAGCATGATACCAAAATAAATGTTAAAAATAATTGTGATTCTATCATAAATATCGACTTACAGTAGGTACATGGTGATCATCACATCTACAAGGACATCTTTAATGTAATTTTCTTTAGATTGAGCAATAGCAAGGGCAGATTTTGTAATACAATAGCATCAGTCGCTTTGGTTCACACCTCAATTCAAAGCGATTAGCGAATGCAGACAAAAGAAATTCTCTCAAGCAGAAATTGAAAACAAACGAAGACGCAAGGTTGCCCTGAAACCAGTACGGCGAACTCTCGTTTGGTGCGGGTGAAGGGAGGTTTTTAAGAGATGTAATGTGCTCATAATGAAAGAAGAAGGGTAAATCTAAAGTTCTGTCTGGGGCATTTTGTTTATTTGACTCAAAAACCGAGCAGAGGGCATTACAATTTTAGCACATTTATTGCTCAGATATACGCAGTCACTGCTCAGCTCCTGAATCAAGTAAACAAAATGCCCAAGACAGAACTTTAGATTTACCCTTCTTCTGTCGTTATAAGCACATACCTTCTCTTAAAAACCTCCCTTCGCCCGCACCAAACGAGAGTTTGCCGTACTGGTTTCAGGGCAACTTTGCGGCTTCGTTTGTTTTCAATTTCTGCTTGAGGGAATTTCTTTTGTCTGCATTCACTAATCGCTTTGAATTGAGGTGTGAACCAAAGCAACTGATGCTATTGTATTACAAAATCTGCCCTTGTTTTGAGCAATGGTAAAAGCAGCTGTAAACCAAATTAAAAGGTGCTGCCATACCTGAACTATTTTCAAGAAACGTTTCAAGGAACCAAAGTTTCTGATAAAAAAATCAAGAAACCTAAGAACTACTGGCAAACATTGATTAATTAAAATCTTATGTTACGTTTCTTTCTGCTTGTTTATTTCCAATGAATTTAAAACGAAAAAACTTTCGGACATCACCAGATTTCGGACAAATAAACTTTCGGGCAAAATTTTGTCCGAAAGTTTGATTATCCGAAAGTTTTCGATTCTAAAGTAGCTTTATTAAGCTTTAGTTATCTTTCCCACTTCAAAATGAGTTTTATTTTGTTGAAATTGATTAACGACTGCACAGCTCGGCAAATGTTGAAACTTCTTTTTTATTCGCAACGCCCGCTAGGCTGTAGCAGGTCCTCGTATCGTGGTCTACTGAATAACAATTATTGCCATGCAGTGGTTTAGTAATTAACACAGCTTCGATGAAATGAGAAAAGACAGTCTTGAATGCTGTTTGGATTCAAAAGTAACCTACAAAGTAAGAAATTCGGCCGTTTATATTTTTGGACACCTCGTATGAAAATTTCATGTCCGAAATGTTTTTGTAGTCAGAAATATTCAGTGGCCGAACTTTCTTGCAGCAGAGAAATATGTTCCACGAAAAGCTTTGCCTCTAGAGGAATATGCTGAGCCCGATGCTGAGAGTAAGACTTACTACCTCAGTCCCAGTCTATCAGTTTATCAAGGAGCGCAACTGCGACATGTAATCAGTCCAGCTTAGAGTGCCAATTAGCGAAAAATTATGTTTTCTCCAAGTGAATACTTAGCCTAGCTTCACAAGAATGCGCATTCAGAATTATACTTTCTATTCAATTTGAAGTCACTCATCCTTTTCAGCAGTGGTAGACTGACCGCCATTTATCCTGCCAGAAAGAGCAATCGAAAGACAAGACTAGAAACGTCAAAAGGCTTAAACAAGTACATTTCGAAGTAGACTATTTACCGAACGATGACTAAAGTCCTCGCCAAAGCCTGGCTTCTGAGAGTAAACAGTCAACTGAGCGTTTCCAAAGCAGTAAAAAATTGACTACTTTAAGCGGCAACGAGCTAGACTGTTTCGACGGCACAGTGAAAATTTAATCTGCCAGTTAATTCTGTGTATTTTCATTGACAATAAAACGTGGTTATTTATTTAAAATCATGATCAAAAGGGCAAATAACGGTGATGTAGACAGCAAGGCTTCGTGCTGGAGCAGATGTTGCTTCCTTGCAGCAATGGGAAACCTGACTCATGCAACTGAATTTGCAGTTGAAAATCTAATCTTGATCCATGAGCTGTTTCGATAAATGTTACAATGCTATATGTTACAGCCATAAAAAGGCCCTAAAAATGGTTGAAAAGCTCAGATTCCGAAAATGATCAAGAAATCAAAAACCTTGCATACTGAATCATAGTAAAGTAACTGGAAGTCATTGCTAGATATCAAAGTGAACGGAGGGTCCATGTGCAAATTTTTTAACGACATGGCCACCCAAACTGGATTTTTGGCCACCAGTTTCAGCTAATTGCCTGTGAACAAGAATAGCTCGACGAAGCGCCTCGCACATGCACAGAAAAGTACGTGAATGCATTTTTCTAAGGATGGACATTTAAGCTATAGTTACAAACAAATTTAACGGTGTGTTATCTTTCATCCCTTGAGAATTGCAGAGTTCGTAACGAGGTATCACTTTCTTTGTTGGTAATGCAGAGAGCTTGTGTCTTCAATTTCTAAGGCTGTGACTGCACAAAACAACAAGCGAGGATTTTCTGGAGATACATAACCGAAGCTATCACATTAAAGGGAACTGACATTCAAAGCTGGCCCGGGCCAGATTAAAAGTATAATCTATTGAATTTGATAACTTCGACACGAGAGCTTCATTGTGGAGCCAAAGAAACAATGGATAAGTAGGCGTTTTCTATAGCCTATCTATAGTGGCTATGAGATCATGATGAGATATAGCTATGTCTATGCTCTTTAAAGTAAATATGTCATGAGCCTGATTGGTTCACACGATATAATTCCCTCTATTGTTTATAACAAAGCACAGGATCGCTGCTGAATTTGAATTTTGAATGAAAATTCGTGGAGCAGAAATGAAATGTCACAAAAAAAATGAAATGCCACTCCACACTTCTTTGTTGTATTAACCAATTGCTAACGTGACATATGTCCTTTAAAGGGGCAGGGTCACGTAACCGTAAACAAACCTGTTATGATCTATATTATTGCCCACACGTGGCCATTGTGTTCCGCTCAGATTTTGGTGGATGGGGTGAATCCACAATAAAGTTACTTCTAATGTTTGGTTTATTTCTCTAGAAAATTCAAGAGTCCATCTTCAAAATAACACCTATATTTTGAGAAAGGTAGAGGAAAATCTCTGTGATATGGACTAACAAAAATCCTGAAAAATCATCGTTTCGAAAGAAGTTCGCTTACATTACGTGACATATGTCCTTGGTCCTGGTTTCTGAAGCGACAAAGCGATTTGCCATTCTTAACAACAGCCTTCACACTTCTCAATGCACTCAATTACATAAGAATCAACAGAGAAAACAGAGCATTACGGTTGGCTGTGTTAAAGGTGTGAAATCTAATATCCTTTGTTTTACAAACTTCACTCTAAACAAAGCAGCAAAATCTAGATGACAAACCAACATCAAGCAACATAGAGGATGTTGAAAATTGAGTGGCTACCTCACTTATCCTGCATGCAAAAACAAAGAATCATCATTTTTTTCTCGTTCGACAATGAATACACTGCTCCTGTATAACAAGAAAGGATAATGTTACAATAGGAGCTCATACTTTTGATTGACATCCAAGTATAAAGTGATTAACGATCGCGCAGACAAAGATAACTCTATTCCAGGTCGGGTCGGCCAAGTCATAAACAAAACCAAAGCAAGCAGCTAGCCTCACGACATAGTCCCAGATATCACAAAATAGCAACAACGACAACAACAACAATAACAACAACGACAACATTTCCTTTTTTGCTCAATCTGGGCCTTATGGACTTTGAGATAAATTTTTGAGACGGAGATGCACACGTTTTCGTGTGCCCTTTGGAACGAGGCTGTAGTGTAGTCTCGGAAGCGAGGCAAGTGACCCTTTGCAGTTGAACATCTGCCTCGGGGATCGCCTGCGCGCAGCCTCAACTCCTCCTCACGGGAAAAGGAGTCCCGTGAGGAGGAGTTGAGGCTGCGCGCAGGCTACCTCGGGGATTTTAATCGTTTGAATCAGGAGCTGTGCAGTGAGTGTTTCAATTAAACCAACAAAATGCGAGAATTGAATCGTTCACCAATCAGCTTCTGAACCAAGCAAATCAAATGCCCGAGGAAGATGTTTAGATACAACCTTTCTTCTTTCGATATTTGCTCATCTTTGCTCTTAAAAACCATTTCTAGACTGAACAACAAGCGAGTTGGCTAACTGTGTTTCAGAGCAACGTTTGCGCTTTCCTTTATTTCTTTTATGAGTTGGCCAACCATACCAGGAATATAATCCCCTTTGTCTGCAATTGCTAATCGCTTACATGGGTGCAGGAGACAAGGGAATCGAGGGTAGGGGCTGCAGCCCCTCTAACGATGGAAAAATTTGCGAAAATCGTCCATAATTGGGCAGGAGATCGGTTTTAAGTCGGGCATAATTTTCATAAACAATAGATCTTTCATCGGGCAACTCCCCCAAGTTTTAGCTCCCCCTACGCCCATGATCGCTTTGTACCAAGGTGTCTGTCAAATGCTGCGGATCCTACTGTAACATTATCTGTCCTTGAGTGGCTTCCTCACTAATGTTGCATGCGTGGAGTGAAGTTAGCTTTTGGCCATCGATAACAGCGCCTCAGTGCGCATCCATAGAACGACGGACAGGCATGGCATGCGTGCAAATTTAAAGCAGATATTTGGCAACGCTGTTTATTGGTCTTGAGAATACAAGAACCTGCTCGCTTATCTGACTCAGCTTGTTACAAGCGAGAACTGAAGGTTCAGAGCATAAATTATTTCAATATTTTGAAGCAACCATTTCTGGCAAAATTTCAGGATGCGGTTAACAATGCATTTTATTGAAGTTTACATTTTCTGGAAGCAAACTTATCATCGTGACCTAGAAGGCAGATGCTCTGAAGGTTAAAGTATTCGAATTTGTCAAAACAACCACATTTGGCAACATTTTTAGTGGAAGTTGCAGGATGTAGTTTGCAAAGAATTTCTCATAATACATCCCCTTTGAAATTACTGTATTATCTAAACTTGTTATCAGGGACAACAGATGCAGCTGATGTGAAATTTCAAAGCCACCACATTTCGCAGAGTTTTCTGGAGTGTTTCCAGGATATCGTTCGCAAAACATTTCTAGTAATCCATTCGTTTTAAATGTGAGTTCGAACAACTTGTTATCGAAGGTAGAATAGATGCTGCTTATATAAAGCATTTTAATATTTCAAAGCATTGGCAACGCCTTTGGTGAAGGTTGCAGGATATGGGATGAAGAACATTTCTTTTAGTTTTACATATCCCAGGTAGTCTTTAAAAAAATCAATTTCCTGTAATCATAAAGGCCTTGTCTTTGTTTTACAATTTCCAGGAGTGAAGCTGGGAAGCTGGCAGATGGATGCAGCACGGTGATGAGAAACTGGTCAAGGTGTTGTTCGTTAGCATTTTTACTGGTAAAGCAAATCCCACATGATCACTAAAAGAAAGAAACAGTAAAGAAATGGATCCCAAAAGCATTGACAATCTCAGAAGAAATATACTTTATTAGTATGTATGATTCATGACGACATATGAAGAAATAATCCCATATCATCACCGAATGAAATAGAAACTGAAGAAAAAGAATCCAAAGGGCATTGTACATTTTCTGATGAAATCTATTTTATGAAGATTTATGAAGAAATGAACCCAAAGAAAAAAAGCTGAAGGAATAAAGATATAAATCTCGAGAGAGCTGCAAAAATTTCTGCAGTAATACATTTTACGAATACTTTTGATTTATAAAGACTTATGAAGAAATGAATACAAAGAAATAAAAACTGGAGAAATAAATCCCAGGAGACAGTCGTTTGTCTACCCATGAAGAAAAAGTTTATTGGATTGTTTATGAAGAAGAAGATTCAAGTGTCTGGAATAATTTCAAGGAAGCATGAAGAAGATGCTTTGTACGGCCTTCAAGTAGTTAAAAAACATCGATAGGTTCTTTTGTGGAGGATGGATTCCAGAGAACTTTATACATGTTGCAATTTACAAACCTGATTTTTTTTCGGCAAAAATTCAAGAATTTTACTGATCCAAGAAAAAAGGCCAAACCATATTACAAGAAATCCTCGCAAGAGCAACAAAACCGTTCGTTCATACACAATCATACGTCTATATAATTCAATTCCTCGGGCCTAAAATAATTCACCGATTTCTCTTCGCAAAATTAAAGATTTTTACTGATCCATGAAAATGGCCAAAACAAGCTAAAAGGAAATCCTCGCAAGGGTGACGAAAATCATCGTTCATAAAATTCCACGGGCTAAAAATAACTGACTAGTATTTTCAGGCAAAACTCAAGATCTTTACTGATCCAGGAAAACTGGCCAAATCAAGCGACGGGTGATCTTTGCCAAAATCATTTCACCATACAACTTTAGGGGCTAAAGAAAACTCGGTGTGGTTTCGTCAGACGAAATTCAAGTTTTTTATTTATCAACAAATAATGGCCAAACCAAGCTACAAGAAAATCCTCGTTAGAGTTATATTGCTCTTTATCTACCTACTAATCGGAGCTGCTGTCTTTCAGCTATTAGAAAGAGCAAATCAGTTGAAAACAAAGAAAAGATACAATGAAGTTTTGAAAGGATTTATGCTGAAATATAATGTCACTTTGGTTGATATGAGTAGATTGGAAGAACTTATTTCACATAATGGTAAAAACAGTGCGTCTACAAATTGGAGTTATGGAAATGCTGTAGTTTTTGCGGGAACAACTCTCTTGACAGTTGGTAAGTTTAGTCATAGCCTGTGCACCCGGGAGGGGGGCTACTTGACCTAAATTTGTATGGGGATGTGCCCACGAAAAATCTTTTGTCACCCGGCTCCAGAATTTTCACCTTCAAATGATACCCGATTCCAGAAAAAATCGGTGAAAAGTATGCTGCAAAACACAAAAAACCGGACAAAATGATAATCTGATCAAACAGTTTCCCCTTTCGACACACTTTTACAATCGGCTCCAGAAAAATTGTCTTCCTTTGATACCCCTTTCTAGAAAAAATAGGTGAAAACGATACCCTGAAAAATGGCACATCCCCATCGGACAAATGTACTAAGTGCCCCCCTCCCCCGCAGCAAGGGCAAAGGTTTGCAAAACTAAGGCAAAAGTTTCCGAGAATACAAAGCAATTTGCATGTCAGAATAGTTGATTTCATATCTCTGAGTGCATTCAATCAAATCAAAATAAACAGAAAAAGCAAAGAGAAAAACATCATTGGCTGCATAGAATGAGCAATACCTATCTCTCGAGGCTACCAACTAGCATTGTCTTAATCAAAATTGTATTCTCTCAGTTTAAGGTTATCAATTCTCCTCGGGGAAGTCACTTGAGTTTCCAAAATACGGGGTTGTGCCATTCAAATTGTAAAAGTACCAAATCCGGGGAAATTTCTCTAAAGTATACCTATAAATCGGGAGATATTTTCTGAAGATCATGCCCATAATTTCGGAAATGCCAAAACAGCTCACTAATAAATGAATTTGTACAAAAAAACCATACCCATAAATCCGGCAAATGCAGAAAATTGGTGAAAACCATATCCATAAATCCGGACTCTATCACGAAGAAGGTACCCTAAAAAATGACACAACCGCGGACTATGGACAAGTTAAGTTACCCCCCCCAGGGGATTCTCCCTTTTGTATTAAAGATCGTATCGATCACTAAATATCTCTTACTTTTCAGGTTATGGCAATATCGTTCCAAAAACTACTGGAGGGAGAGCATTTTGCATCATATACGCATTGATCGGAATACCTATTGCTTGCCTGGCTTTGAAGTCTCTTGGGGAAAGAATTACGGTTTTCGAGGCATCATTGATAAAATCATTCTACAAGGTAGTTTACGGGCATGACCGTGTTCATGCAATTCACCTAAAAGCGAGCATCCTGAATTTCGCCATTACGATTATTGCGATATTATTACTTGCAGGAATGGCGAAACTAAAGCGAAATGAATGGTCTTTTTTTGAGTGTATATACTTCGTCTTTATCACTTTTACGACCATCGGTTTCGGTGACTATTTACCGACATACAAAGATTCGCTTTCAGAATACGATATTCTAACGATAGTGCTCGGATTTTTTATCGGGTTTTCGCTAGTTTCGAGTTTATTATGCTCTGTTTCGAATGCTCTAGAAGAACAAGGAAGGACTGTTCTTCGTAAAGCTCGAAAGACGATCGTAAGTCGCAAAGAAAAGCGAAGCATGCCTTCGAGCTATAGTATGGAATCTGAATTAGCGACGTCGAACTGTGAGAACGGAAAAGCTGAAGAAAAGTCACCCAAAGAGCGTGGAATTGCCCTGAGGAAGGTCTCTACGAGACTGGAAAAGGACGGCTCTAATGGAAAAGTGTTAGCTCTTGCAAAAGTTGTATTTGAAAATGAACATGTTATTGACGCTGGAAGTAGAAGTTCCTGACAATATGATAATGGATCTGGACAATGTTTAGAGAACCAAGAAGGAAAGCTAGACACAGTTAAAGAATAATGGAGGAGACTTGATACCGAGAACTACTCTGGATCCCAGTGCAAGATACCACGCCCTGTTAATTCGGGAATAAAATGTAAAAATGGCTCACAGACACAAGATAACTGTACTTTAACTGCATGCAATAGCCAAACGTTTTGAATTTCACTTTTGCGGACAAGGCAAAACTGACTTCCTGTTTGGCTTGCAACCGTCATTGTTGCACACTTCGTATTGGTTTTCGATTGCTTTCAAGGAATTTCGTCAACTATGAAAGTACGAGGAACTCCATGGCTTCTAGGAGTCTCGACCAGAACATAAAGGCTATATCGAAAGAGATGATGTGGACAAACATGCAATGTGAATTTTCCGAAAGGACGATGCAATAAACAGGACAAAATTATGGACAGATTTAGGCATGACAGCGCGCAGAAAGCTCGCTACAAGCACGCAGAAAAAGCCAAAACCTGCGTCAGTTCATAGCATATATAAAGTAGACGTTTCTCAAGCATTGTCTTTATGAATGCTCAAGTCTTGATTATTAGCACATGGGCGTAAATTAATTCAAAGGAACGATCTTTTGAGCAGTAGATTTTTAAATAATTTTTGTCCTTTTTAACGATCCTTACGCTACGAACATGATCATCAGTAAACCTGTCAAATAATGATGAATATTATTCATCTATAAATGATTTTTCAAAATTAAACATTTGTTCGTAATGTGGTAAACATTCAGGTCAAATCGATGTGAAATTTAGCTTTACCACCAGCAAACGCCAACGTATGCTCACAAATAAATTCCACTGAATCGATCTGAAAAAATTAGTTGAAGCAGCCCATAATAACTTATTAGGGTAATGTTTGTTTCTGAACACGCTTAAGCACGATGCTTTTTACCATAAGAAATAATCCTTTCAGATTCTCCGGGGGAGGGAACTTTGTAGATCAAACTATAGCTAGGTATTTACGAAATACTAAGAAAGTTAGTCTCTTTTAGATTCGTACACTAAATATGACTAATTTTCTTCACATAAAAATATACAAGTGTTTCCTTAATTTTCTCTTTTCATCTCCTTCTTCACCAGTTTCTGCTTAATTTAGAATGTTTACATCGAAGGTTGGTCCGTTAGGATCTCCTCCATATTTGGCAAACTTTAAGGATTTCTTCATAAGAAACGAGGCACTTTGGCCAGCATTGAAAGCTTCTTAGAATTATCAGATCTGTGTACTCCTGAACATTTCAAAATCATTCGTAGTGTACAGTAGTTGTATGTAAATTAACATTGCTTGTCTTTATGGTTTTGGCCATGGCGTAATCATTGCCTTTCGCTCCCCTGGGTATCGTCCTTGTAGTGTTGTAATGAGCAAAGTAGCATGTAAAATTTGTTGGAAATTTTTTTCATATGAATTGAAAAACATTTCAAAACAAGGTGTTTTTCTCAAGCACCTTCCAAGTAATAATATGATACAGGAAACAAGTGAGAATCAAAGTAAGAAGATGCTGGAGTTTCTTAAATTTTTGAGAGTCTAAGCTTTCTTGTATCATATTGTTACTTTTTATCAAGGAGCGCAACTGCGACATGTAATCAGTCTAGGTAACAGTATCATTCCACTTTTGCACTCATGGTACAACTTTGCATGGCACGGAATTTGTCAAAGAATTCAAAAGATGTTTTATCAAGAGACTGATCACTTGAATTGAAATGAGTCTAAACAAAACCTTAGCTGATTTTTTTTATCAAAAGTAAGGCGGAGCGATGTTTAAAGTATTTTTCTTCCAAAAACCGCGGGAAAAGCAGCCATCTTTTCTCCTCCTCTTTTGTCCACCTAATTTGAAATAGAGGCTAAGTAAACAGGGCAGCTCAATGTTTATATCCGTTTCCACGAGCAATGAGGCAAGAGATCAAAGGAGCACGCAACAGAGACGGCAGATATCATTGAAAAGAAAAAACAATTGACTGTCTGGATTTATTCTGCAAAGTGATATGAGCCGGGCGAGAGAAAATAAATCCTTGAGGATTATAACAACTTATTGGTAACAAGATATGGCTTCGAATAAAAGCGACTTGACAGGAAAGCTGTCAAAAAAAGTTGCAGAACTGACGGTCGTTGTACATATGTTGTTCAAGCGGAACCACGAAAAAGAAGTAGAGTTTGAATACTTTAAAGTATTGACGGAGAAAGAAATAGAAAATGTTAAACAGAAATTTCAATCGAGGGTCGAATGGCTTGAGCGCCAACTCGAGGAGCAAGAAACGTATCGTGCTAAAGTTGAATATAAATTAGGAGACATGAATGAATTGCAAGAAAAAGTATCGATGCTAAACCGACGACATGAAGAAACCATGGAGCAGCTAAATGCAAAAGAAGAATTACTAGGGATTGCAAATTTGGAAAATGATGTCTTGAAACAGAAAATCAAAAGCTATGAAGAAGACTTGGAGAATTTGAATAATCGAAATTTATTGAGGCAAAATGAGAACGAAAGAACAAGATCTGCCACTCACTTGCAGAGCTACCCTGACCAGAGCAATGATGAAACAAACGAGAAAATTGATCGATTAGAAAAAGAACTTGCTCAGCTAAATATTGATTATGAGAATGAGAAAATGAAGAGTTATGCTGAAAAAGTTGCACTGCAGAGTAAAATTGACAACTACAATTCTTCATTATCACAAGAAATTGAAGAACTTAAAGAGACACTGAATTTATTATCAAATAAACAGGCTGCCGATCAGAAGAAATTGGCAGAAATCGAGAAAGAAAAGAAGAAATTAGGGGAAGATTTGAAAAAGGTATTGGAGGAAAAGAAATCGTTAGAAAAGGATGCAGCAAAATTAAAAGAACAATTCAAAAATGCAATGAAAAATCAGTTCATGCAAAATGATTTCCATCACACTTTTAGAGAACCTGTAACTCAGAGATCACCACCAAAGACAGCATTATTTGAAACTGTAAGAATTCATTTCTCTACAGTTTTTGATATTGTATGTTCATTCCCTAGACATAGAAACCTGGTGGGAGCATTAGGGGCACATGCCCCCAAGGTTTGGCAGTTAACAAAGCAGTGCCCTGTTTACTTTTAGAAAATGCCCCCTTTTTCTTCAAGAAAAAAGTGCCCACTAAGTGCCATGCCCCCAAGTTTGAAATGCTTCCTACATCACTAGTTCATCCTTTATCCTTGAACACCACAAGTTGCCCTACCCATTCTACCCCAAGCTTACCCATTTACTCCCCACAGATCCAACACATGAATGATGATTCACCAAAATGATCCTTGGTTTGATATCCTCCCCATGTCTCTGTTTTTGACTCTTTTGGTTTTGTGGGTAAGCTTTACCCAAACTATCTGAAGGCAAATGGCGTTCTGGAGATTTTTCTTGATAATAAATTGGTTCTTCCAAAAGATTTACAAGATTTTAAAAAAGTATTGTGGTGTCACTTCTGCCAACTTCTCACTAATGATATGACTATAAGGTTACCAGGAAAATTAAGTTCATTTTTGCTGAACAAAATTTGTTGAAGATTGTTAACATGTCCACCTCTGATGCACAAAGTCCTTCAGGATACCAGGTGACTCAAAAAAACTTCACAAGTGAGATCAATCTCCTTGAAAAAACTTTTGTCACATGCTTTGTTTTTGTCAAGTGACACCTTACTGAGCAGCTGGGCTATCAAAGTAAACACTGATTACCTTTCTCCATTTCTAGAAAGATGAAGAACTTGAGAGGCTAAGAAAAGAAGTTAGAATGTACAGACTGGAATTAGAAAATAGAGAAGGAAATTTCAACAGAATGTTTTCTGACAAACAACCTGTCCTTCTGGATCCAAGACCAGAGAGATTTTTGGTAAGTCATATGAACTGAGATAATTCCATCTAAAATAGCTGAAAATTGCGAGGAATCCTTCCAACATATCAGATTTCTAAAAGATGTTCAAATCCTTCTAACATCTATGTTGTTTGTACAATACTTACCGTACACTTGTCATTATTTCTTCTTTAAAGAAATAAAAACTTTTCAAGTTTTATTTCATGCCTATAAGTTGGACTTTACATATTAGAAATGTTTCATGTCACTAATAGACGTATTTCACAATGAAATTCAATTCAAGGTAAAAGATGTGGTTCCTTGTACAGGAAGAAATCTACATCATATCATTATGTTGCAAATATACGTACAAAACTATTTCATGCGTTGCTAAGGCAATGCACGCTTTTGAGATTTAGATCTAGACTGATGCCTTTTCATCCCTTGTTTCCCTGCGTTCCTTGGTCAAGAGGGACTAATAACATTACTCTGAAATAGTGGGCCCTCTTTAGGCCCGCATAGGGTGGTTCCGTATTCACCAATCAAATCGCTAGAATTCAGTTTTTAACCAATCAGGGGCCGCTATTCAGAATGTTGTTGTTGTTGCTCTTAAAGAATGGTTGAAGCAGCCTGGAGTTCTCGCAGCTTCGATGGATCTATTTTGCTTCTACAGAGGAAGATTACTGCTGAAACGTATGCATTTTGCGCTTTGTAGGTCAACACAACATCATTCTTTGTACAAAAACTTCGCTTTTCAATGTTCGAGCTCTTTAAACCAGATTTTGAAGCGATTTTGTTGAGTGTACGAGAACTCCCACCTTTTTAGGCCATTTTGAAAAAGTGGGCCCATTATATAAGCGTAATATTATGAGTCCCTATTGACCAAGTGATATCAGCAAATCAAAGAATGCAGGGAAACAAGGGACGAAAAGGCATAAGTCTAATTTAGATCCACATGATAATCAAGGCAATAATGCTCCAAGAAGTATTTCAGAAGAATTGATGTCATATTGTGAAAGTGGCCTTTATTAATTTGCACTGCTTTTGATCACATTTTGCCTTTGGGACACTGTCGCAACAACTAAACTTTTATCTCAACACTCCTGTAACTTATACATCCATTCTAATATTTACACCAGAAGGATCTTCTATCTGCTAATAGACCTTTCAGCTATTCTGAAAAGAATCAGAACCGTATGCTATTTTGCTGCAGTTTGTAGAATTTTCCAATGACCACAATAGTGATAGAAGCTCTAAGGCCAGTCAGTCAAACCTCACACATAAAGATATTAAAAATAACGCTCGATCCAGGCTCTTTTGTAGAAAAGCTAAAAGCTCTATGGGCAACTCACAGGAACTCACACACTAACTCAATTACAAGGCATAGTTTTTTCCCTGAAACCCATAGGATTACTTCATATGATCTACATTTTAACTGCCATTCTATTTGCAAGTAACAAGTGAGCATTTCTGATCTAATTGCAGGTTGATAGAAATCTCACTGGTACACGGAGAAGCAGAAGAAGTCAGTTGCCAAAGTTGAAAGAGCAACGTTCTATGACATTTGTCAGTGGTACAATGAGGCCTTGAGATGTGCCTATTAATGATGAACTCAGTAATAGTACTTTGTCTAATAATGATACATGCAACTATCTTTGGACAAGTCAGTTCAAATTGAAATAAAGCAAAATAAAATCTTTAGGAAGAACTTTCTAAATTTTCCATTATTTATATCTGATAAAAGGGGTTAAGAGTTGTATTACTTGTAAATAGGTGCCATATGCTGATATTATCAATTACATTTTTTACTTTTGGGGAATATTTTAATCCAAGAAATATGAGTCATAGTTTTAAAAAATCTTGACTATAACTTTCTGGCATATCTGCATAATTCTGTCTTTACTTTTAGTCATAAATAGATCATTACACGTTTATAAAAGGACCTTGTGTACACTGCCTTCATTTCACAAAGTGGGTAATGTATAATTATGTTAGATAGGGATGTACCGGATATCCGGTAGGCCGGATAATCCGGCGCCGGATCGCCAATTTTTCAATAATCCGGTTCCGGCCGGATTTCAGACTGAAATCCGGCCAGATGCCGGATTTTTGAGAATTTTAATTAGAAGTAAAACAATTTGCAGACGATGGCAAAACCAGTCATAAATATTCGAACAAACATACACCAGAGTAAATCATGATAAGTGCTCTTGCAAACGTGTAAAATTAGGTCCTTTTGTTGAATGACCCGTTGTGGTATATTTACAAAGTTAGGATCATCACAAGATATAGTTAAGAAAATGCAATGACATGTTTGTTGTACCAAGCTGATTTTTCATTCCTATTGCTTCTTTCAGTGCTTGCAAATCGTAGCACTAGATTTTCTTAAGTTTTTCATAAGTACAATTTGTTATAAACGAGTTATTCATACAAGTTATTCATACATACATAAAATTTCTTCTCCAGGGTTTATTCAAGTTCAAAGAAACCCCTCTCTTAGATACTCATTCAAATAATCCTGCTCCATAAATCCATTATACCGTTCTGGAGAAGAAATATGCCCCTCTTGACTTTGTTCTATCTTTTCAATGAATTTAAAATGTAAGTGTTCAGCAATGGGAGACTGCAAGACTGTTAATATCTCTTTAGCCATGTTTCCTTTTTGCTTTTGTCACCATTTTTCATTTTGGATGAATAGTGAAAAACTTTTGATATAATTAAGTCCGGTTCCGGCCGGATTATCCGGCAAAATGAAGCCGGATTATCCGGCCGGATAATCCGGCCGGATTCCATGAAAAAATTCGGTAAATCCGGTTCCGGCCGGATTCTGAAAATCTTGATCCGGTACACCCCTAATGTTAGATATTTTTTGTTTTGTGCCAAGTTACTATGATTACAAAGTTTTTTTCAGTACAAAACATGGTTTCTAAGACCAAACATGATGGCATGATGAAGGGTCTTACCAAGGGTGTTAGGACACGGATGTTTCAATTGATTATTTATTTACCTTGTTTTGATCCCTGTGTCTTGTTTTATTGTCCTGTTTTCTGTTCTGTTTCGTCTTCAACTGAGCGTGCCTAGGCCCAACCACTCTCAAATTGTTCGAATACAGCTCCCTTGTATTTCTGTGTCTTAGTGCGCCTTCGCACAAGATGGGTTTTAAAACCGAATGGCTTTTCGGTTTTAAAACCTATCTTGTGCGAAGGTGCACTAAGACACAGAAATACAAGGAAGCTGTATTCGAACACACGCTCAGTTGAAGACGAAACAGAACAGAAAACAAGACAACAAAACAAGACACAGGGATCAAAACAAGGTAAATGAATAATCAATCAAAACATCCGTGTCCTAACACCCTTGGTCTTACTAGAAGATATTATTTCATCTTCCTCTTTCTGTATATTTTGGAAAAAATTTTCTTTGATCTTATGCTATGTATTAATATTGTCCGTTGATTTCAATCAACCTTTTCAAGGTATCATCAAAGTGGAAGTCTTTTGTTGTTAGAGATATTGCATTTTTGAGCCCAAAGTCCTGTTTTATGTACAAAGTTTAGTGTAGTAGCAAATTTCCACTTGCATATGCTTCCGGACTTACGCTTTCGTGCCTCTTTTCTTGAAGAGGTGGATCCAGATGGAAAACCATGATTCCATAACACAATTTAAGGTGACAGAAATATATTTTGGTTCTAATTTCCGTGATAATCTAGGTAACTACTTTTTAACAATACAACATATACAGTACATCATGTGAAACATTTTCTTGGAAGCCACTGAAATTATGAAAAATGAAAAATGACATTTTGCAACATATTAGTTCACAATAAAACCATTTTTAAGGGCTACCAACAAATAATTTTCATCCCCACTGTTAATGTCTCCATCACTGGAATGGGGATGGGGCCCAACTGACACAAAATTCATTCTGAAAGAGTTCAGCTATTTTATGTTCAAAAATCACTTCAAATTTTGATCTTCAGATCATTATATACTTAGGTCATAAAATTTGTTTGCTTGTTTGTTTGTTTGTTTTGCTAGTTACATTGGCAAATCTACCTTTTCAAAGGGGGTTCTTCTTAATAGTCAAAATTTGGATGTTAAAAGTGTTGTGGATACCCTTGATAAAAATGCAGCTTGCAGATTTGCAATCACTTTGCGCTGTTGTTCTTTTGGAACTTGCAAGTCTGCATGCAAATTGAAAAAATTTGAATGATTACAGGAAGCTTCAAAAACTTGTTGCAAAATGAACTGGTGCAAAATTCAAATTACTAACAATTTACAAACTCCTAAATCTGAAACATTACTTGGTCCAAACAAACTTTGTGAAAACATTGAACAAATTTACTGCAAACTGTATGCAAACTAAAAACAAACTCCACTTTTTGAATGGGTGGCAACCAGACTGGAAAGTCTGCATTTTGTGCATACAAGTAGAGGTTTTCATATAGAAACTTTGCAGTTTCTACTGTTGAAAACAATTGTTTAAACAGTTGATCTTTGTTTATTGTCAAATGCGCAGCTCAGCTTGAAAACCGCATAAGTTCCTGCACATGCAAGCATGCAAGATATTGCACATGTATACTAACTTTCCAGTCTGGGATGGATCCTGCTAAGTTATCATCTAATCATCACAAAGTTTTAAGTCTAATTCTAGATCTTCTATTTCATCCAAGATTTCTTTCTTCCTACCTACTTTCTCTTTCTGTTCTTTAGCAAGTTCCTTTATTTCTCCAGAACTTAACTTATTCTCAAGGTCCTCAATTTGCCTTAGCTTTTTCTTTAGACCTTTAAGCTTTTTAGTTATTGTTTCTTTTGAAGAGCCCTCCACTGTTGTTGCTTCCTCTGACTTTGAACTTATCTGCAAATCATGAACTTTTGAAGTTAATTTTTCTGTTCTCTCTTCTTGTGCAGTCTTCGACGATTCCTCTTTTTTCTTTTGCTTTCGTCGTTCATTCTTCTTTTGATTCTTAGTCTTTTTAGGCCCATCTTCTTCCACAGACAATCCAGGCGGAATACCAGATTTAGCTGCAGCAGCAATTTGTCGTCCTTTACTTTGATATCTTTCTGCTTCATCAGGTGGAACATACCCTGCCTTGACTCTTATTTCTTTTCTCCATGTTCCATCAGGTCTCTGTGATGCTGGAATAATTGTTACATCGCTTTTCTTCGAAGCTGTGGAGCTTTTTTCCGCCATTGCAAACTTTGCTGCTTTCGTTTCCATTTGATTACGAGGCTCTTTTTTGCTTCAATAAATGTTCGCGTCCGATTGTCCGATTCTGCCTCCTAAAATATTTGCGCATAAAAATTCAATGTAACTTCATTTATAAATGAAGGAATCCTCTTGTGTTTTGCCATTACGAAGTTATTAACATAAAGATTTAATTTTGGAGGACCCTAGATTTGTCATTTCACGTCTGTCATCTTTCCATTGCGTATATTATACTGCAAAGGAAAAATCTGCTAATTTTCGCGCATTTCCCTTTGCATAAAAGAAATGCGGACCATCTGTTTAGAAGCGAGGCTACAACAACAAGAAGGCATCCAAGATGGCTGCCCAATATTTGGGCCGAAGATGTCTGCAGACTGCAGTTCCAAGATCGCACACTCCACTCATAAAGTTTCCAGATAGATCGCCATTAGAAACCAGATGTATGTATCTTACGTTGTCATATTTCATCCAATGTGTCCCTTTAGCAACAAGTTAACACGTTGAATGGGTGCAGACACCGCACAGGCGCAAGCGGAGGCCTACTTATAGATTTTTCAATTCTTTTGGTCCAGTACGTATTGATGTTCAATAAAATATAAGATTCACTATCAATAAATCAAGAAAACAAAGGTAAAATCAGTTAGCTTGTCAAAACATTTTGAAGGGGGTTCAAAAGATGGCATAATCCTATGAAACCTATTAGGCTAATTATGAAGTGAAAAAGGTAGAACAAATAATTCTCACCAACCAAGTGCAGTGCAGCTGCAGGGAAAGGCACTTCGACTCAATACCGATTTACTAACAGGCTACTCAACTAATCAAAGTGAGCAAGAGAGACTAAAGGAAATTTCTCCTTGTATAGCAGACCACCCTGGTGGAATCGGTGTACGCCATCCGCCAAAGGCTTACGCCATTTTCTTTTGTTCTCTTGTCATTTCTATTGTTTAGAGTGACTCTGTCCGCCAAAGATCTTTGGCGGAAAGGGGCCTGATTCCATACTGGGCAGACCATAGATTTCAGAAAAATTGCCATGAGCAGATAGCAAACAATAGATTTTAAGTTAGAACCATCTACTTGTTTCCAACAGTTTTCAATGGTTAGTTCAAGCATTCCATGTATTCAGCATTTTATGTGGATATAACTTATTCAAAGCAAAAGGTTTAGTCAACATCTGTGAAAAAGAACTGTTTCTTATTTCTTCCTATTTTCCCAAAGAAATGTCTGAATTCAAAATGTTAACATAAGCTTACTTTAGGTTGAAACAGTATTCCTCTCATCACAGTTCCATTGTTGGAGCAACTGAAAATGTTAGTCATTCCAAAAGCAAAACCAGAAGTCAAAGCAAAGGATCATGGGATTCCAATGGAAAGCATAGATATACTACCTGAAAGATTTCGAAGGCAGCCTATTTCACAAGAGGAAATTGAATATATAGAGGTATGGAACCCCTGAAAATACACTAAGTAACACAAGAGTTATTCTTTAAGAAAACTGTCCACATCAAAAAAGGTAAACTGTATAAATGAAAAATGTTTTTATTGAATCTTTTGGAACGTCAAACATTTACTATTGAGCATATTTCAAGTTATTTTAAAATTTTCTAACCAAAAATTTATCATGAACAACTAAAACGCAAACCACCACATCTAGTTCATCAAAATTTGATCAAAACTTTCCATGAATCAAAAACATGTTCAAGGTTCTGAAAAGCTCGTTTGCTAACTCAAAAAAATGACAAAAAATACAACAATTTGAAAGACATTAGATAATACTGTTTGTATTTCAGGTTAAAATAATGTGATTTTTCTGTATGGGAACAGATCTATCAATGCACCATTTTATTGTCTCATGTTATATACATGAGAAACCATGCAAAACTTGCTTTCAATCCTGGAATATTTTCTTCCAAATTTTAGCATTCCAACAAATTTGGTGGGGTCTTAATTTTGAAATTGTAAACACTAACTTCTAATGATGAATCTTTTGCAGTAGATACTTATTTACTTCATGCTGTGTTCTTTTACAGCGAGGTGGCCCTGAATAGCGTTCAAGTTCAATTTTCTATGACGACAACCAGAAACTGATATACATGGCATGAACTTTAGCTGTTCCAAAGAGCTTATTGTATGTCGAACTATTTATTTAATATTGAATCAGTAATTATAAAATCATTAATTTGTTGATTTATAAAAAGATTAGAAGTATTTCCTTAATCAGCTAACTGTGTTGTGTTTAGAATTGGTGCAGTTCGCTTCACTGTCTTTTTCATTTTCTGAAAATGCACAGATGTTTGGTTGAGCAGTTGATAATTGGATTGGAATTTTTGCAGCTGAAAGTCTGGTTGATAAACTTCTTTGAAAAATCTTTACACAATAGCATATCCAGGCCAAGTGAAAAATAAAAAAAAACACTTAGGAATTGAAAAATTCTTTGCAGATTGTTCCTAATAGTTAGGTACTACATAATTGATCAAAAGGGCAAAAGAGCAAGAAATAACGTCATAGAAATTGAAGGAATGACCTGAATTATATACAGATCTCCTTCGGCAATGTCAATTTGGACCATTCCTCTAGCTCTTACAGTCATCTGTGGCCCCTTTGATCAAGCATGCATCCAGGCATGAGAAGCAAGTTTGTACAAGAAAAGTCTTCTTGGCAGCGGAGTTGTACTTTTTGGTAAAACCATCCAGGAACGACCAAACACTGCATCTACTGTTCTTGCCACCATTCTCCAAGAAAGAAGATGCTATTTTTAAGAATCAGCAGAGGTGGTCAGGAACCTCAGTAAAGACCATACTATGTAGTGTTGGTTTTTTGTGGCTCCCTGTGATCCGGATAATGAAAACAACTGTGTACTTTGATAAAGATTCCACCATCATTGCTGTAGGCCTGCCATTGTTACAGTTGGAAAGTATTTTGTTATGTGAGCTCATCTCATTTGCTTTGGTTGGAACTAGCGATAATGATGATGTAATCAGTTATTAAATTACACAGCTGTTGTTTTTCTAGTCGAGATCACAGGGAACCAAAGAAACCAACACTGCCAAAACTGAAGTCTTTACTGAGACCCCTGGATCCCCTATGGAATTGGTGGCAATGCTCTAGCAGTAGGATAACTGAGTCATGACAGCTTGAATATTTGTCAATATGCTTATCTGATATAAAAGCAAAAACTAGAGAAATCCCAAAATGAAGAATGCTTTTATAAAGTCTTAAAGTTCTCTTCAAAATAACTTAAAAGCTCCAACAATTCAATATGCTATTTACAATAAATGACTTTATTCACATTGTTTGTAATACCTTAGTAAACACTACTGTCTTTAATATCAACAATGCTCTACAATACAATTTTCTATCATGAACAAAATATTTTGTGCTCCTTGAAATGCTGTTTGAAGGCCTATTATAGGGTATAGGCTTTTGGCCAAAGAATTATGGGGTTAAGGTGAAGGATTAAGAGTGTGTATAAGGATGTTAAATATCGCAAACTTTGATGAAGATCTGAGGACAAGATGATAAACTAATTACATAAGATCATGAAACTCTGAGAATTCTTGAAGCACTTTTCAAATCGCTCCTCGAAACAAGATGCATACATGTACTTCAAACTAACTGGCTATACAGTACAGGCATTTGGTTCATTAACCTATCTTTATCGCCTATGAATTCGTAGGAAATTCGTAAGAGCTATTGTTGCAAAGTGCTTGCAATCTTTCATGCCTCTCAAGAATTTTATCTGCTTTTGGAGAATTGTCAAAAATTCCCTTCAGAATTTGACATTAACATACATAAGCCCCAGATTGCATGTCTGATATAACGGATAAACAAAGTAATATACCACGAACTACTTCAAGAATCATTTAAAAGCATTTTTGAAGAAAATGTTATCCCTCACATTTCACCGAATCTTAAGATTCAGGCGGAATTGTCTGCAGAAAAGATCATAGGATCGCACTAAATGGGAGAAACATTGCTACACACTGTATTATGTATTTACTGAATAAAACTAATATGTTGCCTTCCTTTGAATCCAACAACAACTTGACTATGTTTACGATCTAATTATCAAGAGCTACATGCATTCAGCGATGAAACAACTGGCCTCTAGAAAACCTGCTACAACTACAATCTTTGAATAATTATATGTTACAACAGCTCAGCAAAATAAAGCAAGAAGTGCTCATAATAGTTAAATGGAAGTGCTTGATAATACATCGCTAAATCATAGACAGCTGGACAATCACGGACAGACTTACTACAATCTCTAACTAAAGCAACAAAACCTTCTGCAGACATTTGAGGTTTATCTGTCTAGCTAACTGTGCGCCCTGATGGACACTCCATCAAACTAACTGGAAACATGTTTGCAAACAACGACGTATCTTTAAATGTTTGAAAATATCTCACGAAAATACTCGATATGAAACGATGCCTTTTGGGTCGATTAAACTGATAAAGACTTTGTTCAACAAACGAATCAGTGACTTGTATCGAAGAACGGCTTTCTTATCCTTCCTTAGCTTCAGGTTAGCATAATGACGAAGGAAGATAATCGCATGAAATCAGTCGGTAGCTATGTAGAACCAACTAAATTAGGCCTTTCACGTAAGAAGACGATCAAATCGTCTGGTGAACAGACAAGTCGTCAGAAAACGGAACGGACACTGTTGTTGACGTAAAAGTCGTCTCATTTGCCCGTATATTTATTCGTCTAATTAGATTGTTTCTCAAAGACGATTTGTTTGTCTACACGTCTATGCCGACGATTTTTCGAAGACAAATTGTTTGTTTGCATGGAAAAATCGTCAAAAGTCAGGGTCAAGATGCATGTCAGAACAGCATCTGTCAGACGGACTTACCCATCAAGAAGAATTCTTGATCTTACGGTGTGAAAACTCGTGTTTATAACCCACGGTTTTGTTGACAAAATGTTCTGTCTTACCTGTCAGCTGTCTTTCCATAATCTGCGGTCTTCACTTCATTATCTTCCTGGTTTCTCATTTCGGATCTCATTCCCAAAGTCCAGCGTAATTTCCATATAATCCGAGCGCTAGTGGACCACCTGCAGCAAAAAGTTTCGTCTCTGTTGGGTCGTAGCAATGCGTGTAAACTGCATTTGGGTAATCCTGATAGTCCCAGAAGAAGTGTCGAAATATCGAGTCGTATCGCTAGAAAAAAGTGATATTACGGCTCTTTTACGTACGTTGTCTTCACGGGGGGGGGGGGTTCTCGGCTAAATTTCGGGCAGGGGTGTGCCGCCCACTGTTTCAAAATAGCACCGTTGGCTAGACCAATTTTTCTGAAAATGATACCCTTGGCTAGACTAATTTCTACATCAAAGTGCTATGAATTGGCATTTTCGAGGCAAAACTTTCCAAATTTTTGCATTCTATGGACCAAAATTTGAAAAAAATTTGGGTTTCTTTACAGGAATTACCGAAGTTTGACATTTCTTTGACCAAAATTGCCAAAAAGTATACCCTTGCCCAGACTAAATGGGCGAAAATTGGCAAAAAGTATACCCTTGGCTAGACTAAATGGACTGAAATTGGCAAAAAGTATACCCTTGGCTAGACTAGAAGGTTTGAAAAAGCATACCCTTGCGGGCGACACATCCCCAGGTTCCTTTACTATGGAAGAACCCCCCCCCCCGTGGTTGTGTTACTCTGTCTTTTAACTTTTCTCTCTTTGAAAAATTGTAAATATTGCAGCTATCATTTAATTTTCTTTTCAACAGGGCCAATTGAATATCAGAACTCTTCTTTGTTGTTACCTTGTATAAAGATATTTAAAATGAAATGATATGAAATTTTGACTACCTGTCTGGGTGGTAGGTTGGCCTTTTGTGCAGAGTTTTGTCGGATTCAAGCTTAGGCTACCACACACCGAGGGGCAAATCACTCCTGAAAATGGCGTACGAGATTAATAATCACAAGTGATTATTTTTGTGATTAATTTGATTTTTTGATGATTTAAGTGATTAATTTGTGATTTTTTATATATATCAATATAAAATATTACAATATATGCTACATTCTACTATACTTTAACTACTATGCAACACTACAAGGACGATGCCAAGAGGAGCAAAGACAATGTCTGCCCCATGGCCAACACATAAAAATACACAACTACATCAACAACTAAATAAACACCTACAAAATGGTACACATACGATACGATACTGATGGATACTTGAATCTGTTTCGCATTGGCATGCAAGGTCATCGACGGAGGCGCCGGATGGCGAACAATACTGTTCAAGACCTTTCGCCTTTAAGTTTTCAGGGTTTATGGATCACAATATCGTAGATGTTAAAAGTTTGAACTTGTGTTTAATTTGTGATTATTCTAGAATAAATCACATATCCCAAAATGTTCTCAAATAGGCTCCTGTACGATAAATACTGTATGAATAAGGCAAGACAGACTAAGATTGCTAAACCAAATGATGCAATATGACGGTAAGCTGTTTCATAAACCAAGCCATAGAATTGTTTGTAACACAAGAACGAGGGTTTCCTTTTTGCTCCATCGCAGGGAACTCGGAATCTTGCACTGTTGGGCTATTCATGTTTTCGAGTTTGTGTTTGCATATCTGGCACATCAGTGTTCACATAGATTTGGTATATGGTGACAGGGACAATCTAATTCTTTCATTTTTTCATACAATTAAACAAATAAACAAGGTGAAAAATTCAAAATTTGTGATTAATGTGACTGGCGATTTTTCGTGATTAATGTAATTTATATGTGATTAATGTGATTAATTTGTGATTAAAATGTGATTATTTTTGAGAGCGTACGAGATTTTAAGCAGTGATTTGCCCCTCGCCACACACCGCATAGGGAGGTACAAAGACCCATACTCAAGAAATCTGAAGAGTTCACTCCTCTTCTAATATGACGAAGCAAAAACGCCTTCCCACATTCCGTCATGAAAATGGATTTTTCGTCTCCAAAAAGTGATCCATTTTAAACTATTCTTGTTGAAACAGGCCAACAGATTCCAGTGACCTAATGTCTTCCTAACGTATTTCTCTAAGAATTTTGTTACCAACAACACGAGAGCGGCAAGAGCAAACTTTGTACAGGGTGTCCCAAAAAATTCGTATCCCGTTTGTGTGGCTGCTGTGGAGGAGCTGTAAATTCAATCATCTCGATTTTTACACAGTTGCATAGGTCAGGCTTTAATTCAGAGTTTGAGACCTTGTTTGAGTCAATCTGACACGTGGATGCAGATTTATAGCGGAAGAAAGGCCAAATAAGTGGTTGCGTCAAAAACGGCACTTCTAATGCTAAAGTAAGTTTTCAAAGAAAAGGATCTGGCATCGTATTAAAATTTTTACTATATTTTTCAAAAGGTAGAAAGTGTTCTCTTATGAAAAGTTAACTGCTAAGGGAGCGGTCATTTCTAATCCTGGGTACTGGGGCGGAGGATTTTTGGCGGGGGTATGAAACGTTTTTCCATTGTTTTGTGGGGGTATCAAACTTTTAAGAGCAATTCTTATGGGGTACAAAACTATGTTTCTTGAAAAAATTTTGGGTGAAGTCAATGATCAAGAAAGAAACGTTTACAGACATCTGGAAGTGATGAATCACTTGACCAGTATGAAAATCGCTTGGGACAACTTGGTCCCTGTCAATGTTTTACGAATAAAGACTTCTGTATGGG
Source organism: Aurelia sp. 3 sensu Dawson et al. (2005) (assembly GCA_964020215.1). Taxonomy (NCBI): domain Eukaryota; kingdom Metazoa; phylum Cnidaria; class Scyphozoa; order Semaeostomeae; family Ulmaridae; genus Aurelia; species Aurelia sp. 3 sensu Dawson et al. (2005). Next base: position 2,836,075 of record OZ026580.1, read on the forward strand.
TTGGGGTACTAAACCATTTTGCTGAAAGGTTATGGGGCACGAAAACTTGTTCTGTGTTGAAAGATGGGGTATGAAATTTTCTCTAATTGTGCGAAATTATCCTACGCCCTAATACCCAGAATCAATAATGACCGCTCCCTAACCCTTTTAAAACAGTTAGCAAAAATTTTTGTATGACGCTAGAATCCTTCCTTTGAAAAGTTACTTAATTCTGACATTGCTTGAGAACAATATAAGTGCTGATTTTGAAGCAAACATTTATTCTGCCTTTTCTCCAAAATAAAGCAGCAACCAATGGGCAGATTGACCCCTATAAGGTCTGTATTCTTTGTTTCACAAAATACACCTTTGCTTACGAGAGCTACAAGAATGAAAATGTTCACTTACCAGCCAGCCTTTTCCAACTGAATAATGACAAATTGATCGATCAGATCTTTCGAGAAATCTCTGTGCTCGTAAATCGTAGAAAAGAAGAGATCCTAATCCTGTTCCAATGGTCAATACATAATCTCTGAAACTAACTGATCGCACGCCTGCAAATATGAAGAAGACAAAATTTGTAACAAGTTCCTGAGAGAGTATTTCAAGCAAGGTTCAACAAATTTGAGAAGCAACTTATGGACATTTTATGGAGAATTGAACTGTGGAATGCGTAGTTCGATTACGAAAAGGCAAGCAGCAGCAACAAAAATTATTTTACAGATCTTCATCGCATCCGGCGCAAGCCCCTACCTGGGGGGATGAAATGGGAAATAAAATCAAAGGAAACCATGTGAACAGGCGACTGTCGGGAATTTAGTTCAAGTTTCTCCCATAAAAACAACAGGCTTTCATGGATGAGTAAATCAAATTCGTTGTTGGTTCTCTCCAAAACAGAGGGATCCTTCAACGAAGCGGCATGCCCTGATTGGTTGATGGTCCTTGATGGCAGGTTGAATACTTTGCATTTCAAGATTTGGGGATAACAACACAGAGGCATTCATTTCATTCAGTTCATTTACACTTAACGACGTCGGTAGGCCTGCTAGTCCGTAGAAACTGTTTTTCAGGGGGGGGGGGGGGTGGCGCCGTGCCATGGCATATAGGGAAAAATTGTAAGGTATTGTGAGCAGCAAATAGATAATTCTCACGGTAAATAAACTAAATCTATCTCTTTTTAGACGCAAATGATCACAGTAAAAATTCCATGATGCTTACTTAATACACTGATGCATTGATTCTTCCTCACAAAAGACTATGTACAGCCTCAATATAAGATTTTGGTAATTTCATCATAGACAAATTTGATCTTACTAGAACCTTAAAATGAGATTTCCTGAGAGTGTAAGAAGTTTCTGTGAAGGTACCGTCATTGCTTTCATCGCCCTAAGACTGCCCTCATCAGTAAATCGTTTAAGAATGCCTTGGACCGAAGAAAGGAATAGGAACAGAAACATGGCAAAAAACTAATTACCTGCTCCTTGATCTCTCGAGCAAAAACTTCCAGCTAACGAACATGTCCTTGGATCGACCAGCGATACATGTGACAGGGATCCTGCTGCGTATAATCGATTGCATTTTTCTTGTGCTAAACATACGTTTTCTTGGCAGTGAGGTAATGGTATCGACGCTGTCTAAGATTCAAATAAGGCTTATTGAAGCAATTTGATACCACAGTTTGTTTCAATTCTTGGTCACGGAGTACGAGGTATTGAACGATGGTGTGAGTGGCTGAGTGGCTTAAACAGTCCTCGTCAGGTAACTGAAGTTAAGCTCGGTCGAGTGAGGTCAATCTCCGGACGAGTGACCTCGGAGGCCTGACCTCACAACTCACCTCGTCATCCTGCGGAAGGGACGTTTAATTAGGGGTGCCATGCCTGGATGCGGCATGCAAAGTGGGCCTACATTAGCTTTCAGTAGCTAGAAATCCTGACAAGCAAAAAAATTGAAAAAAAAAAAAAACAAAATAGTCTTAATGATGAGTTCAAGAGAGAAAAAGGTGTCAAAGAGCTAAGACATAAAATTGACACCTGGCAGAGCATTCGCAAATAATAGAAAAGCAAAAAAAGATTTTTGGTGCCTGTAAATAAATGTTTACCACATGGGACCTTTTCAGTTGCTTTTGCCCTCTGCCAGGGTAGAAAGTTTGGTTTCAGAATGGCTGTGTAATCAAACGTTGACGACCATAATGATCATTGGTCTATTTTTCTATTCAAATATAAAATATATCTTACATTTTACTATACCTATCTTAATTACTATACACAGGTACGATACCATGGGGAGCGAAAGACAATTACTACCCCATGGCCAATATAAAAAGACACCCAACGCTCCAAAATTTCAACCAAGTAAGTGATATTTGATCAAAATCAATACCCTAAAGAGTTATTTTCTAAAATGACACCCTAAAATTTATGACTACTTGTGATTTTACCAACAATGATAGCCAAAAATCGATTTTCTGCTCGAAAACAGGCACCCAAAAAAATGGCACATCCCGTATCAGCATATATGGTAGTTACCCCCGGGATAAAAAAGGTGCGAATTAGCATGTACTTACTCTCTTGTAATGATCCACATTGAGAAAGTGTATGAAACCATTACATGATATCGCTGCTATCTCCTGCAGAACAAAATTTGATTGTGTAATATTGTGAAAGAGATTTCGTAGCAATACAATACTACGTCTATCATGGAAATGTAGCTCAGAAACGACCTTTGCAAGCAAATATTTCCAATTTTTCGGTTACAACTCACAATCATATTTGCTGAGACTTTGTTGTGTACCAGATATAGACTTTGACGATGTGTCCCTTGTATTCCCGCGATAAACCTTGCTCAACAGGGACTCATAACGAAACAGTGGAAAACCTGGCCCTGTTTCCTGCACTCGATCGATCGAATCAGGATCGTACGACTGCCGTAGTTCTGTTCAACGGTCACTCCTCAAAAAGAAAATGCGATAAATACTACGTTAAAGGGGCAGGGTCACGTAATATAAACAAACTTCTTTCGAAATAACGATTTTGCAGTGCTTTTGATAGGCCATATCACAGAGATTTTCTACTGTTTTTCTCAAAATGAAGGTGCTATGTTGAAGATGTACTTTTGAGCTTCGAAGAGAAACAAACGAACACTCATATGTTGTACGATTGCAGAGATATTGGTGGATTTTTGGAAGTAACTTTCTTGTGGATTCACCCCATCCACCAGAATCAGTGCAGAACACAATGGCCACGTGTGGACAACAATATAGATTTTAGAGATAACAGGTTCGTTTACGGTTACGTGACCTTGTCCCTTTAAGCAGACATTTAATCAAAAACTTGGGTTAAATCTGAAGAAAGAAATTTACTTTACATGGTGAGTGCAAAATGAGCTTTTACGTTTCAATCAGCTAACCACAGATTTAAATATGCACAAATATTTCTAACAGTATTGCCTTCATATCTAGGAGGCAGTGGCCTTTCAAACAGGCATTGGTTTTTTTACTCACACAGTATAAAATATGAAACAACTTACCTTCGAATCATCGTTATAAACGAGATCCCTGATTCTGTCCACACAATCGATATCCTTCATTACTACATTTGGTGTAATTCGTGAATATTTCATAGGAGGGCTGCAACATTCTCCTAATTCATCGTATATCGGCCAAAGGGCTATTGTGCCATCTCGAGAACCTTTAAAACAAACATTTCGAAGGCATAAATCTGATGACATTAGCCGGAAGAACCAAACGCCTCCAGCGCTACAGGGGGAGTTAGAAAAAGTCAACACGTTTGCCAAGCAGTGGAATAAAAACAATGCCGTCGATATTAAAAACTGAATTGTTGATCTTTCAGTCAAGGAAGTGAAAATCCTATATGGTAAAATGGCTGATAATTTAGACCCAGAAATTCGGACAATCCTCCGACTCTAGACTCCATAGGGCAGCTTAAAAGAGAGGGAGGCTGATTATAGAGGGCGGGCTTACTCGTAAAGCAAAAAGACAAGGATACAAATAAGACCTGTTAATTTCTTTTACCCCATATTTTACAGAATCCACATGTATCTTTACGAGTCAATACATGATTCTGACAAGAATTTGTTCCTAACTATATGAAAATTAACACGCACACTTGTCCAGCTAGATAAATGGAGCAACCTATGATACTTCTGGCACTTGATGTAAGTGGTAGGGGCTTAATATTGAAGACGGTTTATCTAAGATTTTGCTCCTAGTATAGAAGGGACGCGCTTATCAGAGATCTGGCTTACCGTAAAAGCTCCACTTTGCCCCCTTTCTATTAAGCATCCCTCTCTAAATAAGCCCCTCTCCTCTGAGGAAAAATCATAAAGAAGCACCCTCTCTGTTAAGCCCCCTACTACTTATATCAAAGTCAAAAATTTACCAAAGAATTTCCATTTCTTTAACTAAACAAGTTTGTATGTTAAGTTTGATATGATTCGGGATAAAACTGTGTCTAATTAATGTATTTCGCTCTTAAAATTGTACGTTGAATCCGCAAAACATCAGAAGAAAAGAACTGAAAAGCTATCATATTTATCCTTGTTGTTTGATCTTGTGAATAAGCCTCCCCTCTATTAAGCCCCTCCGCCTCTGGAGTGCCTTAAAGTAAAAAGGCCCCCACGGGGGCTTAACATAGCTTTTATGGTTAAAGAAATGGGCTAAACAGAAGTTACACAGCATTTGCTACTTGACAGCGTTAAAATGGATAGGTTGCTTACCTGAAGCAAGTAACGTTGGTGACATCCAAGCCAGGGAGAACAGCCAGTCAGAATGGTACTGTAAGATAGATGCAAGGAAATCAAGAAAAAGAAGTTTACTTCTCCTTGCTATAGAAGGTTGAATTAGTGACATCTGATCATATACAATTGTTTCTACAAGTTCTACATGGCAAGAAATAACCATCTCACAAATTCAGTCAATCTCTAGACTTCCTAGGTCTCTTTCGCACAAAAAATAACATAGTCTCTGCCGAGGAGAGAGTTTTTCTCTCTTCTCTCCTATGCAGTGGTAACTTTTAGGAGGCAGATTTTGCAGGATAAACACGGGAGAGACTTGGCGAGTCCAGTCAGTCTCCTGGAAAGCAAAACTTTAACACACTCGATTTGACATGATCTTTTTTAATTAAATATGGCTGTTTTTTACCCCAAGTTCTTTCTGACTCACCCATCTTCAAAGGACAAGAATAAGTTACAATAGTTTTCTTCCTTTTGTGCTCTGCATGCCTTGTTTCAATTAATTAGCAGAAAAAATACTGTAGCATGTTTGCTATGGCTTAGATTATCATTCGTGAATGAATACGAAATTAATTTATGGAATTTTTAGGAATCTCTTGAAATACGATTTTATCAAAATCGCTCGTAATTATTGAATGGATAGACCGATTTAGACGAAACAAATTTTAATATCTAAGTTAGCCTCTCTTCTATGCAATGAAGTTTATAAAAAGAATTTGGAAGGTGAGCTGCGTCAATAAAAATTGGCAAACATTACAGGTTTTTTCTGACCCATACGAAAACAACTTTCCTCCTATTCCGATGTTCAAATTAGGAAAATAGACCTTTTAGCTATTCAGCAAAAGAGCCTGGATCGAGCATTATTTTCATACATCTTTATACACGAGGTTCGAATGAGTGGCGTTAAAGCTTCTATCACTATTGTACACATTCGAAAATTCTACAAAATGTAGCAAAGTATCGTTCGATTGAGATTCTTTTTCAGAATAGCTAAAAGGTCTATTCAAAGCTGATGACATATTTATGCAAGGACAGCAGATATGCCTTATGAAACTAGCAAAGATTTACTACAACTGTATAGCCTGTGTTCCAGACCACTTGAAAAGAAAGGTAAGTGGTCTGTGTAACTGAGCGCAAATTCGTGTTCAGAAATTTTCTTCAGAACCTGAAGAAAAATTAGTATATGTGACGAATAATTCGCATAATCACAATTTGTTTTGTTATGGGAAAGAAAAGCCCGTCTCATGCCAATGGCTACAGAAAACTTAGACTGCGTGCACACGATGCCGGCACAATTTGAAAACGGTAGGAAATTTGACAGTAAAAGCTTGTTGCAGGACTTTGATGCTAAAGAAAAGTACCTACACCCTAAGAATCGACCAGTCTCGATCCAAAAGCATCGAAACATGTGCTGTATACATCACTGTCGAGTGTTCACGCGATGCTGTTTCAAATTTATACTGGTTAGGGTTCCGTTTTCAAAATCTACCGTTTTCAAAATCTGCCGGCAAAAAATGTGCCGTTTTCGTGTGAACGGGATGCCTATCCGTAACATTTTTCACCGTTTTCAAATGTGCCGGCATCGTGTGAACGCAGTCTTAAATCATAATACAAAGAATAGGAGATTTAATTGCCTGCTAATCCTATTGACTTTTTACGACTGTAGTGAGTAGTAACGATCAGCCCTCATCGTTTCAAACACATAGATTCACAAAGACATCCGTTGTGCTGAGATCTGACTTAATTGCAGCCAATCAGGTGTGTAAGAGATTGCCTTTAATTATTTCGCAATTCAATTCATCGTCTGAACACGGATTTGCGCTCAGCTACAGAGACCACTTATCTTTCGTTTCAAGTGGTCTGGAACACAGGCTACAACTGTACCTCTCCAACACAAATAGGTTCCATTGATGGCAGTCTGTATGCTGCTACGTTATTTGGATTTTCCCCTCCAGTTGCTAATATAGTCCCAGTAGGATTCATTGCTATGCTGTGTATGCCACAGTTTCTTCTTGGTGGCTGTGAATGGTCGGACCCTCGTAGCATTGGGATGTTCCAAAGTTTGCCAGATGTAGTGTTGATGACAAGCAGCTGGAAAGATGTTATTAGGTACTCAGCATGATATTATATAACTCAAATATAAATCAGAGAAAATAAAACTCTACAAAGTCTACAAATAGTATCAATTTGTTTAAGCACAAGATCGAGGACAATTTTTTTTCCAAAATATACAGAGAGAGGAAAAGGACATATACGAGGGGCACTGCGCTCATCGCAAAAGTGTACGAGATTTTTTCAGAACAAAAGGATTTAAACGGATTTTTGATGGATTTTTCTTGAAAACAAAAGGATTTTTTCCAAAGGTGTACAAGATTTTTGGGAGTGAAATGCCCCTCGGACATATATATATTCTACTAAAACCGCGCATCCTCTCTCACATTCATGTCTCGGCCTTACCATATTTATGATTTATACAAAAGCACATACAAATATAGTGTTTATAATTTTTTGCAATCACATCTAAGGGGACCATTATGGAAAAAAGGTCAACTCGATCTTTTAATGCTATCCCTGCCATTATAATTAGGGGTATTTTTACCTTGTATATATCAATTTGCTATGTAAAATTTATTGTAAATATTTTATTCATTTTTTCATTTATTTTTTCCTTTTCATTTAACCATTGTAAATTTTTTTAGTAGCAAATTCGTATATACATACATACATACAAACTCAAGGAACTCTATATATTCATTTCAATAGAGGAAACCCCATACATAATTTGACCATATTTTGACTTGATTCCTGTATCATATCAGTTGAAAGGTACTTGAGTAACTGGGTAGGCATTGCACTGTGATCCAGATTTCACGTTTTGTGTAATTAATGTGAAAAAATGAACTTTTTAGAATTCCACCGAATGTATTTTTCCCGTGTTCCCCATACCCTAAAGCACATATAAACGCAAACGATTTTCAAATCAAGCAACAGTAGCCCGAAAAAACATTTTTTGAAGTTAGGGCTAAATTGGGTGGTGTAAGCTTCTTGCTAGACCAGAAGAAGTCACAAAGCAACATGAATTTTCAAATTTCCGTTTCATCGCTTGTATGTGGCCGATTTAAATGATCTTTTTTTTGTTTGGTAGATTGAACCTCGTAGAATATGAATTAAATCAGTTGATCAACGATTTTTGCTTTAGAATGTGGAAATTTTGTGAATTCATAATGGTAACCAAGTATTGAAAACCAGGTCGCCTGAATTATCAAACCCGATTTCAACACTGAATACAAAAAATCTTTATCTCAGAAAACTCTGAAAATCAGTTTTAAAATGGACTTCAGCCTATTGCTGACACTCTTGCCAAAGCGCTTAGCAGAGGCTCCACGTAGAAAATTTTCGCGATTTTTTCATGAAGTCAAGTGAAGAAGGGGTTTTTTGACAAATTTTGTCGACAACTGTCATAGCAATGCTGGCAAGGATGGATGCTTGACAAAACAACATATTCCATCATTTCAAAAACAAGAAGTAAGAAAGAACCACAGGTCATTCAGTGGATTTAATTTTCGCGTTTTCTGCGTAACCAATGCCACCCACCTGTTTCTCATTCATACATCAGAATATTGTGGTGAGTGTCTATTTGATTTAATGAATGAAAGTTTTAAATCCAAAATTTGAGTATAATAGTAATGTGCAAAGTTTAATGTGTCAAATTTGATGCCGCATTAAAATGCCCATCAATATATAAAACTGGACAGCTTTCCATGAGGAAGTTGTCCGTTTTCGGAAATCTCACCTAACAACTCATTCGAGACAGACTTTGATATTCAAGCAACAAAATCTGCTCACCTAAACATTTTCTCTGGTATGTCATGACCACTGTAACACAGTGGCTCGAACAAGAACAAAGTCCTGGTGTGAACCAAACTTTAATGAAATTACTTTTTACGGACGAATTTTTCTTTTTGATCCTAGCAATAATCATTCCCTGAAATGCTCAGTGTATGCACTATAGAAATAGATTTGTGTACTCAACATGTTGATAATTCAAATGAATGAATGAATGAATGAATGAATGAATGAATGAATGAATGAATGAATGAATGAGCGAAAAACAAGTGAATGACGTTCGAAAACGCAAAAAACGCAAAAATTATGTTCATGGAGTGACCATTATTTCCTTCTTGCTTCTTGGTCTTGAAATGATGGAAAATGTTGTCTCACGAAGCATCCATCCTTGCCAGCATTGCAATGACAGTTGTTGACAAAATTTGTCAAAAAACCCCTTCTTCACTTGACTTCGTAAAAAATCGCGAAAATTTTCTACGTGGAGCCTCTGCTAAGCGCTTTGGCAGGAGTGTCAGCAATAGGCTGAAGTCCATTTTGAAACTGATTTTCAGAGTTTTCTGAGATGTAGATTTTTTGTATTCAGTGTTGAAATCGGGTTCGATAATTCAGGCTACCTGGTTTTCAATAGTTGGTTACATTATGAATTCACAAAATTTCCACATTCTAAAGCAAAAATCGTTGATCAACTGATTTAATTCATGTTCTACGAGGTTCAATCTACCAAACAAAAAAAAATCATTCAAATCAGGCACATACAAGCGATGAAACGGAAATTTGAAGATTCATGCTGCTTTGTGACTTCTTCTGGTCTAGCAAGAAGCTTACACTACCCAATTTAGCCCTAACTTCAAAAAATGTTTTCTCGGGCTCCTGTTGCTTGATTTGAAAATTTTTTGCGTTTCTATATGCTTCAGAGTATGGACAACAAGAGAAAAATACATTCGGTGGAATTTTGAAAAGTTCATTTTTTCACATTTAAGTACATGGCCTGGATCACAGTGCATTGGGGCAACTGCACAACGACTTTTTTCAACATATTCAGGATGTCACAGGAAACTATGACGAAAGTTATGGAGTAAGTAAGTAAAAGTAAGTAAAATTAGCCATCAAAGTAATAAAAAAGGACTAAAGATCATAAAACATTAAAGGAAAAAAGAATCTAATTACAAATATACACTATAATAAAATTTAAAAGGCAGCAAATAAATTAAAAACACTCCCAGTTTAAAGATGGCAGGGATGGCATTAAAAGGTCAATACAACCTTGTTTCCATAATGGTCCCCCCCCCCCCAGAGGAGTCTATGAAAGAAAAGTTTTCACAAAAGAACATAAAATTTTTATTGCTGAAAAGTTGACAGTAATGCTGCATTTTTGCTATTGTTGATGGATATTTTCTCTATTCTGAAGATCATTAAAGAATTTATCCTTGATCTTATGCTTGAAGCTGTTGACATTATTAGAAGATTTTAGGCCTGACTGTAGACTGTTGCCTTCAAGAAACTGGCAAGAAACTCCATCTTATAGAACTATTAGAAAATTTCAATACTGGCTCAATTTTTCTTATAAAAAATAACTGTGCACTGGGTTAATTCCCTCAATGAAAATAAATGAACAAAATATGCATCAAAGGAAGAACCCCAGTCTACCCAGTTTATACTTGGAAAACTTACTAAAAATACCAACTCCTAATGAATTTTTGAAAAATCTGGATCAATGTACTCTTTTCCCTGGTAATAAACTCCTCGCTTTTCGCTAGACTCCAAGGATTTGGGAGTAAAGGTTTGCATAGTAAAATATGACTGTTAATTGAAGTGAGCTTTTTAAGACCAACTTCTTAATCAAAATTCAGTTTATTGTCGCGAGCTCCAGCAACAAAAAACTTGATCAAACCTTGATCATTTTCATTCAGTCAAAACTTTTACAAAGAAACAGGTGTTATTTAAGACTTTGTATATGAACTAGTTTACAATACATTAAGGATGATACCACAGGGAGATACAATCATTACTCCCGATTTAGCACACTCAGTTGTCATAGAACGAATACAATTCAGGTCTTGTGCACATTATCATGGTTTTGCAGCCTAGGAATTCTCAAGAATTGTCTTAAGAATTCTTAAGAGCAACTGAATTGAATCAATTTCTTACAAATTCTTCTTTGGGAAGAAAATTACATTCTTTCATATCACTTAAGAAGTCTGATCACAATGTGAAGAATTCTTGAACATTCTTCAGAATTGTTCAGAATTCTCAAGTGATTTTAATGTGTGTGAGGTCTGTCTTGTAGAACTATAGAAGATCTTCCTACAGATCTTTCTAGATCTTCCCAGGATCTTCCAGCGGAAGAAATGGAAAAAGATCCCAGTGAAGGAAAATTGGAGTTAGATGAAAGGGGAAGGAGGCCATAACTTCACATCCAAACCAGCAACATAGACAGGAAATTTTGATTAAGAGTATTCACTTACAGTGTTGCATTTTGTTCCACATATTACATTGTTACCATCAAGCCAAGTTGATGAGAAAATTTTGTCTAATTCCCCAACAGGGAGAGCTCTTTCTTTCCATACCATTGGCAGACGTCTAGCACAAAAGGCTTCTTTGGCTGATTCATCAAGTTTTGTACATGCAACTTTTTCTCTTTTGGACAGATACTTGAAAATACTGTCAGGTGGAAGGCTCTTCTTTGAAGCCATCTTTATTTTCTGTGTGAGAAATGCTTTTATTAGGGGATGCAATGATGGAAATAATGATACTGTAGGGTCAGGGATAATACACTGTAGGGTCAAATGTGACTTAGTGGGCATAGCTTCCAACAGTGGCAGAGCCAGCATTAAAATGAGGGGTCTGGGGCATGCCCCAGGAAAATTCTGTAGGACTACGCCTTTAAATTCTGCATGACTATGCTTTTTAGACTCTCAGAGAATGCAAGCAAAGACCTCTCAGCTAAATTAATAAGTTGCTAAGAGCATAAGGGTACAGGAAGAAAAAACCTAGGGGGGCTGCCAGACACAAATCCCATTGTTTACTAACATTTTTGCCCGACTAAGGGCAAAAGTTTGCCTGAGTGGGGCTGATTTTAGAAGATTTTTGCAAAATTGGAGGGCTACCACCCCCAAGCCCCCCACCTTGTATATTTATGGCTAACAGTGTCTATTGGACAATTTGATTACAATTTGATTCCTTTGATGATTAATGAAGAGATCCTCTCACTGGAATTGAAGAATTATTACGACCATTTGTGCAAACTGCTAACCTTTCAAATGATGCTTTAACAGAGCTCTTACTATATGGTGATAAAGACCTTTCTTGTGAAGTGAACAGAGATATCCTTAGATTTGACTGTTTGTTTCATTCTTGAAACTGGTTGGTTTGATTGAGATCTATTGAGGCTTCAGCTGTACAAAGCAACCACCAAGTACCTTCATGTAAATGTCCTTGTTTCTTCCTTTGTAAATTCTGTTTCATATTAGAAGTCAGATCTTTTTATTCATCAAAAAAATCAAGGATGAGTTTCCGCTCGTGACTTTCCACATTTTCCATCCCAACCCTGATCCGACATCTAATGTGTGTTCTTATGTTTTTGGCCTTGGGGTAGTCATTGTTTTTTCGCTCCACTCGGTATTGTCCCTGTGGTGTTGTCTAGTAGAATGTAAGCATTGTTGTAAATTATTTTATGTGAATAAGAAAAAGATTTGATCACATGACAAAAATTCTTGATATCATGGCCTTTCCTTCCTGGGAGAGCTGTCTCATTGCATTTTTGTGCGAGTCTCAGGAATCATCTTCTGAAAATGTGGGGGGGGGAAGCTGAGACCATACCACACAAAGTTTGTGGCAAAGAGCTTTCAGTTTTAGGAGCTTGTACATTGGTTGAAGAGTTTTAACATGAAAGCTTGCACAACCTCCACGCAGCCTTCCAAACTCCAAAATATGAAGACAGCAATCATGGCAAACTGATTTATTGATTAATGCATTTTTCAGCCAAATCAGTAAAACGTTTTTCAAACAACACAGCAAAAAGTAAAAAGAGTCTGCAAAAGTGCAAACCAGCCTAGTCCTAGGCCTTTATAAATCAATGCCAAAAACGAAGGTGCAATGAAATAGACCAAGTCCTCTCTTTCTAAATTTCCAAGACACTATAAAGTTTGAAAATTCAACACAACAGACAATCAAAACCCTTTTAGGCAGGGATCTTGTGCCTGTAGTGTAATGAGGTAAATGAAAATCTTTTTCAAAACTTGATAGCTTCTCACACCGATCATAAAATTATGATGACGTATCATATTAACTGTTATTCTTCTCGAACTTCTTTATTTTTAGCTTATAGGCCCAAAAAACAAACGGTGACATCCAACAAAACAACTTGCCTGCGTTGAGATCGTGACAGTTCTTTGCACTCGATCGCAGAAGAAGATCGTTTAAAATTTACTGTAGCTCACGTTATTAGTTGTCTTCCATCTTTACTTTGCCATACTAGAGTATAAATTCGAACTATCTTGCAAACAGTTTCTTCCTGAAAATCATTCGAATTTTTCTGAAGAAAATTTCGAATCAACCTCGTGATGATGTATCTGACTCGTTTTCATGATTTGCCTTTGTCCGCCTGCCAACCGCCTCCCGCCTCGCTCACCGCCTCCTTGCGCCTTCGCGAGGTTACAACAAAAAATGGGAATGCTGAGTCTCATGTCAGTAACGGCAACGCTGTATACAGAATGTGAAAACACCGTTCAAATTTCTACATGAGAAAAGGGCCGTAGCTACATTGGAGGTGTAGGGGGTGCAGTAACCCCCCTGGCCATATCTCAGTCGGCAAATCAAGTAAAGTTACACTCAGTCGGCAAACTGAGATAATTCCTGAAATCTGCACGTTAACTTAGCACAAACCAGTCGGCAAGTGATTTGACTGCAATTTAGAAATCCTACTTACTTAGAGACATCTTGCCACGATCTAAGGCAACGAAAGCATCAAAATATTCTGCTCGCTTCGCTCGCATTTCGCTACATGAGTCACCGTATTGTTGTGGTACCGCCTTGCTTGTTATGATGTGCAAGCACGAAAATTTATCATATCCAATCAATCATATGATCCAATGAATATACAGAATGAGTATAAACCGTTCACATTGCTACATCAAAACCATATTTTCTATAATTTTCGGTTTTCCACTCCAAATCATAGTCATACGATAACGGGAACGGTGTATACAGCATGTGTGTACACCGTTCCCATTGCTATATCAGAACCATATTTTCTATAATTTTCAGTTTTCCACTCCAAATCATAGTCATACAATATCGGGAATAGTGTATACAGAATGTGTGTACACCATTCCCATTGCTACATCAGAACCATATCTTCTATAATTTTCGGTTTTCCACTTCAAATCATAATGATACAAAAACTGGAACGGTGTATACAGAATGTGTGTAAACCATTTCCATTCCTATATCAGAATCATATTTTCTATAATTTTCACTTTTCAAATCCAAATCATAGTCATACAATAACGGGAACGGTGTATACAGAATGTGTGTACACCGTTCCCATTGATACATCAGAACCATATTTTCTATAATTTTCGGTTTTCCACTCCAAATCATAATGATACAAAAACTGGAACGGTGTATACAGACTGTGTGTACACCGTTCCCATTCCTATATCAGAACAATATTTTCTATGATTTTCGGTTTTACACTCCAAATAATAGTGAAACATTAACAGGAACGGTGTATACAAAATGTGTATACATCGATCCCATTGCTACATCAGAACCATATCCTCAATAATTATCGGTTTTCCACTCTAAATCATAGTCATAAAACAACGGGAACGGTGTATACAAAATATGTGTACACCGCTCCCATTGCTACATCAGAACCATATTTTCTATAATTTTCGGTTTTCCACACCAAATCATAGCCAAACAATAAAGGGAAAGGTGTATACAGAATGTGATCACTGTGATTTGGAGCTGAAAACCGGAAATTATAGAAAATATGGTTCTGATATAGCAATGGATACGGTGTACACACATTTTGTATACACCATTCCCGTTATTCTATCAATATGATTTGGAGTGGAAAACAAAAAATTATAGAAACATGGTTCTAATGTACCAACGTGAACGTTCTGTATAAACCGTTCCCGTAATTGTATGACTATGACTTAGAGTGGAAAACAGAAAATTATAGAAAATATGGTTCTGATATAGCAATGGGAACGGTGTACACACATTCTGTATACACCGTTCCCGTTGTTGTATCACTATCAATTGGAGTAAAAAATCAAAAATTATAGAAAATATGGTTCTGATATAGCAATGGGAACGGTGTACACACATTCTGTATACACCGTTCCCGTTGTTGTATCACTATCAATTGGAGTAAAAAATCAAAAATTATAGAAAATATGGTTCTGATATAGCAATGGGAACGGTGTACACACATTCTGTATACACCGTTCCCGTTGTTGTATCACTATCAATTGGAGTAAAAAATCAAAATTCTAGAAAATATGGTCCTGATGTAGCATTGGGAACGGTGTACACACATTCTGTATACACCGTTCCCGTTGTTGTATCACTATTATTTAGAGTTTAAAACCAAAAATTATAGAAAATATGGTTCTGATATAGCAATGGGAACGGTGTACACACATTCTGTATACACCGTTCCCGTTGTTGTATCACTATCAATTGGAGTAAAAAATCAAAAATTCTAGAAAATATGGTCCTGATGTAGCATTGGGAACGGTGTACACACATTCTGTATACACCGTTCCCGTTGTTCTATTAATATTATTTAGAGTGTAAAACAAAAAATTATAGAAAATATGGTTCTGATATAGCAATGGGAACGGTGTACACACATTCTGTATACACCGTTCCCGTTGTTGTATCACTATCATTTGGAGTGTAAAACCGAAAATTATAGAAAATATGGTTCTGATATAGCAATGGGAACGGTGTACACACATTCTGTATACACCGTTCCCGTTGTTGTATCACTATCAATTGGAGTAAAAAATCAAAAATTCTAGAAAATATGGTCCTGATGTAGCATTGGGAACGGTGTACACACATTCTGTATACACCGTTCCCGTTGTTCTATTAATATTATTTAGAGTGTAAAACAAAAAATTATAGAAAATATGGTTCTGATATAGCAATGGGAACGGTGTACACACATTCTGTATACACCGTTCCCGTTGTTGTATCACTATCATTTGGAGTGTAAAACCGAAAATTATAGAAAATATGGTTCTGATATAGCAATGGGAACGGTGTACACACATTCTGTATACACCGTTCCCGTTGTTCTATTAATATTATTTAGAGTGTAAAACAAAAAATTATAGAAAATATGGTTCTGATATAGCAATGGGAACGGTGTACACACATTCTGTATACACCGTTCCCGTTGTTGTATCACTATCATTTGGAGTGTAAAACCGAAAATTATAGAAAATATGGTTCTGATATAGCAATGGGAACGGTGTACACACATTCTGTATACACCGTTCCCGTTGTTCTATTAATATTATTTAGAGTGTAAAGCAAAAAATTATAGAAAATATGGTTCTGATATAGCAATGGGAACGGTGTACACACATTCTGTATACACCGTTCCCGTTGTTCTATTAATATTATTTAGAGTGTAAAGCAAAAAATTATAGAAAATATGGTTCTGATATAGCAATGGGAACGGTGTACACACATTCTGTATACACCGTTCCCGTTGTTCTATTAATATTATTTAGAGTGTAAAGCAAAAAATTATAGAAAATATGGTTCTGATATAGCAATGGGAACGGTGTACACACATTCTGTATACACCGTTCCCGTTGTTGTATCACTATTATTTAGAGTTTAAAACCAAAAATTATAGAAAATATGGTTCTGATATAGCAATGGGAACGGTGTACACACATTCTGTATACACCGTTCCCGTTGTTGTATCACTATTATTTAGAGTTTAAAACCAAAAATTATAGAAAATATGGTTCTGATATAGCAATGGGAACGGTGTACACACATTCTGTATACACCGTTCCCGTTGTTCTATTAATATTATTTAGAGTGTAAAGCAAAAAATTATAGAAAATACGGTTCTGATATAGCAATGGGAACGGTGTACACACATTCTGTATACACCGTTCCCGTTGTTGTATCACTATTATTTAGAGTTTAAAACCAAAAATTATAGAAAATATGGTTCTGATATAGCAATGGGAACGGTGTACACACATTCTGTATACACCGTTTCCGTTGTTGTATCACTATTATTTAGAGTTTAAAACCAAAAATTATAGAAAATATGGTTCTGATATAGCAATGGGAACGGTGTACACACATTCTGTATACACCGTTCCCGTTGTTGTATCACTATTATTTAGAGTTTAAAACAAAAAATTATAGAAAATATGGTTCTAATATAGCAATGGGAATGGTGTACACACATTCTGTATACACCGTTCCCGTTGTTCTATTAATATTATTTAGAGTGTAAAGCAAAAAATTATAGAAAATACGGTTCTGATATAGCAATGGGAACGGTGTACACACATTCTGTATACACCGTTCCCGTTGTTGTATCACTATTATTTAGAGTTTAAAACCAAAAATTATAGAAAATATGGTTCTGATATAGCAATGGGAACGGTGTACACACATTCTGTATACACCGTTTCCGTTGTTGTATCACTATTATTTAGAGTTTAAAACCAAAAATTATAGAAAATATGGTTCTGATATAGCAATGGGAACGGTGTACACACATTCTGTATACACCGTTCCCGTTGTTGTATCACTATTATTTAGAGTTTAAAACAAAAAATTATAGAAAATATGGTTCTAATATAGCAATGGGAATGGTGTACACACATTCTGTATACACCGTTCCCGTTGTTGTATTGCTATTATTTAGAGTTTAAAACCAAAAATTATAGAAAATATGGTTCTAATATAGCAATGGGAATGGTGTACACACATTCTGTATACACCGTTCCCGTTGTTGTATTGCTATTATTTAGAGTTTAAAACAAAAAATTATAGAAAATATGGTTCTAATATAGCAATGGGAATGGTGTACACACATTCTGTATACACCGTTCCCGTTGTTGTATTGCTATTATTTGGAGTGAAAAACAGAAAATTATAGAAAATATGGTTCTAATATAGCAATGGGAATGGTGTACACACATTCTGTATACACCGTTCCCGTTGTTGTATCACTATTATTTAGAGTTTAAAACAAAAAATTATAGAAAATATGGTTCTGATATAGCAATGGGAACGGTGTACACACATTCTGTCTACACCGTTCCAGTTGTTGTATCACTATCATTTGGAGTGAAAAACCGAAAATTATAAAAAATATGGTTCTAATATAGCAATGGGAACTGTGTACACACATTCTGTATACACCGTTCCCGTTGTTGTATCACTATTATTTGGAGTAAAAAACCAAAATTATAGAAAATATGGTTCTGATATAGCAATGGGAACGGTGTACACATATTCTGTATACACCGTTCCCGTTGTTGTATTGTTGCCTAAAGATTGCTACAAAAGAAACTTCTTATTTGGCGACTGCGATATGTAAGAACTGTAACCGAATAAGCGAATAACAAAACACGGAGTATATAAGGATATACGAAGGACGGACTATTATAACTATTTACATAGGCAGGGGGTGCACTAACCCAACAGTATCACTACTATTTGGAGTGAAAAACAGAAAATTATAGAAAATATGGTTCTAATATAGCAATGGGAATGGTGTACACACATTCTGTATACACCGTTCCCGTTGTTGTATCACTATTATTTAGAGTTTAAAACAAAAAATTATAGAAAATATGGTTCTGATATAGCAATGGGAACGGTGTACACACATTCTGTCTACACCGTTCCAGTTGTTGTATCACTATCATTTGGAGTGAAAAACCGAAAATTATAAAAAATATGGTTCTAATATAGCAATGGGAACTGTGTACACACATTCTGTATACACCGTTCCCGTTGTTGTATCACTATTATTTGGAGTAAAAAACCAAAAATTATAGAAAATATGGTTCTGATATAGCAATGGGAACGGTGTACACACATTCTGTATACACCGTTCCCGTTGTTGTATTGTTGCCTAAAGATTGCTACAAAAGAAACTTCTTATTTGGCGACTGCGATATGTAAGAACTGTAACCGAATAAGCGAATAACAAAACACGGAGTATATAAGGATATACGAAGGACGGACTATTATAACTATTTACATAGGCAGGGGGTGCACTAACCCAACATTCCTCCCCACCTTTATAAAGTTTTATGTTCAACAACGTTAATACTGTCCCAGGGAATGCCCCCTTCGATCGTTCTTTGTCTCCGATTTCTCATCGGGTACCTTCGATTCTGTCCTGGATCTGTCTCAGATTCGTCTGAGCTGCTGAAATCCTCATCTAGAAATGCGTCATTGACTTGAACATCTTGGGTCACAATTTCGCCTTCGTTATGTTCCGTGTCATCTTGTCGTGTATTCTCTGGTGTGTCCACTATCTTTGCAGGGTATAGTCGATTATGGTGAACGACTTGCGTTTTCTTTGTCGAATCATTTTGTATGCGAAAGTTCACTCCGTTTGCAAGCTTCTCTAAAACGGTCCAGGGACCGCTTCTTCGAGGCGCTAACTTCTGGGTTTCACCAGTTTTGAAATACTTCCTTCTTAACTACACTTTATCTCCCCTCTGATAATTATGGAAGTTTAAATTCTTATTGTATTGTCTCTGCATCTGGGTGCGATTCAAACCAAGTTTTGTTGCGACATGATCATACACTTCGGCGAGACGTATCTTCGTTTCCATTGCGTAGTCTGATGCTGTTGCGATATCAGTAGTTTGGGGGGTACTACTACCAAATATGAGATCTTGTGGTAATGTTGGCTTCCTTCCGAATACTATGGCATAAGGTGTGCATTTTGTGACAGAGCTCTCACTTGTGTTTAACGCGAAAACGACTTCTGGCAGAAGGAGACGCCACTGTTTTTGGGGTAAGTCGCGGTCTAGGAGCAAGGCACGTAGCACTTCCCTTATGTTTCCAATGTTACGTTCAGCAAAACCATTGCCTTGACTGTGGTACGCGGAAGATCTCCTCTTTTCGATATTAAATATTCCGCAAAGTTCGTGAATTAAATTTCCATCAACGTTTGATCCCTGGTCAGACAAAAGAAAGTAAGGGGATCCGTGTTTAAAAATCCATGATTCTCGGAAAGCTCGACATACTGTTGGGGCATGTTGATCTTTCATGGGCACTGCTTCTATGTATTTTGAGAATACATCACCGATCAGGAGCATGTATTTGAAACCGCTGTCATCTGGTGGTAACACGGCAATATCGATGGACACAAATTCCATTGGTGCCTCTGGAATGTGCAGCGGCAACAGTGGAGCTTTGGGAGCCTGTGTATCACGCTTAGTGCGTTGGCATACCGAGCATGTGGTGATGAATCGATGAACAAATTTATACATATTGGGCCAATAAAATCTGTCCTTGAGGAGCGCATATGTTTTATCAGTGCTGAAGTGGGCCATTTCATGAATGGCGAGTGTGACAAAGCGTCTCATTGAAGCAGGCAAAATCGGTCTTCCTGACTTAGTAAGGATATTATCTTCTATTCTCAACTGACTGGAAACTCGTTTCAAGCGTCCCTCATGAATTGTATTACCTTCAGTAATTAAACGCTTAGCAGGTCCTAGCACCGGGTCAGAATTTTGTTCTGCTTCTAATTGTTCTTTGAAGCCTTTAGCGGTATGGTTGAATGCATACACCTTGTCTTCAAAAATCTCATCAAAGTGATCTGTACTAGTTGTAGCTCCAGTTGATCTTGACAGCGCGTCTGCTTTTACGTTCAATTTCCCTGGTAGATACTGGACTGTGTAACTGTATTCTTCGAGTTCTGATAACCATCTTGCGAATTTTCCGCGAGGATCTCTTTGGTTGCGTAGATGAACTAATGGATTGTGGTCTGAATTCAAAACAAAATCAGTCCCGGCGAGGTAGACGTGCCAATTTCGTACAGTCATCAGAAGGGCAAAGGCTTCTTTACTGTGAGTAGACCATTTCTGTTGATATTTTGAAAGTGTAGTGGAAAAGTAGGCCACTGGATGGATACTATTATCATTCTGGATTTGAGAAAGCACACCTCCGACTGCTACGTCACTGGCATCAACTTCCACAATAAATCGTTCACCACAGCGAGGAAAGGCTAGCGTGGGCTCTGAACACAATTCGTTTTTCAAGGAGATAAAGGCTCTTTCACAACTTGGGTCCCATTGATACACGACTTGTTCACTGGTGAGTTTATTTAGTGGCTTAGAGATTTCAGCAAAATCCTTTATGAAATTTCGATAGAATCCTGCAAGTCCCAGGAAACGCTTTAAATCTTTCTTCGTTGTTGGGCGTTCAAAATCACGTATCGCATCAGTTAGACGTTTCTGTGGTTTGATACCAGCCATGGACAATTCGTATCCTAAAAATTCCACACTTTCTTTCGCAAATGCACACTTTGATTGCTTCAATGTGATCCCTGTGTTACGCAATCTGCTGAATACTGCTTCGATGTCCTTTAAATGCTCATCAAATGTTCTGCTAAAAATAGCAATATCATCCATGTAAGCCAATGTTCGTTCTGCGGGTAACCCTGAGAGACAAATGTCCATTAATCGTTGGTATGACGCACCTGCATTACACAAACCATATGGCGTTGCGTTGAACTCGAACTTCCCTCGTGGAACAGAGAAGGCAGTTTTCTCTTTGTCTTCTTCTTTCAACGGCATAGACCAATATGCTGATGCTGCATCAAGTGTTGTCCAGTAGACAGCACCAGCCATTTTATCGATAACATCTCGAATGTGAGGCAAAGGTTAGGTGTCTTTTTTGGTCACATCATTTAACTTTCGGAAATCGCAAACAAAGCGTGTTGTGTTATCCTTTTTCTTAACCAAAATGATAGGACTATTCCAAGGTGATTCAGAAGGTCGTATAATATCATTGTCCAGCATGTCAGTGATTTGGGAGTTGATTTCGGGCTCCCATGCGGCTGGTACACGGCGTGGCATTTGGTAGATGGGCATTGAATCATCCGTAACGATTTTGTGTTCAATGATTTTGTTCCTCTGAGGCCTTTTCGGATTCTGTGCAAATATGTCTTGGTAACTGGAAATCAAAGACATCAATTTGGTTTTTTCTTCCTCTGAAAGGTGGGTGCCGCAATCAAACGAGGGAGTATCCTTTGACGAGTCTGATGTGATGCTTCCTGTTATGCTAGCATGTAATGTTCCCACTGGTTTGCGCGCAGTCAAAATCTTGTCTTCAGCAGAAACATTCAACAGACTGATTGTGAAAACACCAGCAGAATTTGGAATCACACGTGTTTTTGACGCATAAATGCCTGTCATCCCTGCGATGGTTGCAGGAGCAAAGTCTCCTTCTAAAAATGCGGTCTTGGTATCACATTTCACTTGAATCAATGTTTCGGAACGACCAGGAATAACCGTCTTTTCAGCTACCTGAACACGTATGGGTGTTTTTATTTCAGCCCCCCTTATCCAGGCTGGGCCAAGTTTTACACGATTGTTATCGAAATCGAATGTCACTTGACCAAATTTCTGCAAAAAGTCTCTGCCTAATAATATGCTGACTGGCGAGTGAGAATCGATGATTTGGAACCTCTGTAGAACTGGTTTCTTTAGGCCAAAAATATTTACATTCAGAGCTACAGAACCTGTTATTTTCATGTTATTACCTGAGGCATCTGTAAGTGTTTCACTTGATGCATTAATCTTTACTGCGAGTTTCAAATTTGCAAGAGTTTTCGAGTCAATAATTGATACAGCTGCTCCTGAATCGAGCAAAACGTTACTAAAAACTCCTTCCAGTCTTGCTTTTAAAACGACAGTTGACGCACCAGTTGTGTTGTCCCCTAAATTCAAAATGTCAGGGCCATCTAGTCATTGAAAATTCGGACAGTTATTGTCCCAAGCATCATGGCCTCGGGCACAACAGGCCTGACAAAATCTCGTTGGGCATCTTCGGAACAAATGTTCTGTGCTTTGGCATGTTCTGCATCGCATCTGGCGGGGTTCAGTATTCCTGTTCGAAGAAACTGAGCGGCCACGACCTGGGGCTCTGAAATTACGGCCTCGAAAACCACGGCCGCGGTTTCTGGTTGCGAAATTGATTTCGTTGCATTTTCCCCCGTCCTCTGGGTTTATTGAGGTTGTCTGTAATTGCAATTTCTCAATTTACTTTTTCTGCGATTGAATCCACAATTGATCTTTCATCACTTGGATTAGCAGCACCAAAGACTCCTTTGTTGTTTGAAGGGTCAGACAACAATGAACGAATTCCTGCCAACTCAAGGCGTGTTGTTTCATCTGCAATGGTTTTGATTTCCGCTTCACCAAATTTTTCAAGGGATTTCAAAGCAACTTGCATATCTGGGTGTAACCCTTTAACAAAATAATCTTTAGCAATAGCCTCCAAAGTTTTGTTGTCAAATGAGGGGTAGGCCAGTTTGACTAATTCCAACAATTTGTAAGCATAATTCTGCGTTGATTCTCCTGCTTTTCTTGGCCTGTTTGCTAATTCACTCAAGGCTTCTTCACGGTTTCGTTTTCCCTTTTCGAACTCCTTTTTGAGTTCTGCCTTCAATTTCTCTGGGTCTTTTCTATCCTCTGCTGAAAGTCCTAGGTAAACATCGCATGCTGGCCCTTCAAGTTTACTAGCCAGAGCCTGAGCCAGCTTTTCTCCAGTGTAACCTTTCAGTGCGGCGTGTATTTCAATTTTGGTTAAAAAAGCTTGGACGTCGCCGTTCCCTGTGAAGCTCAAAATACTGCTTTTCGAAGCTTCCATTTTAATTCGGTTACAGTAATGTTGCCTAAAGATTGCTACAAAAGAGACTTCTTATTTGGCGACTGCGATATGTAAGGACTGTAACCGAATATGCGAATAACAAAACACGGAGTATATAAGGATATACGAAGGACGGACTATTATAACTATTTACATAGGCAGGGGGTGCACTAACCCAACAGTATCACTACTATTTGGAGTGAAAAACAGAAAATTATAGAAAATATGGTTCTAATATAGCAATGGGAACGGTGGACACACATTCTGTAAACACCGTTCCCGTTGTTGTATCACTACTATTTGGAGTGTAAAACCGAAAATTAGAGAAAATATGGTTCTGATATAGCAATGGGAACGGTGTACACACATTCTGTATACACCGTTCCCGTTGTTGTATCACTATTATTTGGAGTAAAAAACAAAAAATTATAGAAAATATGGTTCTGATATAGCAATGGGAACGGTGTACACACATTCTGTATACACCGTTCCCGTTGTTGTATCACTATCATTTGGAGTAAAAAACCAAAAATTATAGAAAATATGGTTCTAATATAGCAATGGGAATGGTGTACACACATTCTGTATACACCGTTCCCGTTGTTGTATCACTATCATTTGGAGTAAAAAACCAAAAATTATAGAAAATATGGTTCTAATATAGCAATGGGAACGGTGTACACACATTCTGTATACACCGTTCCCGTTGTTGTATCACTATCATTTGGAGTAAAAAACCAAAAATTATAGAAAATATGGTTCTAATATAGCAATGGGAACGGTGTACACACATTCTGTATACACCGTTCCCGTTGTTGTATCACTATTATTTGGAGTGGAAAACTGAAAATTAAAGAAAGTATAGTTACAAACATTCTGTATACACCGAGAACCAAATTTTCTATTATTTTCAGTTGGCGTGACTGTCAACCCCACGGGATCTTTGGACAAAAGAAAAGATTTGTCCGCAATGCTAGCATGCACAAAGCAAAAGTCCTTCCTCGGACTTTCTACATTGTTCCTATTCTTGAGGGGATTCCCCACAACAGCGCGTTTGTAGTTTAGGCCAAAGCCTAACAGCTCTGGTTTGGAGGTGAAGGCAAATCTGGACTTTCAGATAAAAATGTCTACCCTCAATGCTCCAATATCAACAAACAATGTGTCTATCTTCAAGTAAACTATCGAGGATTAATTTAATGGTTATTTCCGATTGATTGGAGTTAAATTCTTAGCGCTAGCCGTGATCAAATCTGTTACCTTTTTTTGGGACACCCGGTAGATTCACTGGAAAAATATGAAAGGTCGTAAAAACTAGAATGGTCATTGGTACAAGGTTTCTTAATATCGTTTTATAATATTTCTTAATTTTGGGGCAGAATGTAACTCCCCTTTCCCGTCTCATCATGACAACCGTCTCTTATTTCAACTGCTACGAATTTCATTAATTTTGAAAATATTTTTTTACTTGGCTGCTTTCAAAAACTATTAATAAAAATAATGATGAAACCTTTGTGAAACTGGAAATTGTCAACTTCTGTTTATCGAAATTCGAATGCAATGTCACCTCAGATAACTGGACCAATCTCCGTATGAAATCCTTGCAACTTTTCGATTGCGTCCATTGGGAAGTAGAAGATGTGGATAAGCCGATTCATTTCTGGAGGCTTCATGCTTTTGATTTTAAATACTCAGATTACATCTTTTACATCATTCTTAAGTGCTTTATACGTCAGTCGAGTTTTGGGAACGATTTGGAGTATCTGCATTCGGCGCTCCCTGATCTGCAGCGACTACAAAGATCAAAAAGTAATTGAAGGCAAAAATTCTGGATTTGCTGTAAATATCGCCAGTCTTCAGCACAAATGATGGTCAGTTTGTGACAAAAACTCTTTTATTTGGAGGATAAACCAATTTTGCAACTAGATCGAACAAGAATTCATTCATTGGTAAGTAATTTCAAGCAATTTCGACAAACTCTGGTCGCTGCTGTGAATTAACATCGTTGCAGAATTTCGAGAGCGTTGAAAAGTTTCGAATTAATGAAATTTCAATTTTTTCTCGGTGCTACAAGCAGGAACAATCTTGGATTCACGGGAACTTTTGATATATGATGGTAGGATGGTGGAGGCAACCCCAAAGTACAAGTTGAAAGAATAAAATTCCTCATCAACTGGAAAACGGCCTATTCTTCGAGACTTTTGTGACATGAATAATTTCGAAATTGTCGCTGCGGAGATGTGACCAACCCGTCATTTTAGCATGACAAATTTTGTTTACATGAATGTTTTTGCTGTTAAAAGAAAGAGGAAAGAAAACTGAACAAGATGTGTACCATTTTATCAATATTTTCCGTGCATAAATTACCGCAAAGAAGCATTTTAGGATTGAAAACATTTATTTTTCTTCTCGATCAGACTTTCGACGGCGTGACTTGTTGGCGTGCATCGTTTCCGCTCTGTCTGGCCAATCAGGATGCGGGTTGAAATTGATACGTAGTTCATTATGATAAATGAAGAACTCTTGATTGGACAGGCTGACTAACACTGATAAATCATTATAAGGACACTTGCTAAAAACAAAATTCATTTCCCCAAGAAACAGTAGGTTCCCTTCTGTTTTATGTGGCTGGCAGATTTCATATATATCCGATAAGAAACTTTCTTTTAATATAAGATGTCTTTCTATGTCAAATTATACCTTCGGAAGTCTAGGACGACAAACATGGTGAATTCGATAAATTTAGGATATCCCAATCAAACAAAGATTGACCGATCTAAATAATGGTGTATCATTTCTTGTTGTACATTTTCAAAGATGAAAATCGGAAGATAAAGTGAAGATGAAAATTGTTTCACGCTTTTTATCATTTATAAGAAACTGAAAGGATCGAAGGATCGACAGAGAAATCATTCGCTTGATGGCGGGCTACAATTTCCTGCATGTCCTTTTCATATATGTGGGACTTCTGAATCTAAACCACAGGAAGCCTAGGCAGTTCACTGAACATAGTTTACAATCTCAAAATTGTTAATTGTATACGATACCTTTGTGTGTTATTTATTGCACCTCCACACGGCTAAAATTTCTACGTTCCCCAATACCCAAGGTTTTCCAGGCTAAAATCTCCCTGTCTAAAGTCTCCCTGCTCAGATTTTACAACGGATTTTATCCAGAAAGTCTCTTCGAGAAACCATAAAAGCGTGAGTCAAATCATGAACAAAATTGCCCTTATATTAACAGCAATGATTTGAACACGTCCACAGGAGGAGCGTTTTCGAAATTATCCCCATCCATGAAAACGCTGTGATATTCGAAATACGAAAAAAGATAAAAAGAGTGCCCTCGCGTGATCCCCAAAGATATGTATATGTAGTAAAGTAAGATTACAAACAAACAAAACAAAGAATGCTCTGCTGGGTTATAAATCGACGCTGGGACATCAGTGTTTTCGAAAAACTTCGTTTCCACCCGTCCAGACGACAACAGGAAAACGGCCTTTTAAAAAAGATCCATTCTGGAGAGCGTTTTCGAAAAGCTTCGTTTTCGGTGACGCAAACCCAAAACGGATTAAAAAGATTCGTTTTTCAAAACACATCCGGATACGTAAGGACGTGGCCTAATACACCACTTTAATTAAGCAGCCTCGTTTTGGAAATTTGTCAAAATCTCTTCCTATTGTTAATATGAAAATTTCGAGCCCAGATTCGGATTTAGCACCCAAACGTTAGTCTGGTTACATGTTTTTAAACTGCTGACAATTGTGATGTTGATTTTATGACGATGGAAAGTTCAGAGATTTATAAGGGATTTGACCGTGAAAAGTCGTTCGGGGTGAAACTTTACACCACGAGTCATTTTCACGGTCAAATCCCTTATAGATTTTCAAACTTTACATTGCCATAAAATTAACACTACAACCGCTAGCAACATGAAAACTTAGGGTTAGACTAAAGTTTTGGTGCTAAATCCGAATTTGGCGTCTAAAATTTCATATGAAAGAATTTTGAATAATTTCCAAAACGAGGCTGTTGGGGGCTGTTCATTAAAGTGGTGTATTGAACATATCGGCAATGAAACAAAACAGTTTTCCAATAAAATTGCTTTGATACTAAAAGAGCAGCAACATTTCAAACACCGGATGTGTCACCGCGTTGCGCAAAGCAAATTTATTTCTCAGTCGACAGGGTTGAGATTCAACTCCGGGGTTGAACAAATTCACGCAGTCAGGCCTCAAGCTTGCAACGAATCGAAGTTATGAAGACAATTTAGATGGGTTTTTTTTAACTAGCAATCTTCGTTTTCCGTAAATATTTGTTCCATATCGAATTCTTTCCAGGTTCAGGAATCACCCATCCATCCGGAACAGCACTGGCACCAGGCATCGTTTCAGGGACAATGTACACATCCCATAATCGCCTAAATTGAAGAAAAACATAAGCAATATTTCTAAATTCAACAGAGATGGGAAATAGATCAATTTTTGGGACCAAAGAAGTCTTGGAAACGAGAACCAGATGTGCCATAAAGTATCCACTTTAAACAGCTTATGATACGCAATAAAGATTTGGAAGATTGGATATCTATTGCTGCGTAGCGGCAGCATATGCTCAAAGAATCAAAACCTTACGATATATGACTGTCTTTCTGAGGAAGTGCGGAAATATTGCAGTGTCGTCACACAATCATGAACACGTCAGAGGCGGTATCAACAAAGTCTTCTAAGCTGTCTCTTATTCTATGGAATACATTTGAATATTCAAAAGACTATGGTATGTCTTGAGACATGAGTGGGGGGGGGGGGCGGCATTGATTATGTGATGTAATGCCTACAGAAAAAAAATGACTGCAAGAATGAGCGGTCGCGAGACGGGTGGGTTTGTTTTTTGTTTTCAATTTGTTTTGAGTGAGCTTGTCAGGATTTCTAGCTACTGAAAGCTAATTTAGGCCCACTGTGCATGCCGCATCCAGGCATGGGACCCCTAGTTTAACGTCCCTTCCGAAGGACGACGAGGTGAGTTGCTAGGTCAGTCCTCCAGAGGTCACCCATCCGAAATCTGACCTCAAACGACCAAGCTTAACTTCAGTCACCTGACGAAGACTGTATAAGCCACTCGGCCACTCACCCCGTGGGGGAGGGGACAGGGGCAATGCATCTTGCAGTGTCAAAAGAACCAGAAATGCCTACTATTTACTTTCATTCCATTCCATGTTAGTGCAGTATGGTTTCACTTCCCAAAACGCGGCACTCACTACCCAATGTTATTGCTAGTCTATTGGCATCTTAAAGATAACACTTTGGCAGATTTGGCCGCTTTTGCCTAACTACTCCCTGAGTCATAGTGTCTTTAAAATATCTTTTGCAAGAAACAGTCTTTATTGATTGAACAACATCAAACTTACTAATGACTTGCTGGAAATGTAACGTGAAAATTCGGAATTTGTACATAATATTAGATGACAATTTTTCCCTTTCCTCACTATTCTTTCTGTATCCTAAATGCCCTCTTCTTTTCATTGTACTTTTCATCTGCAGACCTGAACGTTTTTTGGGACTGTTGGTGCCATTGTCCGCTATATTTTCCACCTTGCAATTTTTAAGTTTTGCAGAAATTTTAAGTAGAAACATACCGAACCACAAGAAAATTCGGACATTAAAATTGTCGGATGTTGAAATGTCTGAAATTTCAAACGTCCGAATTTTGGGGGTCTGATAAAACCTCATAGTCATGGATCTCAGAAAATTTCGGAAACTGATATTGGATTATTTTATTTTGCATATATTTTGCAATTTCAAGCTCAATAACAAAGGATCAGTGACTTAATTTTAGTACCTTCTGTACAGACAAATTTCATCATCCAAATTATCTTTTATAGAATTGACATTGAAATTCATCCTGCATCATGTAAATCTCCTACAATTCTGCTGATTTCAAAAGCATGAGAAGGTCTACGCATTCCTCTGTTCAAAATGTCAATAGGACGGAAAAGCTTCGAAATTAGAGGAGCACGTATTAGGAACAACCTTAGCAATGAGGCAAAACGAGCAAGCACATTATTGGCTTTCAAGCAAAAATTTCGAAAATCAGTCCTTATTATGACGCCACTTTGGCAGCATGTAACCGTTTCCGTTCAAATCTTAATTTTCTTTTTCATCAACGTATTCTTAGGGTCTATTTATTTATTTGTTCATGTAACTATTGTAATTGGGTTTTTAACAGGGCAGTTAGTAAATCAATTGTTATTGTAGACTTTACCCTGTATAAAGCATTTAAAATGAATGAATGAAAAATGAATGAATAAAAAATGTTTATGAAACACGAAAGAAATTGAATTGTACAAAAAAATATGAAATAGCGCTCGAAATTCGAAATGTCTGAAGATTACAAAGCTTACCGGATTTGGACGAGTGAAATAGGATTTTCTTCAGCTTGTAACCAATAGCGACGGCTCTCCAGTAGAGGGTTGTAACCAAAGATTCGCATATGTTCTGTAAATTTGAAATTTGCAGATTCTTAAACGAAGAATCAATAATACAAAGACCCAAAAGACAAAATCATAGGGATGTTCCTGCTTTTGAACTACAGTAAAACACCGCAAAAAAGAAACTGCAGATTACGAACCTCAAGGCTGATATTTGGCCAATTATAGTGCCAGGGATCGCATTAAAAGACTGAGTTGACCTTATTTCCATAATGTTTTCCTTAGAGGTGGTTGCATAATATTATGAACAATACAAATTCATTTGCTCTTGGGTAAAGCATAACTTAGCAAGGCCGAATCACGAATGTCAGAGGAGATGCGCGGTTTTAGTAGAACATTAATACGTAGTTTTCGCCTCTCTGTATATTTTGGAAAAAAATTTTCTTTTATCTTGTGTTTAAACGAGTTGATATAATTTGTAGATTTCAAATCAAAAGATAGGCTATTCCATATTATAGGCTATTCCATATTTTTGGCTCCAAGTAGGACAGGCAGTTCTTAGGCATCGTTAAGGATTATGTAGAAAGCATCTTTATCAAAATATGGCCAAAGCAACATACAAGTCAAATCTTTCAATAGGGCACAGGGAAACCCATAAATCCTCCAATTTCACGCTTATCAGCCAATGGTGTTGCCGTATTCTCGTCACATGACCGAAAATAAGCTCTTTGAGACGAATTTTCGAGTACCCTTACGAAAATCAAAATGGACATTCGAGTAATAAAGATACAGAGCTGCTTTTGCCACGAGTCGATTCTACAGGCCCTACTCCATATTTTACATTTTGCATTTCAAGAAAATCTCATCAGGGATCAGCACTACATTGAATTTCATGCAACCGAAAATAGGCCTATATTCAAATATCATTCGGGAACGCAACAAATAAGATATAGTTTCCAAAATTTCACACCTTACGTGAATTATAGCAAGGAATAAGCTGAAGATGTTTCTTTGCTTCAGTTTCCCAAATCCTTGACGAGTCTCAGCTATTTGCGACGAAGAAAGCTATTGGGCCTACCTTTATCCACTGCATGATGCCATTATTCTGTTTCAAATCGGCTTCTTTGCTGTAGCAAGGTAGCAGAGCTATTCACCAACAACATAACACCAATTTCCACTATTCTCCGCTGAAAAATTGCCATCAACTTTGGTAAAACGCGATGAACTTTCAACAGCTCTTCGCCACACTGTCTATTCCAAGTTTTGAAACAGTGTGCTCACGTGGAAAAATTTCTGTTATTGTGAAAGCGCTCTTGATGTCATGGTCAAGAGATAAGTCTCGTATCACCCTCTCTCTACAAAGACTTAGCCTTTGTTTTAGTATGAAAAAGTGGAAGGGATTGAGGCCGGGCTTTCAAAATTATCTTTATTTTCTAAAAAAAGGAAAATGGTGAATGCATATTTCAAATGAATTCGAATTACTCAAACGACAGGGGGCCTAGGTATCTTCGCAAGCTCCAATACCCTTTAACTTCCATGAAAGAAACTCTCATATTCATTCAAATTATTTTGAAATATGCATTCACCATTTTCCTTTTTTAAGAAATACAGATAATTTTGAAAGCCCGGCCTCAATCCCTTCCACTTTTTCATACTAAAACAAAGGCCGAGTCTTTGTAGAGATATGATGAAACGAGACCTACCTCTTGACCATGACATCATGAGCGCTTTCACAATAACAGAAATTTTTCCACGTGAGCACACTGTTTCAAAACTTGGAATAGACAGTGTGGCGAAGAGCTGTTGAAAGTTCATCGCGTTTTACCAAAGTTGATGGCAATTTTTCAGCGGAGAATAGTGGAAATTGGTGTTATGTTGTTGGTGAATAGCTCTGCTACCTTGCTACAGCAAAGAAGCCGATTTGAAACAATAATGGCATTATGCAGTGGATGAAGGTAGGCCCAATAGCTTTCTTCGTCGCAAATAGCTGAGACTCGTCAAGGATTTGGGAAACTGAAGCAAAGAAACATCTTCAGCTTATTCCTTGCTATATTTCACGTAAGGTGTGAAATTTTGGAAGCTATATCTTATTTGTTGCGTTCCCAAATGATATTTGAATATAGGCCTATTTTCGGTTGTATGAAATTCAATGTAGTGCTGATCCCTGATGAGATTTTCTTGAAATGCAAAATGTAAAATATGGAGTAGGGCCTGCAGAATCGACTCGTGGCAAAAGCAGCTCTGTATCTTTATTACTCGAATGTCCATTTTGATTTTCGTAAGGGTACTCGAAAATTCGTCTCAAAGAGCTTATTTTCGGTCATGTGACGAGAATACGGCAACACCATTGGCTGATAAGCGTGAAATTGGAGGATTTATGGGTTTCCCTGTGCCCTATTGAAAGATTTGACTTGTATGTTGGCCAAAGCAAAGAGTTTTGGTAGGCATAGTTATGGAATGATCGTAGAAATACTAATGTGATCAAGAACTAGCGAAATGATTGACACTTTTATTTGT
The DNA here is from genome assembly GCA_964020215.1 of Aurelia sp. 3 sensu Dawson et al. (2005). Taxonomy (NCBI): domain Eukaryota; kingdom Metazoa; phylum Cnidaria; class Scyphozoa; order Semaeostomeae; family Ulmaridae; genus Aurelia; species Aurelia sp. 3 sensu Dawson et al. (2005). The sequence goes on from OZ026580.1 coordinate 2,868,490, forward strand.
CTCATATCAATCAATCGATCAATCAATCACTCTCTCACCCACTCACTGACTCAATCAATTAATCAATCAATCAATCAATCAATCAATCAATCAATCAATCAATCAATCAATCAATCAACAAATCAAAGTTAGCCAACCTCTTTCCATGATCTTTCTTCGTTTACTTTCATCCTCTTTTTGCAATTGCTCCTGCTCCTCTTCCAACATGACTCGCAACGTCTTTTCTTCATCTTTATACAAATCGAGCCTCTCCTTCAACAGTTGCTTCCCTTTTTCTATCCTCTGCTCAAATTTTTGGTCTTGATCACCGAATATGAAAATACCTACGATGAAATAATTAAAAAGATGTATTCTGTGTCCTAAGATTATGATGCATGGGCATTTTCCCAGTCCAGAATAGATCGAAGAACTTCGTTTGTTTCATTGCTATAACTGATGACGTCTGAACTTCGAAACTACTTGAAACAAACAGGGAGCTTTTCTACCAAAGAGCTTGAATCTCATGATACTTTGATGCAGTTTGTAGGATTTATGAATGTGCGCTTAGGCCCTGGCACCACTCAGTCGAACCTTTCTGACAAAAATGCACCTAGACTCTTTTGAAGAATAGCTAAATCGTCTATTCTGAAAAAATTCAAGACATTAAATTAACGGGGTCCATTGGCCATGTACAAAGAACGCTGGTAAGTGATAAAGTTCAAACCAGCTTAGGAAAAAACCTTCTAAATAACCTTTGCAAACAAGAAGGCACGGTATCCTTATAATTTATAGCCGTTCACAGCCGATATTAGGGAGTTTACGAAACCACGACGGCAACGACGACTGCAACGCAAAGTTGCTTTTGTTTCAGAACTTTAGATTCAAAAGATTCCTTGTTTTTCGTTCGAATTTGCTTCCCATGAGAGACTCTCAAGTTGTCCTCTTCAATTTCACACTTTGAAAACCACATTTCTGGCGTTCTGTACTGCAGATCTAGGCTTGAGAAGTACAACTCAGTCGTTTTAAATGTTTGTCTTCAAAGTAAGAATATCGTTTTCAGGCATCTCTGAGTTATAAGGTGCCTTATTTTGGCCTTCTGGATGATATATTAAAGGTAGCGTATGGAAACAAGACTTGCTTTGCGGAATTCCAGATGACGTTCTGGCTGGCGTTGCCGTCCTGGTTTCGAAAACTCTCTATTACTGGATGGGAGCAATGAGCTTTTCCCAGACTTTAATCAGTTTCACATTTCAATTTTTAACTGGCCTTATCACTGGTTTGCTGTCGGCGTTTCTGTCATTTTTCAGCTGCATGCAACAAATAAAACAGGCCATTTTCTAAAAACTGGCAATAAGGTCGGGTAAATTTTTTCGAGAAACTGGTATAAGGAACGGGTATGTTTTTGCAGCCTGGTTGGCGCACCCCCAACCAAAATCTGGTTAAGTCCCTCCCCTAGGTATCTTCCTAGACATGAAATATAATACCTCTCTGCAAAGCTGTCTGCCTCCTGATTCCTCTAAGCTCTTTGATTGCTTCAAACTTCTCCAGATATTTCGTAGTATCAGAAATCTTCTTCCGTACTTCAGTTAATGACTGCCCAGCGTCTGATTTCAAGGAATCAACCTGAAAAAATTTGAGAAAAAAGCTGCTTGTTTTCCTTGTTCTTGAAATGTCATTTCCTTAAAGTTTAAAATTCTTCTACTTCTTCGAGTGCGCCTTGCCTGAATCACGCTTTGGTAGTCATGAATGACCATAAGGAACGGTTTCTGGCAGCATCAAATATGTCACGTGATGAAACAGATGGGATGTTTAGTGCGAGTTTAATAGTTTCTTTAATATTTTCCATGTACATTAGGAATTTGAAGCTTTCTTTCATTTAATGTTGCTATCACCGTTCTTTTGGTATTTGCTCTCTTTTATACTATGGCATTTGCGACTCGATCTCTGTATGATATCTTTAATCCTTCTCAGGAACCACAGTTCTGCTGCTTCTAGATTTTTATGGAGCTCTGGTGTTATGGTCCAAGTTTCTGATGCATAGAGTAAGACCGGCCAGATGTAACTTTTTAACATTTCAACTATGGTAAAAAAGCAATCCCATTTTGAAAGGAGACTGTTCCCTGGATATCATTGTAGTTACGTTGCAAACTATACTAATTTGAGCTTGATTGGTTGATTAACAAAATTAAGGAAAACAAGTTTTACCGTTTGATTTTTGTAGTTTTACAGTAGTTTTACAGTTGATCTATATGTATTCCATGTAGCTGTTCCTTATTAATCTTATAGTTTATTGATTGTAGTTGTGTAGCATATATTGTATTTTAAAACTTTATATACTTTAGCGGCCCAAGCTAGATAAGCTTGCTTTTCTTGGGTCGCGTAGAATACAAGCATTTGAACAAGTTTTCATTTTGTAGTAACTTGTATTTTACGAATAAAATTGAATTGAATTGAATTTAATTTAATAGTTGACATGTTCAAATCAAATTTGAAATTTGCCTAACTTAATAATCAGCTAGCCTGTTCTGAAGTTATATCATAGGTGGCAGAGAATGGTTCAGTAGTACTTGCACGATTCAGTGATACATACAAATGTACTAAAATTTGATCATACCCCTGCCAGTTAACTGTGTTCAATTTCTCTTGAATCCTCTATCAGTTACACCAGAGATGCACAGACTCCCATATCTACACCTCTGTTTTCGTTAGGCCATATATTGTGTTGTGTTGTTGCTGTTGTATTTCTACACAATATATATTCAATACAACTGCAACAACACAACACAACACAACACAATGTATGGCCTATTTAGATACTATTTAAAGACTGTAAATGATAACAATGAGCTTTTCATGACTAAGGTTCAGCGAATATTCCTAAAATCATAGGGAAACCTGGATTAATTGGTAATGAATAAAAATGATAAGTAATAAATAAAGAGAATAGATAAATTCTTATGTATCCTCTGCAGGGGGCCATCTGCTGCGGGGACTTGTTAAAAACTGCCAAAGAAGCTTAGTGAAAGCTGGGGCTCCTCTGCTATTGCTCTCTCTCTCTCTCTCTCTCTCTCTCTCTCTCTCTCTCTCTCTCTCTCTCTCTCTCTCTCCCTTGCAGTCACTTCTCTCCTTGAATCAAAGGTGAAGTTAAGTAGTAGAAGTTATACCGTTTTCTTCGCATTGATTTCTGAAACGATTTTATGTCTCCATTCATCAATTTTCTGATCTGCAATTATCGCATTTCTGTTCCTTTCTTCTTTTTCCTTTGCTTTTCTTTCTTTGAGTCTTTTCTGTCGATCCTAATAAATTGTAACAATAGCACAAATTTCTTAAAACGGGCTTTACCTAAGAATTCATATCATATTGCAAAACATTTGAAAATGAAACATATTACGAAAATAGGTACCCTATGGGGATGTGCGAAGAATTCCGGTGCATGTGAAATACTGGGGCAAGAATTAGCCTGCTAGCAACCCTCACTATGGGCGACTGGGCGAAAGATATCGGCGAGGGACTTTTTACGACGATGCACTGCGTCATTTAATAAATTTCTGCAGAATCGTCAAAATCACGAGGGCACATGTAGTGAATATGAAGGTTGTTATGGAACATTTTAGACACTCGTAAGAAATTCTGTGTTCTCAAAGTACGATAATTTTAAGAAACTTTCAGTCCTGCCCCAAATCCTTAGTTTCTTATAAAAAATACTTGTAGATATAGCGAAGAAGTGGATTGGGGGCAATATTGACGAGTTTTTTTTTACTTTAGCCAGACACCAGCTGCCACCTTAACCGTGTAACACTTGTTTCTTGATGGTGTAGTATGATTTGCTTGCTTTTTTGACAACAGTCATCCTTGTTGAAGGTTGAAGATTTCAAACAGTAAGGGAAGTTTGCCAGGTCACAGAGGTCAGATTTTGGAAAATTGACTTTAAATGACTTGGCAGCTCAATTGATGAATTCATTAACAGCCAGAGTTTTGGCAGCCCACCTAAATATGATTATTCTCCCAAATATCTCTTGAACTGCTTTGATTGTATAAATTAACAGCCTTCATTGATTGTTTGGATTGTGTGCAGGAATAATGCCTATTGTTACACTTTTGGCACGAAAAGCGTCCGTAGATACCTCCGTTCCTTCCTTCCTATACAGAAATCTTCCCCATCACATAATGTGCTCATTCTTCGCACATAAAAATCATATTTGCGATCAGGAATAATTGGTTTTTCAGATGATATCCGTCTTCAAAAGATCTATCTTTCATTTCGTGGAATTCCCATTAGAATAAAACAAAGTTATCTATTAAACAAAGTTACCAAATTTCAAAACTAAACACAAACCGTACTTTCTTATGTTTGAAGAATGAAAACATTATGGAGGGGCTTTTCTCCAACCGGAAGGAATAGACCTACCTACCTATAGACGAAGGAATCAGGAATGTTGTAACAATAGGCATTATTGATGCACACAATCGGAACAAATGATGAAGGATCTGAAGTATTTATAGACATTGTTAATTCACACAATCAAAACAATTAAGAGATATTTGGGCCAACAATCAAATTTAGGTGAGCTGCCAAACTCTGGCTGTTAGTGAATTCATCAGTTGAGCTGCCAACTCATTAAAAGGTAATTTTCCAAAATCTGACCTCTGTGACCTGGCAAAGTTCCCTTACTGTTTGAAATCTGCAACATGGACGACTGTTGTCGAGGGGCACGCATGTCATACGAAGCAATCAAGGAACAAGTGTTGCACTGTGTAGGTAGCAGCTGGTTTCTGACTAAAGTAAGAATTCGTCAGTAGTGTCCTCCACCATTTTTTCTCTACATCTACACGTATTCTTTATAAGAAACTAAGGAGTCCTTAACTCCTTAAATTTATCGGATTTTGAGTACACAGAGTTTCTTACGGGTTTCTTAAGTGTTCCATAACAATCTTCATGTTGATTACTATCTGTGGCCCTCGGGATAATTTCAAAACAAGCCTTTTTGAAGCCTTTCCAGTGTTTAGACATTACTCTAGTAATTTCTGAGCAAAGTGATACAGCACGCAAGTGAAAATAAAGTAAGTGTAGGTTAAGGATTTTCTTTGTAAAAATAAGTGGTTTCTCAAGCTATGTTTCAGGATTAAAGAATGAAAGCATTCTGAACGGGGTTTTAGGCAAACCATAAAGAATATACTTGTATACAATCAAAACAAGGAGCGAAATAAAATCTCTATCAAATTTTGATGAGTTGCCAATCGATTTCTCCTGAGGCTAATTACTACGTGTTCCTAACAAACTCTCGCTGTTAATGAAATCATCAACAGAGTTGCAAAGTCATTAAAATGCTATTTGCAAGTTTGACTTGGCAATGTTCCCTTACTGCTTGAAATCTTCATATGGACGACTGTTGTCAAGAAAACCAACAAACCCATATAATTCTATCAAGAAACAGGAATGCACTATTGTAGTGGCAAATCTTAAAGTAAAGAATTTGGCAATATCATCTGCCATCCTTATTTTCGGTACATCCGATGAAATAATTCTGACGCTTGTCAAGAAATCTGATCTCCTTCAAGTAGGCTAGTTAGGCTATTGCCATCCCGATATAAACTAAATCCTACATTAAATAGTTGCAATTGCAGATAGATATTCACTACTTCATGAAGCAAGTTACGTGCATGATCTCATTCTTCAAACATGGCTAATGGGAGCCTTTAATTTTTAATACTGCTTTCGATTACTTTTTCATACAAAAAGGCCCGAAAATCGCAATAATTTCATCGTAAACATTATGCAGGCAGTAGAAATTGCGTCATTTATAGTTTGTCCAATTATCATGTGAGTAAAAAAGTTCCTCTTCGACAGGCTGAAAGATTTTAGTCAGTTTTCTAAATATCTTGGCGAACAGTAAGTACCTTCGAGAACGTTCGACTCGACAGCTCCCCTTATCCCAATCGAACCTTTCTTCCTAAAACTAGAAGCGAAATTAGAAGCGTTCAGCGTTGCTCAATGTTGCTTTTTATCGCAGCTATCACCTTCTTTTCTCTCCTGTCAAGGTTTCAGGTTGATTTGTTAAGGGCTCGAATCTTTGAAAACTTTGAAATTAAATGTGTAAAAAGTTGTTGCCTAATTCTTTCAACTGAATTGGTCAAAAGGCACTTTAGGTCAGTTGCAATAATTCCAGAGAGCGAGCATTTCAGTAAAAGCACGTCAGTAAAAATGAAAACTGTCAAATATTTACCCTTTTCTTCTTTCGTTGCTGAACCTTTTGAATCAGTTCATCCAAATACTTATTTGAAAATAATCTTTCCTGGATTGTCTCAAGATTACGCTAATGATAAAAGAAGAAAAACCTGGTAGAGCACAATGTAAATCAAACATCTAGAAAGACTAGCAATGCCTAAATTTGGTTCAAAAAAGGAGAAACCTTATTAATATTGCAGTACAATATTAGCTTACTAACCTCATCTTATTAGCATTAACATTAGTTAGTCAGTGGTGTAGCGCTTTGGGAAATAGGATAAAGTGCACCAACATATGGAATGTAATAAATATTTAAGTCTAACTAAGACTGCGTTCACACGATGCCGGCACATTTTGCAAACGGTGAAAAATTCGACGGATAGGCCTCCCGTTCACACAAAAACGGCACATTTTTTGCCGGCAGAATTTGAAAACGGTAGATTTTGAAAACGGAGCTCTAATCAGCACATTTTGGAAACGGCATCGTGTAAACACTTGAAAATAACGAAAGAAGAACATTTTTCGACGCTTTTGGAACAAGACTGACTGACACTTAAGATGTAGGTACCTTTCTATGGCATCAAAGTCTCGGAAAGAGTTTCTTGCTGTCAAATTTCGTAGCGTTTTCAAATTGTTCCGGCATCGTGTGAACGCTAGCACAAATTCTGCTACCGTCACATTTTTCACCGTTTTCAAAATGTGCCGGCATCGTGTGAACGCAGTCTAAAAGTGCCGTAACCGCACCGTACAAAACGTTGGTGCTCGCATGTGGAATAACCTTCCTCCTGCCTTAAAGTCAATCTCAAAACAGAAAAACTTCAGTAAAAAACTTAAAGACAACATCATATCCACTTATCAAAATTAATCATTAAAAAACTCAAGATTAAGACCAGTAACACCCCTTACTAACAAAAATATATCTTATCGTTGAATCGCTTGCTTTGTACTATCATGTGACCTTAGTTTTCATTATCGTATAGCCTGTTAGGTCTTTCTTTCACTTACGGCCCAAGCCAGATAAGCCCTGCTTCCCTTGGGTCGTGTAGAATACATCTATCTTATCTTACATTGTATTAGGCTGTTGCATTCTTCGAATGAATAAAAGTGAATTGAATAAAAGAAAAACGGCTTTTCTCATTCTGTTGATATTACAAGATGCCTTTGCCTCTGCCTTGTAACCCCTCCAGTCCAGGTCTGTTGGCATTGCATCACAAAATGACTGCCCATCTCTCTGTCCACTGTCAAAACAACAAAACGAAGTGAGACAAACATGCATTCATTCTATCAAATAAAAGACAATGATGCAATGATGTTCCTGAGTGTCAATTCATGACAGGCTTTGGCTCTACCACTGACCACCAAAAGGCTGGAAGAATTATTTACAATATCAAATAAAGCTGAAAAGAGTAACTGAAAGATAATTTTACCTTGATGCTGAAGGTTTTTTCCAAAATTTCCTTCCAGTTTTGATCATCTGTATCAATAAAGTGTAACAGAACATCTCTGCACATGGTTAACTCGTTGATGCATTTCAGGTAGCTTGTCAACTCTTGATGAAATTTTTTCAGCTAGAATGAGGAGTCAGGAAATCTCCATTAGCTTCCAAATATTTCAGATTGTTCAAACGTCCAAAGATAAAAAAAAAAAAATGAGAAAATGTTGACTTTGGGATTTTCACTGTCCATATGTTATATCAGGGTTTTACCACTGCCAGTTGAGCCAGAAAAAAGTTCCCACCGTGGAAAGTTCATAACAAAAAGAGTGCTTTACAGATGTGAATGATTCAAATTCTAGTTAACTGCCAAGAAATCAAAGTATTCTTTATGATTTTCTTGCTTTCTTAGGAGCACTGGAAATGTATGTAATTCACCTTTAAAAAAGTTTTGTGGTTGCAAATGACCAAAAAAGGCTTGAAACACTTGATCAATTGTCACCTCTCTCAAGATTTATGTGATCTTGGCACCTTTCTAAATGCTTAACATTGATCAAATAACTTATATGTAATATGACATTGGAAACAAGCAAAATAAAAATATGTTAAGGATTTTCTTTATCAAAATGAATAGTTTCTTAATTTAGTTCTTCCCAGCACTGGAGTTTTTTAATTTTTGGTTATCCGAGAGTTGAGTTTCTCATAAGCAATTTCTTCTAAAAGTGTGTACTGCATGGTCAAAAAAAGCTGATGACTTTAGGGCTGTTCTAAACTATATTTCATCTGGGAATGGTCAGGGCCGTAGGAAGCAGCTGCTGATTGAGGGGCAATAGTTCTGAAAAAATAGAGAACAAAGATCAAATTAATGCTTGTGACATAGCACCATTGTTTTCAAGATTATTGGGGGGGGCTTGAGCCCTACCTGCCCCCTGCTTCCTATGGGCCTGGGAATGGTTCATGTACAGTAGGATGGAATGGAACGTAAAAATTACCAAAACCTTATTCAAATTTATTACATTTCTTAAAGTAATCAAAGCTCAGCTGTTGCATTCTTCAAATGTTTACTATCCCCATGATTTTAAAGGGTCCATTTCATCCAGCATGCCTTGCATATGTTGTCTCTTGGTTTGCCTTTGTTGTCGCCATTTCATGGGCCATGAAAAAGGTGACAAACAAAGGCCAACCAAGAGGTGACACATGGAGGGAATGCTGGGTGAAACAGACCCTTTAAAGCTCAAATCTTTTAAAGCTGCACTCAATAGCCTATGCAGCTCAGATGAAACTTGTGCCTGAATTATGTCTCGTTCAATTCTTACCCTGACCATCCCCCCCGGGCATCCCGGGGGTCAACAAAATTTTTGTGCACAAATGCCCGGGGGCCGGGAAAAAATTGACTGTCGAATGCCCGGGGGCCAGGGAAAAATTGACTGTCAAATGCCGGGGGGCGGACAATTTTGCTTTCAACCTTGCCATTGAAATATAAAAGTTATAGTCAGCGATGTTGTTAATTGTTTTAATATTCGGTATTCTGGAGGAACACGAAGGATTTCTGATACTTTTAACACTTTCTAAAATATTGCTGATTCAAACGACGCAATAGAAGATCCACATTCAGAAATATAATACTATCTAAATTTGTCAAGAATGTGTTTCAGAGAAGTAAACTCACAGGGTATAACAACTGGAACAGAACTGTAACAATTAAAGAAACTTCCAAAAGAACAAAACTGAACTTCTTGTTCAATACAACCGGGTAATTCAAAAGAATGTTCTTGCGACTGCAAGGCTCTTCCTCACCTCAGCCTCCCTCAATATCTAGAAAACGATGTACAGTAGCCTATTGCATTCCAAATACTACCCTAGACGCAAACTGAAGTCTGGGATATCGTTCAACAAACATTAACGGCTCCTAAACCCTGTATCATTCAGGATATCAAGTAAGCTTCCGAAGACCATGTTTCGATGCCGCAATTGGAAACCAAAAATGCCGAGATCTCCCGTGTTAGAATTCAGAAGTGTTTTTCCAAAAATAGCGAAACCTGAAAGCTGAAACTACTGTAATGCAAGTTTCATGCTCCTATACAGTAAATACAGTACACATTTTGAATATCCCTGGATTTGTCAAATGCCCGGGGGCCGGGAAAAAATTGACTGTCAAATGCCCGGGGGCCGGGAATTTTTTCTGTGCAAATGCCCGGGGGTGTCCCGGGGGGATGGTCAGGGTAGGAATTGAACGCGACATTACTCACACCAAATTTTGAATGGGAAAGGCATGATAGGGTATTAAATTGGAAGGCCCAAAAGTTTCCATCCAGAGCTCATTTGAGATGGCTTGAAGTATCAAGGGGAGAGGGTACAGTATTTTTAAAAAGCCAAATTGAAGCTTTGGATAAAAAATCAATTTGCCCTGGGCATTTAGGCTATGATGATACTTGCCTTTAAAGTTTTTGGCTTTTCTAAAACCTGTTCTTTGCTAATCTTCCTTTTTGCCAACCAGTCTTCAATGAAATTTCTGTCCATGTCAGCTTCTTCCTTTGTCTTTTGCTTTTGAAGGAAGCCTTCAGATATAGCAGCATTCTCAGAAACAGGAGATGAGCTGAATTTTGTGGCATTACGATTTTGAGTCCATGGCAGGTCTGCTTGTAGTCCGCAAGGTTGCCTCATCATTTGAAAATTTTGCTGCTGCATTGAAGGTGGCATGTGGTGTTGGATATTCTGACAAGACATGTTAATTGGCCTTTGAATGTTAAATGTTGGAGGCATGACATTTGGTGACAGAGGTTGTCTAGTGCTTCCTGCCGAGAATGAACTTTGAGTTTCATTGCTAAGATTTTGGAAGCTGTTCCTTGTAGCAACATTGCCTCTGCTATAATTGTTCATCGATTCATTATGAGTGCTAATATCCCTTGTAGGGTCCATGTTTCTTTGGAAGTCAGTGGCTGCCGGGTTATTTCTGTCCCAAAATCCCTGTTTCTGACTATTTGGATCATGTACCGGCAGTCTTAGGGTTCTTGGAAAATTTCCTGGTGGACCAAAAGTGCCACTATAGTTAGGCCTGATTTGACCAGTTTGGTTATTGTATGAATCCATATTCTGTCTGTCCAAAAATCCCTGTTTGTGATAACTTGGATTCTGTTCTTGTATTCTTGGTGTGCTTCCAGTAGGCCTAAAAGTGTCACTATTGTATGAATCCATCGTTTGCTGTTGTGGCCTGAAATCCCCTCCAAAAGGAAGCTGTTCTCGAGCGATTCTTGGCTTTAAATTGCTTTGATATTGCTGCCTATACTGTTTCTGCGATTGCTGATTTTCCGGAACTGATTGCCTAAACTCTTGAGGGAATGATGGCCTAAAGGAGCTACCGTCAAAATGTCCGACCGCATGACGAGCTGGAGACATGATTCTTGGAGGATTTTGTTGGTTGCGATGATGATGATACGGAAACCCACTCATTATTTATCCATGTAGAGACACCACAGTCAGCGATGTCGATGATGTATACTTTGAGTGACGTTCCTTGTGGATCAACTGGATGGCTCACGCAGCAATGCTTTCTTGATTCAAGGCCATGAAAGACGGGGCTGCCGCCTCTTTGCATGTTGTATGTAAAGCCAGTGATGTGAAGCGGCTAGGCCTTTTTGCCTCGACTTCAAAACCTCACCTACCTCGTAGTGATGCTTTAATGATGTTTTTTTTGCAGATCAATTTTTTTGCAGATATTTTTATTTTAATGATGTCATAAGTTATAAGTTACAAGTCATAATCATAAAAATGTATGACAATAATCACGGCCAAAAATATTTTAAAGTGGGTAATTTTCCGTAGTAATTCAGCATAAAAGCGGGTCCGAAGGCCAGTTTGGGTAATTAGAAGAACTGTACCCTGGGTACCAGAGCTTAAAAAAATAAAAGAAGAAAGTAAAATGGATATCTCATTTTCCTTTCTTCTTTTATTTTTTTGAGGCTCTGGTACCCAAGGGGTTGAGGAACTGTGGAGGAGGATACCTTCTGAAAACCGGGTCAATCCATAAATCATGTACCCCCGGAGGTTTCCTGAAAGGCACAGCGATTTATCTTTGTGATGGACAAATTTTCACATCTCTGAGCGCAAATCAAAATAAACCACGCTAACTTTAAACATAGTCACAATACTATGCTTTAAACGGGTAAGTAAAAAAGGCCTGATCTACACATTTCATACAGCCCTTGTTTACAGGTGTGAAATCTCTTCTATAGAATTAAAATCGATTGTTTTCAAGGAGACCTGATTCTTTTGTTTAACAAAATCCACCCTTGTGTCCTAAGTTCTGTTCGATGATCACAGATAGCAACTGAATAAAATCATTTCAATTTTCACTTTCAAGTGCTATTCTCACTCAAAAAGTCAATATACTAACGATAATAAGAAGAACGATGTTGCAGCAGTGTCCGGCATATGAGAAGAGAAACGCAAATTTAAGAGATACAGACCCTGAATTCAAAATGATACCCCGATTTTATAAAAAAAATGGTTAGGTCTGAAAAAATCTTATTTCTTATTCAAAACTATGAATTAAACCTTTGACAATTTCAGTTTTCCAGTTGAATGAAAACAAAAATATTGATGCAAACTAAGGGCTAGCCTGCGCGCAGACTCAAACCTCAACGAGTCTGCGCGCAGGCTAACTAAGGGCCTGTTTATATGAGGCGGGCTGGCCCGTTAGCGAGCTGGCTCGCCAACGAGCCAGCCAGGTTTTATATGAGAGATTCGATAGTGAGCCAGCACCGAGCCAGCCCGGCTATTAGTAGCCACGTGCCGTCATTCTTTTGTGTAAAATTGAAAGAACAATGAAATATTTTCTGCCTCACGGCGCCAAATGTGATACTGCGCGTGCGTCACAGGCAAGCTGGCCCGTTTCTTCTGTTAAAATGAGAAAAGTCAGCCCGCTTGAGGCGGGATCCCGGTAGTCGATAACCGGGATCTCGGCAAGGTTAGCCAGCCCGGCATACATATAAACGTAAACTGATGTTTACAAAGTTGTGACCAGGTAAGCAGGATCTCACCTGAAGGTGAGCCAGCTCGCTAACGGGCCAGCCCGCCTCATAGAAACAGGCCCTCAGAAAATTGCACTTTCCTGGAAGTTCCTGGCAGCGAAAATTTGCAAATAAATATCTAAATATATTTTGTATCACAATCATAGAGCTAGTGCCTGAGCAGTTGATTGATCGTAAATGATTTTTCTAATAGGAGAATTTACCCTCATTAGAAGTTTATCTCATTTTATCAGACCTTAGGAACTGAAAAGCTGTTTCTTAATTGCAGGACACTACTTTATTCTGTAAGATTTGTCATATCTAGCAAAATATGATCAGAGTACACAACGAGCGAGTTAGTTGTCTGGATTTCACGGATTTAAAAAAACTACAACTACGAATAAAACTACAACTTCATTAACTGTGACATTCATGGCAAGGAAAGACATGAGGTCGCCCGGTCCTCACCATGAATGCCACTTACAATTCAACTACAAATTTAATTCAAGAAAAACAAAAATTAAGTAGAACGAATAAAGGGGGTGCAGCTGCTACATTTCGACATCAATTTAACCTTGCCGAGGCTTTGATGAAGGAGATGGTTGCTTCTAATATGATTCTGTTTACAATTGTATCCAAATTTTGATCACCAAATAAGAGTAAAGGACAAAGTTCTTTCTGATTTACATCGGCAACATTGAATCCTTCGATATCTGAGAGCTGGTCAAAGAGATCTTGGTGCAATATACTGTATAGAGGGCAATGCAGGAGAAAATGCTCATTTTTCTCTGTATCAGTGCCACAGACACACATTGGACTTAAGCAGGCAAAGTTAACTTAAAATCTATGCCCATTTAATGCATTAAATTCAACCCTAAGCGGCAAGTTTTGAGGTTTAATTTGTTTTTGTGTATGATGCAACCAGTAGGGCATGAAGCATGCCCGGGCATGGAATTCCCTTCTTCTGCAATTTCTAATCGCTTTCTACTTGGATTTGAACCAAAAACTCGTGAGATCGAAAGCCAGCATGATCCTCAATCATCTATTCAATAGGTGACAAGGAACTTGAAATGATTAAACTTAACTTGAAGGAACTTAAAATACTTAGGTGTTCAAGTAGATAGTCAACTAAACTGGGACAAACACATCGATACTATCAAAACCAAGGCTAATCGAGCCCTTGGACCTATTACATATTCTAAGAAATATCTTCCATCTGATGTACTCAATAAAATGTATATAGAAGAATTTTCGAGCCCCAGTTGAGATACTATTGCGCTGTTTGGGGCTGCTGTGGTGAATCAAAGCTAAACGTCTTGCAAAAAATCCAAAGCAGGGCTGCAAGAATGGTAACAAAAAAATAGCCCATACGATGCTTCTGCTATGCTGTTCGACTAATTCAGAATCTTGACTGGTCAACTATCAGCAATATTATAACAAACGAGACCGCCACGCTAACTCGTAAGTCTTTGAATTTGTTTGCCTAAGTCTTCTTGAGAAACTATTCATGAAATATTCAGATTATAGAGAACGGTATTTGCGCTTATCAGAAACTGATCTTCTTAGGTTACCGTTACTAAGAGCGATCCATGGCCAAAAGGCTGTTTCTTATCGCAGTGCAAAACTTTGGTGCAGTTTAGAAAGAGAAACAAAGTTGGCACTTTCCCTGAAAATTTTCAAGGAACAAATATTATACTATATTGTAAATAAGGTATGGGTAGACTTATTCCTTTTCGTCCTTTGTTTCCCTGCGTTCTTTGACTTGCTGATATCACTTGGTCAATAGAGACTCATAATATTACGGTTATATAATGGGCCCCCTTTTTCAAAATGGCCTAAAAAGGTGGGAGTTCTCGTACACTCAACAAAACCGCTTCAAAATCTGGTTTAAAGAGCTCGAACATTGAAAAGAGAAGTTTTAGTACAAAGAATGATGTTGTGTTGACCTAAAAAACGCAAAATGCCTACCTTTCAGACAGTAATCTTCCTCTGTAGGAGCAAAATAGATCCATCGAAGCTGCGAGAGTTCCAGGCTTCTTCAACCGTTCTTTAAGAGCAACAACAACAACATCCTGAATAGCGGCCCCTGATTGGTTAAAAACTGAATTCTAGCGATTTGATTGGTGAATACGGAGCCATCCTACGCGGGCCTAAAGTGGGCCCACTATTTCAGAGTAATGTTATTAGTCCCTCTTGACCAAGGAACGCAGGGAAACAAGGGACGAAAAGGCATCAGTCTAAGGTATGGGTACATGGATTTCTTTTGTTCTATAGTTAAGTACTTATGGCCTGTATAAATATTTGAAAATAAAATTAAAATGTGTGAATCAAAGTAGTGGATCCAATTTAACATTATCTGTCCTTGTTACCCGGCATGCCAAGCTTTCTACAGAACTGGAACTAGCATTCTGATAACTTACCAGTCGCAGAGAGTGCGCTGATTGAAAACAAACATGCAGGGTTAATAAACCATTCGGCAACCACTTTGTTGATACAGTGCAATCTATTTTTGTCAGTGACTGCAATCAAATTTTCTGTTTTTAATTTGTTTTCATCGCCTGGAGCTGCGTCAGGAGTGCTACCAGATTTCTTCGTCTTCTCATTTATGTCTCCCCAAATGATTTTCCAGAACATTCCATATCCGTGTCTGTATTTGCCATTTTCAAAAGTGAAGACAAATTTAAAGTCCGCATTTTTTGTATCAGTCTGGAAGAAAAAGATACAGCTTGATTTCCTTATAAAAAGAATACATGTGTGGTCAGAGTTTCTCGCTTATTTACTGGATGACTAATTTGTTCCCGATATGTTCAGTTAGGGTCAGTTCAGCAGTTTACCCGGCTTTAATCAACCATTCTTTCTCCCCTGAATATGGGGGATTTTCGGCAGCAAACCCACTTTCAAAAACCTACTGAAACGAGCATAGGGGTCAAATCTGTCAAATCTTTAAAACTTTAAAAGGTGGATGTAAAATTGTATCAAATTTTTCTATGAAACTTTGGATAATTTGCTGTAGATCTGTCGTGGCAATTTCTTGACATCTCGATTGTTTTCAAGATGGCAGCATTTTGGATATTTTTGTAAAAATTCATCGAAAATCTTGAAAAAAATGCAGATTGTCGTAAATTTTAAACCACTTGAGAAAAATTGATGCAATCTTCAAGAAAATAATAATTTAATGAAGGTCTACAATATGGTGGAAAGCAGAAATCTGTAGCTGTTCTGGTTAAATATTAAGAAAATTGATGATGTCACAGCCTCATAATTGATAAATGCCGCCATTTTGAAATTAATCAAGATATAAAAAATTGCCACGGCAGATTTACAGCAAATTTATAGGAAATCAAACTTTTTTAACGACAATAGATAAAGTAAAGAACGTTCATCTCACCGTTGCAATGACTTCTTGATCCGTTTTGTATCCAATGTAAATCTTTTCATCTGTCTGGAAGAACATTTTAAACGTGGCAACCTTTGCACCCTCAACGTGTTCGAAATGCACAACTGAAATAAAACTGATATTTTTCATATTTAATAAAATCTTAACAAAATCAAACTTTAAGCAAAATCTTTAATCTGTATCTTGTTTTGTGGAATGTCTATTAATCTGACTTCAATTGTCGTCAACCTCGTTCCCAGGGTGTTCTCACGTCATACCATATACGCTGATCACGAAGCCGAATGAACACCCTGGTACACTTCGATCTTCGATCAAATTTGCCCACAAAATGGGCAAATTTGGACGCCATTATGGATTTCACCGTTGGCGAGGCAACGCCAAGCGACGGACAATGGCCATTGCTCTGGCGCTAATTCTGCAGAAGATGAATGGAGAAATTGAAAACAAACACTTTGAGGACCTTATCCGAACATTTTTGCAGGTATTTAAACAATAATCTGGGGTTAGCAAGTGTGTTTACTGTGAAAATAAGCTCGGTTTGTTTGGAGCGAAAATGGGCCTAAGTTGCAAATTTGGGAAACTTTCACCGCAGCTTCCAAAATGAAATGGCTCGTTATTCTTCGAATTTCGGAAATAAGTTGCAAATGATGGTCGGAAATAGGTAAAGAATGTGCTTTTACGTCGAATTTTGACATGCCGAGGTCGTTTTACCCAGCGCCAAAAGGAGTTACGGCGCAAAATAGTAAACAGCCAATCAGATTGCCAAACGGTCTCTTGTATCCCAGATTAGAGGTAGAGCAACGAACTCACTTTGGGGACGAGATTGAATTGTCGTCTCAAAACGGTTTCCATGAGTGACTGAAGTTGCCAATTCCAAATGAAGAACCGTAAAAGCAGCAGCAACTGAATTATTTTTGAAATGGGTGGAGACAGGCACTGAAAATAGATATCCACCATCGACTCTGCCAGATGATGGTACAGTTTGTTTTCAGTGTCACAAAACAGAGTCACCAAACGCATTGCGGTTCAGGTAGGTACACTTCCGCATAGGGGTCACTTTTGCATACTACACCGGCACATTTTGAAAACAGAGGAAAATGAGACGGCTGGAAAACTTGAGCTAGCGTTCACACGATGCCGGAACAATTTGAAAAACGGTGGGAAATCATACGGCAAAAACTCGTTGCAAGACTTTGATGCCAAAGAAGTGTGCCTACTAGCCTGTGTTCCCTCCGTATGGGGTCTGGAACACAGGCTATGTGCCTACACCCTAAGAATCGATCAGTATGGTTCCAAAAGTGGCTAAAATACACGATGTTGTTTCCAAAATGTGCCGGTTAGAGTTCCGTTTTCAAAATCTACCGTTTTCAAAATCTACCAGCAAAAATGTGGTGCCGTTTTCGTGTGAACGGGAGTCAGAATTTCCGTTGTAAATCACGATAATACTGGGAAATACACCATTTAACGGCATACATATTTAAATAGACCTCAAAATTTACGTAACGGCAATCGGCCACTCTCTTCTAAAATTTTGAGGCATTTTCTCCAGAAATGCCTGTCAAAAAATCTTCAAAATAGGCTCAAAACAATGACTAAGATTTTTCGAACTTTCTGCTTTATGCACAGGGACCCCAGGAAATTGTATAAGCCCTCCTCCCTAATGATAAAGAGGCCTTGCTCTGAGCCTCCTTTGCGATTGCGATAGCTATGACGTAATGCTTTAAAAGCGCACACCTCGCTGTCGATCTCTCTCTTAAAGCATTATGTCATAGCTTCGCAATCACAAAGGTGGGTCAGCAGAAGGCCTCTTTATCATAAGGGGGGAAGGGGTGAGGTTATACAGCTTCCTGGGGTCCCTGTGCTTTATGTAAATGAACTCAACGCATTCTTACATGTATTATCCTCTTGGGGAGATCAAATAGTTCGGAATAACATTGCTTTGCCCCCAGGGACAACATCTGCAATGCGCAAATCATTACTCTATGAGGCATAGACATGCAAGAAATTTCGTTGTGACTTTATGTAGTCTTTGGAGGCTTCTTGGTGGGGCTTCATCGAGAAATCTCTTAAAAATTCAGCAGGAACGGAGTGGAAGATGTCAGGCAGGCAAAATTTATAATATGTTTGAACATGCTCACTATTGAATGACATATTTCCAATATATTTTTTCATATCGAAGGCGATGTGGTCTGGCGATTCTTTTATAACTCAACCGGTACAAAAAGGTACCTACCTGACGAAGTGATTTCATGCGCCATGGAGCTCACTCCATCAACCTTGACTTCATAGATCGTTGCACCATTGCTAGTGTTACCTATAGCTCCACCAAGCTGGAAATAGCCTTGTCCTGTTGAATGAACAGCGCACCAGAGCTGGCAGGGTCCTTTTGGCAGACCAGTACTTCTCAATAAATCAGACTCCTGCTGGCAAAAAGGAGAGTGAGGATTACAGTATTGTCACTCAGGGACGTAGGAAGCACCTCAAACTTGGGGGCTGGACACTTTGAGGGCACTTTTTCCCTTAGAAAAAAGGGGCATTTTCTGACAATAAAAAGGCACTTCTTTTTTGTTCATTGCAAACTCTTGGGGGGCACGTGCCCCCAGTGCCCCCAGAGCCCCCCGGTTTCTACGTCTATTTTGTCACTGGTCTTTTCAAGGGCAATACTGTAAAAAACTCTTAAAATTTCTCATAAATACAGAGCATGGTTTTATGTTTCGCTTTTGCCTCAACACTAAAAAGGAACAGCGCTGAGTTTTGATGAAACAAAAGCGAAAAGTAAACGTAAGATCTATTTTGAGAAATTCTCATTAGTTTCATATAGTCATTCAGAAGGCGAGTGGTTTATCATCCGTAGAAGCTCCACCTCACTTCCTTTCTACTATGGTTGCCATTTGACGGCCAAATTTCTCAATTCTGGTCGAAAAGGAACGGAAAGGAACGGACCAGAACGGACCAGAACGGAGCGGAACGGAACTTTTTAAGGGGTCTTCACACGGCAGTGGATCGATATGAAGTGTTAATATCTTCCTACCTAGAAATAAAAATTTTCTGAGCTCGCCATTAAGTTTTCCCATTTTTATGTGTAAACAACCCTATTGTTTGGAGTTTTAGAATTACCTCATGTATAAATTGCATGGAAAAAAGTCCGCATAGTGTAGCGGAACGCTCCAAAAAAGTATTTACACGAGGGCTAAATTGTTGCGTTCCGTTCCATTTCACGGATCACTTTTCAGAGCCATCCATTTTTCGGAACGGAACGGAACGTTTCTAGTCGTTCTCGTGTGAAAATCTGCAAAAATTCTTTTGTTTTCTGGAACGTTCCATATCGTTCTGTTCCGTTCTGTTCCGTTTTGTTCTCATGTGAATCTACTCACCCGAACAAATGTTCTTAGCCTATCTCCATCATCAACATCAGCAGCATCTACTACATCAACGAAGTCCTTGAATTTCTCCTTGTATAACTCCACATGCAAATACTGCTCAAGAATGCCTTTCTGCTGGTCAGGATCTCTGATATCTTTTGGGCTCTTTCCACTAATTTTGGCAATCTCTGGCACCAACAAATCATCATACACGTTGAATATCGCTGCTCTTAAAGCATTTAAATCTCCTTCAAATTTAGTGATCCTTTTGTGTGTGGGCCCATCTCGATAAAGTTCAACACTGACTTCCTTCATGATCTGATGTTCTGTCACGTCTGCGTCAAAGTTCTTAGTCGTTGTAGAAATTGCCTATGGATAGAAAGCACAACCTAAGTATTTTTCATAAGAAACTAAGAATTTGCGCCCGTACTGAAAGTTTCTTAAAATTATCACATTTTGAGTACTCAGAGTTTAAAAGCCAACTTTAATAAAAAATATTGTAAAAATTGATAAAATTTTAGTAGATGTAACGTATACTGTCTGGAAGTACGATATTTCTTCTTTCTAATGATTTGGATACATTAATGGAATTATTTATATGGGATTATCGATATTTTAGTAATTATGGCCAATTTCAAATGCAGCATGCCAAGAGCAAGTCAACACAGTTTTTACAGTAAAACTTACGAAACAAATTCTGTCAAAGTACTTCAGGCCTACAATCCTGGACAAAAGTTATGAGACGACAGAGCATTTTGACATTTTCACAGGTTCAAAGTGCCCCTCTCCCCCAGTATAAAAGTTGTTTGAGGTTAGAATGCGTCATTTGTCACCAACATGCATTCAGGAATCATTGTTGAACAACATTGATTTGGGGGGAGGTGGGCTTGCAATACTTAAATCCTTATTATTATTGAAAATACGGTTCAACAGCTTAAAACGCTGCTTACCCCATAACCTTTTGCCCAGGACTGTAGGAATCTTAGAATACTCCCAATAGGTAGTACGTGGTTAACAAATGGGGCTATTTGGTAGCCATTTGGTATGACCCTCGAATCGACTGGACCCCCTGGGCCACAATGGGAGTAGCCCCCCATGGGTATGACTCACCTCTCTAGCACAGCAACGAAACATCAACGTTTTCAAAAAGTTTGTACCAAGTAGATGTTGATTCGAAGAGCAAGATCTAAATAGAAAAAGCATCAAAATGCTTTAGGGCTACAATTTCCAGAAAAATTCGAGACTGCATCCGCTCCCCTTAAATAATGTTCATCGGTGTGATTCCCAGGAGGGGGACTTCAATTGGTATGTGACGGAGGGGGGGAGGTCAAACACAGTATATTTTTGAAAAACCCAAAAATACACTAAATTTAGGGCATTTCGAGATCCCAAAAATCTACCCACAACCCCAACGCATATGAAAACTGAAGGTTTTATAGCATTTTCGGCAACTGCCCAGCAATATTTTGGCAACGAACTCATCCTAACACTCGCCTTGTCAAAGTTTCCCATCAGCAACACCAAAAATATACCGATTATGCAACGAACTAGCCTTCCCAACGGTATGCTAGACTACGTTTTACAAACCCCTAAAAAATGTGTGACCCCCGTCACTTACTAATAGAGAGTCCCCCCCCCCCTTCTGAGGTAAGATCTTAGTGTGACATCATGTAAATTTGCGTCAAAACATTGCCTAGAATTACTGCATTGACTGCGGGTAGAGGGGAAGTTACAGGGGCAAGACAAAGGTACAGTATGTTTTCTGTGGTAGAGACAAGGGAGCACTAAATTGCAAGCTTGAGACTTTCTTCAGCCTCCTGTCTGTCAGTTTTTATTGTACATAGGTTGTAAGGCTGAACAATTTGATTAAGGAATATGCAAATAATTGAATCAAACTTAAAGGGGCAGGGTCACGTAATGTCAACAAACTTCTTTCAAAATGACGACTTTGCAGCATTTTTGAAAGGCCATATCACAGATTTTCAATTATCTTTCTCAAAATAAAGGTGTTAGTCTGAAGATGGACTCTTGAGCCTCGTAGAGAAACAAACGAAACACTCATATGTTATTGCAGAGATATTGGTGGATCTTTGGAAGTAAATCTCTGGTGGATTCACCCCATCCATAAAATCTGTGCAGAACACAATGGCCACGTGTGGGCAACAACATAGATTATAGAAATAACAAGTTTTTTTACGGTTACGTCACCCTGCTCCTTTAAGTTTTGTACGTAATTTGACATGTTATGTTCCGACATGTTTTTCCTTTTTTATTTACTATCTAAAAATTTACATGACAAATTACTACGATGACGATACCAAGAGGAGCAAAATACAATGACAATACAATACAACCCCGACAGAGCTGGAGCAGAAACTGCGCACGCATGCGCGAAAACTCGTAACTTTGAGCCCCCTTAGCTCCCTGCAACAGATCCCAAATTAGGCAACACTTGATATTTTCTTCCTAAGACCTAAAGCTCTTGATTTATCACTTAAAAAAGCTTATCTGCCCAAACACTTCCTTATCTCAGATTGGTCGATGACGTCATTTTACGCAGTTTCTGCTCTGTCTGCAACCCTGAAGCCTAAAAAAGAAGAAAAATTGAAAAGAAAAACATTCAAACGAAACCAGACATCTACTATATTATTCGTTGCAGTCGGATGTGGCGTCATTCCCATTGTCCCTCGCCTCCAAGTTTCTTCCTCTTTAGACATTTCGATAGCGAGAACTGCAACCTCACCGATGTCAAAACTAACATCAAAATATCGCCCAACCTTCCCTACCTCTTTATCACAGCAGATTTTGGCAGTTACCGTTCCCGTGAAAGGGTTATGGGAGCATTTCCACACCCCACTTTCAGCTGTGCGAGGCCTTTGTTTCCCTTTGTGCTGAGCTTGAAATCCTTTGTCCTTCCATTGTTGTCTTACGATTCATGACGTCAGAAAATGGGTGTCCTTCGAAACCCATTTGAGGGGTTATTTGATTTTTTAAAAATCCTAACATGATCTCTATTTGCTCGGGATGGGTTGGGACCCATTTGGAGAGGGTTTCAGTTCCGGGGGTTTCATGGGGGCTGGAGGGGGTCGGGTGCAAATTCCCCAATCTCCCATCCCTCGAAATGCGTTTTGCACTTGATTTGACTAAGATTTGTGTTTTGATAACGCTGCTATGTTTCCTCCCTACAAATATGAGTAATTCAGAGAGGGATGGCTTTCCAGAGAGCAAGAAATGTGAGCATTATCTATCATTTTTAAGGGCACTGATTATCCCTTTCTCATGGTTTCCTCTTTTTCCAAGGAGGGGTATCCCCGTTCTTCAACATGAGCTGGGTTGTCACACCTGAAAAATGTTTAACAGCCATTTCTGTCCTTGATATGTTACGCGAAATGCTTTTATAAGAAACGAAGAATTTGGGCCAGTATTGAAAGTTTCTTAGAATTATCCAAATTTAAGAGCTCGGAGTTTCTTACGACTTCCTTAAAGGCTCTGTAACAACCTCAATGTTTATTTTCATACCCTACCCTAAAATGTTTCTTATCGCTATGATTCTTTCAACTTTCTACTCACAATGTTTCTTCAGTCTCTATCTGTTTTCTGGAAAATCCTGCAAAGTATGTCTAAAGGTATTTATCTTAGCCAAATGAGTATCTTGATATTGTTATCAATGATTATCAATTCAAAACTTAAGCGGGAAAGTTTCTTAAATCTAAAATATCTTTGTCTCATATTTTCTTATCCACCCTGCAATGATGTCAAAGGCCCCCAAACCGCACCACACAAGGACCTACCGTTTACTGTTATGAACGACGCAAGCATTGCCAGATGCCAAAGCCCCTTCACAACACCTAAACATTGCGTCATGGCTGCTCCCTTCACAACAATTATTTTGTCAACACAATCATGTGACGCCGAAGTCCACTTTGTTACGCTTTGTCTTCTGTGTTATTTGGCATATAAATACAATTTGATTAACTCTATAATACGAATACATATGCACTTTTTGGTCAGGGTATGGGGGAAAAGAGTGTTTCCAGCGAACTCCATCTTCGTTTTGTATCTCCTCCCATCCTGCTTTGCAAGATGAGCAAAGGAAGTGAATTTTAGTGGATTAAACGACAAAAAGGAAGGACATCATGATTGGACAAGCGGAGATGGACGGGGGCATCTCACAAACAGGAAGCAAAAGATTTAATAAGTTCTTTGTGATGCAATGCAAAGTTCAAGCATTGCAGCCATAATTGCAGAAAAAAGCGGTGTTTGTTTACGCTTCCTTGCAAGGATGAATGAACACTTTCATTGCCTGTTGACTGCTTCCAAACAACGGGAAACTGCTTCTAAACAATCGACATGTTATTTAAACTATACTTTGACCTCAACGAATAAAGTCCTAGGAAATAATCAGTGCGTTATCTGCAATTGGTAACTGAGACAAACCTTTGGAATCGAGGATCGTTTCTCCCCCAAAAATGCCATACGCTTTGGGCCTAAATCCTTTCGTTTTTCGTGTTCTCCCGGGGGGGGGGGGCCGACGGGGATGTGCCATTTTTGGAGTATCTTTTTCGCTTATTTTTCCTTAACGGGGTATCAAAAGAAATCAATTTTTCTGGAGCCGGTTGAAAAATGTGATTAACAGCTACCAATGATAACAGGCAGCAAATTCCACTCCCAAGAATCACTCGGTACGACGGCGGGCCAGCGCGGCGCCGCAGGCGCCGCGCGGCAAGCCTAGTAACTATTTTAAGAAAGATATGAATAAAAAAACAAAACAAAAATATGTTGCAAAGAAAGAGTGCTTGGTGGCTGCGTGGTTTATAACAGAGTTTGGAAAGAGCTTAATGTAATCAACCGGTTTCCTGGATGAATTGTAATGTTAGTTCGAGTATGTTCCTGTTAACATCATCAGGGAGGCTTTCATCACCATACAGTAAGAGCTGCGTAGGAGCCTCATTTGAAAGATTAGCATATCCAAATGGTCCTAACAGTACATAACAGTGGAAGAATTTCAGTAAGGTTTTGTCGTTGAACCGCAAATGTTTTTCCTTCATAGTATATCAATCTGAAGAAATTCCCGGGGGGGGGGGGGTAACTACCATATAGGCACTATTGAACTACCTTCATTACTCTCAAGTACCCTCCGAGGGGGGGTGGGGGTAATCAAATGAGATAGATGACACACCAAGTGAAAATATAGTAAACATATACTTCACCTTTCAAAAGGCATTATGTAATGTCTGCCTCAATTCCTACTCTTACCATCCTCTCGGGCAGCCCGTTTTCAACAAAAATTTCTTGCACAAATGCCGTGGGGCAAGGCAAATTTTCTAGCATACATAAAAGAAAAAAAAACTTCCAATATATATAAGTTTTTCTCCATCATTACTTTTCCTCATCATCACATGGATCTGACTTCTAATATGCAGCAGACTTAGTGTCAAATCGTTCTTAGTATCAAATCGTTCTTATTTTCCGTATGTATTGTTTTTAGTAGTGTTGTTTAAATGTTAATTTCCTTGGGGTAGACACAGCCTCTTGCTCCCCGGGGGTTTTTGTCCCAGTAGTATTGTAAAGTAATTCTTGTAAGTAGTGTAGACCGTAATATGTATTGTAAAATTTTAATGACATATATAAAAAAAATTTTCTAGCGAATACCCCCGGGCGCTGGGCATGGGCGCTGAGAACATGCGTTCCGAACTGTAAATTGTCAAATACAGTAGTTACCACTCAAACAAATGCCTCAGACAGAGCCAAGGAAATTTACGGTCAAATGCATATTTTTTAGAAAAAGCCCGGGGGATTCCCGGAGAGATGGTCGGGGTGGATACTGAACGACTTGAACGAGACCAAGTGTTTGCAAATTCGCCAACTTTGTCTAGATTAGGCCAAAGACGATGTACATCATACTCATAGAAACAGTTCCGGTTTCCACTCAAAAGAAAATCTGTTTGCAGTGGCGGCGTGGCAGGGGGGCCAGGGGGGCCATGGCCCCCCCTCAATGGGAGCGCCAGTAAAGAAGAGGGGGCGCCAAAATTGCTTGTTTATATTACTTAGTTGAG
This sequence comes from Aurelia sp. 3 sensu Dawson et al. (2005), assembly GCA_964020215.1. Taxonomy (NCBI): domain Eukaryota; kingdom Metazoa; phylum Cnidaria; class Scyphozoa; order Semaeostomeae; family Ulmaridae; genus Aurelia; species Aurelia sp. 3 sensu Dawson et al. (2005). Next base: position 2,893,951 of record OZ026580.1, read on the forward strand.
AACATTAATACTGATCTTATGTGGGCAGAACTGTCAATGACTGTAGAAAAGAAATTTTAGTATAAGAGCGTCGTTAACATCTTTGCAAGAACATCTTAATAAAGAGGGCCTTCATTCTGATTTCAAATAGAGTGCCAATCGCTCTGAACCGCCATCTAAACGTTTTCTCTGAGTTTAGGCCTGTTTCTGAACTTACAGAAATAGTCAAGACTAGAACTAGTAAATGGACATAAACTGTGAAACTAGATCCCTGGCGCATTATCCTCTTGCACTCGTATTAACTTGGTCCCAGTCATTTCTTCTTATGCTGAAAAGAACTTTTCCGATGCACTGGAAGTGTAACAGTAAGTGTTCGTTCATTTCTCTATTTATTTTATCCAGCGTCATTTTTTGCATTGATTCATTCACTATCAAAAAATGCTGGCGATTGTGAAATAACTTATCTCCAACATTTTTCTGCCTCTTTCAACGTAAAGTTTGAAAGGTGCTTCGAGTTGTCGATTTCTGTCTTTTCTGGGGATTTCTATACAAAAGCGACTCGATTGGCCAAAAATACCCCTGAACTGCCATAGTGTGTGATAACGGTCTCGTTTGATTGCAGGAAAACATTTTTTACATCCTTCAACTTTCGTACAGTTGAGAGAAGCATTTTTAGGACGCTATAATGCTGGTAGTTCATATGAGGGCTGAAACGGGGCAGGAATGGGAGCTTTAATTCTCGATAAGATCAAAAGTGCAATGAATGTTAAGATACATTGGGGAAGTGATCATGGCTTTTCCAACAGTACAGTAAACTTTTCTTCCAGATTACTAATTGCAGTAAGATGAAAGGTGGCGGTTCAGGGCGATACAATTTATTTAAGCCAATTTTTTCCGTTGTTCCTTTGAGTTATGACTGTACTTCAAAACGTGGGATGTTAAGTTGATAAAGTGATACAGCAACACTATGAACTGAAGAATCTTTTGGTGGCAAATAGCTTTCCTCAAGTCCCTATCATAACGCACAAGATAGGTATTTATGGCAAAGGTGACGGTTCAGGGCGTACTCTAGAGACGTGGCTGCGGATGGCGATGGGATGGGATTTGGGAAGGGGAATTTACCCCAACATCTGGCGAAGGTGAAGATAGAGTTGCTGTTGTCAGTGCGTAGCGCCTTGACCACAGAAGTAGTAAGCAAAGCGCTAGTCGAGTCAGCGACCCCTTGTCATGACGCTCAGTGTGGGGCTGCTGTTACGATGTAACCTGGATTGATTCCGTGTTCGTTTGCATGACGAAATCCCGCGGCGAGGAACAAAAGGATTAGATCAAATGAGACAAAAGAAAACGCACAGCCTAACTGACTACAGCTCACAAAACTTCAAATAGGGTCATTCTGATACTTGTATTCACTTAACTCTTTAAATATGTCGATTACCAATAAATTGAGGAATCGCATGGTGAAAACCCGAAGTAAATCGGTCCACTGGTTCAATTTCTACTTCTATATTTACGGCAGACCACGCACTCCAAGAGCACAAATCGAGTGACTGCCAGTTTATCCTTTGTTTCCCTGTGACGGGGTTTGGCCTGCGTGAAAGCGCAGGGTTTTCTGCATTTATCGGTACCAAATTCAAGATGGTAGGTTGCATTTCAGTCGCCCTAAACAAGATTGAAAAACACGGCAAAATCGTGCTTTGTTGCGTGATTTCGCGACTCGCACAAAATGTTCTCAGTTTAAAACATTTATTTTACAAAATAAAACCACTTGAATTGCTAAATAAGCTGAACAGGTTCAACAAGGATGGTTTAAATGATGATTTTCAAGTTTCAATGTTGTCAAAGGTGAGTTTACAACTTGTTTATTTGCCACCAAAGATCACTTATATTTGCGCGTTTTAGTGAAATTCCCTGTTGATTTGCGATTTGGGGAGAATCGAAGTTCTCCAATGCAGGGTGTGTAACAGCTGTGTCTACCAAGTATCAAACCATGTCTGCCTGACTGATCTGGTTGCAATGTCAGATAATTACACAACTGCATCACCACACCTTCGACGCATTGTCAGAAGCAAGCCCGCCAAAAGCAAGCCCGTCCAAAGATGGTCCATGAGATTCTTTAAAATGGGAATGAAGTAGCTGAGTATAGATAGGGAGAGGAAGGGTAAGAATCTTGCTCAGAAATACTACATCGTGACTGGGAGACTCGTTCTAAGCCAAAGTAAAGGTTGCCTTTTCAAAAAATTTTCCCAGGCAAACTATCACGGAATCGTTCTGTGAGAGTCATTTATGATGCAGACAAAGTAGAATGCATTTGCGCAAAGATTTGCCTTGCATTTTACTTCATAGAAAAGTGGTTCAATTTTCGTGGGGATGCTCAGTCGTAAAATAAAACTGTTACAAAATGGGTACTAAATGCCGAAATCTTATTTTATTACCACTAACATCGGATTGCTGGAAGCATTCTGAGCAAAAGTAGAGGGCGTGTCCTCAAAGATTCTCCTGGGGGCGAAACTCCAAGACCTCCTAATTTTCCTGCTTATATTCATGTATGATGTTTTAAATACCAAGAAAAAAGTCTGTAGCAGTGTTATATTGACAATTCATGCATCCAAAAGCTAGGAGACAAATTAAGAAACATTAAGCGATAAAATGTATAAATTTTCATGCTGAATTGAAAAATTCGTAGCACTTTGGCCTGATCCAAGTTTCTTATTAAACAATGTGTACCAGAGTGAGGAGCTACCGAATGCTGGTGCGGTACTATTCTTTTTCCGAATAGCAATTACGAAATGTACATTTCACGATAAAGAAGGTAAATTGTTATGCTCCCAATTTCAATCAAGTCTATTAGTATTCATGAAATTTTAAAGTTAAAACCATAGCCACGCCGCCACTGTCTGTTTGCATGATAAACATCGTCGTTGTTGGCCTAATCTAGACAAAGTTGGCGAACACTAAAGTAAAGCGAGAGGTATTCGTTATTTTTACTAATTTTTCCCCTACCAGTGAACGAGACATACAAGAATGACAAGATGAAAGCCCGATAAAACAAAGTCACAAGCAGGAACAAAATAGCAAAAAGAGCGCCTACCTTGTGCTTCCTGGTTGCTCCGAATTTTCAACCAACTGTGAAACTGCCTGTCTGTCTACGACCTGTCTCGGGAGGTCTGCAGTTATGAGTGACGGTGCCAGTTGGGAGTCTTAGATACTGGGTCACATAAACGAAGAAACCGAGGAAATGTCGCTCACAAAACATTTGGATCGAGACCAATCCGTCGAAACTTTGTGGTTTTTCCTCTACCGCATTCCACATTCCTATCATGCAACGTTGCCCCACAGCTTTTGTTAAAATGTCACTCAACCGAGACAACGTCACTTTACCCACATATGTTGTGAGTGTGTGAGAGATTCGAATAAACTTTCATGCCGTTAGTTTTCTTTCTCCATTTTGTGGTAGATTTCGGTACAAGGACGATACCACAGGGAGCGAATTGTCATGACTGCACGTTTTTTTTTATGAGAAACTGGTTAATAAGAAACTAGTACTATGATGGCTAAGATTTTAAGAAACTCTGCTACTATGTCTAAGAAGTGCTAAGAAACTTTTCAAAGTTAAAAGCATGAATTTTATAGCAAATAGATCGTTGAACCTTTATTATTGGGAAATATTATCTAATCATTTGTGTTTTCAACATAACAGCGACCACATTGACAATTCATGCATTCAAAAAATAAGAAACCAATTAAGGAACTTTTAGTACTAAAATGGACAACATTTCTTGTTAAATTAAGAAACTTTTAGTACTATGGCCTGATCCTAGTTTCTTATAGAAAAAACGTGTACCCCATGGCCAGTGGCGTAACGGAGAGAGTCGGGCCCCTAGGGATTTTTCCACTTGAAGCCCCCCAGCTAAAGCCACTAGGAATATTTTGAAGACATGCCCTGTACTTTGGCTCAGAACGCATCTCTCGAATCCATTCTAACTTTTGACAAAACATCACTTACTGTTGGTTAGAAGACCAATCTCGATCCCATGTTTACCGTGTCACCACATCTAGGAAATAGATTACGATAGAAATCTTTTGCCGGGGCCCCTTTAAATCGAGGTCCCTTAGTTTTTGAACTATAGGTGCCCTAAACTGCGTTACGCCACTGCCCATGGCCTTTACGCAGAGAAAATCCAACTAAAATTATGGCCTAGGGTTGTTTCGGGTGTTATAGGACATCGGGTGTTGTAGAACATTTTTCAGATTATGAAGCCTAGCAGCCAGGAAATGCAATAAAAGCTCACTAATTGCACATACTGCAACTCTTCATCCGTCGCCATAGTTTTGTTGCCATGCACGAATCAGCACAGGGAGTCCAGGATATAACAACTATGCCACAGCCACATCCTCAATTTCTTTACGCCATATTGTTGATTAATTTCTCTTTTACAATTCTCAGTTCATGGTCTGACGGGGACATTGGCAGACCAAGGTGTTACTTTGTGCCACTTTCATTCAAACATTTAAGGGTCTTTAGGAAAGTTTTGTGATACACAATGCTCCCTTGTGACTAAAAGACAGCTAAAAAAAAACAGAGGGAGCTACGAGACGAGTGCAGTGTCCACTGGGACTACGAGAAGAGTGCAGTGTATCCTGCCCATTACCCTGAGACTCGGTCGGCTGTTATGAAACGGTACTCCCCTTGCGGATGGCAGACGGCGCTCAGTCAATACAGGTCAATTTTTTACCCAACAAAATATCATTGAAACTAACGGATTAGACCAGTACCTACCTTGATTATGCCTCAAAGCTCCATGAAAATCTCATGCTGTTACATGGTGTAGTTATTTATCTATGATTTTTCCCAATGAAGAAATTTCTTACAGAGTGGCTTCGATTAGGGCGCTTCCACAAAGCATAGGTTTCAAATCTCTAAAAATCCACAAAAAAGGCGGGTGTAAATTTCAATAACCTATTTCTTCAAAATGAATGATTTGAAAGAAATTTTAGCCACTTTTCTATGATTCTACCTTTGGACTTTTCAGAAATCTTGAATTTTTGTCGAAGTTATAGCCTATCCCATATTTCTGCACATTTTATGTTGTGACGTCATCAAATTTCTAAATCACAAACCAGAAGAGTAAAAGAGTTTTGCTTGATACCATACTGTAGGCATCCATAAACTATGGTTTTCTTGGAAATTATTTGATCCTTCGTCAACAGGTTTAGAAATTACCATAGTTTTAAGTTTTTTTGGAAAATTTTCTTGAATTCTTAAAACAGAAGAAAAACACTGTAATTCTGAAATTATTGAAGATTTCAGAAAAGTCCAACGGCAGATTTACTGTAAAATAGTTCAAGTTTCTTTGAAGCCGTTCAGTTCAAAGAAATAGGTCATAGAATTTTACACCGAGCTTTTTGAAGATTTGAAACCTATGCTCTTCCACAACGGATGGCAGATTGTATTCATCGATTATAGCTCTACTTTCTGCCCAACAAATATTTTTAGGAACTAACATTTCTGACCAGTATCTGCCTTGGTAATGTCTCAAAACCCCTTGAAAATATCATGGTGTTACATGGTGTAGTTATTTTTCTATCATTTTTCGCAATCAAGACATTTCTTATGGAGTGGCATGATTAGGGCGCTTTCGATTTGGAAGGCAGATTGCGTTCTGTGAATGCAGATAAATTTCCCACCCAACAAAATATTTTTAGCAACTAACGGATTTTACCAACATCTACCTTAGTTATGTCTCGAAGCACCCTTAAATTCTCATACTGTTACCTGGTGTAGTTATTTTTCTAGAATTTTTTTGCAATAAAGACTTTTCTGTACTGAGTGGCTTTGATTAGAGCACTTCCCCTTGGATGGCAGATTGCGTTCCGTGATTACTGATAAATTTTCTTCCCAACAAAATATTATTGGAAACTAACGGATTTGACTAGTATCTACCCTGGTTATGCATGGAAGCTCCCTGAAAATTGCATGCTGTTGCATGGTGTAGTTATTTTTCTAGAATTTTTCGCAATATGGATAGCGTTTGCAATTTCACTCCATACCGTGGCCTTGTCGATACTAAAGGCTTTGAATCGCTGTAATTCAAAATCATTTTAGTCAGTGTTAAAAATGGAATTTAAAGAAAATTTTCTGCTGAAACTCAATGCCTATTTCTTTGAAAAAGCTACGCATTTGGGCATAGCAAAATGAATGCATGAAAGGAAGCTTCAATTTTTCTGGTTTTCGCCACAGGGCACCTTGGTCAGCGGTATACATTTTTCCCTCATCTTAGCTGCTTCACCATTTGGTGTACTGACTGTATCGCTGATAACGAAGGACATTCAACGAACGTGATTTCTGGCCGCAATCTTCTTACGACGTTTCGAATAGAGGCCAGTATGCAAACAAAAGAAAAAGCTTGTTCCATAATACCTGACAGTGTTCCACAATGCCCTACTCGACCGGGGCACAATCTTTTGTCGAGCTCATCAACAACTAGCCTGCGTGCAGACTTAACTTGCCATTGTGAATGAGAGCCAAGGCGGAATCGTAAATCCGCCTTGGCTCTCATTCACAATGGCAAGTAAAGTCTGCACGCAGGCTAATCAACAACCAACGTTTGAGAAATAGAATGTATGGATGAAACGTTGGAGTATGCTTAGGCCTAATTGCTAATACCAAGTGTGGCTAAATTTGTCTTGAATTCAGGCGACGATTTAATTTTTTCCCTTCAATGTTCCATAATACCCAAAACTACTCTGTGCTTAATTCACAGTTGTCCTCTATTCCCCTAGCGCTATTCTAATTTAGTTGTTTACTCACTTTTGCTGTTTTTACGTTTCCACCTGTTTCGGTTTACCCTCTTGATAGATAGTTTTTTCCCTCAATCGTTGTTTTTGCACGTTTTTCGCCTTTTTGGTACCCTTTGTTTGCCCTATTCAACGGCTGTTCACGCCCTATCATACACGCTGATGATGGACCTTGGAATTGGTCCGAAACATTCGTACTAATCAAATCATGGCTTGGCCACTTAGATTTGACCTATGGATTTGTCGTAACTAATCATAACATGGATTTGTCTTAATTAACTATCACATGAATTTGTCATCTTTGAAAATGGACAAGTTAAAAATTAAGAATGATATGCTGAGAACGTTTGGAAGAAAAATTTTCACGAACATGATTTCCTTTGGGAGCAGCGACAAAGAACAACAGCAAATATATAATATATATTTACATTGGTATCATGTCCTTTTCTTCTTCGATTTATATATATTTATTCATATTTCATATTTTAAACATATTTATATAGGGTACAAATTCAATAAGTATATTGTTTTAAAATTTGGCCCTGTTAAAATTAAAGTACCTAATAAACTATTTACAAATAAATCAATAGATAAAAATATATACATCTGGCGACAATAAGCAATATACAAAATTAAAGATTTTCGTACCCCAACTGTCTCAACCTTGATTTAAAAGAGTATACCGAGGGGGCCTCTTTGATATCATTGTTAAACTTTCTTTATGATTTTCTTCGTCGTCTTTCTTGCCTTTCGATTTATTGTCAGAATCCAATTTCCACCTGATGTTCAAAACTAAATTTACAACTAAATACATAGCTACAGAGGGCAGTAGATAACAGATATTCACTGACAAATATTGGAGCAGGTTACAAAGACTTCATGATAGTCTCTACTATGTCCTCGGCATTATAATTTATATCAAGCTTAAGAAAAGTTTCTGAATTTTTCGGTTCCTCCAAGTCCTTGAACTGCGACTCTAAAAGTTCAGTAGGCATAAAATGGTTTACTCGCAGCAACATGCGATTCCTGATACAATCCGCAGTCCCTTTTAAATAAATAAATAAAATTCTTACTGAGTTGTCTTTAAATTGCTCTGTCTGCAAATTTGTGTCCTTCTTATCTCCGAATACCAAGTGATCC